>CM061753.1:32105541-33305541 GCA_030979885.1 Lolium multiflorum
ACAATCTTGACCGCAACAAGATGGAACACATTTCTTGATTGTGCTTGCTTGATGAAGTCTTGTGGATTGCTCCCCCATACACCACTATGGGAGAGATTCTTTCTGGCGCATCTTCACATCCTTGATCACGATATGGATGGAAAGGTTCATGCACATGTGTCGAGGGTCACTATAAGCAGTGCTGCTGCGCGGACGGTTGAAGTCGCGCTGCAAGGCCGGTGCACCATGGCCGATGATTTTGGTCCCTCCGTGGTTCATGTCAAAACTTTTTTTTCCTCGCTTTTGAGGCCACCTAGCTCCGACTGTTTTTGCCAAAATCGTCACAGATGTAGGTTCGGGACGTGTGCATCGCGAATTTTCTAAGTTCACTGCCGCAGTCAACGCAAATCCGCACCGCCTAGGGATGTAGGGCCAGATGGTAGCCTCTCTAGCATTGTTTTTTTCTCGATCGCGCCATCTCGTTCAACGCTCTCCGATCAAGCCGTTTACGATGATCATGGGTCCCGCTTGTCATCCTCTATGAACCAAATTTCTTTCTTTTCTTGGATTTTTTGACCCCCTGATTTCTGGCTACTTCCTTTTTCTTTTGATCCCTTGCCGCCTTGGAAACGTTGAGACCGCTGCTGCGAAATGGGACCCGCATGTCATCCTCTATGTGCAATCAACTTTCTTTCTTGGAGTTTTTTTTGGCACCTCATATTTGGTCACTTGCCTTTTTCTTTCGATCCCCGGCCGCCTCCAAATCCAAGTGATACCGCTGCTGCTAAATGGGACCCGCATGCTATCCTATGTACTATAAAACTTTCTTTCTTGGATTTTTGGCACCTCATATTTGGTCACTTGCCTTTTCTTTCGATCCCCTGCCGCCGTCTCTCAAACGGTGATACCGCTGCTGCTAAATGGGACCCGCATGTCATCCTCTATGTACTATAAAACTTTCTTTTCTTGGATTTTTTTTGGCACCTCATATTTGGTCACTTGTCTTTTTCTTTCGATCCCCTGCCGCCTCTCAAACGGTGATACCGCTGCTGCTAAATGGGACCCGCATGTCATCCTCTATGTACTATAAAACTTTCTTTTCTTGAATTATTTTTGGCTCCCCGATATTTGGTCACTTGCCTTTTTCTTTCAATCCCCTGCCGCCTCTCAAATGCTAGGCTGAGACTACCAGCCTAAATGGGACCCGCATGTCATCCTCTATGTACAATCAAGTTTCTTTTCTTGAATTATCTTTGGCTCCTGATATTTTGTCACTTGCCTTTTTCTTCGATCTCATGCCACGTTTGAAACGTTGAGGAACCTGCTGGCTCATGGACCCGCATGTCATCCTCTATGTGCTATAAAAGTTTCCTTGTTGGATTTTTTTTTCACCCTCTGATTTTTGGTTTGCCTTTTTCTTTTGATCCCCTGCCCCCTTTGAAACGTTGAGTAAGCTGCTGGCTCAAGGGACCCGCATGTCATCCTCTATGTCCATCAACTTTCTTTCTCGGATTTTTCACCCCCTAATTAATAGCTACTTTCTTTTCTTTTGATCTCAAGCCGCATTACAAACATTTAGACCGCCACTGCTGCAAAATGGGACCCACATGTCATCCTCTATGTACACAAATCTTGGATTATTTTTGGCTCCCGATATTTGGTCACTTGCCTTCTTCTTTCGATCTCATGCCGCCTTGGAAACGTTGAGTAAGTCGCCGCCCAAGTGGGTCCCGCATGTCATCCTCTACGAACAATAACAAAGTTTCCTTTCTTGGAGTTATTTTGACCCCTAATTTCTGGCTATTTGCTTTTTTCTTTTGATCCCCTCCCGCCTTGGAAACGTTGAGACGTCAAGTTAAGGTGCCTGTCCCATGTCATCCTCTATGAACAATAAAAGTTTCCTTTGGTGGATTTATTTTTGACCCTAATTAATTTCTGGCTTCTATTTCTTTTTTTTTCTTTTTTGACTGCCGCCTTTGGAACTGTTGAGAATGTCGCTACCTCATTTTCTTTTGGTCCTTGTCACTTGGAAACGTTGAGACTGGGCTTAAGCATAAAAATGGGACCCAAGATGTCATCCTCTATGTACAATAAAGCTTTTTCGATTATTTTTGCCTGATATTTGGTCACTTGTATTTTTCTTTCGATCTCATGCCGACTTTGAAACGTTGAGGATGTTGCCCATGGGTCCCGCATGTCATCCTCTAGAACGATAAATGTTTTCTTTCTTGTATTTTTTTACCAACTTGCTCTTTTTGATCCCTTGTCGCTTTTGAAACGTCGATTTACGCTCGCTCGGCTCACAGGTCCCCGATGTCGCCCTCCCGCATGGGAAACATGTGATATTTTATTTTGCAGATAATAAACGTTGTATTTCGCTCTGAGCTATTGTAAACGGATAAATTAAATCTTTATATCTATATAAACAAACTTATATGTTGAATCTCCTCTTGTTTTTTGTTTTTGCTAAGCATAGGACTTTCCTTTTTTTTTTTGAGAAAAATCCGACCTTTCATGTTCTGGAGTGGGCTGAAATTGTACGAGCCAAAAGGCCCAAGCAGATAGTTCATGGCTCCAGATGTCCAGATGCAGCTCAATTGAAATCTTTCTTTTCTTGGATTTTTTCACACCCTGATTTCAAGTTACTTCATTTTTCTTCGGTCCTTGCCGCCTTGGGCGTTGAGACCGCTCGCTACAAAATGGGACCCGTATGTCATCCTCTATGTACAATAAAGTTTTTTCTTGGATTTTTTTTTGGCTCCTGATATTATGTCACTTGTCTTTTTCTTTCAATCATGCCGATTTTGAAACGTTGAGGAAGCTGCTGGTTCATGGGTCCCGTATGTCATCCTCTATGAACAATAAAAGTTTCCTTTGTTGGATTTATTTTTTTCCCCCTAATTCTCTGCTATTCGCTCTTTTCTTTGATCCTCGCCCCCTTTGAACAGATGACGACGCAAATGGGCAAGCTTTCCGCTCCACATGTCATCCTCTATGAACAATAAAAGTTTCCTTGATGGATTTATTTTTGACCCTAATTAATTTCTTCTGGCTATTTCCTTTTTTCTTTTGATCCTCTGCCGACTTTGCTGAGGATGCCGCTGCCTCATGGGTCCCGCATGTCATCCTCTCTGTACGGTAATGTTTCTTTTCTTGAATTTGTTTACCAACTGATTTTTGGCTTATTTCTGCAAAGGTTGTATTTCTAGATAGATAAGGTGGATTCAAATCTGCCATGGTTCAGGCAGCTCAGGTAAGCCTTCTTGCACTGATTAATGGAAGTAGTGTATAGCAAGGTCAAGACATGTGGCTTGGTGTAATGAATCTATTTGAATCATGTTGTGGGTTCAATCTGATAGTTCTCTAACAGGTCAGCCAAAATAGAAATTAGTTTTTCTAAAACGTAAATGCAAATTAAGATGAACACAAACATTAGTTATCATAATAGCTGATCATACATACATACTTGCTAAGAGCAAAGCCAGAGTTTTACCACCCATACAATTAATTAGCAGTTCAGATAAGATAACCTTATATAAGTATAACTACAAATGCATTTGCTAAGGGCTCATGGGACAACAGAACTAGACAACCGCGAACTTTATGACCAGCATGTCACAACGGCATCGAAAGATCTTGACCTTCAACTTTGATCCAATGCGAAGTTTGGCACCGTCAATGAACTTTTTCCACCTGGAAGTAACAACCAAGCGGCCATCTGTGGGACTGACGGAGTACCGTCCCTCCACGGTGAGACCACTCTCCATGACGAGGGATATCTTGCCCCTTTGGCCAGCATTGAGATCCTTGGAGATACTTTTAGGCAATTTCTGATTCAAAGCAAGAGATACCACCAAAAATTAGTCAATGGCACCAATGCACTGAACCATGTGAGACTTTGAGCAGAGAAGACATCAAGATAAGAGCAGTTATGTTGCATATACTCACGAACATAGCCTCCGGATGCGTCCTGTCACACATCGGGTGGCCACAGCAATGAGCCGAGACCTCGTGATCTGGGTGGGCAAAAAGGGGAGCCGGGCTGGTACACGAGCGGGTGCGATGCGGGGAGACTTCGGGCAGGTGCGATGCGTGCCTCTAGAGGAACTTGCGATGCAGGAGACGTTGGGCAGGTGCGTGGCAGGCAGCTAGAGGAACCGGTGCGATGTGGGAGCTCTTTGGGTAGTGTAGTATATGGGTCCTCTACGGGGAACCAATGCGATGTAAGGATGCCAGGTAGATGCGAACGAGTCGGTATAGGAACCGGGTTGGTCAGGAGAGTGGGAGCAGTCAAGGTTGGCGTGGTTGCCCTTGTGACATCCGCTCTGTTCATCAGGGATCTGCATCTTTGATCATGTTAAACCCAGCAAGCAGAACAGAGGGAATGGTTTAGAACAACTTCTCAGAATGAAGTTATGAGTAGAAAAAAGTTACATATTATATATTTGGAAGTGTCTCCAACTCTGTAAGCAGTTACGTATATCTGCCCGTTTGAGTTTCTGATCCTCAGCTCGTCGCCCTTCTTCAGACCGTAGTCAAAAGCAAACTTTCTCCAATCATGTCCATACAAATATGTGATGGCCTGCGTCTTGTAGACATACACCTCATAGACCGTGTAGGTGTTCATCAATTTGCCATTGCCATGCATAGTGAAAGACCCTTCATGCGGACACATCTGGTTAATCATTGGACGAAGTTCACAAGGTACAGTCTGCATGTGAAAATTGATACAAATGTAAGAAGCAGGAAGACTAAAAACAAGACTTTACTATATGCCAATTCATGCTAAACCACTGAGAATACATACCTGTAACTCTGTGAAGGAGCTACTAGAAAGGTAGATAGAGCCATAGGAGGTGTTATATGCGGGGTATGTACATGGGCCCGCCATATTCCCGCAAGCTCGGCATCGGGATGGTGAAGGAAACATGGGAGGTACTACTGGTGCGTAGCGCTGAATGTAAGTGGAAGAATTAGGTTGTGTAAAGTGCATAGTTCAGAGCAATGCAAATGTTGACAAGCGAGTGCATAACACTATGTTACAAACTGAACAGTGAAAAATTAGTGTATGATGAATATAAGCATGCTAATTTGGTGTTTCCGAATTCCAAAAAGCATTAGACAGAGCCGGTGATAATATCAGACATAAATCATGGCATGTATATGTGGCTTAAGAAAATATACCGAACCCTTGGATGGTTACGGCCCGGCTGGTCCTTGGACTTGAGCTTATATAAGCATCCAGAAGGTGGGGCTGACTGGTGGCAGCCTCTGCAGATGCCTCATCAGCAGCAGTTGCAATCCTTTTGACCAATGAAGGCTTAGCAGTTTCAGTCTACATATGAAAATTGAAGAGCAACAGACATCAGCAGTGATATATAAAATGAATCTATGAGACACTGATGCATATAGTGCTGGATGTAAGTGGAAGAATAGGTGTGTGTGTTTCTGAACTATTGGTAAGCATTAGACAAAGCCGGCAATAAACAGACAAAAATCAAATCATGTATGAGGATTAAGAAAATATACCTGCTTAATGAAAAGGGTACCACCCAGCTGGCCCGTGGCCTTGTGCTTGAGGAGGTTTTCAGAAGATGGTGGCGGCACCATCGTCTTCACAACAGCCTCATCAGGATCATTTTTTATCCATTTGAGTAGAGGCACAGAAGTTTCATCCTGCATATGAATAGCAACAGAACTCATCATTGATATTTAATAAATCTATGAGATAGACTGATGCAAATAGTGCGGGGTGTAAGTGGAAGAATAGGGTTATGCATAGAGAACAGTTGACAACAATGCAAATGATTACAAAAGAAGCCAATAGAAATCAACAGTTTATATACTGGATGAGACAGACTGAAAAGTGAAAAAATAGTGTATGATGATTGTAAGCAAACGCAGTGTTTCTGAACTTTTGGTAAGCATTAGACAAAGCCAACAGTAATTAAACAGATAATAATGAAATCATGTATGTGGATTAAGAAAATATAGATTCATTAAAAGGTCACCACCCAGCTGGCCCATGGCCTCGTGCTTGTAGAGGTTTTCGGAAGATGGTGCCGGCACCATCGTCCTCACAGCAGCCTCATTTTGCATCCACTTGAGTAAAGGCGCAAGTTTCAGCCTGCATAAGAATGGGAACAGATCTCAGCAGTGATATTGAATGACTCGAGACAGACTGATGCATATAGTGCTGGATGTAAGTGGAAGGGTATGGCCGTGTATGGACAACAGTTCACAACAATGCAAGGGTGTGTTCGGTTCTGAAAAATAGCGTGGAATGGAATGGAATGGTTCCATTTCAGAGGAATGGAATGGTTACATTTTTGTTCGGTTGGGAAAAATGGAGAGCAGAAGAGATCGAGGTTAAACTAGCCATTTGTCTCAAAATTGTAATTAACAATTGCAAATGACATTTTAATCTCAAAGTCGTAATTAACAGCGCCTAATGGTGCTCTTTTAATCTAAAAATCGTAATTAACATCATTTTTTGTTGGGTTAGGGGAACTGGAGTAGATGAACATTACTGTATGATGATTGTAAGCAAACGAATTTGGTGTTTCTAAACTTTTGGCTTCGAGATCTTATGGGTTTCAACTCTAGCCTACCCCAACTTGTTTGGGACTGAAAGGCTTGGTTGTTGTTGTTGTTGTTGTTGTAAACTTTTGGCAAGCATAGAAAAAACCGACAATAAACAGAGAAAAATCAAGGCATGTTTTGTGGATTAAGAAAATATACCATATTCATTAAAAGATCACCACCCAGCTGGCGCGTGGCCTTGTGCTTGTAGAGGCATTTAGAAGATGGGGGCGGCATCAACATACTGGCAGCCTGATCAGCCGCAGTTTTGATCTTCCTTTTGAGTAAAGGCCCTAAAGTTTCAGTCTGCATATGAATAGCAAAACAAAAGGCAGACCTCAACAGTGATATTGAATTACTGTATGAGATAGACTGATGCATATAGTGGATGCTCTTAGCCTTTTGCAGCGTGAACACTAGCTATGGACAGACAAAAAACTAGTTAACTCAGCTTTGTCTAGATATGAATGTACTACCACCATCCAAAAGCTTAAGCCTTATTTATTTTTGAGAAATCAAAACAAGCAAAGTTTGACCAAAATTTTAGAACATTCTATCAACAAATATAATACTGTGTAGATACCGTAGGAAAATATATTTTATTATCTATTTAATGATATTAATTTTGTATTTTGCATGTTACTGATTTTTGGTAAAAGCTTAGTCAAACATGGTATAGTTTGACTTTCTAAAAATAATATAAGCTCAAAGCTTTGGGATGGAGGCAGTAGTATCTAGAGCTAAAACACATCTAGATACATCCGTATCTACAGATAGTTGAGTCAATTAATTTGGGATCTGAGGGAGTATCAGATTCAGACTACATCATGGTAAGTTGGTTAAAAAAATTACCCCTGGGCGGTCCCCGCCCAGCTCGGCAGTGGCATTTCGCTTCTTGTCTGCAGATCGGGCCATGCTCCTGCAGCAGGTGGGCGCTATTCTCGTTCCCCATAGCCTCAACACGGAACCGGAGGTACCAACCTGATACAGAGAATATAGAGCATGGTGTCACAGAGGCTTTACGCACAAACACTGAAGACATGTGCTACTTTAAGCATATTCCAGAATAGGAACAGATTGAGGATGCAGAGAGACACTTAAAAGGTAAAGAGTGGATAAGCAAACGGAGTACCTGCTTCGCGGGGCTGGGGGCAGCTCAGGCTCAGCCAACTGCCCACATGTGTGGTGGCCTTACGCTCCATTGCCCCCACCGCCGAGGTCTTACCTTTTCTGTACAAGCTGACAAAAGATACAATGAGGATCAGCAGAAACTACAAAGGTTGCAAATGTCGACAAATAAAGGAAGAACACCCCAATCCAAGCAAAGGTAGCCCCCCCCCCCACCCCCATCAATCACTCCCAGCTCGAGGGTGACCAGAAAGACACCCCTTCGCCCAGAATAGGAAAGAGATGCGCAAGATATCGAGGAGAGGAAAAAAGAACCGATCTCGAGAAAGGAAAGAACATTACTAGTCCTACCTAATCCGCTTGGTCTAGATGCAGCTTGCCCCTCCAAGCTGGATGCCCGGACGGTGGAGGCGAAAGGAGGGGATCGAGCTAGCGGCTTGCATCCGTCGGCAATCGGCACTCGATCGGGAGAGAAGGGGTGCTACATAAAGGGGAGGGGTAACATATTTTATTACACAGTGAACTTACTGATGTGACTAGTCATTACATGTCTCACTGAAACTAGGGCCCATAGTGTGGCACCCCAAATTCACTTGAAGCTGCCCGGCGGGACGCATTGGCGCGTCAAGAAACCCCCGAATTGTAGCGGGGAAATGAAACATTTCACAAAAATTCGAAATTCAAGCACACGGCTGTTCCTTCCTCTTCCTCGGTTCCTCCTCCCCTATCCGAAACCCCAAATCCCAAGCTCAAACCAAAAAAAAACAAATCCCCGGCCGACATGCATGTCCTCGTTAACCCGCTGGAGATCGTTCCCGGACGATGCGGACCCCGCCCGAGATCCAGAATTCCGTCCACCTCGAGGCACTGCGTGCTGTCTCGCAGCAGCGGCTTGAGGGCGCGAAGAGGAAGTTCCACCGAAAAGTGCTCATGGCAACCGTGCAAGCTCACCGGTGTGCTGTATCCCGAGAGGAACTGGTCAAAGCTTTGCTATTCGCCACACAAAAGCGGGCCAAGATCTGGTCAAAGCTTCGACGATGGCTTGCCGCGAGAGGCTTGGAGTCCAGAGTCAATAAACTAGCTGCTCGAGGACTGGGCGGTTTACACGGATTCATATTAACTGACTCAAGTTTGTTAGTCTAGTTAACAAATGCATCTAGATACATCCATATCTAGACAAATTGAGTCAATTAATATGAATCAGAGGGGAGTACCTGAAAGTGTTTCATGCTACCAACTAATGCGCTGGCAGGAATCGCTGTAGAAGTAATTGTGCTACTACTCATACGATGAACTGATTGTGTGGGTGTCGAATTTTGCAACGCGATCATCCACTGAATGCTTAATCTAGCGCCAAAGGCATACAAATCATAACATACTACAGCACCAGAACATAAGAGTACGAATCATAAAGTAGCTCAACATTTTGCATCAGGGCTGGGTGGTCCTGAGACTACCGGGACGCCCGATGATCTCCGGTGTGCATCCTCTTCAACGCAAAGCCGTGTACTCGGTCCACGCCTCCTTCGTAGGCTGGATAATCTCAGGTGCAGGACCTCGTCTATGAGAGGCTCGTCATCGCAGTACCATCCACAGTGCATCAGGGCTGGGTGGTCTTGAGATTACCCGGACGCCCCTGATGATCTCGGGCGTGCATCCACTTCAACGCAAAGTTGTGTACTCGGTCCACGGCCTCCTTCAGGCTGGATAATCTCAGGTGCAGGACCTTCGTCTATGAAAGGCTCGTCATCAGTACCATCCACAGGTGCATCAAACTGAGATTCATCTTCAAATCTCCCATCAAACTGAGAGACCTCTTCAACTCTATGCTTCTGCAATTAGTACATCAACCGATTAGACAAACATCTAAGGGATGCAACCTGAACAAATGCCGTTTTACATATTTACCTTCTCATCTGGCACAGCACATGTCCCAGAGCTGAAACCCGTTTCCTGAAGCAAGCGCTTTTTCTCTCCTTCCCGTCCATCCATCTGCAACAAGTTAAATTTGAGTACAGAACCTTGCACAACAATGCAAACTATTGATTGAAACAACGGCAGCATCAATATAAATAATTAACTACATATGCCAGCACACATACAGTGTGAGCAAGATCTGCTTCTCCTGCTAAAGGATCATTATATGGTTCACCATGCTAAACCCGCCTAACATATGTGCGGTCCATCCCAAAAATGTGTAAATGATCTGCCACTACAGGGTGAGGCCTCTTCTCACCATTCATACATGTGCAGCGCGGGCAATACACGTCCAGGTTGTGACCTTCATGAGCTCTAATAAACCCCATAAAGGGTTGAACACCATTTATATATGAAGGGGAACATAAGTGTCCATGCAATATCCAAGTTCTGTCCATCTGTTTAATTATGAGATACAGTGGTTGGTGATTAATTTAAGGCGAAGTAGGAAATGTATATCCATCAAGTACAAAACTATACTACATGATTATGCATTTCAGCAATCATGTCGAGTACAAAACAAAAAATGCCCATCGACATTTTAGCAAACAGATCGTGTACAAAACTCTGCCATGGCATTTCAGCAAATTAACGGATCGAGTGCAGAACTGACTCTATATGCCCACGCAAATGAACAAATTGATCGATGACAAATCGAGCGGAAAACTATAAAGTGCCAATTAGTTCGAGCATACTGACGAATTTTTTAGCAGCATCAAGAAAATATAAATCGTTAGGCCGTCTTGCCCGATACATGATTGAGCTAGAGATAGCAGCCCTACCGTGGATCAACTTGACCGCCGGTGCGTCTCGAGAAGAACGACGGGGAGGGGAAGCTTCTTCTTCGCACGGACGGTACGGGGAGGGGAAGCTCTTCGCACGGACGGGGATAAGTTGTGTAGGGGTGGGTGGGGGTCATGCGGCCGGGCCGCCGGGGTGATAATTAAGGTTGGTAGGTGGCGTTTAATGGAGTTGCGTGTGTAATTTGCCGTGCACAAGGTTGAGGAATAGGCGGTTCCCTTTGCCGCGCGCACAATTCAAACTATCCCGCCCATGTAGTTTAAATTCGCCATATTTTCGTTAAATCGACATAAAGTCATGTGAGTGGGGGAAAATTAGCAAAGTTGCTTGAAAATAGTAAAACTCTGGAATTATCCTTTAAATATGCTCTACTTCGTGTGAAAATCGGGGTGTGGAAGCATGTTGAGCTGTTTTATTTGTACTTTCTTCATTAAAACTCCCATTTTATGCACTTTGGATGGAAAGAAATCATTTGTACATAAATTTTGACAACGCCATTTGCAAACACTAATTGTTTTACATGCCAAGATGCACCCATCCACCAAATATATATGGGGCAAAAGTTTATCACAATCTAGCAGATATGCATAATTAGTGAGGGACCCCTTTTGATTTTGTGCAATTTCCACTAATTAGGTAGAGAGAAGGGGTTAATTAATTAGGCCATGTTAGGGGTTATGTGTTTTAGATTAGGTTGTGTGGATTCAAATACAACTTCTTTATTTGTGTGCTATGATTAATCAAAACTAGATCGATCGACTGCGCACACATTATTAGAGGCGCATGCCTTTGCGCACAAAGTGCATGTGTGTGTTGTTGGCCACCAATTAACGAGAGAGAGACAGAGAGAGAGAGGTAGAGAGAGAGCTACATACGAGAGAGCGTTGAAATCCCCAAATTAAACACATATATATGCATGGCACATTTAATTTAATTAGAGGACCGCGAGCGAGGCACCCCTGGCCTGCTTGATGCACAATTAAGTGTCATTGGCCTATATATAGGGTTTAATTAGGGTTTAGGGTTTAGGGTTAGGAGGTTAGGGTTTAGGGTCTAGGGTTTAGGGTTTAATGTTTATGGTGTTTAGGGTTTAGGGATTAGGGATTAGGGTTTATTTAGGGTTTAAGGTTTAGGGATCATCGATCGAGTGCGCACACACACATTATTAGAGGCACACGCGCCTTTGCGCATAAAGTGCATGCGTATATGTGTGTGTTTTTTTGGCCACCAACGATATATAGATGATCGAGAGAGAGAGAGATTGAAATCCCCAAGAATATGTTCAAATATATATTAAAATATATGCACGAATGCATGCATGGTAGGCCATGCATGCACACTAATTATATATATTATGAGGAAACTTAATCAAATGTGTTTTCATTCGAGAGAACTTGTCAAAATTCAAGTTAATTAATTTATCATCGATAATTATATAATTAATTAATGAATCTCAGGGAGATGTTATACAACATATGATCGATATAGGCCATGTATATATTAATTGGTGTTAATCTACCGTTTAATTTGCTAGCTAGCTGCTATATATAGAGCATGTTTTTATTAGATCGGGTTATAGCTAGCTAGTATAGTTTAGGGTTATGTGTTTTAATTAACTAGGGTTTGATTAGCTAGGGGTTAGTTATATATATATGGTTTAGGGTTAATGCATTGCACATTTAATTTAACTAGAGGACCGCGAGGCACCCCTGGCCTGCTTGATGCACAATTAAGTGTCGTTGGCCTATATATAGGGTTTAATTAGGGTTTAGGGTTAGCTAGCTAGGGTTTAGGGTTTAGTGTTTAGGGTGTTTAGCTAGGGTCTAGGGTACGTTTAGGGTTCAGTGTTTAGGGTCTAGGGTTTAGTGTTTAGGGTGTTTAGGGTCTAGGGTTTAGGGTCTAGTGTGTTTAGGGTGTTTAGGGTCTAGGGTTTAGGGTTTAATTAGTGTTTAGGGTGTTTAGGGTTTAGGGTTTAGTGTTTACGGTGTTTAGGGTCTAGGGTTTAGGGTTTAGTGTTTAGGGTGTTTAGGGTCTAGGGTTTAGTGTTTAGGGTGTTTAGGGGAGTAGTTTTAGGGTTGTTTAAGGTTTAGGGATCATCGATCGAGTGCACACACACATTATTAGAGGCACCCGCGCCTTTGCGCATAAAGTGCATGCGTATATATGTGTGTGTTTTTTGCCACCAACAACGATATAAAGATGATCGAGAGAGAGAGATTGAAATCCCCTAGAATATGTTCAAATATATATTAAAATATATGCATGAATGCATGGTAGGCCATGCATGCACACTAATTATATATATATATATATATATATTATGAGGCAACTTTTGATCAAATGTGTTTTCATACGAGAGAACTTGTCAAAATTCAAGTTAATTAATTTATCATCGATAATTATATATATAATTAATTAATGAATCACAGGGAGATCGATAATTAATTTAGGGTTTTAGGGTTGTTTAAGGTTTAGGGATCATCGATCGAGTGCGCACACACATTATTAGAGGCACCCGCGTCTTTACGCATAAAGTGCATGCGTATATATGTGTGTTTTTTTGGCCACCAACGATATATATAGATGATCGAGAGAGAGCGATTGAAATCCCCAAGAATATATATGTTCAAATATACATTAAAATATATGCACAAATGCATGGTAGGCCATGCATGCACACTAATTATATATATATTATGAGGCAACTTAATCAAATGTGTTTTCATTCGAGAGAACTTGTCAAAATTCAAGTTAACTAATTTATCACGATAATTATATAATTAATTAATAAATCTGAGGGATATGTTATACAACATGATCGATATAGGCCATGTATATTTTAATTGGCGTTAATCTACGGTTTGCTAGCTAGCTGCTATATATAGAGCATGTTTTTATTAGATCGGGTTATAGCTAGCTAGTATAGTTTAGGGTTATGTGTTTTAATTAAGTAGGGTTGATTAGCTAGGGTTAGTTACATATATATGGTTTAGGGTTAATGCATGTCACATTTAATTTAATTAGAGGACCGCGAGGCACCCCTGGTCTGCTCGATGCACAATTAAGTGTTGTTGGCCTATATATAGGGTTTAATTAGGGTTTAGGGTTAGCTAGGGTTTAGGGTTAGGGTTAGGGTTAGGGTTAGGGTTTAGGGTCTAGGGTTTAGGGTTTAGTGTTTAGGGTGTTTAGGGTTTAGGGATTAGGGATTAGGGATTTAAGGTTTTAGGGGTTGTTTAAGGTTTAGGGATCATCGATCGAGTGCGCACAAACATTATTAGAGGCACCCGCGCCTTAATTTACGCATAAAGTGCATGCGTATATATGTGTGTTTTGGGCCACCAACGATATATAGATGATCGAGAGAGAGAGAGATTGAAATCCCCAAGAATATATATGTTCAAATATACATTAAAATATATGCACGAATGCATTGTAGGCCATGCATGCACACTAATTATATATATATATTATGAGGCAACTTAATCAAATGTGTTTTCATTCGAGAGAACTTGTCAAAATTCAAGTTAATTAATTTATCACGATAATTATATAATTAATTAATGAATCTCAGGGATATGTTATACAACATGATCGATATAGGCCATGTATATTTTAATTGGTGTTAATCTACGGTTTGCTAGCTAGCTGCTATATATAGAGCATGTTTTTATTAGATCGGGTTATATCTAGTATAGTTTAGGGTTATGTGTTTTAATTAAGTAGGGTTGATTAGCTAGGGTTAGTTACATATATATGGTTTAGGGTTAATGCATGGCGCATTTAATTTAATTAGAGGACCACGAGGCACCCCTGGGCTGCTCGATGCACAATTAAGTGTCGTTGGCCTATACATAGGGTTTAATTAGGGTTTAGGGTTAGCTAGGGTTTAGGGTTAGGGTTAGGGTTAGGGTTAGGGTTTAGGGTCTAGGGTTTAGGGTTTAGTGTTTAGGGTGTTTAGGGTTTAGGGATTAGGGATTTAGGGTTTTAGGGTTGTTTAAGTTTTAGGGATCATCGATCGAGTGCGCACACACATTATTAGAGGCACCCGCGCCTTTACGCATAAAGTGCATGCGTATATATGTGTGTTTTTGGGCCAACGATATATAGATGATCGAGAGAGATTGAAATCCCCAAGAATATGTTCAAATATACATTAAAATATATGCATGAATGCATTGTAGGCCATGCATGCACACTAATTATATATATATTATGAGGCAACTTAATCAAATGTGTTTTCATTCGAGAGAACTTGTCAAAATTCAAGTTAATTAATTTATCACGATAATTATATAATTAATTAATGAATCTCAGGGATATGTTATACAACATGATCGATATAGGCCATGTATATTTTAATTGGTGTTAATCTACGGTTTGCTAGCTAGCTGCTATATATAGAGCATGTTTTTATTAGATCGGGTTATAGCTAGTATAGTTTAGGGTTATGTGTTTTAATTAAGTAGGGTTGATTAGCTAGGGTTAGTTACATATATATGGTTTAGGGTTAATGCATGGCACATTTAATTTAATTAGAGGACCGCGAGGCACCCCTGGCTGCTCGATGCACAATTAAGTGTCGTTGGCCTATACATAGGGTTTAATTAGGGTTTAGGGTTAGGGTTAGGGTTAGGGTTAGGGTTTAGGGTCTAGGGTTTAGGGTTTAGTGTTTAGGGTGTTTAGGTTTAGGGATTAGGGATTAGGGATTAGAGATTTAAGGTTTTAGGGTTGTTTAAGGTTTAGGGATCATCGATCGAGTGCGCACACACATTATTAGAGGCACCGCGCCTTTACGCATAAATTGCATGCATATATATGTGTGTTTTTTGGCCACCAACGATATTGTTGCCTGCCAAAACTCACCGGCGAGCAGTGGTTAAGCAACACGAAGAGCCGGGAGACTCCCAAGACCGCTTAGTGGGCCCTGGCGCCTCGCGTCGTCCCGCAAAGTCCCAGCACACGTCCTGGCGGTTGCAAGGGCGTGCCACCGACCTATACCGATCGGAAGGTGTTGGATTGCTTCAACTAGTCTCCTGCATGGTAGACACGTAAACATTAAATACGAGCCCGTCGGCTCTCGGGTTGCCCTGTGGATCGGCTCAAAGAGCCGATCGCCCCATGGTTCACGTTGGATTTACGATGACATGGGGATCCTGCTTGATCAAAACAAAGCTAAACCAATCTACGACAGTTTAGGGTTTTCACCGCATAATCGGAACATCCTACGCGTAGTTGGGCCTAGCAGATACGAAAGATGATGGAAACTATCCCTAAAAGAGGCCTAAAAACCAACGTTAAGTCAATTCCCGGAACATCCCTTATAGGAACGGTAAAACAACACCTCACGCACTACCGGATCATCCAACCCCAGCATAAGGCCTAATCATGCAGATATTAAACTAATCCTTTAAATAAGGAGCAACTATAACAGATTTGATCTACTAAGTAACGAATAAGCAAGGTGCTGCCCTTACACCTATTCAGGTGTAAGGACAGCTAGATATTGAGGGACGGCATTGCTAAGCAAATATGCATAAGAAAAGCATCAATGCAAGCCCCAAGACATCTACGATAAATAGTGCTACTCGCCATCAACAACGCTTCAGCACGAGTAACACAAGGTAATCGAATAAACGTGTACTGCCTAGATCGCAAGATGCGATCTAGGCAGCATGATGCTTACCCGGAAGAAACCCTCGAAATAAGGGGTGGCGATGCGCCTGGTTTGTGTTTGTTGTGAACGTGATTGTCCTCCTTTCTCAATAACCCTAGATACATATTTATAGTCCGTAGACTGTCTAACGTGGGCATAAACCCAACCGTGTACGAGCTAGACTCTGTTTCTTAATCCTAACCGACACGTACACTACTATTATTTACAGATACACGGGCACGCTGGCCCAAATTCTAGCCCCAAGGCCGATTCAGAAACTCCTCTTAGATGTAAATCTTCCAAGCCCATCTTCATCACGGCCCAACTCCAATGCGGTCAAATTCTGGCGATAACACATGCCCCCCTGGTTTTGGCAATAGTAATTCCAAAACCACTCTGTTTTTCCCTTTCTTCGTCGTGTCAAATCGGGGCAGAACAGAACCGCCACGGTATCCCTTCATCATGATACCTTGCCTTCTCAACTTCTCCGCACGATTTGACGGTTTTGGCACCACATCCTCGGGAACCGCTGCAGCATTGAATCATCTCCACTATATCGCCTCTATTTTAACCGCATCCTGCAGTTCACTTCTTCATCCCCTTCGCATTAGCACTCCAAAAGCCCTCCTCTGCCACCATGTCTTCTTCCTCCTCTGCCTCGTCGGGTCTTTCCGTCCAGTCCTCCCCCTCCCGCGAGCCGACGCCGGAGTGGGACCCGCAGGAGGCCCACGAGGCCTACATTCGCCGCGCCATAGAAGACGGGGACGAGTCCAGCCACGACTTCTCCGTCTGGTCTGAGGACGATAAGTCCTCGACCGACGGGGAAAGTGACCTCCGCTTCCTTGCCGACGGGGAAACGGAGGAGGAGAGCGATGACGATCGCTTCTCCTAGGACGACTTCACCTCCTTCGAGGAAGAGGAGGAGGAGGAGGACGACACCTCCTCCGATGAGCCGCCGGCCAAGCGCCGCCCCTGGCGGGGAACCTCAGCGACCGACAGCGACGACGACGGCGACGAGGAGGACGAGGACAACGAGGGCCGCCGACGGCCGCGGCCAGGACGATGAGCAGCCGGGAGTAGCGCCGACGCGCGGCACGGCGATGCGAGAGCGCGACGGCCCATAGATAGGATCCTTAGCATAGGATCAGTAGTAGTAGATGGGGCAATGTATCCCCTGGTACTTCCTTTTGAGAGCAATCAGCTCTTTATGTAAGAAATCCCGTTATCAATGAAGAATTTCCTTTAATTTGATTTTGCCGATTTCCTTTATACTAATTTAGCCGATTTCCCCTCATACTGACTTTGCCGATTGTCAACTTGGTCAATGCTCAATGAGCCGATGACAACGCATCGGTCCCTCACGATAAATTACGAGATAGGTCAATTTAGTCACCCCCTCAAACGGTAACCTGCAAACCTTGCTCAAATTCAGATCCCCAAATTTCCAATCGAACAGGTCCAGACCGCAGTCGCGCGAACCCTAGATCTTGGACACGCAAATCCAAACTCCGCAGCGAACCCAATGGCGGAATCATCCAGCGCCAACGCCACGGTCTCTGGCCTGAAGGTAATCCTTAACCGCCCCAAGTCACCTGAGCGTAATGTTAGATTTAACGGCAAAACTCCTGAATTAATGCCTGGTCTCATCATTAATTTTAGGTTTCAGACATTCTTCTGCCGCATCCTTCTCTTCCAAATTCCCTTTGCCTTGGTCCCCGTTCCACCGAAAATCCATCCAATTTGATTTCCTGCGAGGCCAATAGGATTCCCTTCGTGAACCAAAACCTGGATCTAACCTCCTGGGCCGACTGCTTACGAGCCTGGCCTAACCCTCCTGAGGACTGGGTTTCTTGGTACAATAGAGTAGCCAAAACTCACCAAGCCAAATGGGAAACCACAGGAATAGCCGATGCTCTGTCTTTGTCATTGTCTCCCCTTGAGAAACATGAAAATCTCCTGAAAACCATCGGCTACTTTTGGTCTGACGCGCTAAACTGCTTCATGTTTGGCCATGGCCCCATGACGCCAACCTTGCTGGACGTGGCCATGATCACTGGCCTAGACATTTCATCCCCCAGCCCCTCTGCTTTCATGCTGCCAAAGGTGCCATTCAAACTCTCCTCTAAGGAAGAGTGCACTAACTGGGGTGCCTATCTTAGACGCCACATGAAAACCAAGGGCCCTGTAACCGAGAAAGAACACACGGCCTTCTTGAACTTCTGGTTGGAGCATTTCATATTCTGTGGTCCTTCCCTCGCTCCCACCAAGAACTATCTCTCTTTGGCCTATGAACTTGCCAAAGGCACCCAACTTGGCATTGGCAAGCTGTTTCTGGGAGAAGTCTATCGATACCTCCAACTGATGTCTGTCAAACTATTCTCCCAAAAGACAGTTAAAACGGGAGGCCCCTGGTGGTTTATTCAGTTATGGGCTCAACTGTACTTCCAGAACCACATCCCTAACTTTCCACCTTTGGCTACCTGCACCTTTCCAAACACCAACGGGAAGCCAATCCGCTGTACCAGCTACGGCCAAGCCTTGTACAGTCTTCCAGGCAGCAAACTGAACCCTAAGGAAGCATCAGGATGGTTCAGAACTTTTTACCAGGGCCTGGATGACCCTCTCTTCTTTCCTTATCAGGAGTCTGAAAATTTTGAAAACCCAGTCTCCTTCAGGTTAGACAGCTTTGCCGATGACGACAGCACTCGGCAGTTATATTCCATCATGATCCGTCCCTGCTTCCTCCCAGTTGGCATGAGCACCTCAAACAGGATCATAAAACCTGGTTATGAATCTTACCAGCCGGTCGTAGTAGGCCGGCAATTCGGTCTTGGGCAGGTGTCTCCTCACCTCTTTCTCCACCATCTAACTGAGAGCAGGGCTGACTTGCCTGATGTTATCACCAGTCAAAGATGTTACTCCTTTTTTGATGCTCTAGTCATCCCAATCCCTCACAATCTATCCTTCATCTCTTCGACTGATGACTTTGAGATCTGGTGGACAATGTGGAAGACCCATGCCTTCAGGAGAGCCCTAGGACCGTTGCTGAAACAACTTGACGCTGAAGCTGATACTTCTGCAGAACAGGTACCACTTGCTCGCAAATTTCCTTGCGATAGTTTCCAGTGATGCTTTATAACCCTGCTCTGTTTCTTTGCAGCAACAAGATGGCCCAGAGCCTGTCAATGATGATGGATCCCCCTTCAAATTCCTCCCACCAGCTCCAGTGGTCCTCTTCTGCAAGAACTCACCACCTTTTAAAAAGGTTGTGATGCAGAGCCAGCCGATTCCAATAAAATCGGCTCCCAAGAGTAAAGACTCTTCAGGGCCAGCTGCCCCCCGAGCCTCAGTCAGGGCGAGAACAGCAGTGAGAAAAGTAGCTGCCAGGAAAACTTTGAAGGGCAAAAACCCTGCGCCAGCTCCAGAAAGCTTATATGTAAGCTGTTCTATACCCCATCTTGTTCCATTCATCCTTCTAGGCTTTTATAGCATGTCAGTGTCCATTAATCCTGCTCTTGTAGACCTCTACTGAAGACAATACCAGCGAGGAGACGCAGTCCAGCCGACGAGGCTCAAGCTCGGGCACCTCTGAGGACACCACCACGCAAAAACAGCCAGATGTGCCACCATCGGCTTCCAAGAAAAGGTCAGCCCCTGAACCTGCTGCCCTTCAAGCTCCCATCAAAACAGGGCAAGGAAGCTTACGCACAAAGAGTCAATGCACCAAGAGGGCTCGGAAGGATCAGCAAACCCCTTCCTCGAACCAAGAAGCTTCAAATGTAACGGCTCTCCAACTCCTCCTAGCTTAGTTCTTGTGCTTTGCTGCCCAGATCGGCTCACCATCTTTTTTGCAGACTGATGAAACTTCCAGTGGGGATGTCGAGGAAGTTCTGATGCCCTCCACAACTCTGGAGGTAACAACCTCTAAAGGTGACATCGACCAAGTTGCCACCTTGGCCAAACCCCAGGCAGAGACGCCACAGCCGATTGCTTCGTCATCGGCTGTTCCCATGGTCATAGGAGAGGTATGCTCCCTTTGTTGGGCTTGCCCTTACCCTGATCTGCAGACTTATGCTGCTTTTTGTTGTTTGTCAGGGCTGTGATCTCTCAGGCTTGCTGTCGTTCGACCCTGAATCTATCGAGCCGGCCCACTCCACAGCACGTGATGAACCGAGCCCCAGCGTCATCGCTGACCAACTCCAACGCCTCAAAGCTCTGCTTTCTTCACCCATTGAGACATTAGTCGAAAACTCTGAGGAGGTGAAGAACATTCTTGAAGAAATCCAGCCTCACGTCCCAGTGACGCTGCAGTTGAAGCTCTGGCCAGTCGTGACGTTGTCTGCCTTCAGGTCAAGGGTGCAGTTGGCTCGTCAGAGAATCGACTTACGCCACACCCAACTCCCGCTGAAAGCCGATATTGCAGACAAATGTCAACGGCTTAACGAGAAAAAGGCAGCTTTGGATGCCAAGACTGACACCTCTGTCAGCACTGCTGAGCTTGAGATCTTGCGAAAGGAGCTGAAGGATCTCGAAGAAAAGGTGCGGGTCACCAAAGAGCTCATCTGTGACAAGGAAGCTTCCATTGCTCGCTCCCAACGGGAAGCAGAAGGCCTCAAGGCTGAACTGAAAACTGACTTGGCAGAGATACGTGCCTTGAACAAGCAACTGGTGACAGGCAAGGATGATGACGACAAGGCCGAGATCGCAGAGGTGGATCACGTCCGTGCTGGTGCACTCCGCGCCTTAGAAACTTTCCTTCAGTAGGGCCTGCGCATGTGGCAGTTTGTGCTTGTAATTCTAGAGTCGATGGCTGTGCATCGGCTTTTTATTCTAGAGTCGATGGCTGTACATCGGCTGTGCTTAAAAAAATTATATTTTTTCCGGCCGATCTACTTATGCATCGGCCCCGGTATTCCAATGTCCATCATCTTCGAGGAATATATCTTGAGCTGCTGGCCATTGACAGCCACTTCATACTTCGTAACCTCGTATCTTATCCGTTTAAGTGCCCCCCGAGCCGATTTTTTCAAATGGATTGAAGATATCGGCTCTTCGGGCATCCTTTCTTAGATCAATGCTGAACACAGGCAAAATGCATGTCGAGGATAATTTTGGCCGATTGCCAGAATCGGCCCCCTTTTTCATTGCAATGCTTGATGAGGGTTTACAACTTCTTGGTGCTTCACTATGGCTACGTGACATGATCGAGATGAGACTCATGCTTTTTATTTTTTGGGGCCGATCGCAGGGATCGGCCTTGCCACGTACACCTACTGATTTGGATCTTGCTACTCTGTCAGGCCGGTGGATAAGACCAGCCTCACCCCGTTTTTTGAAGCTTCGATGCGCTCACAGCCGTCCAAACTGATTCCAGAGAGCGGCTCTTGGTCGTCGCATCCCAAATATTCATGGCAGCTAGTGAGATCTCGATTGAGTCATCTGCCTGAACAACCTCCACTTCATCTCCATCCCACTGTATGATGCATTGGTGCATTGTGGATGGGATGCAACAGTTAGCGTGAATCCAATCCCTTCCTAACAGGACGGCGTAATTGCTTTTGCTGTCGACGATGAAGAACGAGGTAGGTATGGTTTTTCGGCCTACGGTCAGATCTACATTCAGAACACCTTTTGCTTCTGATGCTTGGCCGTTGAAATCGCTTAACGTGACGTTGGTCTTGATCAGATCGTCATTGGAGTGTCCCAAACGTCGTAGCATGGAATACGGCATTATGTTGACTGCCGCTCCCGTGTCAACCAACATCTTGCTGACAGGCTGCCCATCGATATAACCTTTTAGGTATAGAGCTTTCAAATGCCTGTAGCTCCTCTCTCGTGGCTTCTCAAAGATCACTGGCCGTGGACCGCAGTCGAATTGAGCCACCGATACTTCCTCGTCTTTTGGAGCACAAAACTCTGACGGGAGTATAAACACCATGTTTGTATCAGCCGATGCCTCTGCATCGGCTTTTGTCTGTTTAGGGCGCCACACTTTCTTTGGCGGGCGCATCTCTGTCTCCAGCGTTTGCTGAATTTTCACAGCCAGATCGGGCCATGCCTTCCTCAACGTGTACAGGTATTGTGCTTCGGCTTCCTCCAGGTTTCGTAGCCGCTGCACCCTACGCTTCTGCGAATGGCTGAGTCCATCAGGGCACCACCTTGGCCGGTGGTACCTATCCTCTTCTTCATTTGACTCCTCGAAGTCTTCATCTTGAGACGACTCAGCTCGTTTGTCCTGAGGTGGGAGAGGTCCTAGACGCTTGAACACTGAAACTTCATTTGTTCCCTTCCTCTGCGGTCTACATTCTGGGCAGTTCTCGATTGTAGGCAATCGGCTCATTCCTGAGTCCCAACAGTGTTTAAAGAAGGGACAGTTCCAATGCCTATCCAAGTCTTCTTGCTCTCTTGACTTCCCTCTAGCGTGACGCTCGTACCCTTCATCGTCTCTATCATATCGACGATACCTCCTGTCATCTGCATCAGACCGACGATATCTTTCGTCATCCAAGTCGTAGCGCCGGCGTCGGCCATACTGCTGCTCATATTTGTTAAGGAGATGCGCGGAGAGTGGTCGTTGATACCGCACTCTTATCACTTCTTCTTCTGTCAGGTACCGTCTGTTATCATATTGGGGCCGGTCGCGTGGATCGGCCTCCTCTTTCTCCTTGCCACGGGAGCTGCTTTCTGCTTTATCTTTGCCATGGCGGGTCCCAAGCCCTGCCATGTTGACACCAAAAGAGAAACCTGGCTCGCGTCTTAGGGAGTGACTGAGATCCACCATGTTGACGCCAGGAAACGGATGTGTGTCTACTTTCATGGCAAATTGTCCGAAGATTAATCGGCCTGACTCTATCGCCATTTGAATCTGTGCGCGCAACACTTTGCAGTCGTTGGTGGCGTGGGTGAACGTGTGATGCCATTTGCAGTATGGCCTACCGTTCATCTCTTGTGACGTAGGAATTTTGTGGCCTTCGGGTAACTTCAGCTGTTTCTCCTTCAGCAGCAAATCAAAAATTTGCTCAGTTTTGCTTAAATCGAAGTCAAACCCCTTTGGAGGCCCTGGTTGTTTCACCCATTTGCAGGACACGGGAACTGCCGTCCGAGTCCATTCAGCCACAATGACTTCCTGATCTTCCGCAGGGTCTTCATCCTCCTCAGCGTCGACCAGGCCTATCGTGCGCTTGAACTTGTCTTGGTACAATTCTGGGTGGCGCTGTTCATACGAAGTTAGTCTCTGGACCATGTGCGCTAACGAATTGTACTCCACTTGGAACGTCAGATCCTTGAGTGGCGCTGCGAGGCCTGCCACGGCCAGCTCGACTGCTTCTTTCTCAGATAAATGAACCGAATAACATCGGTTCTTGACAGTTCTGAAACGTTGAATGTATTCAGACACCGTCTCTCCTCGCCTTTGCCGAACTGCGTCAGATCGGCAATGCCTTCGGTAGCTTTTGAATGATATTGTATGTGAAACTGCTCTTCCAGCTGCTTCCATGTCCGAACTGAATGGGGGTAGCGAGGTGTACCATCCAAAGGCTGGACCCGTGAGAGATTGGGCAAAGAACCTCACACGTAGCGGTTCTGATGCTGAAACCATGCCCAACTGTGCCAAGTATCGGCTCACGTGCTCGATGGAGCTAGATCCTTCGATCCACTGAATTTTGTGAAGTCAGGGAGCCGATACTTAGGTGGCAGCGGGATCAGGTCATACTCATTGGGATACGGCTTGGAATAGCCGATTGTTTTCTTCTTCGGCATGATACCGCGATCTCTCAAGATTGCGCTGATCTGATCCACAGTAGGAGCTGTAGAGGTTGAGCTGTCCGGACTCGTTGTAGTGGCATATTTAGTTAGCCATGCCTGTTTCTCAGCATCTGCTCCAGAACTCCCCGCTGCTCCAGCAATCCCTCCTGTTGTAACAATCGCTCCTGCTCCGGCAATTCCTCCTGCCGAAGTTTGGATCGCGCGCGTCCAGTTGTTGCAGTCCGGCACGTATGTGCACACGTATCCATGTGGGATCTCCTTGGGCGGCTCATACAAGAATTGGTAGTCGCCAGGATCACCTCCAACCTTGTAGACAACGTATGCCGGTGAACCTTGTTGATGTGGAGCTGCCATCGCGAATGGTAGTGGTGGCCTGGTGTGGAATGGTATCTCTCCCTGATAAGTCCCTAAAGCAGGTCCTGACGGAGAATACTGATGTTTCATGATTTCTTGCACCACATGAAGCGCAACTCGCTCAAGCGTATTCACCAGGCTCTCAGAATGCCGATGTAGAGAATGAGCCACAGCATAGTTAATTTCTTGGCGCAGGGCTCTGGTACGTTCCTCCGAAGGGAGAGACAGATCTAATCCCTCGAACGCGCCTTCGGGTGTGAATCCTTTGAACCTGATGCCGTGCGAACGGGTCTTCTCAAAAGAGCCGATGAGATCGGCTTCAAAGATGGCCTTCAGCTCATCGTATTTCTTCTTATGCTCTGCAGGTAGATCCTCGTACTTGATCGGTTCGTCCGACATCTTGGCTGCCGATGTTGACGTGGTTGTTGTAGAAAGTGTCCCACCGGGCGTGCCAGAATGTGTTGCCTGCCAAAACTCATCGGCGAGCAGTGGTTAAGCAACACGAAGAGCCGGGAGACTCCCAAGACCGCTTAGTGGGCCCTGGCGCCTCGCGTCATCCCGCAAAGTCCCAGCACACGTCCTGGCGGTTGCAAGGGCGTGTGTCAACACCCGGATTTTTAAGTCCGAATGCCTATTATGTCATACATCGCAATCCCAGGAATATTGTTGTTGCGAGGCATAATAGTTAAGTATCACAGTCACCATTCATTACAAACCATAAGTCTTACAAATTGGGAATCACATGATCCATATTACACGAATAGTTGATCTATTGATCAACAAACAAACACCAGTTCATAGTTCAACATAGCGGAAGCGTAAGATACAAGGACTCTCTAGTCCACAGGCCAACGCTTGACGTCGGAAGGCGCTTAGTTGTCGTAGGCGTCCTGCTGGTCATCTCCGTGGTCCTCTTCATACTCTGGCCATTTGAATAGCCAGGGACAAAGCCGTGAGTACGTTGAGTACTCGCAAACTCAAACCATGTAAGTGCTAGACATTCTAGTAGGGTTTGCTAAGCTCTAGTTTATTTGCATAAAGCTAGTTTTAGTTCACAAAGTTTTGAGAAAAGCTTATCCAAGAACTAACTAACTCAAGGGGGAACATTAGTGTCATTCCCACCATTCAAGTGGTGATTTCAATTCAATCCACCCCAACTCATTTCACCATCACCTTTCAACATCATTTCAAAAATATGACATCGGAAACTGTATGGCCTTTCCAACCGTCCGTGTGGACGCGGCTATTCGAATAGGTTTACACTCTGCAGAGGTTGCACACTTGTGCCACAACATTTGATTTCATCCGTCGGGATTTCCCGAATAATCGTAACACAGTACGCGGATCATCAACCATAACCTTTCACTTACGAACCCTAGTATGAGCACCTCTCCCCATGAGCTTGGCCTCCCAGTGAAGACAGTGTCACCTGAACTGCACAGGGCTTGGGCCGGACATTCACCTCATTTCGCATCATATCGTATCGTTTCTTTTGTGGTAGAGGCAGCTTTCGGCATAACCCCGATGACGCTTGTTTAGAGGGAACCCATACTAAGACGCATAAACTTCCAGTTAAGCCCTACCCATAATCAGGTATTGTGGGGGTACTTGAGAATTGGAAAGGTATCGCATTCAAACCAACATCATGTTTTATCAAAAATCACCATCTTCTCTTGGTCATATTCACCTTCAAAAAATCATTCAATGGAATGCATCTTCATTCCAAAGTTTCAAAATCCTTTCAAAATCACAAGGTTCCCATCTAGAGTAGTCTAGTTTAGTTTATTAGCACTAGCTCTAATTCATGAGGGGTGCTATCTTGCTTTGCTTGGAAGAGACTAACTCACTACTCTAGTACCCAACTTGTACTTCGACCAAAGTTAACTATAAAAGTAAATCATTTAGAAAACAAGTAAAAACTTGGGATGGGTTCACATAAGAAAAGATAAGAAACATGGTGCCATGCCCCAAGGGGCTTTGCACTTTGCAAGAGTAAAAGCTTGCATAGTAATTTAGCTTGCCTTGGTAGTTCTCAAACTGTTCCTCCTCCTCCTCCTGGTAGCAACCTTCTTCTTCGGCGTACTCTCCGGTGCTACCGTCTAAATTTGAATACGAGTATAATTACTCACTAATTCAATGGCTATTCCACACATCACAAATCAACACACAAACTATTCTATGCACACACATAAATAAACTAGGGTGCATGGGTGGTGGGATTTAAAATAGAATTTGGATTCTATATGTAGATGATAGTTTCCATAGGGTTCTTGAGAAATAATTTCCTCTCATTGAAATCTTCTTAAGATTTAATTTCTCCAACAATCATGGATGAACTCATCTTGACCTAAGTCAAATGTTCATCATCATCATCATTTGGGAGAATGATTTAAATGAGGTGGAACACCTCATACCATTTAAATAACACTATATTTGATTTAAATCTCAAGAAATTCATATAAGAGAGTTTGGAACCAGGGGTCCAAACATCCCATGAATTCATGTGAGACAAGTTTAAATGAAGTATAAGACTTCACACCATTTAACTTTAATAGTTTTGGACAATATCAACTAGTTACACTAGTCAAAATATCCATTCACTAAACCATGGCATGATCATACAAAGTGACCACACCATTTTATTGCATAAACAATTAGTGTAAGTCAAAAGTGAGCTATTAGATTTGGAATTAACTTAATATCTATTTTGGTTGATTTTTAAGAATTATTTGAATAGGGAAAAGTCCCTGGCTTGTTATTTTTGTCACATTAATTCTACAAAGAATTTGACCAAGAGGCCAGTGGCATTTTGTAGAGAATTTCAGTGGCTTTCCAACAATATCAAAATCACTAAATTTGGTTTAGCCAATTTGAAACTATTTAATTTCAAAGTTTGTGCAGTATTGGAAAATGTTTGGAAAAGTTTAAATCGAATTTGAATTAAACAGGCCGGCGGGAAACCAACGTGGGCCGAAATGGTTTAAACAGGCCCAAGGCCAGCCCAGCCACGGTCCAGCGCCGCGCGGGCTGCCTGACAGAGGGTCCCGCATGTCAGCGGCGTTTAAAACCCGAAACGGTACGAGCGACGTGGCGCGTTGGATTAGAAGGCAATCCAACGGCGCACGGTCGTCGTCTTCTCCGGCGAGAAGCAGAGGTTCGGGCGGCGAGCCTAGGGGGTGGGAGAGCTAACCAGGGCTCCCGCGGTGGCTGGCAGTGTGCGTGATGTAGATGTGGAAGACGGTGGTTCTCCTGGTACCGGCGGCGACTCCTGGATCGGCTCCAATCGACGGCGGCGAGGTGCGGTACTGGCGGGCTCCGATCTTCAAATTGGAGCAGCTCCGGCGACAATCGAGCGAGTGGTTGGGTGGAGGAGAAGCAGTGGAGGATGGTGAACGAGATGGTGTGCTCAGCTTCGTCCAGGGAACGCCGTATTTATAGATGGCCAAGGGTGCTGCGTGGCCGTGAAGAAGTCGACCGAGGTGCGGCGGTTCCGGCGAGGTGTTGGGCTAGGCAAGGGTGCTACGGTGTTCTCCTCGTCCAGGCGAATCTGTAGGTGGCAACGGCGCGGTCGGGCGGCGTCTGTAGGCGACGCATTGCTTCCGTGTCTGCCGTGCTGGTCGCGGGATCGCGTCGTCGTCTCCGGCGGCGGCGGGCACGGGTCGTGGTCTTGGCCATGTCTGGCGACGTCCTGGTGGCGCGTGCGTGCTCAACGGCTAGTCAGGGAGGCCAGGGCGTGCTCGTGGTGGTGGCGCGGCACGTGGCCAGTGTGTGTCCGCGTCGGGCACACGCGCGACGCGAGCGGCGTCCAGGGCGTGTGTGGGCGCGCGTCGTCCGGCCAATGTCGAGCTCCTCCTCGACCAGGGCTGTGCTAGGCGAGGCTAGGCAGTGTGGTGGCGTGCTGTGGCGAGGGGGCCAGGGTTGGTAAGCAAGGGAGAGAGGGGGAGGCTCGGCATGGTGATGCCATGGCCGGCATGGCCATGCCATGCACTCTAGCTCCTCCTCCTTAGCTCCACTATGTTTCCTTTAGGGTTAGAGGGGGCAGGGGAACCATTTGGTGCAATTTGGGGTAGGTTAGTTTGAGTAGATCACTATTTGCTATAGTGTGTGAATAGTGTTCAAATTTGGAAAATACAAAATTATCCAAATTGGAAATAATTCAAAAGGGAAAGTTTGTGATATGTGAAGGTGGAGATAAGTTGTAAATGACCAGAGATGAATTGAGGTGGTGGTGGAAAAATTAGATTTCAAAATTTGGCCAAAATGGCTAGGTGAAGATTGTTGAACTTGTTATAAAGTTGCAACTTTGGATGAGCATAGCTAGTGATCAAAGATGAATTTGGCAGGGTGATCTTCATCAAAGTTGTTCACCTTGATGTTGACTTTGAAATGGTGCAAAGAGTTAGCAAGAATTGGTTTGGGAAAATTGAATTGCAAGGGCTCAAAGTGGTGATCAGACTAAAATTGGCAGATTTGGTCATCATCACATGTGAGTGGGAAATGTGTGTGAAATTCATTTGAATTGTGAACCCTTGATTCCAAAAGTTGTAATAAGTGTTTAATAACATTATTCAACTAATGGTGAAGACCAAATAGGTCTAGGGTCAAAATTTATAAAAATGCCATAGGGCATATGTGAGGGTTTTTAGGGTTTTGCCTTTTATTTGATTTTCTTCCTCTTTGATTTATTTGGTTGGTGATCTTCATATGATCACTCTAGGGTTTTAGAGCACATCAAAATACAAGTAATAACAATCATCATGGCATATCACTCAAATGCACAAGTCCTATGCATGGTACTATATGCAAAAGAAAAGTTTTTGTTGGTTTGAAATTTTGTTCTCTGGAATTCTCTAACTTTCTTTTCATTGAAATTTGGGGTGTTACAAACCCTTCCCCCTTACAAAAGATCTCGTCCCGAGATCAAAAAGAAAGTTAGGTACTAAAGAGATCTGGGTATTCCTTCTTCATGAAATCTTCGCGTTCCCAGGTGGCTTCATCCTCTGTATGATTGCTCCATTGGATCTTCAGAAACTTGATGCTTCGGGTGCGGGTGGTTCTGTAAGCTTCCTCTAGGATGCGAATCGGCACTTCGCGGTAAGTCAGATCCTGGTTGATATCCACCGATCGGTGATCGATGTTCTTGAACACTTCGGTCTTCTCAGGGACTTCAAGACATTTCCGGAGAAGTGAGATGTGAAAAACGTCGTGCACAGCCGACATTTCTTCGGGCAACTCCAGTTGATAAGATACTTCACCTCGGCGGCTGAGGACTTGGAAAGGTCCCACATAGCGAGGTGCAAGCTTTCCTTTCAGCTGAAACCTTTGCATCCCTTTCAAGGGGGATACTTTGAGATAGACGAAATCTCCGATCTCAAAGGTCATCTCCCGACGTCTCTTGTCGGCGTAGCTCTTCTGTCTGGATTGAGCAGTCTTGAGGTACTCTCGGATCTTGTGAACCTTCTCTTCGGCTTCACGAAGAACGTCCGGGCCGAAAACTTGACTCTCTCCGACTTCTGACCAGTTCAGGGGGGTACGGCACTTCCTTCCGTACAAGGCTTCAAAGGGGGCCATCTGTAGGCTGGCTTGGTAACTATTGTTGTAGGAGAATTCGTAAGGCAGGCAGTCTTCCCACTTGGATCCGTGTTCCGTACGCAGGCTCTAAGCATGTCTTCCGTATCTGGTTTACTCTCTCAGTCTGTCCGTCGGTCTGAGGGTGATAGGCGGTGCTGAAATTTAGGCGAGTGCCTAGTCCTTCATGCACCTTCTGCAGAACCTTGAGGTGAACTGTGATCCTCTGTCGACACTATCGATTTGGGGGTTCCGTGCAAGGCGACTATTCTGGAGATGTAAAGTTCAGCTAACTTGGGGCCTTGATAGGTGGTTTTGACGGCGATGAAATGGGCGACTTTGGTCAATCTATCGACCACTACCCATATGGAATCATTGCCTTTGCTGGATTTGGGCAGTCTGGTGATAAAGTCCATTCCTACGAGTCCCATTTCCATGGAATCTGAAGGGGTTGCAACAGTCCAGCGGGTCTTTGGTGTTCTGCCTTGACTCTCTGGCAGATGTCACACTTAGCGATATAGCTACCGATCTCTCTCTTCATTCCGTGCCACCAAAATTGTTCCTTTAGGTCCTGGTACATCTTGGTACCTCCGGGGTGGATTGAGTAAAGGGTGTCATGGGCTTCTTGCAAGATGACTTGTTTCAAGTCAGAGTCCGATGGTACGCAGAGACGTTCTTTGTACCAAAGCACTCCGGCTTCGTCAATGGTGAATCCGGGGGCTTTTCCTGCGGCTATCTGTTTCTTGCTTCCTTGATCTGACCAATCAAGGTGGGTTGCAGTTCTATGCTGGCTAGGAATCCTTCACTTACAAGTTCAAGTCTGAACTGTTCAAACTCTTGGTGCAAGCTGGGCTGTTCGGTTGCGAGCATGGAGTTCAACTGACACGGCAGTCGACTCAAAGCATCCGCTACCACATTGGCCTTGCCGGGGTGGTAGTGAATCTCCATGTCGTAATCCTTGATCAATTCGATCCATCGGCGTTGTCTCATGTTCAACTCTTTCTGGGTGAATATATATTTGAGGCTTTTGTGGTCGGAGTAGATCTCGCATCGATTACCCATGAGGTAATGACGCCAAACTTTCAAGGCTAAGACCACGGCTGCAAGCTCGAGGTCATGGGTTGGGTAGTTCTGCTCATGTTGCTTGAGTTGTCTTGAAAGGTAGGACACAACCTTGCCTTCTTGCATAAGCACGCATCCAAGTCCAGTCTTGGAGGCGTCGCAATATACGTCAAAGGGCTTTGCGATATCTGGCATGATCAGGATTGGGGCTGTTGTCAGTCTACTCTTGAGCTGTTGAAAGCTCTCTTCACACTTGTCGGTCCACTCAAACTTTCTGTCCTTTTTCAGCAGTTGGGTCATTGGTCGAGCGATGCTCGAGAAACCTTCTACAAATCTGCGGTAATATCCGGCTAATCCAAGAAAAGCACGGACCTCGGTTTGTGTGGTTGGGGCTTTCCATTCCATAACAGTTTTGATCTTGGCGGGATCTACGGCAATTCCTCCTGCAGACAAGATGTGTCCGAGGAATCCAACTTCTTCCAGCCAAAACTCACACTTGCTAAACTTGGCGTACAACTGGTGCTGTCTAAGGGTTTCTAGAACAATCTCCAAATGCTGTTCATGTTCTTCTTCGGACTTGGAGTAGACCAGAATGTCATCGATGAAAACAACGACAAACTTGTCCAAAAAGTTCATGAAGATCTTATTCATGAGATTCATGAAATAAGCGGGGGCATTGGTCAATCCAAACGACATGACGTTGTACTCATACAACCCATATCTGGTGGTAAAGGCAGTTTTTGGAATGTCGGTGGCTCGGATCTTCAGTTGGTGGTATCCAGTTCTAAGATCAATTTTCGAGAAAACTCGGGATCCGGTGAGTTGGTCGAACAAGTCTTCGATCTTGGGTAGGGGGTATTTGTTTTTGATGGTGACATCGTTAAGCTTACGATAGTCTGTGCATAAACGATTTGCACCATCTTTCTTGTCAACAAACAAGACGGGGGATCTCCAGGGGGATGCACTTGGTCTAATCAAACCTTTGGCTAACATGTCATCTATTTGCTTCTTCAGCTCCACAAGCTCGGCTGCGTTCATGCTGTAGGCTCTCTGGGCGATGGGTCCAGTTCCGGGGATTAACTCGATGATAAACTCGATATCCCGGTCCGGGGGCATACCGGGTAGATCATCCGGAAACACATCAGGGTAGCGACAAACGACCCTGATTTGATCCAGAGTTGGCTTGGATACACTTTGGTTGCAGGTAAATTTTCTGGGTAGTTTTTCAGAGACGTGCTCAACTACGATACCGGTGCTGCTAGTCATGGTTATGGCTTTCTTGGCGCAGTCTATTAATCCATTGTGCTTGGACATCCAGTCCATTCCTAGGACAACTTCCAAACCTTTGGTTCCAAGTATGATTAGATTTGCAAAGAAATCTACATCATGGATTTTGATTGGCACATTTTTGCAAAATTTTCTGGCTTTGGTGGTTGATCCGGGGATTTGAACTATCATAACATGTTTCAAACTGAGGGGTTGAATTTTACTTGTTGATGCAAAATCTTCGGTGACAAAGGAATGCGATGCTCCGGAATCAAACAACACTCTAGCAGGGGTGTGATTGACAGAAAACATACCCAGCACAACATCTGGTGCTTCCTGGGCTTCTTCGGCGTTCATGTGGTAGAGGCGGCCGTTGCGGTTGTTGGGGTTGTTGGGGGCGAACTTCTTGCCGGTGGAGACACGGCGTTGCTGCTGAGGAGCAGCGGGGTTGCCGGCGAGCTTGGCAAGACGCTTAGGACACTCGTTGGAGTAGTGCCCCACTACACCGCACTCATAACAAGTGATAGTGCTCTTGTCCTGCTTGTTCGCAACGGGAATGGCATTGCTCCCGGTTCTGGGGTTGGTGTTGGTGTTGGTGTTGTTGGTGTTCGGGGCTCGGGGTGGAGCGCGGTTGTAGTAGTTGTTGTTGTTGTAGTTGTTGTTGTAGCCTCCTGGCTTGGAGTTTCCTCCACTCCGGTTCTGATAACCGGGGCGAGAGTTCTGCATCGGGGGTTTGTTGTGTCTCGGAGTGAAACCTCCGCTTGAGCTAGGGCGAAACTTTTGGGGGTGGCTTGATCCACTCTGACTTGCCATGCGGCGCTTGCGGTTCTCATTGGCTTGGTTTAACTTGCCCTCCATCTGGATGGCGGAGTCCACAAGGGCTTCGAGGTCGGCGAAGGGGATGTTGACGAGGACAGTCTGCATCTCATCATGCAGCCCGTTCAGGAATCTCTCCTTCCTCTTCTCAACGGTGTCGGTCTCATCAGGGGCATACCTTGACAAAGTGAGAAACTTGTCGCGGTACTCAACCACCGTCATGCGACCTTGTTTCAGCTCACGGAATTCATCCCTCATCTTTTTGATAAGACCCGGGGGTACATGGTACTTGCTGAACTTGAGTTTGAAATCCTCCCAAGTCATGAATTGACCTCCGTTCATGGCACGGGTACTTGTCCACCAAGCGCGAGCTGGTCCAGCGAGGTAGTGAGTGGCGAACAACACCTTCTCGTTGGCTTCCACTCCAGCTACTTCCAGATTGTTCTCCATAGTCTGGAGCCAATCGTCGGCGTCGAGGGGCTCCTCGGTCTTGCTAAACACCGGAGGGTTGGTGTTCTGGAAGTTCTTGAGCTTGGATCCGGGGTGGTCATGATTTCCATGGCCTTGGTTGGCGATGTTCTGCAAGGCGATGATGTTGGCTTGTCGCTCGGCTCTCTCGGTTTCCCGGTCTGCAAGCAAGGTTTGCAGAAGTTGCATCATCGCGTCGTTGGTGCGATTCGGAGGGGCCATCTGAAGATATAGAAGATCATGAGATAAGAGGGAACATTCTATGGTTCATTTTGGTTAAGTTTGAAAAACACTTGAAAACTTGTAATCTTTTCATGACAAACATAACATTCATTCATTCATGCAACACATAGTACAAACTACACACATACTCCAATGGTTTTAAGAACCATTCTCATGCTACGATACAAAGGACGGGATACAACTCACACCTACTATAAGTGAAACTAGTGCAACTACTCCTCATCATCTATATCGATCGGGACGTAGTCATCCTGTCCGGCCTCCAGGAACTCGTAGTCCTCCTCCTCGGTGTTCTCGTCCTCCTCAAAGTCATCGTCATCGCTCAGAAAGGCGTCTCCTCCCTGAATGTCGATGCCTCCATCGTCATCCTCCATCTGAAGAATCTGATCCTCCTGGGCCTTGACAGTGGCCTCAAGTGACGCGATCCGGTCGCGAAGGCGACGAATCGTAGCGTCCTTCTTGGCACGCTGCTGGCGAAGGCTCTGCGGTCGTTGTTGAGTAGCTTGATCGCCTCACCCTGCTCGATGATGTGAGCATGGGTCTGGTTCGCGTAAGCGCGAGAGGCGTCGAGGTCCCTCTGAGTCTGGTAGAGCATGAAGTCCAAGTGATCCACATGGTGCCTCAACTGAGGGTGGAGTGGCACATCCATGGGTCTTCCGTCAGAGTTGCGCCTCGCGAGATGCGCAAAGCGTTCCTCACGAAGTGCTTCCGCATTCTGTCCGCACAGACGAGCAAGTGCTTCCTGAAGAGCACGTGCAAGTCCGTCGAGCCAGTTGCTTTCCCTGAAAGAGAAAAGGATCCTCTCCGAGGTGGGAGGCTCCAGCTTGCCCCTCAAGTCGGCAGTGATAATCCACTGCAGTTCCCCTCCCGGCTGGTCGTCCACCTGAATCCCGTGAAACTCGGGGTGTGGGCGGCCAAGGTGATCCGACAGGGAGTCGAGGTCATGCTCGAAGATCAAGCTTCCTCCGTTTCCAAGCTGATAAAACTTGGTGTTGAGGGGTTCATTCGGCTCCATCTGAAAGAGAATTGGATGAGTAAGTTAGAGAGTGCAAAGTGTGGCAAGGTTTTAAGTTGATTCAAATAAGATAGAACATGATTCCTCAAATTTTGGCAAAGTCTCAAAGACAAGAGTGTAGTAAATTTTCACAAATAAGTTCTTTCATTTGATTTCAAAGTTAAATTTTTCAGAACGCCCATTCTAACTAAGGTCTTCTAAGGTCAAACAATGGCTCTGATACCAACTTGTCAACACCCGGATTTTTAAGTCCGAATGCCTATTATGTCATACATCGCAATCCCAGGAATATTGTTGTTGCGAGGCATAATAGTTAAGTATCACAGTCACCATTCATTACAAACCATAAGTCTTACAAATTGGGAATCACATGATCCATATTACACGAATAGTTGATCTATTGATCAACAAACAAACACAAGTTCATAGTTCAACATAGCGGAAGCGTAAGATACAAGGACTCTCTAGTCCACAGGCCAACGCTTGACGTCGGAAGGCGCTTAGTTGTCGTAGGCGTCCTGCTGGTCATCTCCGTGGTCCTCTTCATACTCTGGCCATTTGAATAGCCAGGGACAAAGCCGTGAGTACGTTGAGTACTCGCAAACTCAAACCATGTAAGTGCTAGACATTCTAGTAGGGTTTGCTAAGCTCTAGTTTATTTGCATAAAGCTAGTTTTAGTTCACAAAGTTTTGAGAAAAGCTTATCCAAGAACTAACTAACTCAAGGGGGAACATTAGTGTCATTCCCACCATTCAAGTGGTGATTTCAATTCAATCCACCCCAACTCATTTCACCATCACCTTTCAACATCATTTCAAAAATATGACATCGGAAACTGGCCTTTCCAACCGTCCGTAACCGTGGACGCGGCTATTCGAATAGGTTTACACTCTGCAGAGGTTGCACACTTGTGCCACAACATTTGATTTCATCCGTCGGGATTTCCCGAATAATCGTAACACAGTACGCGGATCATCAACCATAACCTTTCACTTACGAACCCTAGTATGAGCACCTCTCCCCATGAGCTTGGCCTCCCAGTGAAGACTGACGGTCAGCCTGGGAACTGCACAGGGCTTGGGCCGGACATTCACCTCATTTCGCATCATATCGTATCGTTTCTTTTGTGGTAGAGGCAGCTTTCGGCATAACCCCGATGATGCTTGTTTAGAGGGAACCCATACTAAGACGCATAAACTTCCAGTTAAGCCCTACCCATAATCAGGTATTGTGGGGGTACTTGAGAATTGGAAAGGTATCGCATTCAAACCAACATCATGTTTTATCAAAAATCACCATCTTCTCTTGGTCATATTCACCTTCAAAAATCATTCAATGGAATGCATCTTCATTCCAAGGTTTCAAAATCCTTTCAAAATCACAAGGTTCCCATCTAGAGTAGTCAAGTTTAGTTTATTAGCACTAGCTCTAATTCATGAGGGGTGCTATCTTGCTTTGCTTGGAAGAGACTAACTCACTACTCTAGTACCCAACTTGTACTTCGACCAAAGTTAACTATAAAAGTAAATCATTTAGAAAACAAGTAAAAACTTGGGATGGGTTCACATAAGAAAAGATAAGAAACATGGTGCCATGCCCCAAGGGGCTTTGCACTTTGCAAGAGTAAAAGCTTGCATAGTAATTTAGCTTGCCTTGGTAGTTCTCAAACTGTTCCTCCTCCTCCTCCTGGTAGCAACCTTCTTCTTCGGCGTACTCTCCGGTGCTACCGTCTAAATTTGAATACGAGTATAATTACTCACTAATTCAATGGCTATTCCACACATCACAAATCAACACACAAACTATTCTATGCACACACATAAATAAACTAGGGTGCATGGGTGGTGGGATTTAAAATAGAATTTGGATTCTATATGTAGATGATAGTTTCCATAGGGTTCTTGAGAAATAATTTCCTCTCATTGAAATCTTCTTAAGATTTAATTTCTCCAACAATCATGGATGAACTCATCTTGACCTAAGTCAAATGTTCATCATCATCATCATTTGGGAGAATGATTTAAATGAGGTGGAACACCTCATACCATTTAAATAACACTATATTTGATTTAAATCTCAAGAAATTCATATAAGAGAGTTTGGAACCAGGGGTCCAAACATCCCATGAATTCATGTGAGACAAGTTTAAATGAAGTATAAGACTTCACACCATTTAACTTTAATAGTTTTGGACAATATCAACTAGTTAAACTAGTCAAAATATCCATTCACTAAACCATGGCATGATCATACAAAGTGACCACACCATTTTATTGCATAAACAATTAGTGTAAGTCAAAAGTGAGCTATTAGAGTTGGAATTAACTTAATATCTATTTTGGTTGATTTTTAAGAATTATTTGAATAGGGAAAAGTCCCTGGCTTGTTATTTTTGTCACATTAATTCTACAAAGAATTTGACCAAGAGGCCAGTGGCATTTTGTAGAGAATTTCAGTGGCTTTCCAACAATATCAAAATCACTAAATTTGGTTTAGCCAATTTGAAACTATTTAATTTCAAAGTTTGTGCAGTATTGGAAAATGTTTGGAAAAGTTTAAATCGAATTTGAATTAAACAGGCCGGCGGGAAACCAACGTGGGCCGAAATGGTTTAAACAGGCCCAAGGCCAGCCCAGCCACGGTCCAGCGCCGCGCGGGCTGCCTGACAGAGGGTCCCGCATGTCAGCGGCGTTTAAAACCCGAAACGGTACGAGCGACGTGGCGCGTTGGATTAGAAGGCAATCCAACGGCGCACGGTCGTCGTCTTCTCCGGCGAGAAGCAGAGGTTCGGGCGGCGAGCCTAGGGGGTGGGAGAGCTAACCAGGGCTCCCGCGGTGGCTGGCAGTGTGCGTGATGTAGATGTGGAAGACGGTGGTTCTCCTGGTACCGGCGGCGACTCCTGGATCGGCTCCAATCGACGGCGGCGAGGTGCGGTACTGGCGGGCTCCGATCTTCAAATTGGAGCAGCTCCGGCGACAATCGAGCGAGTGGTTGGGTGGAGGAGAAGCAGTGGAGGATGGTGAACGAGATGGTGTGCTCAGCTTCGTCCAGGGAACGCCGTATTTATAGATGGCCAAGGGTGCTGCGTGGCCGTGAAGAAGTCGACCGAGGTGCGGCGGTTCCGGCGAGGTGTTGGGCTAGGCAAGGGTGCTACGGTGTTCTCCTCGTCCAGGCGAATCTGTAGGTGGCAACGGCGCGGTCGGGCGGCGTCTGTAGGCGACGCATTGCTTCCGTGTCTGCCGTGCTGGTCGCGGGATCGCGTCGTCGTCTCCGGCGGCGGCGGGCACGGGTCGTGGTCTTGGCCATGTCTGGCGACGTCCTGGTGGCGCGTGCGTGCTCAACGGCTAGTCAGGGAGGCCAGGGCGTGCTCGTGGTGGTGGCGCGGCACGTGGCCAGTGTGTGTCCGCGTCGGGCACACGCGCGACGCGAGCGGCGTCCAGGGCGTGTGTGGGCGCGCGTCGTCCGGCCAATGTCGAGCTCCTCCTCGACCAGGGCTGTGCTAGGCGAGGCTAGGCAGTGTGGTGGCGTGCTGTGGCGAGGGGGCCAGGGTTGGCAAGCAAGGGAGAGAGGGGGAGGCTCGGCATGGTGATGCCATGGCCGGCATGGCCATGCCATGCAAGCTAGCTCCTCCTCCTTAGCTCCACTATGTTTCCTTTAGGGTTAGAGGGGGCAGGGGAACCATTTGGTGCAATTTGGGGTAGGTTAGTTTGAGTAGATCACTATTTGCTATAGTGTGTGAATAGTGTTCAAATTTGGAAAATACAAAATTATCCAAATTGGAAATAATTCAAAAGGGGAAAGTTTGTGATATGTGAAGGTGGAGATAAGTTGTACATGACCAGAGATGAATTGAGGTGGTGGTGGAAAAATTAGATTTCAAAATTTGGCCAAAATGGCTAAGTGAAGATTGTTGAACTTGTTATAAAGTTGCAACTTTGGATGAGCATAGCTAGTGATCAAAGATGAATTTGGCAGGGTGATCTTCATCAAAGTTGTTCACCTTGATGTTGACTTTGAAATGGTGCAAAGAGTTAGCAAGAATTGGTTTGGGAAAATTGAATTGCAAGGGCTCAAAGTGGTGATCAGACTAAAATTGGCAGATTTGGTCATCATCACATGTGAGTGGGAAATGTGTGTGAAATTCATTTGAATTGTGAACCCTTGATTCCAAAAGTTGTAATAAGTGTTTAATAACATTATTCAACTAATGGTGAAGACCAAATAGGTCTAGGGTCAAAATTTATAAAAATGCCATAGGGCATATGTGAGGGTTTTTAGGGTTTTGCCTTTTATTTGATTTTCTTCCTCTTTGATTTATTTGGTTGGTGATCTTCATATGATCACTCTAGGGTTTTAGAGCACATCAAAATACAAGTAATAACAATCATCATGGCATATCACTCAAATGCACAAGTCCTATGCATGGTACTATATGCAAAAGAAAAGTTTTTGTTGGTTTGAAATTTTGTTCTCTGGAATTCTCTAACTTTCTTTTCATTGAAATTTGGGGTGTTACAGCGTGCCACCTGACCTATACCTGATCAGGAAGGTGTTGGATTGCTTCAACTAGTCTCCTGCATGGTAGACACGTAAACATTAAATACGAACCCGATCGGCTCTCAGGTTGCCCTGTGGATCGGCTCAAAGAGCCGATCGCCCCATGGTTCACGTTGGATTTACGATGACATGGGGATCCTGCTTGATCAAAACAAAGCTAAACCAATCTACGATAGTTTAGGGTTTTCACCGCATAATCGGAACATCCTACGCATAGTTGGGCCTAGCAGATACGAAAGATGATGGAAACTATCCCTAAAAGAGGCCTAAAAACCAACGTTAAGTCAATTCCCGGAACATCCCTTATAGGAACGGTAAAACAACACCTCACGCACTACCGGATCATCCAACCCCAGCATAAGGCCTAATCATGCAGATATTAAACTAATCCTTGAAACAAGGAGCAACTATAACAGATTGGATCTACTAAGTAACGAATAAGCAAGGTGCTGCCCTTACACCTATTCAGGTGTAAGGACAGCTAGATATCGAGGGACGGCATTGCTAAGCAAATATGCATAAGAAAAGCATCAATGCAAGCCCCAAGACATCTACGATAAATAGTGCTACTCGCCATCAACAACGCTTCAGCACGAGTAACACAAGGTAATCGAATAAACGTGTACTGCCTAGATCGCAAGATGCGATCTAGGCAGCATGATGCTTACCGGAAGAAACCCTCGAAATAAGGGGTGGCGATGCGCCTGGTTTGTGTTTGTTGTGAACGTGATTGTTCTCCTTTCTCAATAACCCTAGATACATATTTATAGTCCGTAGACTGTCTAACGTGGGCATAAACCCAACCGTGTACGAGCTAGACTCTGTTTCTTAATCCTAACCGACACGTACACTACTATTATTTACAGATACACGGGCACGCTGGCCCAAATTCTAGCCCCAAGGCCGATTCAGAAACTCCTCTTAGATGTAAATCTTCCAAGCCCATCTTCATCACGGCCCAACTCCAATGCGGTCAAATTCTGGTGATAACAGATATATAGATGATCGAGAGAGAGAGATTGAAATCCCCAAGAATATGTTCAAATATACATTAAAATATATGCACGAATGCATGGTAGGCCATGCATGCACACTAATTATATATATATATTATGAGGCAACTTAATCAAATGTGTTTTCATTCGAGAGAACTTGTCAAAATTAAAGTTAATTAATTTATCACGATAATTATATAATTAATTAATGAATCTCAGGGACATGTTATACAACATGATCGATATAGGCCATGTATATATTAATTGGTGTTAATCTACGGTTTGCTAGCTAGCTGCTATATATAGAGCATGTTTTTATTAGATCGGGTTATAGCTAGTATACTTTAGGGTTATGTGTTTTCATTAAGTAGGGTTGATTAGCTATGGTTAGTTACATATATATGGTTTAGGGTTAATGCATGGCACATTTAATTTAATTAGAGGACCGCGAGGCACCCCTGGCCTGCTTGATGCACAATTAAGTGTCGTTGGCCTATATATAGGGTTTACTTAGGGTTTAGGGTTAGGGTTTAGGGTATAGGGTTTAGTGTTTAGGGTGTTTAGGGTTTAGGGATTAGGGATTAGGGTTTCAGGGTTGTATAAGGTTTAGGGATCATCGATCGAGTGCGCACACACATTATTAGAGGCACCCGCGCCTTTGCGCATAAAGTGCATGCGTATAGTTTAGGGTTATTTGTTTTAATTAAGTAGGGTTTGATCAGCTAGGGTTAGTTACATATATATGGTTTAGGGTTAATGCATGGCACATTACATATAGTTTAAATCTCAAGAATGTTTATACATGATAGGCCATATGTGCAAAGGAATTTTTTTCCCTGTGAACTTGTCAAAATTCAAGTTTATCAGTGCCAATGGAAACTAGTCCAAAAAATTACATAGAGGACCAAAAGTACTAGACAATAACTAATAGAACCTGCAACTTTACAAAAAGGACCCCAAAACATATAGAAGAAAATCAATCGAGTCCTTCTCGACCGCACATCAGATCTCTGCTCCGCATCCTTTCCAGCAACTCCGTCGCCGGGGACGCACCACTTGGGACGGTGTCGCCGGTAGTCGCCAGGACGAAGGAGAAGAAGGGCCTCAGCAACGGCATATTGGCTCTGAGAAGGGCCGCTGAAAGGCCAAGATGTGCACGGGCAAGACGGATGACGCCGTCGTATGCCCCGAGCTTGTGAACTTTAGCAGCTTGACTTCCCCATTGGCCAGATCTGAAGCACTGACCAAAGCAAGCCTCACCGTTAGCGCCATCACATTGATGGCACCAGATCGGGGTTTGGCCGGCAAGATCCGCCAGATTCACCATAGGCCAGATCTGAAGCCGATGACGAGATCCCCGACTCCATTGCGCCATTCTGCTCATGGGAAACACTGGATCTAAGCTTACAACAACACTAACTCCCTCGGATCCAAATTAGCTGACTCAACTTTGCTTATCTAAATATGGATGTATCCACACATGTTTTTACTCTAGATACATACACGTCTAAGGAAAGTTGAATCAATTAATTTAGTTCGGAGGGTGTACAATATACAGAGAGAAGTCGGCCTCGTCTCCGGCCGGCGAGGCCGCCGGAGAGAAGGGGGAGAGGAGCCGGGGAGTGGGAGAGACTCGAGAGAGAAAGAGAAGAGGAAGAAATGAGAGCTCCCTGGGGAAGAACATTATTTTTGTCGTTCTGCTCGTAGCTTGAAACTGAAAATTTTGGCCACGCGCCAAATCATCCCGCCGCATCCATTCGAAAATCCCGTGACCAGTTTTACCCTTTTAACCCTGGTCCGGAAGCTACAACCCACCGACCATGGAGGGCTCATTCGGTAACAATGAAATATCTTGCCTAGATCTCGAACCCTCCCCACAGGCCCACACCCACCCACCAACCATTCGCCCCATTAGCTCAAAAATACTATCACACGCCAAAGCTCTGACTCTCTACAGTACTAGATCTGCTTCACCGCCGGCATACTCCTCCACAGCGTAGCCTTGATCGTGTTGGTTGTCCACCCACCTGATCTGCTCCCCCGCCGCCCTCGTCACCGACGGATCTGCTTCACCGCCGACCTCGCCACCGACGGATCTGCTTCATCGCCGACCTCGCCACGGATCGCTTCACGCCGACCTCGCCACCGACTACCTCGGCGCAGCGGCTGTATCAACTTCACCGAATCCCTTGCCAGCCAACCAGATCTGCTTCACTAACGCCCGCTTCTACTGAAACGGGTCGATTCATCGTCTCCCGCGTTCGCCGCCGGAATGCAAGTTGCCGCCCCGTCCACCCCGCAGCTTGGTTAGTACGCTGGCCCGTTAGATCGCGGTGTTTCTTTAGCCATGTTTTGTGTAGTTATTTGCAGATCTCATATGCCGTTAACTTTCTTGATGTGTTGCTTCGCATGAAGTTTGTTTAAATATTGTACAGTACAAAAGCATTATCCGGTCGCTACCATCATGTTCATTCTACTGACACCTATGTGCATCCACATATTTATAGCCTTATACCCATTCATTTGCTGCCAACTGTTTTTGTACTGCATGCTATTGTCGCACTGCTTTTATAGTCATGCTATGGGCATTTCCAATCTGCTTGTTCTTATACCACGTCATTAGCTCACCGCTAGCCGCTAGCTGTTTTCTCGTGTCTGCTATTCTCACACTGCTTTTATAATCATGCTATGTGCATTTCCAATCTGCTTGCTCTTATACATCGTCTTTAGCTTATATAGTTATTGCTGCGTGCATGTCTGGTCTTTGTATTATCGTAGACTGACTTGTCAATGTTATTTTTCCTAGGGATTGATCATGCGAACCACTTATTAGAACATCCAACATTACGGGGACGCTAGGGAAGGTTGGAATCTGAGTTCTTGGTTGGTAATTTTGGCAGTTTACTTCCGTTATTATCTATAACCTATATGCATTGTTCCTTATGCAAGAGATTAACACTTGGAACCCTGCCATAGCAATGCCATTCATGCTTTACTATGTTTCTGCCTATTTGATATGCTTGTCTTGGAGAAACTGCGAAGGTGATTTGAACCTGACATTTGGTCATTCTTAATGCCAGTTTACTTTATGTGGAAAACCTTGGCATTACCCTACTCTAAATCTGAATGTCTGAAATTCGTATCTCATGCAAAGCAACATCTAGTTGGTTTTAATCTGATATCTGGTAAATATTGGCTTATTCATTTGGCAGCTCAAGTTTTTTGTTATTTGAAACCAGCTGACTTGGTCTTAAATGTGATATCTAAACACAGATTAAGGACAATGGAGCAGGAGGATTAGCATTTCACTTGATGGCTGAACCTAAAATGACAGGCATGTTGACCACGACTAGTGCACGCAAGAGAAGGACCTGAGCCAGTATGTGCTTAGTACATGCATCTTATCTTATCTTGTGCTTATTTCTGCTACATGCTCTGATCTCTACATTGCGTAATACATGTTTGAATAGTTAATTGTTGTAACTATGTTTGCAATGTTACCAGAATGCAGTTTTAATGAAGCAGTCATCATTAGAAGATAGTCGCCAAAAAAGGATCTGTAGCGACCCTGTGCAACATTATGATGTAAGTTTGTGCTTAGTACAAGTTCCATACATTGTCTTATTTATGCAACTTGTTATTATCTTATATCTACATTGCATAATAAATGTTTGCATAGTTCATCGTTTAACTCTTTTTGCATTATTATCAGAATGCAGTTGTGATGAAGCAATCTTCATTAGAAGTGAGGCCCACAAAAAGTTCTGATATTTCTTCTGATGCATCTTCTCATAGCCGTCAACCTAGACCATTTCTTTCATCAAACAGTAAATATCTCAAGGCTGTACTTTTGTCGTGGTATCATCACGGCATATGCCATAGGGTGGCTAATCGAAGTGGTTCCTGAGGGATCTCACGGCGGTATCCGGATGCGGGTATGGGCACGAGCGACACGGCGACGTACCCAGGTTCGAGGCCCTCCGATGGAGGTAAAACCTCTACTCCTGCTATGAGTGTATATGATGACACAATACAATGGTGCTCCTAGAGCTGTGTCCGGCTGCTCCTGAGAGGCTAAGGAAGACTATGGTCTCTCTCACAGGGCAGCTCTGTAGGTGGGTGAAAGCAATAAATGATCGATCCCCTGCACGAGAGGGGGTAGTGCGGCTTATATAGGCACCGGCACTTTACATATAAGACCCTATAGTTTACTGGCCGGCTGGGCCGGCTCCGGCTCCGCTCCTTCCCGAGGCGGTGACGTCAGGAGTGGTTGAGGCATCGTGGCCTGTCCCATCCGGCTGCCACGGTCAGCGGTATGGAGGAGGTGTCCCTGTCGCCGTCAGCCACTGTAGCCAGTACGGATCGTCGTAAGCCCTGATGGCCTGTCCGGCGCGTGGCACTATTGCTCCACAGTGCCCCGCGCTTTACGGAAGATGGAGTCAGCGTGGACTTTGGGAACCCGGATCACCTACCCGGTTCCTTCCAGTGCAAGACTCGCCAGCCTCGAGTCGGTCTGAGGTACAAACCCCAGTCGGATATGGCTTGTAGAAGCCGGCCCAACTACAGCATTGGTGGCCGTAGCCAGGCCGACTAGGACCTAGAGCCAGCCGGCTTCCGGACCAGCCGGCCACGGCGCCAGCCGGCTGCTCCTCGGCCGGCCTTTGCCGCGAGCCGGCCAGTGGCCAGCCGGCTGCTCCGCGTCCATTGCCCTATCCGGGGTCTTCCCCCCGACATTAGCCCCCGAAGCTGGCAAGGTCCTGCGTTTAGAAGGACCTAGGCAGGTTTTCCTGGCTTCTCGAATATATTAGACGGCACTTGGAGGGGCCGACTGAGAATTTCCATTCAGCCGGCTGCGCCCTCATCCGGCTCGTTCCTGCCGGCTGCTTCTAGCCGGCCGCTTTTTATACTTGTGCAGTTTTTGCTTTCTCGCAAGATCTGATGGCGCCTCCGCCTTGCTGATGAATTTTGGCTCGAGTGGAACTTCTTGTCCGGCTCCGGCTCGCTGCGCGCCGGAGTCTCCGCCGCCTCGGGTTCTGCGCCCGACTTGACCGGCCTGACGCCAGGGCTCTGCCGCCGGTTCGTCTGGTCACATCAATGTCCCTCCGGATCCGGTGCGGTAGTGGGCGACGTGGTGTGGCCGTTTCTGGTAACGGTAGCGGTCGTGGGAGGAGTTATGGCGCAGTAAATCCGGAGACGTGGCCCACGTCGGCCACTTGGAGGCCAACCGCCGCGGTCGGCTATAAATGCCGCGGGGGCGGTATCGAGGCGGCACTTGCCCCTTTCTTCCTCCTCGCGCTCCTGCCTTGCTCCCTCGCTTCACTCTCTTCGTTGTTTGATTCCTTTTCTTTCCTTCCTCTGTACTTATCTTTTCTTGCTTGTTCGACTAGGGCCGCGATTAAGTTTACCCAGGGAGGCGGCTCTCGGCAGGCTCCTCCCGTCACGTCGCCGCTTCAGCGGCAAAGGAGGGAGCCAACCCCGCAACCTTCAGCACGCGCGCGCACGCCGCCGGCGCCGCCGCCTGCGGCCACGCCACCTTCTGCCGCGCTTCTTCTGCGGCGCCTGGCGGCGGAGACCAGGGTCAGTCGGCGCGCCGGCCGACCTTAGACGACATGTTTCCGCGCCGCGCCCCGTTTGTGGAGCGGGCAGCCGGAGCTGGCAGGGGCATGCCATCTGCGGCAGGAGCTGGAGCTGGAGCTGGTGGGGCTGCGCCGCCTTCGACCGGAGTCGGCGGGCCCGCGCCCAACGTCGTGGTGCTGGAGAGTTCTCCGAAGGGAGCGCCTCGGGCGCCGGATGCGACGGCTCCCACCGGGCCGACTGCTTCGACCGCGCCGCCTCCAGCTTCGGAGCCGACGAGGAGGGAGCCGACCGGGAAGGAGCCGGCGAGGGGGGAGCCAGCGCGCTCAAAGGACGCCGACTCCCGGGCTCTGGCGAGGACGAGGGGCCCGCCGGGCCCAACTGAGGGCCTTCACGTGGCCAAGGGGGCCCGGCTGCTGCATGTGCCGTCTGCCTCTGACTCCAGCCTTGGCTCGGCTGGCACCATGGAGGCTGCGTGGCATTCGGCGGATTCTTGCGAGGTGTTCAACCGGGAGGGGCAGCCTGGTACGGCGCCCATGAAGATGGTCTTCTCCGGCTACCGGGCCGCCCTTAAGAACAAGGCCGCCGAGGCCCTTGCCCAGCTAGCAACGCTGGAGGATGCTGACAAGGTAGGTGTCTTCTTGTTTTTGCAATTTTGTTATTATCCTGGTAGCCCTCCGAGGCATGGTCCGGCTGCTTGGAGCCGGTCCGGGTTTCGTCTAAGCAACTGATTCTTTCAGACGGTTACGGAGCGACGCACCGTCTTGTACAACAAGGTGGTGACTAGCTACCACAAGGCCAAGATCGAGCGGGCCGCCTTGGCTCGTGAGCTGGAGGTCGTCAAGGGTGAGGCTCTCTTCTTTGCCTTTACTCTTTTTTACGCTTCTGTTTTACTGACGGCTTGTTTTTGCCGGCTTGCAGCTGAGGCCGCCCGGGTCCCGCAGCTTGAGTCGGACCTCCGAGTTGCCCGCGCTCAATGCGCCACAAGTGAGGAGGCGAACCGGCTGCTGCCGCCAAGCTGAAGGTGGCTGACGGGGAGCTGAAACGGCTGCGCCTTCTTGAGGCTAACCATCTCAAGGAACTTGCCGCCCTCAAGAAGGAACAGGAGGAAAAGCTGGAGGGTCTGAGCAAGCGGTTGGAGGAGGTGGAACGGCAACGGCTTTCGCTCCAGCAGGAGGTGACCACCAAGTCCAACGAGCTGTCGGCCACCGCCAAGCGGTGGTTGGGGGAACTTAGCGCGCTCGACCGCGGCTTGGCGGGTGAGTCTTTTGTCTTATGCCTTCCCCTTTGCCGGCTTTCGGCCGTCGGCTGCCGGCTTAGGTTGGCAGCCGGCGGCAGAAACTTGATTTTTTCGATATCTCCATCTTCGGGCTGGGGGCAGTCGGTTCTTGCCGGCTGCGCCAGGTTTTCTTTAAAGCTTTGGAATCTCCATCTTCAGGCTGGGGGCAGTCGGATCTTGCCGGCTGCCGCCAGGCTTACTTTAGGACTTCGAAAATTTGCATTTTTCAGCTTATTTCGGCTTTGATGGCTTCTGACATGCTTTTCTTCTTTGCAGCGGCCTTCCCTGAGGCGCAGGAGGAGGCGTTAGCGGCTGTTGGCAGGGCGCGGGAGGATCGCCGGCAGGCCACTGGGGAGCAGAGCTCCGACTGCTTCACCATGGACGACTATCTGGCGTCCATCGCCGCCCGCGTGGAGCCGGTCACCAAGCTCGGCTGGGAGCTGCGGAAGGCGGCGGAGGAGCTGATGCGACTGCTGTGGCCGACGGAGACGCTGCCGGAAGATCTCTCCAATCTCATCGCTTGGCTGGACAGGGCTCCCGACCGCTTCTTGGACTGGAAGGAGTCGGCCACGCGCGCCGGAGCCGATATGGCGCTATCTTTTGTGCTCTCCTGGTATAACGAGGTTAGCCTCGACCAGTTGGAGTTCCGGCGCGCCGGCGTGGAGGACAAGCTCCCGGCGGAGAACAAGACTGCTCGGCTTGCCCGCGCCTGCGCCATTGCCGACTTCGTCGACAAGTCCCTCTTCATCGCGGACCCGAATCCGCCGTCTGACGACGAGGAGGAGGCGGCTGAGGACGAGGAGGCGGACGATGTGCCCGAGGATGACCCGGCGGCCGGCTCTGCTGATGCAGCCGGCGCTTAGCTTTTACCTGTTTCCTTATGCTTTTGCCAAGACAATTCGTTAAATCCCCGGGATGCCGGGTGCATATGTAAGACAATGTTATTATCCTTTTATTAAGGCACGCTTTAATGTGTTTGTTAATCATCTGTGTGCCGAGTTGCTTTCTTTCGACTCGTTCGCTTTTTCCCATCCGCCCCACTCTTTGGCTGTGCCCTTGCCGGTCGTACGTCCGACTTGCGATCCGTCGCCGGATCAAGAGCGGGCCGCTGGGTGAGGCCGACAGTATTTCAGTCGAACGAGCTGAATTCGGCAATCCGGCACTTTTATGAAAAGTTGCAAGTCAACTCGCTTTTACTCTTTCCCTTAGTCGTTTTTCGCGTGCCGGCTCCCTAGGCCTTACTCCCGCCAGCCGGACAGCCGGGTTGCGGTCTGTAGCTGGATCGGAAGCCGGCTGTCGGAAACCGGATCACGTTACTGAGCCGACCGCGTGAGAGGGTTCAAGCCAATTGGCGAAACAAGGTAAAATACGCGAAAAACTTGTCGGAAACAGCGCTCTTGGCGCAAGCTTTTTCATAACTCACAAAAGGGATACAAGGGATACATACATTCCTGCTCTCATGTGTAAAATGGGCGGAGTAACCTGACATTCCAGGGACGTTTAGTCTCCTCGTCAGCCTTGTCCGGCTTGTTTTTCTTAGCCTCTTGGGCATCTATGAGATAGTAGGAATCATTGCCTACCGCCTTGCTCACGATGAAGGGACCCTCCCATGGGGATGATAGTTTATGCTGTCCGGCTGTCCTCTGGATCAGCCGGAGCACTAGGTCTCCTTCTCGGAATGCTAAGGGCTGGACCTTCCGGCTGTGGTAGCGTCGGAGGCTTTGCTGGTAGATAGTAGATCTAGACTCAGCCAGCAGCCGGGCCTCTTCGACCAGGTCAACTCCATCTTCGCGAGCTTCTTTGGCTTCGGCTTCAGTGTAGAGCTTGATCCTTGGCGCGTCATGCTCGATATCAGTCGGCAAGACGGCTTCGGCCCCGTATACGAGGAAAAATGGTGTGAAGCCGACTGAGCGGTTTGTCGTTGTGCGCAGGCTCCACAGCACATTGGGCAGTTCTTCAATCCAGCAGCCGGCTGCTCGCTCGAGCGGCTCCACCAGCCGGGGCCGGATGCCGGCTAGGACTAAGCCGTTAGCCTTTTCCACTTGTCCATTGGACTCTGGGTGTGCCACAGAAGATAGGGCCATCCGGATCCCCATTTCCCCGCAATAGCGAGAGAAGATGCCTTGGGAGAAGTTGGTGCCGTTGTCGGTGATGATGGTGTGGGGGTAGCCGAATCTCACAATGATTTCCTTGAGGAATGTGACGGCTGTGGAGCCGTCCAGTTTCTTGATTGGCTTGGCTTCGATCCACTTGGTGAATTTGTCAATCATCACCAAGAGGTGTGTCATGCCGCCTCGCGCTGTTCTGAATGGGCCTACCATATCCAAGCCCCATACGGCAAATGGCCATGTGATGGGGATGGTTTTCAAGGCGGAAGCCGGCTGGTGTCTTTGCTTTGCGAAGCGCTGACAGCCGTTGCACTTCTTCACCAAGTCTTCTGCGTCTCTGAGCGCAGTCGGCCAGTAAAAACCGTGCCGGAAAGCTTTGGCCACTATGGCTCTGGATGAGGCGTGATGTCCGCACTCTCCTTGATGGATTTCCCGTAGGAGTTCAATCCCTTCAGCCGGCTCGACGCACCGCTGGAACACCCCACTTACGCTGCGTTTGTACAGCTGGTGGTTGATGATGGTATAGGCCTTGGCCCTTCTCTCAATCTGCCTGGCCTGGACTCTATCATCAGGCAGCACACCGTCGGTGAGGTAGGAGAGGAATTCTTGTGCCCATGAAGGTACGCATCTTATCTCGAATACGCTGACCAACAGGGCCTCCTGCGTGGGAGCTTCCGGATTCGACTGCATGGTCGCCGGGTTCGGCTTGCTAGCCGGCGGGTTCGGCTTGCTAGCCCCCGAGTTTGGCGATGAAGCCCCCGGGTTGGACTGAGAAGTCCCCGGGTTCGGCATGCTAGCCGGCGGGTTTGGCTTGTTAGCCCCCGACTTGGGCGATGAAGCCCCCGGGTTCTGAGCAGCCCCCGGGTCAGCCGGCACGAATATTGAATCTGAGTCCGGTGACGGTATGATGGACGGCTTCTTGAGAACCGCCAAGGCGACACCCGGCGGAATGGCTTGCCGGGTTGAGCCAATCTTGGATAAGGCGTCAGCCGCTTCGTTATTTGCTTGTGGCACATGGTGGAATTCGCAGCCGTCGAAGAAGCCGGATAGCTGCTGGACATGGAAGCGGTACGAGGCCATGTTGGCGTCCTTCGCGTCCCAGTCGCCAGATGCTTGTTGTATGACCAAGTCGGAGTCGCCGAAGCAGAGTATGCGACGCACGCCAATCTCCTTGGCCAGCTTCAGCCCATGAATGAGCGCTTCGTACTCCGCCACATTGTTGGAGGCGGCGAAGTGGATCTGCAGGACGTAGTCCAGCCGGTCCCCCTTGGGAGAAGTGATGACGATGCCGGCTCCCAAGCCGTTGCGCATCTTCGAGCCGTCGAAGTGCATCTTCCAATGTGTGGAATCCGGCACAGGCGGCAGGTACTGCATCTCAGCCCAGTCGACGAAGAAGTCCGCGAGGATCTGCGACTTGATGGCTGTGCGTGGCTCGTAGAGGATGGTGTGGGCGGCTAGCTCCAGGGCCCACTTGGCAACCCGGCCGTTGGCATCCTTGCTGCCTATGATTTCCGCCAAGGGTGCTGTGGCAACCACCCTGATGGGGTGCTCTTGGAAGTAGTGCTTGAGCTTCTTGGCCGCCATGTAGACGCCGTAGGTGACCTTCTGGTAGTGGGGGTAATTTTGCTTCGACTGGGAGAGCACTTCGCTAAGGTAATAGACTGGGCGCTGAACCAGCTGCTCCCTGTTGCCGGCTTCTTTGCGCTCCACCACCAGGACAACGCTAACCACTCGGTTGGTGGCTGCGATGTACAACAACATCGGCTCCATTGAACCCGGCGTTGCAAGGATTGGCGCGGTTGAGAGCACGCGCTTCAAGTCACGGAAGGCCTCGTCCGCCTGCGGTGACCAGACGAATTTGTCCGCCTTCTTCATTAGTTGATACAGGGGCAGTGCCTTCTCCCCCAGCCGGCTGACGAAGCGGCTCAAGGAGGCCAGGCAGCCAGCAAACTTCTGGACGTCCTTGAGGCACTGCGGCAGTTCCATCTTCTCTAGGGCACTGATCTTGTCCGGGTTGGCTTCGATCCCTCGCTGAGAGACGAGGTAGCCAAGGAGCTGGCCAGACGGCACGCCGAATGTGCACTTGGCCGGGTTGAGCTTCATCCGGAATCTTCTCAGATTGGTGAAGGTTTCTCTCAGGTCATCAAGGAGGGTAGTCGTCTCCTTGGTCTTTACAACGACATCATCCACATATGCGTGAACGTTTCTGCCGATTTGATCCTGCAAGCATTTTTGCATGCACCTTTGGTAGGTGGCGCCTGCATTTTTCAAGCCGAACGGCATAGTCGTGTAGCAATAAGCCCCGTACGGGGTAATGAACGAAGTCTTTATTTGATCAGCCGGATTCAAAGGAATCTGGTGGTAGCCTGAATAGGCGTCTAAGAAAGACAACAGTTCACAGCCGGCAGTCGAGTCTATGACTTGATCTATGCGCGGCAGGGGGAAGGGATCCTTCGGGCACGCCTTGTTCAGGCTAGTGTAGTCGATACACATGCGCCAGGAGCCGTTCTTCTTCAAGACCAGGACCGGGTTCGCCAACCAGTCCGGGTGCAGCACTTCCATGATGAAGCCGGCAGCTAGGAGCCGGGCGATTTCTTCACCGATGGCCTTCCTTCGTTCTTCGGCGAAGCGCCTGAGAGGCTGCTTCACCGGCTTGGCTTCAGGCCGGACGTGGAGGTGGTGCTCAGCCAACTCCCTCGGCACACCCGGCATGTCTCTTGGAGTCCACGCGAAGATGTCCCGATTCTCACGGAGGAAGCTGGTGAGCTCGCTTTCCTATTTCTTGTTCAAGCCGGCACCGATGGTGACGAACTTGTCCGGCTGCGCCGGGTCCAGCAGGATCTTCTTGGTGTTGTCGGCCGGCTGGAAGTGAGTCGTCCCAGCCGGGTTGCCCGCAGCCGGCATGTCTGTCTGCGCGGCTTTGGCGAGGGCGACGGCGTCGTGGATGAGCTGCTTCTCGGTGGCGATGACCAGCGTCTGGGCCATCTTGGAGCTCTGTGTGGCGCAGTCCATGGAGCGGCGATAATCGCCGGCTACGGTAATGACCCCCTTGGGGCCAGGCAGCTTCATCTTCAGGTACCCATAGTGGGGCACCGCCATGAACTTGGTCAGGGCCGGCCTGCCCAGGAGCGCGTGGTAGGGACTCACGAGGTCCACCACCTCGAACTCGATTCTCTCGGTGCGGAAGTGGTCCGGCTTCCCGAACATCACCTCCAGCGTGATCCGGCCGATCGGCTGGCAGCAATGGCCTGGCACGATGCCATGGAAGACGGTGGGGGTGGGGCGCAACTCGGCCTCCTGGATGCCCAGCTTGCGGGCGGTGTCGCGGTAGAGGATGTTGATGCTGCTGCCGCCGTCGATGAGGACGCGCGAGAAACGCACGCTGCGCCGGGTTGTGCCGATGGTGGGGTCGAGGACCATGGCGTAGCTGCCCGGCTTCGGCAGGACAGCCGGTGTGTCGCGGCGATCAAAAGTGATGGCCTGCTCTGACCAGTTTAGGTACTGGGGGACCGGCGGTATGACCGCGTTGACCTCGAGGGAACGGCGCTCTTGGCTCGTCCTGTCCTCGGGCTCGGAGGTGAAGATGATGTAGGTGGCGTCTTCGGCCAGATACCGGCCGGCATGGTGCACTTGGTTAGCCTCGTGGTGCTCGAGGTTGGCGTTCTCTGCGCCGGCTTGGCCACCCGGCCCGCCGGCTGGTGGAGGCGGGGGTGGAGGCGGTAGAGGTTCACCGCTTGTCAGCCGCTTCATGAAGTGGCAATCGCGGGTGGTGTGGTTGGAGGGGTTCTTGCCGCTGTGGTACTTGCACGGCGAGTCGAGCATCTGCTCGAAGGTGTACTTCGGCTTCCATTGCCGGTCTTGCTTCTGGCGGCGGCTGCCGCCTGCCGCGTTGTCTGACACGGCTGCCACATGGGCGGAGCCGTACCGGCGGTCCGGCTGGTCGCTGTGCTGCCGTGCGAGGCGCCCTCGGCCGGCTTGTTGTTGTCCCGTCTTGCTGGGGCCGGTGAAACATCAGCCGGCGCCTTGCCGGCTTCCTCTGCCAGCGCGTACTTGTCTGCGATGACCATCAAGGCGGCCATCGTCTTGGGCTCGCTGCGGCGTAGCTTGTGCCACAGCATGGTGTTGGGTCGGCAGCCGCCCATGAAGAAGCTGATGGCTTGCATCTCGTGCACGCCCTCGCAAGAGTTGCGCATCTCGCACCAGCGTGTCAGGTACGCGCGATCCGTCTCGTCCGGGCCCTGCTTGCACATCTCAAGCTGTTGAGGGCGACCCGGCCGGCGATAAGTGCCGGTGAAGTTGCTGATGAAGGCGGCTTCGAAGTCCAGCCAGCCGTTTATGCTGCCGGCTGGCAGGTTGTTGAGCCACGTGCGGGCGGAGCCGAGTAGCATGAGGGGGGAGTAGCGCACAGCCCAGCGCTTGTTGCCCTTGGCGATGCCGACTGCCGTGGAGTAGTCCAGCAGCCAGTCTTCCGGCTTGGCGGTGCCGTCGTACTTGGGGGTGTCGCGCGGGAGCTGGAAGCCATCGACCATGGGCTCGTTGAGGATCCGCGGCCCGAAGCACTTTGGGCCGGCTGGCCCCTCTTCTTCCGCGATGCGGGATTGAACCAGCCGGTCGAGGCGGTCTCGGGCGTCAGCGGGCTCGATGCGCGGGCCCAGCCGGGAGTGTGCCGGCTGGCGTGCGCCGCTTGCTTCTGGAGCCGGCCGGTGATGACGGCGGGGCCGGAGTCTTGCTCCTGGTTCCGGCTTGGAGGGGGCCGGCTGCGGCTGCTGCCGCTCGGCTGGTGGCTTGGCCGGCCCGAGCTGTGCGTGGCCCGGGAATCATGGCGCCGGCTTGGTGCTGGGGAGGAGGACTCGGCCGTGTCCCTGGCGCCTTCCCTGTCGTTGCCTGCAGCTCCACGAGCGTGAGAAGCTCTGGGGGCATTGACATACCTGGGGTCGGCGATCTGCCTGTTGGCTGCGTTGAGCAGCTCGTCACCCGCCTGGTCTGGCGGCGTAACTCTTCGCCCTGAAGGCGGTTCAGCTCTTCTGCGGCGGCTTCTGCCGCGCGCATGTTCTTGTCGGGGGTGTTGTAGACGGGGAGCTCCGCGGACGGAGCCGGCGAAGGAGCGCCGTCGCGGGCGATCTCAGCGCCGAGGTCGCGGCCCCTGCGGCGGATGTGGCCGGCTCGGCTTGGCTCGTCGCCGCCTGGAGTGAGGCCGTGGGCGCGGTTATACTCGCGCTGGGTGATCTCCATCTGGCGCTTAGCAGCGCCAGTTCTTCGGTTTGCTTGAGGAGGAGCTGGCGGTGCGCCTCCAAGTCCGCCTCGATGGCGGTGGGGTCGGCACCAGGCGTGAGCGGGGTGCTCAGCTTTGCCCGGACTGCATCCAGCCGGGACGGCGGTGGTGGCGCTTTTGGGCCCGAGCCGGAGGCGTTGGGGTCGATGTTGCGCTCCAGGTCGGGGCCGCGCATGCGCGGGTTCTTGGTGGGGAGCTCGTCGCCAGCCATCATGACTTGCACGACGGCGGGGCTGGCGGGAGCGCTGCTGCCGGCTCGCGGAGGAGGGCTAGCGCAGCGCAGCACCTGCCGCGGGTAGCGCGGCGGTGCGACGGTGGCGACGTAGACGTCGAAGCCGCCGAAGGAGATGACGCTGCCGCCGGCTGGGAAGGGCCGGTCAGCGAAGCAGCCGCGTTCGTGGAGCCGAATCTCCAGATCAAGCCTGAAGCGACTCGCTCGCGGTGGTGGTGGTGAGGCCGTCCGGATGAAGACACCGGCCGAGGATGCTGAAGGCCCCACGGTGGGCGCCAAATGTCGTGGTATCGTCACGGCATATGCCATAGGGTGGCTAATCGAAGTGGTTCCTGAGGGATCTCACGGCGGTATCCGGATGCGGGTATGGGCACGAGCGACACGGCGACGTACCCAGGTTCGAGGCCCTCCGATGGAGGTAAAACCTCTACTCCTGCTATGAGTGTATATGATGATCACACAGTACAATGGTGCTCCTAGAGCTGTGTCCGGCTGCTCCTGAGAGGCTAAGGAAGACTATGGTCTCTCTCACAGGGCAGCTCTGTAGGTGGGTGAAAGCAATAAATGATCGATCCCCTGCACGAGAGGGGGTAGTGCGGCTTATATAGGCACCGGCACTTTACATATAAGACCCTATAGTTTACTGGCCGGCCGGGCCGGCTCCGGCTTCCGCTCCTTCCCGAGGCGGTGACGTCAGGAGTGGTTGAGGCATCGTGGCCTGTCCCATCCGGCTGCCACACGGTCAGCGGTATGGAGGAGGTGTCCCTGTCGCCGTCAGCCACTGTAGCCAGTACGGATCGTCGTAAGCCCTGGCCTGTCCAGCGCGTGGCACTATTGCTCCACAGTGCCCCGCGCTACGGAAGATGGAGTCAGCGTGGACTTTGGGAACCCGGATCACCTACCCGGTTCCTTCCAGTGCAAGACTCGCCAGCCTCGAGTCGGTCGGGTACAAACCCCGATCGGATATGGCTTGTAGAAGCCGGCCCAACTACAGCATTGGTGGCCGTAGCCAGGCCGACTAGGACCTAGAGCCAGCCGGCTTCCGGACCAGCCGGCCACGGCGCCGGCCGGCTGCTCCTCAGCCGGCCTTTGCCGCGAGCCGGCCAGTGACCAGCCGGCTGCTCCGCGTCCATTGCCCTATCCGGGGTCTTCCCCCCGACAACTTTATAAAAGACATGGTATTTCTGCTTTAAGATCTATAGCTGATATGTTGACAAAGAGTACACAAGATTCAATCAAGGCGATTGCCAAATGTCAACATGTTATTGATGATGCTAATAGAAGTCCTCAATGATTCTATGTAATTTTTTTATTTGGGCACATTAATTGCCTTGTAATTTTCCTACTTGTTTTATTTGTGTATGTAATTGTGTGTATCATTGATATCAGATTTTAGGCTCATGAAATTTAATGCAAGTTGACTAGTCAAACAAGTAGGGCCCTACAACAGATTGGGCCGGCCCACTTACAGTAGTGTGGGACCCACTTTCATTTTGGGCCGGCCCACTTCTTTAGTAGGCCGGCCCGGTTACACGATAGTGGGATCCACATGCTTATTGGGCCGGCCCACTATCTTGTTGGGCCAGCCCATTTGCTATATGGTGGTCCCACATGGTAAATGGGGACCCTTTAACGAGGAAGGTGGGACCCTGTGTTTTTGGCCTACCCACTATCTTGTTGGCGGCCCACTTGCTATATGGTGGAACCCACATACTAAATGGGCCGGCCTTTTAACTGGAAAGTGGGACCCACCTGTGTTTTGGCCGGCCCATCTATGTTGGGGGCCCACTTGCTATATGGTGGACCCCACATAGTAAATGGGCCGGCCTTTTAACGGAAAGTGGGACCACTGTGTTTTGGCCCGGTCCACTATCTTGTGGCCGGCCCACTTGCTATATGGTGGACCCCACACACCAAATGGGCGGCCTTTAACGGAAAGTGGGACCCACTGTGTTTTTGGCGGCCCACTATCTTGTTGGGCGGCCCCTTGCTATATGGTGGACTCCACATACTAAATGGGCCGACCCTTTAGCGGAAAGTGGGACCCACTGTGTTTTTGGCCCGGCCCACTTGCTATATGGTGGACCCCACACACTAAATGGGCTGGCCCTTTAACGGGAAAGTGGGACCCACTGTTTTTTGCCCACTTGCTTCTTGGGCCGGCCCGGTTGTAAGGTGGACCCCACATGTTAAATGGGCCGGCCCATTTAAGTTTTGACCGATCAACCTTAGAGGTTAGGCCCGGCCCACATAACTAATGGACCAGCCCGGCTATATAGTTGACCGGTCAAACTATGTCGGCAGCCCGGCCCGCTTAAGACGTGGCAGGCCTCGTGTGGGCCTACCATCTACCACGGGGTTTCGGTAGGTTAACGCCGTTGCGCGATTAACGGTGTCGCCACGTGTCGTTTGCATGACGTCAGCAGTCAACGGGCTCCGGAAACACTTGGGCAACGGTCCGATTTTCCGTGGCGGAAGGGCGCCCAAGCGCGACGGACCAAAAAAATCGTCGTAGGACTTTGCCTGACGCAGTTTCGACAACAGAACCCATATCGTCGGGTTAGGCCCATAGGCGACGAAAAATACCCCTTAGTGGACGATTTTGGGACGTTGTCTATCAGAACTTTTCTTGTAGTGGGTGCTCCTCGGCAATGCCCACCGATAGGGGCTTAGGGTTGATGGAATCCTGTAAGCTGACACGAGACATCGATTCACAGACAAGCGGGGAGAGCGATTTACCCAGGTTCGGGGCCCTCGATGAGGTAAAACCCTTATGTCCTGCCTGTCTGATCTTGATTATGAGAATATTGGGTTACAATGGGGTGCCGAAGAGTTCGGCTGAGATCTCGTCGAGAGGCTAAGTGCTGCGGCGACCTAGCTCTAGACTTCTGGTGGCTAAGATTGCTAAGATTGTTCGTGTCCCTCGGCAGCCCCTCTCCTGGCCTTTATATAGGAGGCCAGGTCTCAAGAGATCTAACCGAGTACGACTAGGTTTACAGTAGTTCTATCTCTAAACTTTCCTTGTTCGGCTCCTTCCTTGTCTTGCCCGCCAAGGAATCTTCTGCTGCGCCATCCAAGTGGCCCGTCTTGTCATCGAATACCTTCATGGGCCTCCAGCTAGATCGTATAGGGTAGGGCAATGTCGGTTACCCGAAGGGTAATGCCCACGTCAGTAGCCCCCGAGTGTCTAGCCGAAGATAGTTCGGGTAGAGACTAAAGCATGCCTCTACCTAATGTTCTTCTCCTTGATTGTTTTTGTCCATCTTGTATCAGCATCATCTTCTTCTATCGGGTGCGCATGATAGGAAGCATGTTAGGCTTAAATTTGTGTACAAGATTCCTTTTCATAGGAAGCATGTTAGGCTTAAATTTGTTTTGAATTTGCCTCTTGATGCTCTCTTTTGCTTCAAATACTATTTCTTGCGAGTGCATCATCAAAATTGCTGAGCCCATCTTAATGGCTATAAAGAAAGCACTTCTTGGGAGATAACCCATGTGTTTATTTTGCTACTGTTTTGTTGTGTCTTGGAAGTTGTTACTACTGTAGCAACCTCTCCTTATCTTTATTTTATTGCAATGTTGTGCCAAGTGACGCCTCTAATCGAAGGTTGATGCTAGATTTGGATTTCTGCGCAGAAACAGATTTCTATCTGTCACGAATCTGGGCTGTTTTCTCTGTAGGTAACTCAGAAAAATATGCCAATTTACGTGCGTGTTCCTCAGATATGTACGCAACTTTCATTAGTTTTGAGTTTTCTGATTTGAGCAACGGAAGTACCTGTTTAAAATTCGTCTTTACTGGCTGTTCTGTTTTGGCAGATTCTGTCTCTGTTTTTTGCATTGTCTCTTGTGGACTTTAAGCAAGGCTTTCTAGACGTGGAGAGCTGTAGCTAATGTTTTATTGAGTACTTGCAATGTGTCACTACAGGACCAAGGTGGATTCAAGTTTTTTGAGTACTAACCCCTCTAATGAAGTTTATGAGAAGTTTGGTGTGAAGGAAGTTTTCAAGGGTCAAGAGAGGAGGATGATATATGATCAAGAAGAGTGAAAAGTCTAAGCTTGGGGATGCCCCGTGGTTCATCCCTGCATATTTCAAGAAGACTCAAGCGTCTAAGCTTGGGGATGCCCAAGGCATCCCCTTCTTCATCAACTTATCAGGTTTCTTCTATTGAAACTATATTTTTATTCGGTCACATCTTATGTGTTTTACTTGGAGCGTCTGTTTGTTTTTATTTTTGTTTATGTTTGAATAAATTCGGATCCTAGCAATCCTTGTGTGGGAGAGATACACGCTCCGCTTTTTCTTATGAACACTGTGTTCTTAGCTTTATTTTAATGTTCATGGCGGAGTTGAAAACTGCTGCATTTATCGATATTTGGTTGGAAACAGAAAGTGCTTCATAATGTCTTGAATAATTTGACACTTGGCAATTGTTTTGAGCTCTCAAGTAGATCATGATTAAGTTTTTTCATGTAGTTTAAACCTATTAGTGGAGAACTACCGTAGAGCTTGTTGAAATTGGTTTGCATGATTGGTCTCTCTAAGGTCTAGATATTTTCTGGTAAAAGTGTTTGAGCAACAAGGAAGACGGTGTAGAGTCTTATAATGCTTGCAATATGTTCTTATGTAAGTTTTGCTGTACCGGTTCATACTTGTGTTTGCTTCAAACAACCTTGCTAGCCAAAGCCTTGTACTGAGAGGAAATGCTTCTCGTGCATCCAAAACCTTGAGCCAAAACCTATGCCATTTGTGTCCACCATATCTACCTACTATGTGGTATTTCCTGCCATTCCAAGCAAATACTTCATGTGCTACCTTTAAACAATTCAAAAGCTATTATCTCTTATTTGTGTCAATGTTTTATAGCTCATGAGGAAGTATGTGGTGTTTTATCTTTCGATCTTGTCATTTACTTTTGACAGACTTTCACAATGGACTAGTGGCTTCATCCGCTTATCCAATAATTTTGCAAAAAGAGCTGGCGCGGGGTTCCCAGCCCCCAATTAATCAACTTTCATTAATAATTCTCTTCACATGTTTTGCTCTGATTCATCAGTAAGCAACTTAATTTTGCAAATAGACACTCCTTCATGGTATGTGAATGTTGGAAGGCACCCGAGGATTCGGTTAGCCATGGCTTGTGAAAGCAAAAGGTTGGGAGGAGTGTCAACCATAAATAAAACTAAAATACATGTGTAAACAAAAGAGAAGAGGGATGATCTACCTTGCTGGTAGAGATAACGTCCTTCATGGGAGCCGCTCTTGAAAGTCTGGTTGATAAGGTAGTTAGAGTACCTGCTACCATTCGTTGACAACAACAAACACCTCTCAAAACTTTACTTTTATGCTCTCTACATGATTTCAAAACTTAAAAAGCTCTAGCACATGATTTAATCCCTGCTTCCCTCTGCGAAGGGCCATTCTTTTACTTTATGTTGAGTCAGTTTACCTACTTCCTTCCATCTTAGAAGCAAACACTTGTGTCAACTGTGCATTGATTCTTACATATTTGCTTATTTGCATTCATCATATTACTTTGTGTTGACAATTATCCATGAGATATGCATGTTGAAAGTTGAAAGCAATTGCTGAAACTTAAATCTTCCTTTGTGTTGCTTCAATGCCTTTACTTTGAATTTATTGCTTTATGAGTTAACTCTTATGCAAGACTTTTGATGCTTGTCTTGAAAGTACTATTCATGAAAAGTTTTGCTATATGTTATCTATTTGTTAGCAACTATAGATCATTGCCTTGAGTCACTTCATTCATCTCATGTGCTTTATAATAGTATGATCAAGGTTATGTAAGTAGCATGTCACTACAGAAATTACTCTTTTTATCGTTTACCTACTCGATGGCGAGCAGGAACTAAGCTTGGGGATGCTGATACGTCTCCAACGTACCTATAATTTCCGATGTTCCATGCTTGTTTTATGACAATACTTACATGTTTTGCTTGCACTTTATAATGTTTTTATGCGTTTTAGGAACTAACCTATTAACAAGATGCCACAGTGCCAGTTCCTGTTTTCTGTTGTTTTTGGTTCCAGAAAGGATGTTCGGGCAATATTCTCGGAATTCGATGAAACGAAGACCAAAGATCATAATTCACCGAGACGGACCAGGACACCGAAGGGAGTCGGAGGGGAGGCACGGGGCCCCACACCATAGGGCCGCGCGGGCCGGCCAGCCGCGCCGGCCTATGGGGAGGGCACCCTGTTGCCCCTCCTGCGTCGCCTCTTCGCCTATATAAGCCCTTTCGACCTAAAAACGCGATACCGATTGACGAAACTCCAGAAAGACTCCAGGGGCGCCGCCACCATCGCGAAACTCCGTTTCGGGGGACAGAAGTCTCTGTTCCGGCACCCTGCCGGGACGGGGAAGTGCCCCCGGAAGCCATCTCCATCAACGCCATCGCCTCCATCATGCTCCGTGAGTAGTTCCCCCATGGACTACGGGTTCTAGCAGTAGCTAGTTGGTACTCTCTATCCCATGTACTTCAATACAATGGTCTCATGAGCTGCCTTACATGATTGAGATCCATCTGATGTAATCGGTGTTGTGTTTGTCGGGATCCAATGGATTGTTACGTTATGATTGTCTATCTACAAAGTTTATGAAGTTATTGTTGCTGCAATCTTGTTGTGTTTAATGCTTGTCACTAGGGCCCGAGTGGCATGATCTTAGATTTAAGCTCTATACTTATTGCTTAGATTGTATCTACAAGTTGTATGCACATGTCTATGTCCGGAACCAAAGGCCCCAAAGTGACAGAAATTGGGACAACTGGAGGGGAAGGCTTAGATATGAGGATCACATGTTTTCACGGAGTGTTAATGCTTTGCTCCGGTGCTCTATTAAAAGGAGTGCCTTAATTTCCAGTAGATTCCCTAGAGGCCCGCCACCGGCTGGTAGGACAAAAGATGTTGTACAAGTTTCTCATTGCGAGCACGTATGACTATATATGGAAAACATGCCTACATGATTAATGATCTTGATGTTTGTCTTAATGCTATTTCAATCCTATCAATTGCCCAACTGTAATTTGTTCACCCAACACTTGTTATTGGAGAGTTACCACTAGTGTAGATAGCTGGGAACCCCGGTCCATCTATCATCATCATATACTCGTTCTACATGACATCGGAAGTGGTATCAACTATTTTCTGGTGCCATTGCTCTCATACTATTATTCTGCTTTGTGTTCTGTTATCTTTGCTCCCATATTACTGCTACTTTCACATCACCCTTGTTACTAGTGCTTTTCCAGGTGCAGCTGAATTGACAACTCAGTTGTTAAGGCTTATAAGTATTCTTTACCTCCCTTGTGTCGAATCAATAAATTTGGGTTTTACTTCCCTCGAAGACTGTTGCGATCCCCTATACTTGTGGGTTATCAAGACTGTTTTCTGGCGCCGTTGCCGGGGAGGCATAGCTCTACTCATAAGTTCACCTGGGAGTACACTCTACCTCTCTCTCTGTTTTATTTTATTTTGTTTTGCTTAGTTTACTTCTGTCTAGTTTATTTGTGCTTAGTTTATTTCTGTCTAGTTTTATTTTGCTTAGTCTACTTTTGTCTAGTTTGTTTTTGTTTTGTTTTACTTTCCTCATATACCCAAAAATCCATAAAAATTTGAAAAACCGAAAAATTAAAAACTGTTGCTATGGGAGAACCTACAACCTATTTGGAGCTTATTGAATATTATAATAATTATAGAGAATCAAGAGCGGGAAAAGTGATGAGTGTTGTGATAGAAAAATTGAATACAATTGCTAAAATCTTGCTTAAACGCCATGATATAAACTGTTGCTCTCAACAGGACACTAAACATCTTAAATTTCAATGTGGCTTTAGTGAGGAATTTTTAATTAAGAACTATAATCGGAATAGCTATATTCATTTTGGGTTCGAAGAAGTAGAACAATTTGTCATATTTATGGGAGCCTCCGAGATAGAATCCTTCATGGTTAAAAATTATGAAACTTGTGTTGTTTGTAAGGACCTTAAAGATTATGTCTCTTCTATCCTTAATTTTTGCAATGAAAGTTACACTAATAATCCTTATATCATTGATTATAAAGAGAGACTCATTAATGCACAAGAATGCACTCACAATTTGCAGGGACCCGTGGAAGAAGAAATTGATGAACCTGAAAGCTCATTGGATGAAAAAGAGGAGGAAATTGATGAACCTGAAAGCTCCTTGGATGAAAAAGAAGAGGAGAGTGATGAACAAAAGGAGGAAGAATGGATTAGCTACCCATGCCAACCTTCTAATGAGAGTAACTCTTTATCTCTTACACTATTTGATTGTCCTCCATGCTTACCGAAAGAGGTTGAATGTTATGTTCCTGTGGATTCTCTTGAAATATTCCCTATGAGTAAAACTTGTGAGAATAATTATGCTACTGTTATTTATGATAATCCATGCTACTTTGATAAATCTTATGATAATGCTTTGTTTGTGCCTGATGTCGAAATGCATGGTACTAAAGAATTTTGCGTAGCAAATGTTTATGATAAAGCTCTTGATGATGGTCCTATGTTACTTGATAATATTAATTGTACTACTAATGAAAATGGGATTGGAGATGTCTTGACATTATCTATGAGTCCCATATCTCTTGATATTGATCAACCATCTTGTTATATTATTGATAAAAGTGTGTTTGAAAGTTTTAATCGCACTATTTTTGAGCTTGATAAAAATTATGTGTTTATGCTGCATGTGATAGTTATATTGTTGAATTTATTCATGAAGCTACTGAAAATTATTATGAGAGAGGAAAATATGGTTGTAGAAATTTGCATGGTACTAAAACACCTCTCTATATGCTTAAAATTTTGAAGTTACTCTTGTTTTATCTTCTTATGCTTGTCACTTTGTTCTTCATGAATTCATTTGTGTACAAGATTCCTTTTCATAGGAAGCATGTTAGGCTTAAATTTGTTTTGAATTTGCCTCTTGATGCTCTCTTTTGCTTCAAATACTATTTCTTGCGAGTGCATCATCAAAATTGTGCTGAGCCCATCTTAATGGCTATAAAGAAAGCACTTCTTGGGAGATAACTCATGTGTTTATTTTGCTACTGTTTTGTTGTGTCTTGGAAGTTGTTACTACTGTAGCAACCTCTCCTTATCTTTATTTTATTGCAATGTTGTGCCAAGTGACGCCTCTAATCGAAGGTTGATGCTAGATTTGGATTTCTGCGCAGAAACAGATTTCTATCTGTCACGAATCTGGGCTGTTTTCTCTGTAGGTAACTCAGAAAAATATGCCAATTTACGTGCGTGTTCCTAAGATATGTACGCAACTTTCATTAGTTTTGAGTTTTCTGATTTGAGCAACGGAAGTACCTGTTTAAAATTCGTCTTTACTGGCTGTTCTGTTTTGGCAGATTCTGTCTCTGTTTTTTGCATTGTCTCTTGTGGACTTTAAGCAAGGCTTTCTAGACGTGGAGAGCTGTAGCTAATGTTTTATTGAGTACTTGCAATGTGTCACTACAGGACCAAGGTGGATTCAAGTTTTTGAGTACTAACCCCTCTAATGAAGTTTATGAGAAGTTTGGTGTGAAGGAAGTTTTCAAGGGTCAAGAGAGGAGGATGATATATGATCAAGAAGAGTGAAAAGTCTAAGCTTGGGGATGCCCTCGTGGTTCATCCCTGCATATTTCTGAGTTACCTACAGAGAGCCCTGCCCAAATTCGTGACAGATAGAAATCTATTCTGCGCAGAAATCCAAATCTAGTATCAACCTTCTATTAGAGACTTCACTTGACACAACATTGCAATAAAATAAAGATAAGGAGAGGTTGCTACAGTAGTAACAACTTCCAAGACACAACAAAACAGTAGCAAAATAAAAACATGGGTTATCTCCCAAGAAGTTCTTTCTTTATAGCCATTAAGATGGGCTCAGCAATTTTAATGATGCTCGCGCAAGAAATAAGTGTTGAAGCAAAAGAGAGCATCAAAAGCAAGTATGAAACAAATTTAAGCCTAACCCACTTCCTATGAAAAGGAATCTTGTACACAAATAAATTCATGAAGCACAAAGTGACAAGCATAGGAAGATAAAACAAGAGTAACTTCAAGATTCTCAACACAAAGAGGGGAAACTTAATATTATTAAGATGCATATAACCATGTTTCCCTCTCTCATAATAACTTTCAGTGGCATCATGAACAAACTCAACAATATAAGTATCACATAAAGCATTCTTATTCACATGCATAAAAGTATCATTACTCTCCACATAAGCATAATCAATTTTATTAGTTGTAGTGGGAGCAAATTCAACAAAGTAGCTATCATTATTATTCTCATCAAGTGTAGGAGGCATAGTATAATCATAATAAAATTTAATCTCCATAGTAGGCGGCACCAAAAGACCACTATCATTATAATCATCATAAATAGGAGGCAAAGTATCATCAAAGAAAATTTTCTCCTCAATGCTTGGGGGACTAAAAATATCATGCTCATCAAAACCAGCTTCCCCAAGCTTAGAATTTTCCATAGCATTAGCAACAATGGTGTTCAAAGCATTCATACTAATATCATTGCTACTAGCATGCAAATAAGATTCCATAGGTTTTTTTAATTTTTGCAGCAAACAATCCATGTCTTAACTCAGGAAATAGCTTAAAAAGCTCATAGTTGCTTTCCATTATGCTTAACTAGTGAAATAAAAACAAGAAGCAAAAAGATGCAATTGTAGGATCTAAAGGAAATAGCTTCGAGCACTTACAACGGCACCAGAAAATAACTTAGTTACCTGTGACCGGAGTATGAGTGCCTTTTACCTTTCCTCCCCGGCAACGGCGCCAGAAAATAGCTTGATGTCTACTCACGCTTCTTTTCCTGTAGACAGTGTTGGGCCCAAGAGCAGAGGTTTGTAGAACAGCAGCAAGTTTTCCCTTAAGTGGATCACCCAAGGTTTATCAAACTCAGGGAGCAAGAGGTCAAAGATATCCCTCTCAAGCAACCTGCAATCACGATACAAGAAGTCTCTTGTGTCCCCAACACACCTAATACACTTCTCGGATGTATAGGTGCACTAGTTCGGCGAAGAGATAGTAAAACACAGGTGGTATAGATGGTGGTAATATTGCAGGAAGTAAAGATGCAGTAAAACAGTAAACAAGCGGTGCCAGAAAATAGCTTGCTGGCGTGGGAAGCAATTCTTTGTGGTGTAACTTTCTATTCGCAAACAAGGCCTAGGGATCATACTTTCACTAGTGGACACTCTCAACATTGATCACATAACTGAATAAACAAATACTACTTTCTCTACACTATCTTGTTGGATGACAAACACCATTCATTGTGTAGGGCTACAAGAGCACCTCAATGCCGGAGTTAACAAGCTCCACAACATTCGATGTTCATATTTAAATAACCTTAGAGTGCATAATAGATCATTGCAATTTAGACCGAGAACTAACATAGCGCACACACTGTCACCATTACACTATGAAAGGGGAATAGATCACATCAATACTATCATAGTAATAGTTAACTCCATAATCTACAAGAGATTACAATCATAACCTACGCCAAGTACTACATGATGCACACACTGTCACCATTACATCATGAAGGAGGAATAGACTACTTTAATAACATCACTAGAGTAGCACATAGATGATATTCAACTAGATCACAAAGCTCATGATCACATAAAGATCACATGGGAGAGAGAGATGAACCACATAGCTACCGGTACAGCCCTTAGCCTCGAGGGAGAACTACTCCCTCCTCATCATGGGAGACAACAGCGGTGATGAAGATGGCGGTGGTGTCGATGGAGATGCCTTCCGGGGGCACTTCCCCGTCCCGGCGGCGTGCCGGAACAGAGACTCCTGTCCCCCAAATCTTGGCTTCGCGATGGCGGCGGCTCTGGAAGGTTTCTCGTACCGTGGCTTATTCCCCCGAAGTTTTTATGTTAGGAAGGCTTTTATAGGCGGAGAGTCGGAGTCGGAGGGGGTCTGGGCAGCCAGACAACAGGGGCGCCCCCCTTGGGCCGCGCCGCCACCATGTGTGGTGGCCCTGGGCCTCTCCTCTGGCCCCTCTCCGGTGTTCTGGAAGCTTCGTGGAATTATAAGATACTGGGCGTTGATTTCGTCCAATTCCGAGAATATTTCCTTACTAGGATTTCTGAAACCAAAAACAGCAGAAAACAGGAACTGGCACTTCGGCATCTCGTCAATAGGTTAGTTCCGGAAAATGCATAATAATGACATAAAGTGTGTATAAAACATGTGTGTATCATCATAAAAGTAGCATGGAACATAAGAAATTATAGATACATTTGAGACGTATCATTCCTCAACTCCTGTTGATTTTCATACTGCCGAACATGATGATCCGATAGATTCTGGAGCTGTCTTCACCAATCCTCCTCCCCTAGCCAACGATACTTGCGACACAGCAGGATCAGTGCGTGATGACGACGCTGATCATGATGCCTTTATTAATGCAGCTGTGGAGGAGGCCAGAGCTCCGCCTGTGAATAGGTCAACCGGTGGCTTTGCCGATGAAGACGATCTCTTCGACCTGTAAGTGCCATTTTCCTAGAGTTCGTATCTTGCTTTCATCATTCGTATTTTTCTCATAATTTTTGCTAACCATTTTCTTTCGCAGTGACGAAGGTCTCATCGAGCCCCCGCCTAAGAAGGCCAAATCTGACGCCGCTCTGCCGGACGTCGCAGCTTCCGAAGCTTCGGCTCCTACTGCAACCCCGCGGATCAAGTATCGACTGCCTCCTCCCTTTCTAAGGGGAAGGATATTCCTTTGACTGTCGCCGCCGCAACTCCTCCTTCAGGAAAAACTGTAAGTATTTCTCGATCGTACCGCAAACTTTCCTGAATGTGCCTTGATTAATGATTCTTCGTCAAACATCTATTTTTCCCTTTCCTTAAGGATCTGCGAGGCGTTATATCTTCCTTGGAGGCCTTCGCCTCCCAATTTACTTCTCTGGAAGCGGACAAGGTTCGGCTGCAGAGGGAAGTTAACTCCTCTTCCATGAAGTTGGAAGGCGCAAACAAAATAGCCGCCGCTACTCGCCAAGAGGTCGACTCCCTGAAGGAGGAACTCAGCAGACTGAAAGAGAAGCTGAAGGAAGAGGAGGCATCTAGACTGGTCGCCGAAGCTCGGGTGACTGAAAAGGATGAACTTCTTTGCCAGTCTTCCTTGGCTTTGCTTGGTAATTCTTTTTACGCTTCCCTGTCGATTATCACTTTGGAAATTCGACCTTTTGATAGTAACTTTTCCCATTTCATTCCCTTGTAGAAGCCGCTGACATCCCTGCTGATGCCTTGGATAAAGTTCCAAACAACTCTGCGGCAAACAGTGTGTCAATGACTCTTGCCGCACACCAGCTTACACGGGAGCTCCTTGATAAGGGTAAAGGTGCCATGGCGCGGATGCACTCGATGATCTTCCCCAAGATCAGTCAAGACAAGACTCTGGGGCAGCTGATCGATGCCTTCGCAGTCGACACCAAGGAGGTTATCGAGGTATTCAAACGTACTTCACGTACTTATGGTGCTCTCCTAGCCTTCCAACTTATGATGGGTCATGGCTTCAAGGCCGATATTGAGGAGATGTCTAGGGAGCTTCCGAAAGATCAAGATGGGCAGTTCATTGATTTAAGCACCTTCAAAACGTCAGCTCTTACGTGTGCACGTCAGCTCCTTGAACTGGTTTCATCAAAGAAAACATCGGCTGGCCCAAGTTTATCGACCCAGACTCAAGCCCCTTGATTGTTGTAACAAACTTCTTTTTGAATTGATGTGAAACACTGTTCTGTCGCAAAACTTGTGATTGTAATAAATTCCGTACTAGCAATGTTGCTAATGTACCCTTGTTATGACATTTATGCTTGCATTCTCCCGATGGGAGTTACTTCTGATGCTGAAGCGATGCGATCCGTCATGCCTTTGACGCTGTTTTTTGCAGGTTTTCCCAGTGCCTGCGTTTGTCGATGATTCTTCGGGTGCTCTTTCTGAAGATGATCGAATCCAGCGTATGAAGGATCGGATTGCGCAGATGGAAAAAGATCTGCGCAATACCTATGCCTTGGCTGCCATTGTCAGGAAGAAGGGCGAAATTGCAGCCGACGTAGAGCGCTATGCTCTTACTGAACTGCATAAGGCCACTGAAAGTTTGAACTGTAAGTTTCCTGGTCCTTGTGCTTATTATTCTTTGTCAAAAACGTATTGCCTGATCTTTCGTCAATTCCTTTGCTAGTCATAGCCCTGAACCGTGCTGAAGAGAACAAGCGGATTCACGAGCGCGTGAACGCATTGACTCAGCTGTCATCAGCCGAGGAAATTTTCTGGAGGGAGCACTCGAAAGCTTCGGCTGTCGCACAATTCCAAGATCGGGTCCAGCAGGTCCACCATTTCTTCGACAAGTGCTACAAAGCCCTGAGGGTAATTTGGAGGACGATGTTCCCCTTGAACGCGGTCCCTCCTACTGTTATCACCAGAATTTGACCGAGTCAGAGGTGGGCCGCGACCAAGGTGGACTTGAAGATTTTATGTTGAAGAATATACGTGAATCGGCCTTGTTTAGCAAGTTTGGGCTAGTTTGCCCTTGTATCTGTAACATAGTAGGATACGTGTCGGTTAGTTAGAATTGGGCCCGTGCCCGGTTGGGATTATTCCCACGATTAGAGAGTCTACGGACTATAAATATGTATCTAGGGTTTATGGAATAAACAACAACTCACGTTCAACCCAAAACAAACCAATCTCGGCGCATCGCCAACTCCTTCGTCTCGAGGGTTTCTATCAGGTAAGCGACATGCTGCCTAGATCGCATCTTGCGATCTAGGCAGCACAAGCTCCACGTTGTTCATGCGTTGCTCGTACTGAAGCGTCTTTGATGGCGAGCAACGTAGTTATCATAGATGTGTTAGGGTTAGCATAGTTCTTCGTATAACATGCTTACGTAGTGCAACCCTTGCATGTCTAGCCGCCCTCATACCTATCTCAGGTGTGGGGCGGCACCCCGCTTGATCTTTATTTAGTAGATCTGATCCGTTACGATTGCTCCTTGTTCGCAAGGATTAGTTTAATATCTGCAATAGTTAGGCCTTACAAAGGGGTGGAGGATCCAGCGGCACGTAGGGTGGCGTTCGCAAGCCCTAAACAGGATGTTCCGAGGATCAACTTCATGTTGGTTTTTAGGCCTTGTTTAGGATCGGCTACGATCACCGTGCGTGGCCGCGAGGCCCAACCTGGAGTAGGATGATCCGATTATGCGGTGAAAACCCTAAATCGTCGTAGATCTAATTAGCTTTATCTTGATCAAGCAGGATCACCATATGTTCGTGCACCCCGTACGAATCATGGGTGGATCGGCTCTTTGAGCCGATTCACAGGATAACCTGAGAGCCGATCGAGGCTCGTATTTAATGTTTACGTGTATGCCACGCAGGAAACTAAGCGAGGCTTCCCCATCACCTTCCTGACCAGGTATAGGTCAGGTGGCACGCCCTTGCACTTCGCATCGCCGCGTGTGACCAGAAGAGCATTGCGGGCCGTCGCTCGGAGGGGTCTCAGCCAGCCGCAGCTCTAGGCTCTTCCCGGCTCTACAGTGTTGACAAGTCGCTGCCCGCCGGTGGGTTTTGGCAGTCAACACATTCTGGCACGCCCGGTGGGACAATCGTCTACATCAACCACATCGCCATCTACATCCGAGATGGCGGACGGCACGCCAGTCACCTACGAGGAGCTGCCTGACGAGCTCAAGAAGAGATACGACGAGATCAAGGTCACCCTCGAAGCCGACCTCATCGGCTCTTTTCAGAGAACCCGTTCCCATGGCATCAGATGGAAGGGATTCTCACCGCAAGGTGCACTCGATGGGATAGACCTCTCTGCCCCGTCGGAGGAACGCACCAGGGGCCTGCGGCAGGAGATCAACTACTTGGTGGCTCACTCGCTACACCGCCACTCTGAAAACTTGGTCAACGTGTTGGAGCGTCTCGCTCTGCGCGTGATCCAGGAGATCATGAGCCACCAGTACTCGCCGTCAGGACCAGCTCTCGGGACGCATCAAGGAGAGTTGCCACTCCAGTCCCGTCCACCGCTGCCATACGCGTTGGCAGCACCAGCGGAAGTGCCGGCTACACCGGCATTCGTCGTCTACAAGATCGGTGGTGACCCTAGTGACTACCAGTTCTTGGAGGCGCCTAAGGAGATCCCTCCAGGATACGCGTGCACGTATGTGCCAGATTGTGGCAACTGGGCACTCTCAAACCAGGCCACAACATCAGGGACTCCGGCGAAGACAGGTACCACCGTCCAGGACAGTGCCCTGAGACTCAGCCGTTCACAAAACGCAGGGTTCAGCGGCGCCTGGAGGAAGCCGAAAGGTTATACCTGCATACGTTAAGGAAGGCACGGCCTGATCTGGCTGCAAAAGTTCAGCGAGCCCTGGATGAAGAGGGTCGTCCACGGAAAATGGAGTGGCGCCCCAAACAAAGGAGAGCCGATGATGAAACATCGGCTGGCACGAACATGGTGTTCATCCTCCCTTCAGAGTTCAGTGCTCCAGGGTTAGATGAGACATCCGTGGCACAACTTGACTGCGGCCCACGGCCGGTTATCTTTGAGAAGCCACGAGAAAGGAGCTACAGGCATCTGAAGGCCCTGTACTTGCGAGGATATATCGATGGGAGGCCTATAAATAAGATGCTGGTGGACACCGGAGCGGCAGTTAACATCATGCCGTACTCTATGCTACGTCGGCTGGGACGCTCTAGCTCGGATCTAATCAAGACCAACGTAACATTGAGCGATTTCAACGGCCAAGCGTCTGAGGCACAAGGAGTTCTGAACGTGGATCTGACCGTAGGAAGGAAAACTATCCCTACAACGTTCTTCATCGTTGATAGCACGAGCAGTTATGCTGTGCTGCTGGGAAGAGATTGGATCCACGCCAACTGCTGTATTCCCTCCACGATGCACCAATGCATAATACAGTGGGATGGAGATGAGGTAGAGGTCGTCCAGGCCGATGACTCAGCCGAATTTCAACGGCTGGCATGAGCATGGGAAAGCAGGCCAAGAACCCCTCTCAGGCATCAACTTGGACGACTGCGAGCGCATCGATGTGACAAAGGGAAGGGTTAAGCTGGTTTTATCCACTGGCCTGACCATGTAGTTGAAGCGAAGCGATGTGCAACTTGGCGAGGCTGATCCTTGTGATCGGCCCCAAAGGTCTATGAAGGGACATTACAGAACCTTCAGTCAGCGCTCCAATCATTATGGAGGCCGATCCCAGCAATCGGCCAAAATTATCCTCACCACATGTTCTGCTTGTGTTCGCCCTTGACCCTATCAGGAGCCGACGTGCGAATTACAGAGCCGATATCTGCCATTCTTTGACAGCTTCGGCTCGGGGGGCACCTAAACATGGGAACAGATGCAGGGGTACATGTGTGCAATGAAATATGGGGGCCGATAAGAGAAAATCGGCTGGTAAAAAATTTTACAGCCGATGCAAGGGCATCGACTTTAGCATTGAGAAACAGCCGATGCGCAGCCATCGACTCTAGTGGAATATGCGATGTTTATCGAGTCTCCACCAAATCCAGGCCAACGGTGGTGCCTTCTGTTGCTTCGAGGGAATAAAACAATGGGAATTTCTTCAGCGGCTTCGAGCCGATCCGGGTTTCTGAACCTTTTTGTCGAGGATTTCCAATCTCTGGGGCTAGTTCAGCTGAAACGGAAGATTATCGGCTGTCTGAGGAAGAAAGAGGATCGGCTTTGGCGCATTCTCTCTGACATTCTCGCCTCGAGTAAGGCTCGGGGGGCAGCAGGCTCGAGTAGGGCTCGGGGGGCAGCAGGCCTGGTGGATGCTCTGTTTTACTCTGTTTAAAGAGCCGATGGGGATACCATCGGCTGCTCCTTCATTACAACCTTCTTCACAATGATGAGTACTGAAGAGGATTATTGTATTTGGTTGGAAAAGTTCAAAGGTTTCCCTGAAGATCCTGCATTTTCCACCAGATTTAGAAAATCATCAGTTGAAGAAGGGAAAGGTGAATTTCAAAGAACCGATGCGGTGCTATCGGTTCAATACGCATTGGCAAAGGGGACGAATCGGCAAGGTCAGTAGAAGAGGGAATCGGCTCAATTAAACTCAGAAGAAATCGGCAGAATCAAATTGGGGAAAAGTTCTTCATTGATAGGCGAGATTTCTTACATAAAGAGCTAATTGCTCTCAAAAGGAAATACTAGGGGATACATTGCCCCATCTACTACTGCTGGCCCTATTCTAGAGGTCCTATCTACGGGCCCTCACTGCCCTCGTCGTCGCCGTCGTCGTTGTCGGCGCTGCTCCCGGCGGGCTCGTCGTCGCTCCAATGGCCGCCGACCGGGCCCTCGTTGTCTTCATCTTCTTCGTCAGCGTCGTCCTCGTCGCTGTCGAAGTCGCTAAGATTGCCCGGCCAAGGGCAGGGCCGGCCGGCTCGTCGGAGGATCGTCGTCGTCCTCCTCCTCCTCTTCCTCCTCCTCTACCCCTCGGAGGAGGTGAAGTCATCCCGGAGAAGCAATCGTCATCGCTCCTCCTCCTCCGATTCCCCGTTGGCGAGGAAGCGGAGGTCGCTCTCCCCGTCCGTCGAGGACTGATCGTCCTCGGACCAGATGGAGAAGTCATGGTCTGACTCCTCCCCGGCCGCAATGGCGCGGCGGATGTTCGCCGCGTGGACCTCTGCCGGGTTGTACTCCGGCGTCGGCTCACGGGATGTGGAGGACTGGCTGGAAGGATCCGATGGAGCAGAGGAAGAAGAAGACATGGTGGCAGGAGGGCTTTTGGAGTGCTAATGCGAAGGAGATGCAGAGGAGAACTGTTCGCAGCGGTTAAATAAAAGGGGATATAGTGGAAATTCAATGCCACAGCAGTTTCCGAGGAAGTGGTGCCTAAAGAAAAAAAAAACTGCCAGGTCACGCGGAGAAGTTGAGAAGGCAAGGCATCATGATGAAGGATATTGCGACGGTTCTGCCACGACATGACCCGACAAAGGAAAACAGAGTGATTTTGGAATTACCAATTCCAAAACCAGGGGGGCATGTGTTATCACCAGAATTTGACCGAGTCAGAGGTGGGCCGCGACCAAGGTGGACTTGAAGATTTTATGTTGAAGAATAAACGTGAATCGGCCTTGTTTAGCAAGTTTGGGCTAGTTTGCCCTTGTATCTGTAACATAGTAGGATACGTGTCGGTTAGTAAAAATTGGGCCCGTGCCCGGTTGGGATTATTCCCACGATTAGAGAGTCTACGGACTATAAATATGTATCTAGGGTTTATGGAATAAACAACAACTCACGTTCAACCCAAAACAAACCAATCTCGGCGCATCGCCAACTCCTTCGTCTCGAGGGTTTCTATCAGGTAAGCGACATGCCTAGATCGCATCTTGCGATCTAGGCAGCACAACCACGTTGTTCATGCGTTGCTCGTACTGAAGCGTCTTTGATGGCGAGCAACGTAGTTATCATAGATGTGTTAGGGTTAGCATAGTTCTTCATATAACATGCTTACGTAGTGCAACCCTTGCATGTCTAGCCGCCCTCATACCTATCTCGGGGCGGCACCCCGCTTGATCTTTATTTAGTAGATCTGATCCGTTACGATTGCTCCTTGTTCTGCAAGGATTAGTTTAATATCTGCAATAGTTAGGCCTTACAAAGGGGTGGAGGATCCAGCGGCACGTAGGGTGGCGTTCGCAAGCCCTAAACAGGATGTTCCGAGGATCAACTTCATGTTGGTTTTTAGGCCTTGTTTAGGATCGGCTTACGATCACCGTGCGTGGCCGCGAGGCCCAACCTGAGTAGGATGATCCGATTATGCGGTGAAAACCCTAAATCGTCGTAGATCTAATTAGCTTTATCTTGATCAAGCAGGATCACCATATATTCGTGCACCCCGTACAAATCATGGGTGGATCGGCTCTTTGAGCCGATTCACAGGATAACCTGAGAGCCGATCGAGGCTCGTATTTAATGTTTACGTGTATGCCCTGCAGGAAACTAAGCGAGGCATCCCCATCACCTTCCGACCAGGTATAGGTCAGGTGGCACGCCCTGCACTTCGCATCGCCGCGTGTGACCAGAAGAGCATTGCGGGCCGTCGCTCGGAGGGTCTCGACTAGGCCGCCTATTGGAGGACGATGTTCCCCTTGAACGCGGTCCCTCCTACGCTGTTGACTCTGATGTCTGAATTTGGGAATACCAAGAAAATTCGAGACTTGGTGCGAGCTCAGGTTTTTGCAGGGGCCAGGTTTACACTTGCCCTCGTCCTTGCACGTTATCCTTCGGCAAATCTGCTGACTATCGCCAACGCAGTTGGTGATTTGGAGACGCTGTACCCGAAGGTAGTGTTGCCCGCCAATATAATTGTTGACAAGCTTGAAGAGGATTCGAAGATACCTGAAGAAAGAGAAACTCCGCAAGAGTAATTCAGGGTTAAGTTCTTATTGTAAATAGGTAATTTGGATATTTCATCCAAGCGTTTGGGTTGCATAGTTGAAACTTTATGTTCGGTAGATACATGTATATGTACTTTTACCGTGTCAATGCCGTTGGCAAATTTTGGAGGAGCAAATCTTAATTGCCCGTTTAAACGTATGTGTATTCGTTGGTCAGCAAATTGTTTGAGTGATCAGCTCATGTTGCAGGTCTTGCTAAACCCGTTGTATGCGCAACTTTGCTTTCAACCGATGCATGTTCTGACAGCAGCTCCCGAATATATCGGGAGCATTAACTCTGCCGATGAGCCCGTTGTTCTTTGATATTTCCATAAGTAAAATATCGAACGTGGGTTGTATTATATGTATTTCCAAACTCTTGCTATTTACGGCGCTCGTAGAGGCATCTATAGCAGAGGGAAAGGTCATTGTCCTTGTTTTTTTTGCATCCTTTAGCACTCGTAGAGGCTTTTTCGGAGCACAATCTTTTGCCGCGTACTACGTTGCACCATCGTTCACCGAGGGGTGTAAGCAAGGTTTACGATGATGCGGATTAGATGCTCCGAATTACTGCAATGCTTATCAAGGAATCAAAACTTAAGTTCTCATTAATAAAGTAAGCACGGGACTAAAGGGCGAAAAAAGGAGGCCCTGCTGAAAATAAAGGAAGAGCTAAACATTATTCATCTACTTTAAGCAAGGAAAAGGTTCTTCTTATCTTCCGGCTTGTCCACCACGTTAGCGGTTTTTGAAGCGTCGTTGATTTCACCAGGGGTCTCGACAGCGATTGCCAGTGTCTTGCTGTCTCCTAAGACTGTTGTGCCATCAACTACCGAAACTTTTGCTGCCGAAGCTTCTAGAGCAAGGTCGGCTGGCTTCTTCTTGGTTTCTCTGACTTGTTTTTCTTCCTTAATATCGCGTGACGACGACCTGGAAGGAAAATTGGCAATTTCCCGTTTTAACCCAAACTTTGCAGCGATCCTCTGAAAGTCGCGATCACAATTGTCCGAGCGTGAAAAACTTCCATAGACTGTGATGTTCGTCCCGTTGCTCCCATGCATTTTCAGCTTGAGGTATGCATAGTGCGGTACAGCCATGAACTTGGCATAAGCTGGTCTTCCGAGTATAGCGTGATACTGTGATTCCCAGTTCACAACTTCGAACTCGATTTTTTCCTTCCTGAAGTTGTCGGGTTTGCCAAAGACGACGTTCAGGTAAACTTTGCCAAGAGAGTACGCCGGTGAAGTGGGGAGAATCCCATGAAAACAGGTGTCTGTTTCTTCTAGCATTCTCATGGTAATCCCCATACTTTTGATTGTGTCGACGAATATCAGGTTTAGTCCGCTTCCACCATCCATGAAGACTTTGCTCATCTTGAACCCCCCGATTTGTGCCTCGACTACTAAGGCAGCGTGTCCTGGTTTTGGTATGGTCATCGGGTGATCTGCTCGGCTGAACGTAATGTTCTGAGACGACCACTCGACATACTCAGGGATGTTCGCCATGATACTTTCTGCCAGATTAATTTCTCGGGTGAGCTTCTTCATTTCTCTTCTTGAAACACCTGTCCTGTGGATCATGCTCATCTGCCCACGTGGTGGTGGAAACGTCTCATTGGGTTGGTGAGGCTGAGCCTGCTGGACCTGGTGCTGGGGTGGTGGTGGTGGTGGAGGTGGTGGTTGCTGTTGCTTCTGCCGGATGAGTTTCTCCATGTCAAGGAACTGCCTACAATCTCTGAGCAGGTGGCTTGACTTCGTTTTGTTGTCCTTAGAATCAATGTACGAGTGCAAGTAGCAAGGAGCGTTGATCTGCTCGGCGAAGGGTAGCTCGGGAGTCCTCTGTGGTCGTGGTTTGTAGTTGCCGCGGTTTCCAGAGTTGTTCCGATTGCCATCCTGCCGATCGTCTCGTCTGTCGTCATCCCGATTGTCCTGCCGATCAGAGTATCCTGCGGCTACCAGGTTACTATCGTCGTAACTGCGGTTTTTCCTTTTCTTGTGACGATCCCTTCGTCCACCCGAGTCGTGCTTCGGCTGGTCGTCATCTTCGTCGTCACTGCGCTGTCGTGGCTTTCGTACGTTGTCCTCGCCATCAGCCCAGCTGTTGGCGATTTCCATTAACTTGGTTATGGTTTTTGGTTTTTTGCGCCCGAGTTCCTCTATGTAGCTTTCACGTCGGATGCCATCGCTGAAGGCATCGATTGCTCTGTCGACAGAAACATCTTCGGCAGCGTTTAAGAGCTTGGTGAATCTCCCGATGTATGCGCGCATCGATTCCTTCTGCTTTTGCTGGCAATGTCGTAATTCCTCAATCCCGACGGGCCTTTTGTATGTTGCTTGGAAATTGGCAACGAAAGCGTCTACTAGGTCGTCCCATGATTTGATGGAACCCTTCGGCAGACCTCTTAACCAAGCTCGTGCTGAGTCCTTCAAGTAAAGCTGCAAGCATTGCATTGCTGCTATCTGATTTCCTTTGTGCAGGATCACAGTCTGCAAGTAGTCGTCTATCCAGGACCTCGGCTCCTGCTGTCCATCGTATTTGGCGGCGTCAGTAGGAGTAGGTTTGAACTTTCTGGGTGGCATCGCCTCGCGGATTTTGTAGCTTAAGCAATCGGCCCCCCTTAGCTCGCCATCGTTCTCCTGGCTTTCATCCGAAGAATCACTGTCATATTCCTCCCTAGCGGCGCGTCGTCGCCTTGCTTTGTCGATTCTGCTCTGGGTGATTTCATCTCGAGCATCTCTCGCATGATGCTTTGAGCCACTGGCCTGTAACGTGGTCTTTTCCTTCCGCGGGACCAGGTTGTCTCCCAATATCGCGAGACTTTCTAGGGCACCTCGATGGGCTTGGGCCATAGAACCTTCAGGGCGCTGATTGATGAGGTATGCTGCGAGATTGGCGGTTGCTCCTGCGACGGTTTTTGGCCGTGGCATGCCCGCGGTGTCCGTGGTCATAAAAGACTTGGTCAGATTCGACGTTATTTCTCTGGCGTCATCTTCCGAGAGTCTGGATAATCTTGATCGATGCTTGCCTGCCCCTTGAGTGCTTCGAGAGGCGCTTCCTCGCGAGCCTCTCCGTCGTTCACTAGATTGGTCTGCAGCAGATAGGCGTCTCTCGAGGGTGGCTTGCTCTTTCGATAGGCGCTCCCGGTTTTTCTCTAATATAGAGCGATAAGCGTTGAGGGTTCCAACCGAGGTTCCTGCGGGGAGTGGTGTGTTGTTAAGCACGGCTGCCTTGGCTGCTGCCCACTCCTCCTCCGCGATGGTGTAATCGCTGTTGTTGTTACTGGCGCTGTTTTCGAAACTTGCTCGTCTGCTGGAGCGGGGGGTGTGATCTCCGTCTCCCCTGTGCCTTGTGTTTCCCGTGTTATTGGCGACATAAACCTGGTGGTGTGCCGTTCTCCGGGTGGTACCTTGGACGATGCTGTCGACACTATCCTCTCCCGATGAGTACTGGGCATTGCAGATGAACGGTGTGTCGCTTGATCCTAGCCCGTGCCTGGTATCGCAGTTCAAGCAGTAGTATGAGGTCATCTCCGAAGATGTGGGATTGTCAGATCCAACCGACATGGAAGACGTCGAACGAGGAGTCGATGGCGCGGGCGAGTTCATTGAGTCCGTCAGACCAGCCGAAAGGTCGATTGATGACGACGTGCTTGGACCTGTCGATCTGGAGGCGAGTGGTTCCAGCAGTCGAAGGACTCCTTCCGAGTTGACGTTGTAGTGGACGCTGCCGAAGGTCATCTCCATGTTTCCTTGTAGATCGGAAAAAGTCGAGCGAGACGAGTCGCTGTGCGGGGTGAATTCATAGGAGCCGAATCGAATCGGGCTTCCCAGACTTGGTGATGATGGTGTCGATGAAGCTGCCGATGACATGACTGGATCTGCCGATGACCGATCTTGTGCCGACAGGGTTCCCACAGACGGCGCCAATTGTCGAGGGTGTTCCTCGGCAATGCCCTCCGATAGGGGCTTAGGGTTGATGGAATCCTGTAAGCTGACACGAGACATCGGTTCACAGACAAGCGGGGAGAGCGATTTACCCATGTTCGGGGCCCTCGATGAGGTAAAACCCTTACGTCCTGCCTGTCTGATCTTGATTATGAGAATATTGGGTTACAATGGGGTGCCGAAGAGTTCGGCTGAGATCTCTTCGAGAGGCTAAGTGCTGCGGCGACCTAGCTCTAGACTTCTGGTGGCTAAGATTGCTAAGATTGTTCGTGTCCCTCGGCAGCCCCTCTCCTGGCCTTTATATAGGAGGCCAGGTCTCAAGAGATCTAACCGAGTACGACTAGGTTTACAGTAGTTCTATCTCTAAACTTTCCTTGTTCGGCTCCTTCCTTGTCTTGCCTGCCAAGGAATCTTCCGCTGCGCCATCCAAGTGGCCCGTCTTGTCATCGAATACCTTCATGGGCCTCCAGCTAGATCGTATAGGGTAGGGCAATGTCGGTTACCCGAAGGGTAATGCCCACGTCAACATGCCATCTTCAAGATAGCTCATCTTGAACTTGCACTACATTTATTCTTTCTTCGTCTTTTTGATGTCTTCAAGATACACATGAGAGCTCACTTAATATTATTCCTTAAGACATACTTGTCACTTGATATTCTTCATTTGATCCTTGCTGCAACTTTGAAGCCAACATATGGTTCAATCATTGGCTATGGACAACTCCTAAAAATATAACTCAACATAAACATTAGTCCATAGGGATTCTCATTAATTACTGAAATCACACATGGGGGATTCATGCACTTTCAATATATCTGTCAACTTAATACTTATGCTTCCTCATTTATATTAGTGGTGTCCCTGGAAACAAATTCAAGTGTAGAAGGGGAGTAAATCAAGGTGATCCCATGTTTCTGCTACTCTTTATCTTCGTTGCATATTTTTTATATTCAACTATCAATGTTGTGATGAAAACATTTACCCAACTTATTTAATGAAACGACAACTTCCCTATAAATCAGTGTGCAGATGATCATTTTCATGCCTACACGTGTGGACCAATTTCTTCATTACGAATGGCTTCTTGAAAAATTTCTTAGCTTGCCAAGCTTAAGGGTCAGCTATCAAAAATCTAGTTTGGTGCCTAAAAAAATTCTTTAGGACAAACCTCCTCCTTTGACTATTGTTATTCACTGTCAGCTTTGTATTCGCCCTTTTTTCTTACCTAGGGCTACCATTGAGCACCAGTAATTCAAAGATGGAATATATCATACCCCTCATTCATAGGATTCAGAAAAGGGTGGTTACTTGCTCTTAATTCCTTTCAACCTGTGGTGATTATAAATGGCCAACTCTATTTTGTCCTTCATCTCAACTTTCTATTTCAGTTTCTTGATGGTTACAAGAGTATCATAGAGCAGATTGAAAAATACTTTATGGAAATGGAGCAACAATACTAAGATAAATTCCCCACTTGCAGCATGGGATTTAGTTTGAAAACCTAAAAGCATAGATGAGTTGGAATCATTCATTTTTATTTGCAGAATAAATGCTTGCTTCAGAATAATAATAATAATAAGTTCTTTAATCACCATAAACAACCTTCGCTCATTTGTTTTGAGAGACATATTGTCAAAGTGACCTTACTCTTGCAAAATTTGTTGGTCCAACCTTTTGGTGGAGAGACTATTTCAAGGGAATGCTCATTTTCAAAAGTCTTGGTTCCTTGAGAAATATAAAATTGTGTATTTATTATGTTTTTGTATGAAACGTGGACTCATGATGATCCTAGAATACAGTGGCCACATCTTTTCACCTTTGTAAGAAAGTGGAACGTTTAAATTCGTGATGTACTTAGCGAGCAACCTATGCATGACATTTTTGCGCCTACATATGCGTGAAGAAGCATTTCAAGAGCTCAATTCTTTTTAGCAGCTTATCCAGGGTATGCAGTGCTATGGCTCTTATGACATTTGGAAGTAAAGGAACAAAAATCTTGGTATTCGCAGCTTCTTCCTCACCCGTGGGAGAAACGCGCATACCATATGTCTTCAAATGGATTTGTGAATGATGTAAAAAAAGGTTTTCTTTTGTAATAGACTCAGCTCAAGAGATTGGCTTCGTGGAAGAACTTCAACTTGTAATATTATTCTTGCATGGTATGTGTATCTTGCATGCTTTAATCTACAGACCATCTACTCTTCTCATGCACTTTTCCTTCTATTTGTTTATATTTTTGTGCTCATTGTGGGATCCTGAAATTTTTTGCTTGGAAAATATTATCACATCATCTAGAGACCATATCAACAAATCTTTTTTCATGGAGCTTATGATTTTGGCAAGTTGGGAAATGTGAAAAAATAGGAAGGGAGACATTTTGAATAGCATCAAAGCAAGAAGAAGATTAAGTGGAAAGACTTGGTTATCCAATGATCCAAAAGAAAGAAATATGTCATCGACCATTCTTGCCTTGAGAATATCCCTTAAGACATTCTTGGTTAATCTTTTGGCTCCCTTTTCTGTACATATACTTTCTTAAGACAGTTTAAATCTCTCCCAAGAAAAAGTTGATATGGTTTCCTAATATATGCACATGTAATGAGCAAGAAAATTGTGGTATTTTGAAAATATTTCTCAAGATAAATCTATGCACATGGTTTCCTAATCCAAATATTTGAAAACGATATTACAGTTAACTTTTTTTATAAACTTCACAGAAGACATGTCATGTGTGGCAGGGACTAGGAAGTACTGCTAACAAGAGTAATAAGAGTCTAACAAATAACTTCCAAATTTAATGGTCTACCAAAATGATACAAATAAAACTAAATATCGACCATATTGTGGTGGAAAACATAGACATTATGCACATATAAAATATTGTGTTATACAGTTTTTTCTATCGTTATGCTGCCTATATTTTAAAATTATTGTGTCATTGTGGTAAAATATTTTTAAAAATTATCATAGGATTACGCTATAAGGTATAGAAATATGGACCCACATATCAGGTACGTTGTTAAGCGCCCTAAACATCTATTTGGCCTGGCTACAACATATTACATCAAAAGTTGTTGTTCGCTGCAAAAGGTTTGTTAGGACTCATAGATTTCATAGGATAGGATAGATTGAATGGCTAGTTGAATTCTATGGGAAGGAGTTGTGTTGAGATGCAATTTTCCATGAGGTATGACCTAATGTTTTATTCCTATATGATTTGCACTACAAGAGTCATATAGGATTAGTTCCTTTTTGATAAAGGGACTATATCAATATCAAAAGATACCAATTACACCCAACCTATGTAACAACGCAGTGGCCTAATAACATTGTGGATGCTAACAGCCAAAAAAGAGAAAAGAAAACTAAGAAATAAAAATCCCGCTACAGTATCCCAGCCCTAGCAACAACAATACATCCACCACCAAGACAACACATGAAATTCAGACTCTTCAAAAGCGACGCCTCCAAGAAGGGAATAGTGCACAAGCGTCTTTGTCGCCCGATCAAAGATCTTAGGTTTTCACCCTGAAGATAGTTTTCGCTCTCAAAACAATGCCTTCAACAAGGACATTGTTAGTCACAACTAGTTAAGTGATGGGGTTCGTAGCATAGAAAACAAAAAAATTCCTAACGCAACGCAAGACGAATAAATCTAAGATCCAATCTATGGAACACCCAAGATCTAATCTACAAGATCGGAGCAACGAGATTGAGAGACTAACCCTCGAAGATTTCCAAAGCCTACGAGATTAGATCTCGTTGTTGGTGTAGACGATCATCCCGGTGCTGCAATCCGGCAGCACTTCCGTACTCGGTCGCGCGTACGGTGTCGATGAAGCCCTTCCTCTCCCCGTTCCGGCGGGCAGCGGAGGTGTGGTAGATCCCCTCGGAATCCCAGCAGCACGACGGCGTGGTGGTGGTGGTGGAGGAGAATCTCTGCAGGGCTTCGCCTAAGCCGCAGCAGAGAGAAAGAGGAGGGAGGAGAGGTGGCGGCTAGGGTTATGGATGGGGGCCTTGGCCGCCACCCCCTCCCTCTTTATATAGGTGGGGGGTCGGCCCCTAGGGCCCACCCATCCCTTTGGCCGGCCATGGGGAGGGGCAAACTCCTCCCCCAAGTCTTCCCCCTTATCTCCTAATTTAAACGCTTTATTTTAGGAGATAGATCTTATCTCTAATTTTAAACCATTTAAACTAGAGATAGATCTTATCTCTAAGGGGGGCCGGCCTGGGCCCACATGTCATGGTGGGCAGGACCCACTATGCCATGTGGCGCCTATGTGGCCTCCCGGGGTGGTGGGCCCACTGGTGGCCCTCTAGAACCTTCTAGAAGCTTCGGTCAAACACCGGACTTTTTCCCGAACCCCGAAAATTGACTTCCCATATATGAATCTTATTCTCCGGACAATTCCGGACCTCCTCGTGATGTCTGGATCCCATCCGAGACTCCGAACAAAAACTTCGGACTCCAACTCATATTCCGAATCTACTTATGCGACATCGAACCTTAAACGCGTCACCCTACGGTTCGCGAACTATGCGAGACATGGTCGAGACTCCTCTCCGAGCAATAACCAATAGCGGGATCTGGAGATCCAATGGCTCCCACATATTCAACGATGACTTTAGTGATCGATTGAACCATTTACATACGATGCCAATTCCCTTTGTCACACGATATTCTACTTGTCCGAGGTTTGATCATCGGTATCTCCATACCTTGTTCAACCTCGTTACCGACAAGTACTCTTTTACTCCCGTGGTATGTGATCTCTTATGAACTATTCATATGCTTGCAAGCTAATCGGATGACATTCCACCGAGAGGGCCCAGAGTATATCTATCAGTCATCAGGATGGACAAATCCCACTGTTGATCCATATGCCTCAACTCACACTTTCCAGATACTTAATCCCACCTTTATTGCCACCCATTTACGCAATGGCGTTTGATGTAATCAAAGTACCCTTTCGGTGTAAGTGATTTACATGATCTCATGGTCTAAGGATTAAGACAACTATGTATTGAAAGCTTATAGCAAATGAACTTAATGACTTGATCTTATGCTACGCTCATTTGGGTGTGTGTCCATTATATCATTCAACTAATGACATAACCTTGTTATTAATAACATCCAATGTTCATGATCACGAAACCATGATCATCTATTAATCAACAAGCTAGTTATACAAGAGGCTTACTAGGGACTCCTTGTTGTTTACATAACACACATGTATCAATGTTTCGGTTAATACAATTATAGCATGGTATATAAACATTTATCATAAACACAAAGATATTATAATAACCATTTTATTATTGCTTCTTGGGCATATCTCCAACAGTCTCCCACTTGCACTAGAGTCAATAATCTAGTTTACATTTGAAAAGATATAACACCTTGGCCTTCTGGTGCTTATCATGTTTTGCTTACGGGAGAGGTTTTAGTCAACGAATCTGACATGCTCAGAACCGTATGTATTTTGCAATTCATTTGCGTCTCAACGCATCACTCATTTTCCAAATGAGTCGGCATTCGTATATGTTCAGTCTTGGTGGAACCTTAATTCCATGATCTGAAATAAGTCACTAATATTGTCACACACAATATAGCTTCAAAGTTCTGACACTATCGGAACTACACCAAGTTCTCAAAGAACTCCTCGACTTAACACTCTTAGTCATTGTCAAAACAATGACATATTCTGCCTTCGTTTGTAGAATCCGTCACACTATTTAGAACTCTTCTAAATCTAGCAAAGACTTCTTCTAGCTCATTGCGCTACCTTTTAATCAACACTTATCCTAATTGAGATTGAAAAATATTTTTATATGTGACCAAACTAATATCGGTGCAACACCTTACAGCGATTTGTTTGTCATTACCCCATACAAAAACTATATACATATATATATATCCTTGGTTCTTCTAAAGTACTCAGGGATATTATTACTGTTGTCCAATGATCATCACATGAATCATTCTGGTATGCTCCTCCCTTTTAGAGCACAGGACATCTGACTTTGTACATATTATTCGTGATCTAAAGTCACTCATGTGTTTTTACTCATTGAGTGTCAGATACACTCAAGTGTTGTTAAACCTTCACATGACAAGAACATTTTCTTAATATTTCTATATTGAACTACTTCAATATCCATTCTATGTACTTTGACTTAAACTTATTATGTGTTTCAATCTATCTTCATAGATCTTGACACTAAATATATTTCACTCCATATCCTTTCATTGAAGTTAATTCTCAATGAAACCTTTTAATCAATTATATAATTACATTATTTATAATCAACGATATGTCATCTACATAAAGTATTATAAATATGTCTTAACGCTCCCACTTAATTTCTTGCAAATGCAAGCATCTTCATCGTTTGATGAAATCAAAAACTCTTTGACTATTTCATCTGGTGAAGATTCCAACTCCGTGATACTCACTTCATCCAATTGAAGTTTGTATACCTATCTAGTATTCCACGGACCAGCAAAACTCTTGGTTGTATCTTACATCCTTCATACATACTTCTGGTAAGGAATGTATTTCTGCCATCCTACTATCATATCTCATAAAAGAAATATGTAGCGATTACTAGAATAATCCACATAGACTATAAGCATTGCCACGGAAGATCTAATCTTATCGTAGTCAACTCTTTGAACTTTGTCGTAAACAATTTTTCGATAAGTCAAGCTTCTTTAAGGATATTCCATCCAAGTCCATCTATGTTATAGATCCATTTACTTTCAAAAGTATTCACCTATCTTGGATTTCATGGCGCATAGCCATTTTAACGGAGTCAGGGCCCATCATAACTTCTTTGTTTGCAGTTGGTTTATCATTGTTCAAAATCAATCCTTTGTCCACAAATCATTTATTTGATCACAAAGTAAACCATACCTACAAGGTTCAATATTTACTTCGATCTCCATGGCTAAAACACTTTGTAGTCATGGGAGCTATGATCTTCGTGGCCGCTTCCGGAACCATTTCCGATGCTGCGCTACTCTGATCATTATGCTCAGGTTCATAAACCTTATCAAGTTCTATTGTCCTCCCACTCAAAACTTCGCTAGAAAACAATTTCTTGGAAATAAACAAGTAACATTAACAAACACTTTTGTCTTTTACTTCATAGTGGGAAGAATTCCCAATCCATTCTCTTGGGATAACCAACAAAGACATTCATCCGGTTTTGGTTGTAAACTCATTTACTTATACCAAAATTTTAAGAAAGGACTATTAGGGTTTATACCCATGCCATAACTTGTATGGTGTCATTTCAACGTATCATGATGATGCTCTATTCAGTGTAAGAGCGGTAGTCTCTAAAGCATAATCCATAAAAATATAATGGCATCAATATTTTATCTCATCTTTGATCCAACAAGGTTTGGAGACGTATCTCGGATACTTCATCATCACTATGATACTCCAAGAAACGTGAGTTGTAGAACAACTTCATAACTCTCTTATATGTTCGCTAAAACTCGTAATTCAAATATTTCCACTATGATCCAATCATAGATATTTGACTTTTCTATTACGATGATTTCCACTTCATGCTGAAATTTATTTGAATCCATTCAAATGTTTCAAACCTCTTCCTTATCGAATATATCCACATATATATACTCAATTCATTGTTGGAAGTTTTCATGAAGTAGAAGAATCTCCCGCACACAACTATGCCCAGTGAACCACATATATCATCATGTATGTTTCCACTAAGTTAGTTGTCCGTTCAACTCTTGGCCTATGAACGGTATTTAAGTCATTTCCTTTTAGAAGAGATTTGCAAGCGCCAAATGATTCAAAAATCATATGACTCCAAAATTCCATTCAAATGGAGTTCCTTCATGCGTTCCTTTCTAACATGACCTAAATGGCGGTTCCACTAATGAGTGGAATTCAAATCATTTGCCTTATGGCATTTTAGCGTCAGTGTTATGTATGTGTGTTTCACCATTAAGATTTATAATAACTTATCCATCGTACATGGAGCAATGTCATAATTTGAACAACTCATTGTTTTCATTTGACCAGAGCAAAATAACAATTTATTAAGTTCTTTATTATAAACTCTAAGGGCTAGGTAGAATGCCAACGACAGACATAATAACACTTTATTATGTTCCAGACGTGCATTATTACCATATTCCTTATCAGTCACTTAGGCCATCGTATTCTTGTATTGCGTTGTATTGTATGACATCTCATACCAACCAATCTGGTATAAATACCCAAGAATTTTATTATGTGACCAAACAAGGAATACATCCATAACATGTATATCATCTATATACACCTGAGCTAGACTTTCTAGTCTTTTCTTTCTTTCTGCCAAAATATCTTTGTGGTTTCTCTTTTAGCTTTCCTCATTCTCAGAAAACACTTCACCTTCAATAACTTCTAGGTCCATTGGTCAAATACCAATAACCTTGAGGTTCTTACCTTGAAGTTGATCATCATATGACAAGTGTTCCAGACTTCACTATTAGCAACTTTGTAATATGATGAACAATTTCACTCATCATTTTATCCATCATATCATGACGACTTTTCGAGACCATGTCTGTACATGCTAGGCTCGTAAAGTTTAACCTTAGCATGTGCAAATCTGGCTTGCACCGTTGTATGCACACGTAGAATCTATCACACCCGATCATCACGTGATGCTTCGAAACGACGAGTCTTAGCAACGGTGCATACTAAGGACGATCACTTCATGGATATGCGAATATCGTTAGTGCCCAACTTAGTTGGAGGATTGGGGCGTTGGCGTCTTCAACCTTCGTACATTCCCATAAAGCTTATGAGTTTATGTAGTCTCACTAGATTATATTCTATCATCTTGCAATAAGGTCTTAGATATCACATATATCTCATACCTTGCTTATTTCTGAAAACAAGCTCCTTACTTTTCAAACGGATTTGAACTTCAAGTTTCACGGAGACAAGATGATTTTGTACTAATTGAAACCATTGCTCTTTGAATCATCAATGTGAGGTTTACTAAAAGTTTGCATTAGGACTTAATCATATCTTGATTCTTTAACAATACGGTACCAGTCCGTAAAGTTACTTGTCAGACTTAACAGTATTTCTATCTCAATTACAAGACTAGCGCATGGTAGAAAACGGATGCCAATTCTACAAACTTTAATTCAAAATACTATTCAGACTATGTTCATGATAATTAGTTCATGTTTTAATCTAATTACTAATGAACTCCCACTTAATACAACATCCCTCATGGTTGTTAAGTGGCACACGATCCATATCCACTACACCAAAACCGATCATCACGTGAGATGATGTAGCTTCAATGGTGAACATCAACATGTTGATCATATCATCCATATGACTCGTGTTCAACCTTTCGGTTTCCATTGTCCCGAGGCCATGTCTGTACATGCTAGGCTCGCCAAGCAAACCCAAGTATTCCGCGTGTGCAAACATGGCTTACACCCGTTGTATGTGAACGTAGAATCTATCACATCCGATCATCACGAGATGCTTCAAAACGACGAACTGTAGCAATGGTGCATACGAGGGGAGAACACTTTATTGTCTTGATATTAATGTGAGGGATCATCTTATAATGCTACCGTCGCGATCTAAGCAAGATAAGATGCATAAAGGATTAACATCACATGCAATTCATAATATGTGATATGATATGGCCTTTCTTCTTGTGCTTTTGATCTCCATCTCCAAAGCACACGAGCATGATCTCCATCATCACCAGCATTGCACCAAGGTCCATGGCACCGCTTCATGGTTGTCCATCACTTATAGCTACTATAACAACTACTTGAAATAAAGCTATTACATGAAGAATAGACACGCAGGTCTTAACAAATTTAAAGACAACCATTAGGCTCCTGCCGGTTGCCATAATACAATAATGAACATCTCATACATCAAATATAATCATCATCACATCATGGCCATATCACATCACCAAACCATGCAAAAACAAGTTAGACGCCTCTAATTTGGTTTGCATATTTTACGTGGTTTAGGGTTTTCGAGTAAGATCCAATCTACCTACGAACATGAACCACAACGGTGATACTAGTGTTGACAATAGAAGTGCAAATTGCAATCTTCACTATGGTGGGAGAGAGAGACACCCGCAAAGCCACTTATGCAATACAAGTTGCATGTCAAGCGTGGAGCAAGTCTCATGAGACGCGGTCATGTAAAGTTAGCCCGGGCCGCTTCATCCCACCATCCCGCAAGAAGCAAAGTACACAAACTAAAGCAACAAAAACATCACCGCCCACAAAACCATTGTGTTCTACTCGTGCAACAGATCTATGCATAGACATGGCTCTGATACCACTGATGGGGTTCGTAGCATAGAAAACAAAAATTTTCCTACCGCAAGACGAATAAATCCAAGATCCAATCTATGGAACACCCAAGATCTAATCTACAAGATCGAAGCAACGAGATTGATGTGAGACTAACCCTCGAAGATTTCCAAAGCCTACGAGATTAGATCTCGTTGTTGTGTAGACGATCATCCCCAGTGCTGCAATCCGGCAGCACTTCCGTACTCGGTCGCGCGTACGGTGTCGATGAAGCCCTTCCTCTCCCCGTTCCAGCGGGCAGCGGAGGTGTGGTAGATCCCCTCGGAATCCCGGCAGCACGACGGCGTGGTGGTGGTGGTGGAGGAGAATCTCTGCAGGGCTTCGCCTAAGCCGCAGCAGAGAGAAAGAGGAGGGAGGAGAGGTGGCGGCTAGGGTTATGGATGGGGGGCCTTGGCCGGCCACCCCCTCCCCTCTTTATATAGGTGGGGGGTCGGCCCCTAGGGCCCACCCATCCCTTTGGCCGGCCATGGGGAGGGGCAAACTCCTCCCCCAAGTCTTCCCCCTTATCTCCTAATTTAAACGCTTTATTTTAGGAGATAGATCTTATCTCTAATTTTAAACCATTTAAACTAGAGATAGATCTTATCTCTAAGGGGGCCGGCCTGGGCCCACATGTCATGGTGGGCAGGACCCACTATGCCATGTGGCGCCTATGTGGCCTCTCCCGGGGTGGTGGGCCCACTGGTGGCCCTCTAGAACCTTTTAGAAGCTCCGGTCAAAACACCGGACTTTTTCCCGAACCCCGGAAATTGACTTCCCATATATGAATCTTATTCTCCGGACAATTCCGGACCTCCTCGTGATGTCCTGGATCCCATCCGAGACTCCGAACAAAAACTTCGGACTCCAACTCATATTCCGAATCTACTTATGCGACATCGAACCTTAGCGCGTCACCCTACGGTTCGCGAACTATGCAGACATGGTCGAGACTCCTCTCCGAGCAATAACCAATAGCGGGATCTGGAGATCCATAATGGCTCCCACATATTCAACGATGACTTTAGTGATCGATTGAACCATTTACATATGATGCCAATTCCCTTTGTCACACGATATTCTACTTGTCCGAGGTTTGATCATCGGTATCTCCATACCTTGTTCAACCTCGTTACCGACAAGTACTCTTTACTCGTACCGTGGTGTGATCTCTTATGAACTATTCATATGCTTGCAAGCTAATCAGATGACATTCCGAGAGGGCCCAGAGCATATCTATCCGTCATCAGGATGGACAAATCCCACTGTTGATCCATATGCCTCAACTCACACTTTCCAGATACTTAATCCCACCTTTATTGCCACCCATTTACGCAATGGCGTTTGATGTAATCAAAGTACCCTTTCGGTGTAAGTGATTTACATGATCTCATGGTCTAAGGATTAAGACAACTATGTATTGAAAGCTTATAGCAAATGAACTTAATGACTTGATCTTATGCTACGCTCATTTGGGTGTGTGTCCATTATATCATTCAACTAATGACATAACCTTGTTATTAATAACATCCAATGTTCATGATCACGAAACCATGATCATCTATTAATCAACAAGCTAGTTATACAAGAGGCTTACTAGGGACTCCTTGTTGTTTACATAACACACATGTATCAATGTTTCGGTTAATACAATTATAGCATGGTATATAAACATTTATCATAAACACAAAGATATTATAATAACCATTTTATTATTGCCTCTTGGGCATATCTCCAACATTAAGGCCAGGCCTTAGGTTTTCACCCTGAAAGGTAAGACTCCGAACTTCACATGTGCTGCCGCCCCCACTTTCATACCACTGTTGCGAAGTCCGGAACACCAAGCAAGCCCCTCAGCGCAAAGACTTGAACCTCCATTAGCTAGCCCTCCAATCCGGCCTTCATGATATTCTCTTCTTCTGACTTCACCATGGATCAGTTGTCACTTGATGTCAACACAGAAAAGAGCTTCGCGCAACTCCCTCTAGAACCAAACGGTCGGAATAAAAGCATGGGTGCGCACGACCGAATACTACCGATCCAGCAAACTCTAGGCAATAGAAGCACTGTTCATTTGCCGGCGGCGCCTTCCGGAACACAACACTCCGGCCAGATCATGAAGGGCAGGCCTCTGGCAGGTCTTCATCTTCGACCGAGAGAGACCCTAGTACCGCCGCCTTTATTCAGGTCGGGCCCCCACGCCGCTGACCATCCCAGGCTGGCCAAGGTTGCCGCCGGAGACACCAAGCGCAGATCGCGTAGTCCGGAGACACCGCTCACGCCTGGGAACGCCGCAGCCGAACAGCCAACCCACCACCGCCTGTCACCGATACCATGGAGAGGCGAGAAGAAGAGGACCTAGGGTTTCCCCTTGTAGCCTGCCTCTACCCGTACCTCCGCCGTCGGCATGGCTGCACCAGCGGGGCGCGAACCACCACCTCATCGTCCGTCGCCGAGCTGAGACCGAGCGCCGCCACTGAGGCCCCCGACGAGAAGGCCGCGCCCTGGCCTGAGGAGGGAGACCCGCGTCCACCCCCTGCGCGCGAGAGGACGAGAGGTCCCCACCGCCGCCGCCGACCAGGCTTCACCTGGTCGCCACTGGCGGTAGCGAGGGATTGGAGGGTGAGAGAGCGGTGGCGGCGGCGCGGTTTTAGGGTTTTCTCCCTGCGGCCACGCGGGGGCGGCTCGGGTTAGGGGTGGCGGTCGCTTCTCGGTAAAGATCCAGTGGAAGACTCCATAGGATAAGTTCCTATAGGATATGTTCCTAATCCTATGAATCAAACAACTAGTACAGGAAAAAAATCTCATAGAATCTAAATCCTACACAATTCTTATACAAATCCTATGAATCAAAAAAGCCCTATATGTTTTGTGGAACTATATTACCAATCATTGATGTTATGTGTAATTTTCTGGAATGACGGTGGTCACAAAATTGACCTATGTCTGTGGTCATCCGCAACTTCATTGTGACCTATCACGGATGTTCTTGCCATTTCACGTCACTAGTAGAAAAAAGGCCTTTGGTCAAGCACCTTTTGTCCCGGCCGTGTCCTGGGTCGGGACCCAAGGCCTGGCCACGTCGCCCTATAAACGCTACAGCGTACGGCACCCATAGGTCCCGACTCGTAATGACCCAAAGGTCCCGGCTCGTCTCCCAAACCAGGACTAAAGGGTTTTGGACCACCCGGCGTCTGCGGCACCCCCTTTAATCCCGGTGTGTATTCCCAACCGGACCTAAAGTCAAACGATACAGTTTCCCGCGGAGCCTAATCGCGCGTCGCCATTACTGGCCGCGTCGAAACCGAGCGTCGGCGTGGAATCCGAGCCGCCGGCGCCGTCGCAGCCATCCACTGTTCATCTTCATATTCCCATTGCTTTATAAGCTCACCATTCTTCACCATTGCCACACACAAAATCTCTCCATCCGGCCTCCTCTCCTCATCCACCATTTGCAAAAGCTATAGCTCTCTCTCCCCTTTTTGTCGATGGAGCACCTCATGCGCGACCCGGCTCGTCGGACACGGGTGTACTACCTCAAGGCCGAAGGGATGGCGGCGTTAAAGGTCACGGTCACGCTTCGTGCAAGAATGGTGGAGAAGTGGATCCGGGGCTTGAAGAGGGACTTTCTCGACGCTGCAACGACCAAGTGCGTCGGGTTGGACTGCGAGTTCACCGACCCTCGCAAGGCCGGTGAGGAGCAGCGCGCCGCCGTCCTTCAACTCTAGGTGGCGTCCGAGACGTTGGTGTTTCAAATTATTCATGCTGATATAAAAGTGCCACAAGTGCTCAAGAATTTCTTGGAGGACGGGAACATCAGATTCTGCGGCGCCGCTATCGGCAACGATGTGAAAAAGCAAAGACTCGAGGGCATTCACATCACTTATGCGTACGACCTCCAGAAGACCACCAAGCCCACTCAAAGTCTATATGATTTGGCAAACCATACCATTGGGACAAACCTTGAGCAGAAGAAGTATAGCCACAAGAAGAAGATGGACGTCGCCACGCAAGAAAAAGAAGATGAGCTCATTTTTGGATGGGCCAATTATCCATTGAGCTACGAGCAAGTGCACTATGCAGCACTAGACGCTCACCTGGGCTTCGAGATTGCTAGGAAGCATTGGATGCTAGTTGGCTACTAGCCATGTTGATCATCTCAATATTTAGAGATGATGAGTAGTGGTGGTCTTCTATATTTGTATGAAATATGAATCGATCGTTTCAATATATATGAACTATGTGTCTTTCATATATTCATATATATGAACTATGTATCTTTCATATATATGAACTATGTGTCTTTTCATATATATGAACTATGTGTCTTTCATATATATGAACTATGTGTCTATATATATGAACTATGTGTCTTGTGTCCGTGCTTGCTTGCAGCACAGCGTGCCTGCTTGCTTGCTGCTTAGCGCAGTCCTTTTACCATGTGGGAATTGGCCAAATGTATTCACTAAACTAAGTCCAATTTAGTCCAATTTAACCGTCATGATAATTATGCAGTGAAGATGGAGATGTTTATGCGGTTCACTATTTAGAAAAACAAAATGTATGTAAACCTATAAAGTGAGCAAGAAAGAAAAAGGCTTTAATTTATATTTTGTCCCGTTGTTCATATAATAAGAATAATGCATATATTATTTGATAATAATAATAAATGAATAAATACATAATAATTTCATATTCAAATCACTCACATTTTTGTAATAATAAATCATATATTATTTGTCCAATTCCGGTTTATAGATTTCAATATATTAATTATTTGGCAATATTATAAGAATAATGCATAATGATAATAATAATAATAAATGAATAAATACATAATTATTTCATATTCAAATTACTCACATTTTTCTAATAATAAATCATATATTATTTGTCCAATTCCGGTTTACAGAATTCAAGATATTAATTATTTGGCAATATTATATGAATAATGCATATATTATTTGATAATAATAATAAATGAATAAATACATAATTATTTCATATTCAAATCACTCACATTTTTCTAATAATAAATCATATATTATTTGTCCAATTCCGGTTTACAGATTTCAAGATATTAATTATTTGGCAATATTATATGAATAATGCATATATTATTTGATAATAATAATAAATGAATAAATACATAATTATTTCATATTCAAATCACTCACATTTTTCTAATAATAAATCATATATTATTTGTCCAATTCCGGTTTACAGATTTCAAGATATTAATTATTTGGCAATATTATATGAATAATGCATATATTATTTGATAATAATAATAATAAATGAATAAATACATAATTATTTCATATTCAAATCACTCACATTTTTCTAATAATAAATCATATATTATTTGTCCAATTCCGGTTTATAGATTTCAAGATATTAATTATTTGGCAATATTATATGAATAATGCATATATTATTTGATAATAATAATAATAATAAATGAATAAATACATAATTATTTCATATTCAAATCACTCACATTTTTCTAATAATAAATCATATATTATTTGTCCAATTCCGGTTTATAGATTTCAAGATATTAATTATTTGGCCATATTATATGAATAATGCATATATTATTTGATAATAATAATAATAATAATAAATGAATAAATACATAATTATTTCATATTCAAATCACTCACATTTTTCTAATAATAAATCATATATTATTTGTCCAATTCCGGTTTACAGATTTCAAGATATTAATTATTTGGCAATATTATATGAATAATGCATATATTATTTGATAATAATAATAAATGAATAAATACATAATTATTTCATATTCAAATCACTCACATTTTTCTAATAATAAATTATATATTATTTGTCCAATTCCGGTTTACAGATTTCAAGATATTAATTATTTGGCAATATTATATGAATAATGCAAATATTATTTGATAATAATAATAATAAATTAATAAATACATAATTATTTCATATTCAAATCACTCACATTTTTCTAATAATAAATTATATATTATTTGTCTAATTCCGGTTTACAGATTTCAAGATATTAATTATTTAGCAATATTATATGAATAACGCATATATTATTTGATAATGATAATAATAAATGAATAAATACATAAATATTTCATATTCAAATCACTCACATTTTTCTAATAATAAATCATATATTATTTGTTCAATTCCGGCTTACAGATTTCAAGATATTAATTATTTAGCCATATTATATGAGTAATACATATATTATTTGATAATAATAATAATAATAATAATAAATGAATAAATATATAATTGTTTCATATTCAAATCACTCATATTTTTTCTAATAATAAATCATATATTATTTGTCCAATTTCCGGTTTACAGATATTTTTTGGTTTAAATAATACATAAATGTGACACAATGATATAAGAGTTAATAGAATTGATATGGTAGTATTTATAACAAGGTACAATCACATTCGTGGGAGCGCAGCAGGAAATAACTAGGAATTAAGCGTGCTGAGGGTGGAATAGTATGCGGATGGGTGACCGACCGAGAAGTGATGACCAAGTCTACAAGTGTAATTAGTATTAAAAATGGACCAAATGAGAGAGTTACAAGTCAAACAAAACGAAAAAAATGAAAAAAAATGAAAAATGAAAAATGAAAAAATGAAAAAATGAAATTAGAAAAATGAAAAAACATAATTAATGAATATAATATCTAGTCGCGGTTGGGGTTACGAGTCGGGACTGAAGGTTCTCCTGCCCAAACCCTGTGACGCGGCCACGTGGATGGCCATTTATCCCGGCTGGTAACTGGACCGCGACTAAAGTCTTTGCTTTTTGTCCCGCCTAATTAATCGCGGTTGGCTAACCGGAACCACCTTACGGTGCGGGACTGAAAGGCTTGTCTCCACTAGTGTGTATGAATATATTGGCTAGTTACAATGCTTCATCGTGGCCCTCCTTTGAATAGATTGGCAATATAGGTCAGTTTTATCAAAAGCCCTAGCTTAGAGGAGAGCAAAGCTTGTTGGCATGCGCGGCCTGGCGCAAAGGTCAAACCGATGAGGCTGCCATGAACAGAGGCCTGCCTGCCGTGCGTCTTGGGGCTAGCTACGGCCTAGGTACCTGGAAAGGAGGAGATCACCGGACGCTAGCTTCCTTAACAGATACTGCCACTACAGCATCAACTTGAAGATCAGCTTAAGTAATTTATGTTTTCCCTTAGGCCTTAGTGACCAGAAGAGGAAGTCATTTTCTGTAGCCTGTAAGTTGCAGGGATTGACTGGAACACCGTGAAGGGTGAAGTTGAGGTCGAAAGACAGAGTCAGAATTCAGAAAGCAAGAACGCTATGTATCTCAGCAATCAACATACACGCAGCAGCACCGCTCACTCGATCGTGTAGAGCTGCACTGCCGCTGGAAATGCAACCTCGCTACTTCCCGGCCGTGCACCCATGACCATGAGCAGCTTCGACTTCGAGGCCGGCCTATTCATCGCACGCGCGCAGTGGCATAAGGGTGTCAGCGCGAAAGCCTCGGTGGAACGGCGGGCGGCGCGCGGACCGGAGGCCGGAGGGGAGGCCCGGTTCAGGCGGCGGCATGCGCGCTAGCTGCACGTACGGTACGGGGGGCACGCCCCTGGATGCCATGGCTCTCTGACAGACAAGGACTATACTAGAACGTTGTCGTCCCGATCGAGGCCGGATTGTGTGATCTTCTTCTCACGATCTTGCCTCTGGATGCCATCGGCTCGATGACTGAGAATTGACGTTGTTCCGAAGCAAATTGACCTGTCAGAATGTCGGATCGTCCGAGCACACCGAGGCTGCCCCCAACTGACACCGTGTAATTTGATAACAATACACTGCTTTGGACTTCGATACATAGCCTGAAGCAAAACTCGGGAGTAATGTAACCTTTTGGTTCGTGGACATCGCCACAGTTTTAGGCTATACAGTTTGGGTAGCATAGCATGAATGCATACAAATCGAACGAACAAACCCTACCATGTTTTCCTTTTTTTCGATAATATAGTAATATCAAAAGATACCAATTAGATATAGTCTCTGCAACAACGTAATACCTTAATGGCAGTACGAATATACACAATCAAAAAAAAACTAAGAAATAAAACCCGCTACACCATTCCAACACCTAGTAACAACAATACTACCATCACTAAGACAACACATGAAATTTAGACTCTTCAAAAGCGACGTCCCAAGAAGAGAACAATGCAACAACGCCAAGTCATCGCCCGATCAAAGATCATAGAGATCATAGGTTTTCACCCTAAAGATAGTTCCCATTCTTAAAACATTACCTTCAATGAGGTCATTGCTAGGCACAACCAATTAAACCCAGACCTTGGATTTTCACCCTGAAAGGTATGACTCTAAATTTCACATGTGTTGTCACCCCCACTTTCATACCACTGTTGCAAAGTCCGAAATACCAAGCAAGTCTCTCAACGGCGTAGAGAATTGAACCTCCCTTAGCTAGTCCTCCAATCCAGTCTTCATGATATTCTCTTCTTCTGACTTCACCATGGATCAATCTCACTTGATGACAACACAGAACAGAGCTTCGCGCCGCTCCCTCCAGAACCAAATGATCGGAATAAAATCATAGGTGCGTACGACCGAATAACACCCGATCCAGCAAACTCCGGCAAAAGGTGCACTGTTACATTCATTGGCGGAGCCTTACGGAACTCATCACTTCGGCCAGATCAAGACGAACATGCCTCGAGAACCAATCTGTGGTTGGATGGTTAGGAGGGCAGTGGCACCCCCAGCCCACCAGAGTTCAAATCCCAGATTTGACACTTTGGTGTCTCATAAAGGCGGAATATTCTTCGGTGGGAAGCGACGTTCCCGTCGACAGCGAGGCACCTGTGGTGACTTCGTCAATCTCAAGACCCGGATCAGTTCTTCAGTCTTCCGAGGTGCTCATAGGGGTAGGTGTGCGTGTGTGCGTTCATAGGGGTGAGTGTGTGCGCGTATGTATGAGCGTCTTTGATTGTACTGTGTTTCGCAAAAAAAAGACGAACATGCCTCAGGAGGTCTTCATCTTCACACAAGAGAGACCCATAGGACCGCCACCATTATTCAAGTTGGGCCCCAACGCCGACGACCATCCCAGGCTGGCTGAGGCAAAGCAGCGACACCAAGCAAATGGGCAACACCTTGCTGTCGGCCGACCTTCCACCGGCGAAAACCAAGATGGCCATGTGTTAACGTGCCACCAACCCGCTATGACCGTAGTCACGGCTCGGCCAACGCTGGATACCAAGCCTTCCGCCACGCCGCCGAGACTCGGTGACGGATCGTTAGACCCACCACACCATCCTCTGGCCGACCATCTCCGGCGAAGAAGAGGGCCGCCTCCGCCATCATACCCAGGGCTGCTTCCCCAGGCGTCCTCGTGCCGCGGGAGAAGCCCAGGAGCACCACCTCGCGTCGTTGGGAGGCGGGGAGATGCAGCAAGAGTTGCAGCACAGATAGATGACCTGGCCGCCGCCTACTATTCATCGCCGCCAGCCACCCCCGGCATGCTGTTGCCGGAGATGTGGATCAGCCCGAACGAGATCTGCATCGCAGATCATGGCCGCCCGTCGCCCCACCCTCCGCCGCCAGCGTCAAGGCAGGTCCTGGCCGCCACCTCCCCATGCAGAAGGAGGAGAACCGCCGCCACCGCCATGCCACGCGGGCTTTGTCCGGCGGCGCTACCGGCGGTGGCGGGAGGGTCGGGTGCGGGAGGGAGGGTTGGGTGCAGGTGCGGGAGAGTTGGGTGCGGGGTTGGGGGTGGGGGTGGGAGGCATGTAGTCTACCATGTTTTCCTGCGAAGACTTTGCCAAACTCAGACGGTTTCGCCAATTCTACCCCGGCTTACTTCTAGACCATTGGCTGTGTCTTGATTCATGTGTACCATACCATGAGTTGCAATATTGATCGTAACTGAGATTTTTCTTGTTACAAACAAGGTTACAACTGAGATCTTACTACTTGCACGGAGATTGCAACCGAGAAAAAGATCTCGGACCATTGGATTGCTTCGTAGCGTGTGCTAGCGATGATTTGCCAGTTGGGTTGCAAAATAATACAGGTTTGATTGCTTTGTGATGTGTTCTAGTCATAAGCTGCAACACGGGTTAACTAATTTCGATGACATCAGGTGATTAAAAAATAAGTTGATTTTCGGCCGAGTGAAATCAGTTTTATCCTTTGCGTAGAACCCAAGACGAAAAAAAGTCTAGACGCAACTCTCGGCTTGTGCACGCGCCTCATTCTGCGTCACCTCAAGTTTGTTTTTACTTTACTTTACTTCGAGAAACCTCCAAATTTGTGTCGATGGCTTGTTATAATAAATAGTTTTAATCTATAGTATTCTGCTTATTTGAAATTTGATCAAGAGATATATTTGCACGTGATGCAGGATGAAAGTTTTTCAGACTATGTGCTAGTATTTTGATGAATCCGAGATGAGTATGATCCGATAGCTCAAACTGTAATGTGTTGTGAAGAGCTTGTGAAGTGCATGTAGAATCCCTTGTTGGATTTCAGACAACAGACAGACCAAACGCTGTAAAGTAATTGGATTTCAGGCGTCTCCTGGTCAGATCACCACGGTCTGATAGTCGTGGCAGCGATTGTCAAAGCGACGTGATTTGCCACCGAAAAGTTGTAGGCGCGCGGCTGGACACGTCCGTATGGAGGAGAGGAGCGGCTGGGGAAATAAGAAGAAGCGCTGTATAGGCAATAGCTAGCTAGGGGAACATGGCTTGCCGTGCAAGGAATCCTGGACGGATGTTGTCAGGAGCGAGATAGACCACCGGCCACCGTGCTGCCGTGCTGGTGTCCCCGTGCCTCCACGAGATCGCAGCGAGAACAAGAGGAGGGTTTTCTGAGAACACGTGAGCAGATTCAATCCTACAACGACAGGCAAGTTTGGCCAAATCACATACGCACCAGGGTAACTAGATTAGTTCGTATCTGGTAATCAGTTCTGGAGCCGCGTTCTATCAGGCCGAGGAACCTCTGCCTAAGACAAGCTGGGGTTTCCATTGTTCTCAGCTGACACAACAAAGATGCAGCAGGAAGGCACAGCGCCGCACAAGGATGATCAGCAAGCTCCTGACCTCAGTTTGGTAGCAAAGTATTTTCGAAGTATTTGTAAGATACCACAGTTTTTTTTAAAAAAATACCACGGTTTCAAATACTTTGATGTGTTTGGCTACAACTAAAAACTGCAGTATAACTGTGGTATTTTTGAAGTGTTGCAAAAACAACTTCAGACCTCTTTTTTCTAAAACGGAGGAAGAGATGAAAAACAGTCCTATATTCTTGACAATCAGATCGCTTCAGCCATGAGCAAAGGAGAAAGAGTTAAAAGACCTTTATCTTTCATCCATTATCTATTTCCGTTGGTTTGGTCCGGCGGCCGACCGGCCGGCGAGGGAGTTTGCGTAGAAGAGCTTGATCTCCTTGCAGTCCATCTGTGCGGGACTTTGGTGGCGGCCCTCGTTGCCGCAGGCAGGACGGAGCAGTGGGACTTTGCCGTAACATTATCAGTCAACGTGTCTATATGGGCATAGATCGATAAGTAGGCTGGCACTCAGCAGTATCTCCGTATGAACTGGCCTCTTGTTGTCATAGTTTCGTGCATGAATCCAGTGCAATCAGTGCAGATCCCAACAACCATGCATGCAATAGCCATGCACACAACTATTGTCAAAAGAAATGATACACGCAACTATAGTATCAAGAAACTGCAGTATTTTTCCCTATACGCAAAAATACTTCAGTTTTGTAATACATTGCTAGGATTCAGGAAGGTAACAGCAAAACATTGCTCGCTACTATCCAGATCCATATAGGTACAGATCCAATTGTGACACCAAGTATTTATTCCAAACACAAGGCTTGCAGAGTATAACTAAGAAAACAGCGAAGTACACCCACGGCTTAGACAGATTATATATACTGTATCAGAGTTCAAAGACCAACAGGCATCAGTGACAATAGCAGCGCAAGCATTGCCCCTAACTACTAACAGGTTCCTACGTTCTGGTGTCAACTGGACAAATCTGAGCCTCATTCGGAACGCACAACAAACCATACTTAGTAACCTCTAGATATGCTGTCAGAAGAAGTGCACCTAAACCAATGGAGCTGCGCTAATCACATAACACCCAGACAACAAATATGAGATGGTCACTCATGTTAGGAGGTTACGGTGATCGGTTCCAGAACTATAATCCATTTTATCTTATAGGGGTAATGCCAAGTACCAGTTATCTCCATCATACACTGCACTTGAGAAACAACAATCTTACTAAGGGATGTTGCAGGATCAAGTATTGACATACAGTACATGATTTGATGTTACAAATTACAGGGCTAGCTTTCCCAAACAAAGTACACCACATTTCTGCCTTCTAATTTTCAATCAAACAGGTAAACACGAATGAAGCTTCCCTAGCCATAAACTATACTGCATGTCAGTTTCTAGATTCTAAACAAGAATTCAGTCAAAGAAATTGCTGCCCTATTTCACTGTTAGACAACTACTTCGCCAAACGTGCCTACCCAAACATGCAGAGCATTATGCAAAGCACACGCTAGTCATCATTGATCAGGCAACGAATCATTTACTACTGGAAAATGAATGTTAATTACTTAAGCTACGAATGCTAAAACTAGCATGAAACGTACAGCTGCAAAGTGTAGTACCGAGACAGAATTCAGTAATTGCAAGTACGCGTCAACCAAGAACAGATAAACCGCAAAGAGCAAGCATAGGAACAATTTATTAGCATACTGCACAACATGGACATGCAAGCATAAGCAAATTGAAGCAATCAACTCATAACACCATATCTCAAATTCTCAACTAAAATGAAGCAGGCATACTTTAACACATGAGTTCCATCTCATCCATTACACAAGCCAAAACAGTAAGTAAGGTTTTTCTTCCATCTTCTTGCGCAAAGACAACAACGAGAGGAAACTACTGCAAGGAAAGAGAAGCTTCTTTAATTAACCCGTGACGCGCATCTACTTCTCGGAGGAGTTGGGGCCGCGCTTCTTGCCGAAGCCGACGACGGCGGTGACGAAACGGCGGTTGTACTGGATCCTCTTGTGGGCGCGGCCGCGGGGCTGCTTCTTCTTGTCCTGCTTGGCGACCTTGGGGGTCTGCCCGCGCACCTTCCCGGCACGAGCCAGCGATCCGTGAACCTTACCTGCGCGCCACGAACACACGAGCAGAAGCAGAATCACGTCAGGACAAGAATGAGGTATGAAGGTGAAGAAGGGTGCGGTCGGAGATTTACCCATGTCGACGGCGGCGCTGAGGCGGCGGAGCTGCGGCGGCGGAGGGTTGGAGGGCGAGGGCGCTGAGGGTTCGCGGCGGCGGCTGTGGAGGGAGAAGAGGAACCCTAGGTGGGGATCAGGGATTTTATATAGAGCGTTTCCTCGGGTCGGTACAGAGGAATGGACCGGGTAGTATTGGGCTGTTGGTACAGATTACATGGGCCGTGGGGATACACATAAGTTGGGCCTATGCCAGGGTTAAACTCAACGGCCACGTGTAAACTTAAGCGACCCATCGTGCTTGATCAGAAGGGAAGTGCTGGGCTCCCGAAGATTAAGGGTGTGCTTGGTAGCCCGGGTCAGTTGAGGTTAGCTATCTACACTCATACGAGCTGACCCTAGCTAAACTGAGTAGAGATATTCTCACGTGTTTGTTAGCTCGTGTGTGTTGAGATATGTTAAGTGCATCTATTGTTTGGTGGGTTGCAGAGGGAGAGAGATGATAAAAATTGCATAGAAACCCCTGAATACAGGAATGAAAGGCAATCACACCCATGTACACATAAATAAAAGGTAATCTGGTCCTTGTCTATAGAAATACAAAGCAGCCCGGTCCATGTACATATAAACAAAAAGCAATCAGGTCCTTGCCAGGCCGTGGCGGCGCTGGACCTCGCCGTGGTTGTGGCGGCGCTGGAGCTCGTCCCCGACGGAGCTCGTCCCCGGCGGAGCTCGTCCTTGGCGCGCGGAGCTGGCATCGCTCGTCGAGGCGGCGACCCCTGGCGGCGTCGGCCCTAGTCCGTGGAGTAGGCCGCCGTCGAGGAGGCAGCGACCCCTGGCGGCGTCGGCCCTGGTCCGTGGCGCAGGCCGCCGTCGAGGAGGCGGCGACCGCGGCGTGCGCCTGGTCGTGCGCTTGGCCGCCGTCGAGGAGGCGGCGAGTCTGGCGGCGTCGGGCCTCATCCGTGGCGCAGGCCGTTGATAGCGTGTATACACACGTCCGTTGGGAACCCCAAGAGGAAGGTGTGATGCGTATAGAAGCAAGTTTTCCCTCAGTAAGAAACCAAGGTTTATCGAACCAGTGGGAGCCAAGAAGCACGTTGAAGGTTGATGGTGACGGAGTGTAGTGCGGCGCAACACCGGGATTCCGGTGCCAACGTGGAACTGCACAACACAAAAGTACTTTGCCCCAACGAAAGCAGTGAGGTTGTCAATCTCACCGCTTGCTGTTACAAAGGATTAGATGTATAGTGTGGATGATGATTGTTTGCAGAGAACAGTAAACAAGTATTGCAGTAGATTGTATTCGATGTAAAAGAATGGACCGGGGTCCACAGTTCACTAGGTGTCTCTCCCATAAGATAAATAGCATGTTGGGTGAACAAATTACAATTGGGCAATTGACAAATAGAGAGGGCATGACAATGCACATACATGATATGATGAATATTGTGAGATTCAATTGGGCATTACGACAAAGTACATAGACCGCTATCCAGCATGCATCTATGCCTAAAAAGTCCACTTTCAGGTTATCAACCCCTTCCGGTATTAAGTTGCAAGCAACAGACAATTGCATTAAGTATTGTGCGTAATGTAATCAATAACTATATCCTCGAACATAGCATCAATGTTTTATCCCTAGTGGCAACACATCCACAACCTTAGAACTTTTTGTCACTGTCCCATTTAATGGAGGCATGAACCCACTATCGAGCATAAATACTCCCTCTTGGAGTTACTAGCAAAAACTTGGCCAGAGCCTCTACTAACAACGGAGAGCATGCAAGATCATAAACAACACATAGGTAATAGATTGATAATCAACATAACATAGTATTCTCTATCTATCGGATCCCAACAAACACAACATATAGCATTACGGATAGATGATCTTGATCATGTTAGGCAGCTCACAAGATCCGACAATGAAGCACATGAGGAGAAGACAACCATCTAGCTCTGTTATGGACCCATAGTCCGGGGTGAACTACTCACTCATCAATCCGGAGGCGACCATGGCGGTGTAGAGTCCTCCGGGAGATGAATCCCCTCTCGGCAGGGTGCGGAGGCGATCTCTGAATCCCCGAGATGGGATTGGCGGCGGCGGCGTCTCGGTAAGGTTTTCGTATCGTGGCTCTCGGTACTGGGGGTTTCGCGATGGAGGCTTTAAGTAGGCGGAAGGGCAACGCGGGGGCCACACGAGGGCCCCACACGCCAGGCCGCGCGGCCAAGACCTAGGCCGCGTCGCCTGTTGTGGCGGCGCCTCGTGGCCCCACTTCCTTTCCCCCTCGGTCTTCGGAAGCTTCGTGCAAAAATAGGACCACGGGCTTTGATTTCGTCCAATTCCGAGAATATTTCCTTACTAGGATTTATGAAACCAAAAAGAAAACAGCAACTGGCTCTTCGGCATCTCGTTAATAGGTTAGTGCCGGAAAATGCATAATAATGACATATAATGTGTATAAAACATGTGAGTATCATCATAAAAGTAGCATGGAACATAAGAAATTATAGATACGTTTGAGACGTATCAAGCATCCCCAAGCTTAGTTCCTACTCGTCCCGAGTAGGTAAACGATAACAAAGATAATTTCTTAGTGACAATGCTACCAACATAATCTTGATCAATACTATTGTAAGCACATGTAATGAATGCAGCGATTTGAAACAATGGTAAATGACATGAGTAAACAATTGAATCATAAAGCAAAGACTTTTCATGAATAGTACTTAAAGACAAGCATCAATAAGTCTTGCATAAGAGTTAACTCATAGAGCAATAATTCAAAGTAAAGGTATTGAAGCAACACAAAGGAAGATAAAGTTTCAGCGGTTGCTTTCAACTTGTAACATGTATATCTCATAGATATGGTCAATGTAAAGTAATATAACAAGTGCAATATGCAAGTATGTAGGAATCAATGCACAGTTCACACAAGTGTTTGCTTCTTGAGGTGGAGAGAAATAGGTGAACTGACTCAACATAAAAGTAAAAGAATGTCCCTTCGCAGAGGGAAGCATTGATTGCTATATTTGTGCTAGAGCTTTGGTTTTGAAAACAAGAAACAATTTTGTCAACGTTAGTAATAAAGCATATGAGTTATGTAATTTATATCTTACAAGTTGCAAGTCTCATGCATAGTATACTAATAGTGCCCGCACCTTGTCCTAATTAGCTTGGACTACCGGGATTATCGCAATGCACATGTTTTAACCAAGTGTCACAAAGGGGTACCTCTATATGCCTGTACAAAGGTCTAAGAGAAAGCTCGCATTGAATTTCTCGCTATTGGTTATTCTCAACTTAGACATCCATACCGGGACAACATAGACAACAGATAATGGACTCCTCTTTTATGCATAAGCATGTAGCAACAATTATTTTTCTCATATGAGATTGAGGATATATGTCCAAAACTGAAACTTCCACCATGGATCATGGCTTTAGTTAGCGGCCCAATGTTCTTCTCTAACAATATGCATGCTCTAACCATAAGGTGGTAGATCGCTCTTACTTCAGACAAGACGAACATGCATAGCAACTCACATGATATTCAACAAAGAGTAGTTGATGGCGTCCCCGGGAACATGGTTATCGCACAACAAGCAACTTAATAAGAGATAAAGTGCATAAGTACATATTCAATACCACAATAGTTTTTAAGCTATTTGTCCCATGAGCTATATATTGTAAAGGTAAAGAATGGAAATTTTAAAGGTAGCACTCAAGCAATTTACTTTGGAATGGCGGAGAAATACCATGTGGTAGGTAGGTATGGTGGACACAAATGGCATAGTGGTTGGCTCAAGGATTTTGGATGCATGAGAAGTATTCCATCTCGATACAAGGTTTAGGCTAGCAAGGTTATTTGAAACAAACACAAGGATGAACCGGTGCAGCAAAACTCACATAAAAGACATATTGTAAACATTATAAGACTATATACCGTCTTCCTTGTTGTTCAAACTCAATACTAGAAATTATCTAGACCTTAGAGAAACCAAACATGCAAATCAGATTTTAGCATGCTCTATGTATTTCTTCATTAATAGGTGCAAAGTATATGATGCAAGAGCTTAAACATGAGCACAACAATTGCCAAGTATCACATTATTCAAGATATTATACCAATTACCACATATATCATTTTCCGATTCCAACCATATAACAATTTAACGAAGAAGAAACCTTCGCCATGAATACTATGAGTAAAGCCTAAGGACATATTTGTCCATATGCAACAGCGGAGCGTGTCTCTCTCCCACACATTGAATGCTAGGATCCATTTTATTCAAACAAAACAAAAACAAAAACAAACCGACGCTCCAAGTAAAGTACATAAGATGTGACGGAATAAAAATATAGTTTCAGGGGAGGAACCTGATAATGTTGTCGATGAAGAAGGGGATGCCTTGGGCATCCCCAAGCTTAGACGCTTGAGTCTTCTTGATGTATGCAGGGGTGAACCACCGGGGCATCCCCAAGCCTTTCACTCTCCTTGATCATAGTGTATATCATCCTCCTCTCTTGATCCTTGAAAACTTCCTCCACACCAAACTCGAAACAAACTCATTAGAGGATTAGTGCATAATCAAAATTCACATATTCAGAGGTGACACAATCATTCTTTATACTTCTGAACATTGCACAAAGCTACTGAAAGTCAATGGAACAAAGAAATCCATCTAACATAGCAAAACAGGCAATGCAAAATAAAAGGCAGAATCTGTCAAAACAGAACAGTTCGTAAAGACGAATTTTTAACAGGCACCAGACTTGCTCAGATGAGAAAACTTAAAACTAATGAAAGTTGCGTACATATCTGAGGATCACTCACGTAAATTGGCATAATTTTCTGAGTTACCTACAGAGAATTTTACCCAGATTCGTGACAGCAAAGAAAACTGTTTCTGCGCAGTAATCCAAATCTAGTATCTTACTTCTATTAGAGACTTTACTTGGCACAACAATGAAATAAAACTAAGATAAGGAGAGGTTGCTACAGTAGTAAACAACTTCCAAGACTCAAATATAAAACAAAAGTACTGTAGTAAAAACATGGGTTGTCTCCCATAAGCGCTTTTCTTTAACGCCTTTCAGCTAGGCGCAGAAAGTGTGTATCAAGTATTATCAAGAGATGAAGCATCAACATCATAATTTGTTCTAATAATAGAATCAAAAGGTAACTTCATTCTCTTTCTAGGGAAGTGTTCCATACCTTTCTTGAGAGGAAATTGATATTTAATATTACCTTCCTTCATATCAATGGTAGCACCAACAGTTCGAAGAAAAGGTCTTCCCAATATAATGGGACAAGATGCATTGCATTCAATATCCAAGACAACAAAATCAACGGGGACAAGGTTATTGTTAACGGTAATGCGAACATTATCAATTCTCCCCAAAGGTTTCTTTGTAGAGTTATCAGCAAGATTAACATCCAAATAACAATTTTTCAATGGTGGCAAGTCAAGCATATCATAAATTTTCTTAGGCATAACAGAAATACTTGCACCAAGATCACATAAAGCATTACAATCAAAGTCATTGACCTTCATCTTAATGATGGGCTCCCAACCATCCTCTAGCTTCCTTGGAATAGAAGCTTCTCGATTTAGTTTCTCTTCTCTAGCTTTTATGAGAGCATTTGTAATATGTTTTGTGAAAGCCAAATTTATAGCACTAGGACTCTTAGCAAGTTTTTGTAAGAACTTTATAACTTCAGAGATATGACAATCATCAAAATCCAAACCATTATAATCTAAAGCAATGGGATCATTGTTCCCAATGTTGGAAAAAATTTCAGCAGTTTTATCACAGGCAGTTTCAGCAGTTTTAGCAGTTTCAGGCAGTTTTTCGCGCTTTGCATTAGAAGTGGAAATATTGCTCACCAATTCTTTTATTATTATTAGTAGGAGGTGCAGCAACTTGTGTAGCATTAGCATTACTAGTGGTGGTAATAGTCCAAACTTTAGCTATATTATTCTCTTTAGCTAGTTTTTCATTTTCTTCTCTTTCCCACCTAGCATGCAGTTCAGCCATTAATCTTATATTCTCATTAATTCTAACTTGGATGGCATTTGCTGTAGTAAAAATTTTATTTTTATTATCCCTATTATGCATAACTTTCAATTTCAAAAGATCAACATCAGCAGCAAGACTATCAACTTTAGAAGCAAGTATATCAATTTTCCCAAGCTTTTCTTCAACAGATTTGTTAAAAGCAGTTTGTGTACTAATAAATTCTTTAAGCATAGCTTCAAGTCCAGGGGTGTATTCCTATTATTGTTGTAAGAATTCCCATAAGAATTACCATAGCCGTTGCCATTATTATAAGGATATGGCCTATAGTTGTTACTAGAATTGTTCCGGTAAGCATTGTTGTTGAAATTATTATTTTTAATGTAGTTTACATCAACATGTTCTTCTTGTGCAACCAATGAAGCTAATGGAACATTATTAGGATCAATATTTGTCCTATCATTCACAAGCATAGACATAATAGCATCAATCTTATCACTCAAGGAAGAGGTTTCTTCAACAGAATTTACCTTCTTACCTTGTGGAGCTCTTTCCGTGTGCCATTCAGAGTAATTAATCATCATATTATCAAGGAGCTTTGTTGCTTCACCAAGAGTGATGGACATAAAGGTACCTCCAGCAGCTGAATCCAATAGGTTCCGCGAAGAAAAATTCAATCCTGCATAAAAGGTTTGGATGATCATCCAAGTAGTCAGTCCATGGGTTGGGCAATTTTTAACCAAAGATTTCATTCTTTCCCATGCTTGTGCAACATGCTCAGTATACAATTGTTTAAAATTCATTATGCTACTCCTCAAAGATATAATTTTAGCAGGGGGATAATATCTACCAATAAAAGCATCCTTGCATTTAGTCCATGAATCAATACTATTTTTAGGCAGAGATAGCAACCAATCTTTAGCTCTTCCTCTTAATGAGAAAGGGAACAATTTTAATTTTATTATGTCACCATCTAAATCTTTATACTTTTGCATTTCACAAAGTTCAACAAAATTATTGAGATGGGCAGCAGCATCATCAGAACTAACACCAGAAAATTGCTCTCGCATAACAAGATTTAGTAAAGCAGGTTTAATTTCAAAGAATTCCGCTGTAGTAGTGGGTGGAGCAATAGGTGTGCATAAGAAATCATTATTATTTGTGGTTGTGAAGTCACACAACTTAGTATTCTCAGAGTATTCATTTTAGCAATAGTAAATAAAGTAAACTAGATAAAGTAAATGCAAGTAACTAATTTTTTTGTGTTTTTGATATAGCAAACAAGATAGTAAATAAAGTAAAACTAGCAACTAATTTTTGTGTGTTTTGATTTAGTGCAGCAAACAAAGTAGTAAATAAAATAAAGCAAGACAAAAACAAAGTAAAGAGATTGGGATGTGGAGACTCCCCTTGCAGCGTGTCTTGATCTCCCCGGCAACGGCGCCAGAAAAAGAGCTTGATAGCGTGTATACACACGTCCGTTGGAAACCCCAAGAGGAAGGTGTGATGCGTATAGAAGCAAGTTTTCCCTCAGTAAGAAACCAAGGTTTATCGAACCAGTAGGAGCCAAGAAGCACGTTGAAGGTTGATGGTGACGGAGTGTAGTGCGGCGCAACACCAGGGATTCCGGCGCCAACGTGGAACCTGCACAACACAACCAAAGTACTTTGCCCCAACGAAACAGTGAGGTTGTCAATCTCACCGGCTTGCTGTAACAAAGGGTTAGATGTATAGTGTGGATGATGATTGTTTGCGAAGAACAGTAAAACAAGTATTGCAGTAGATTGTATTCGATGTAAAAGAATGGACCGGGGGTTCACAGTTCACTAGAGGTGTCTCTCCCATAAGATAAATAGCATGTTGGGTGAACAAATTACAGTTGGGCAATTGACAAATAGAGAGGGCATGACAATGCACATACATGATATGATGAATATTGTGAGATTCAATTGGGCATTACGACAAAGTACATAGACCGCTATCCAGCATGCATCTATGCCTAAAAAGTCCACTTTCAGGTTATCATCCGAACCCCTTCCGGTATTAAGTTGCAAGCAACAGACAATTGCATTAAGTATGGTGCGTAATGTAATCAATAACTATATCCTCGAACATAGCATCAATGTTTTATCCCTAGTGGCAACAGCACATCCACAACCTTAGAACTTTCTGTCACTGTCCCAGATTTAATGGAGGCATGAACCCACTATCGAGCATAAATACTCCCTCTTGGAGTTACTAGAAAAAACTTGGCCAGAGCCTCTACTAACAACGGAGAGCATGCAAGATCATAAACAACACATAGGTGATAGATTGATAATCAACATAACATAGTATTCTCTATCCATCGGATCCCAACAAACACAACATATAGCATTACAGATAGATGATCTTGATCATGTTAGGCAGCTCACAAGATCCGACAATGAAGCACATGAGGAGAAGACAACCATCTAGCTACTGCTATGGACCCATAGTCGAGGGGTGAACTACTCACTCATCAATCCGGGCGACCATGGCGGTGTAGAGTCCTCGGGAGATGAATCCCCTCTCCGGCAGGGTGCGGAGGCGATCTCCTGAATCCCACGAGATGGGATTGGCGGCGGCGGCGTCTCAGTAAGGTTTTCCGTATCGTGGCTCTCGGTGCTGGGGGTTTCGCGATGGAGGCTTTAAGTAGGCGGAAGGGCAACGCGGGGGGCCACACGAGGGCCCCACACGCCAGGGCCGCGCGGCCAAGACCTAGGCCGCGCCGCCCTGTTGTGGCGGCGCCTCGTGGCCCCACTTCCTTTCCCCCTCGGTCTTCTGGAAGCTTCGTGCAAAAATAGGACCCTGGGCTTTGATTTCGTCCAATTCCGAGAATATTTCCTTACTAGGATTTCTGAAACCAAAAACAGCAGAAAACAGCAACTGGCTCTTCGGCATCTCGTTAATAGGTTAGTGCGGAAAATGCATAATAATGACATATAATGTGTATAAAACATGTGAGTATCATCATAAAAGTAGCATGGAACATAAGAAATTATAGATACGTTTGAGACGTATCAGCCGTCGTCGAGGAGGCAGCGCCTGGCAGAGCTGGCCCTCGCTCGTGGCGCCGAGACGGCGGCGGTGGCGGCGTCGAGGCGGTGGTTGTGAGCGCTTGGTGGGGAAATGAGGCGGGGAAGTTGACCCTGTTGGTTTCGGTCCAAGGTGCGAGGCGGGCGGGAGTTTCCGGGCGAGCTAAACCTGGCTGAGTGCGAAGCTCAAATCGGGCTTCTCTTTGGGCAGGGCTGAGAGCCATTTTCGTATGAGGTGGGCAGTGCCCAGTTCGCCCGAACCGAGCTAACAAACAACCGAAGTTGGAAAAATCTGAGGTGAGATGAGAATATCTCTATCCACCCGGTCTACCAAACACACCCTAAGTGAAGATGGAGGTCACCTTTTCTTCAAATGCAAAATGGTCACGCAAATATGGAGGCAACTTCTAATGGAGAAGACAAGAATCAAACTCAGTGAGTGCCCAAATGCGATGCTCCTACTAGAATCCATCCTCAGTTTAGAGGAAGAGGAGAAAATCCTAACATGTTGTACGCTTTGGATCTGATGGGTGGAAAGGAACAAAGCCAATTCAGGTAATAAGGTGAGAAAGCCTCAACAAATAGTTTCCTCAATTATTTCCCATACTACAGAATATAAAGCTTTGGGCAAAAAAGAACAAAATCCAAAGAACCAAGTGCCACCCAAGTGGTCGTTACCTATGCATAATTATGTCAAAATTAACACAGATGGTGCATATAGGGAATCCTCAAGAACAGGGGGATGGGGATTCATAATGAGAAATGACCAAGGATTTCCTGTCGCGGCTGGATACGGGCATATTCAAGTAGCAAGTTCTGCCATGCAAGCTGAAGCCATTGCTATACTCCAGACCGTTAAAATTAATCACATCCCAGATGGGATGCAACCGAGCCCAACTGGAAATGGACGCTATCAACCTGAACGCTATCAACATGAAGAAAGCCATCACGTCAAAGGACTACGACCTATCACCATTAGGGCCTCTCTTTAAAGAAGTAAAGGCTCTAATCTGTAATGTTTGTGATGATGTAAAAGTCTCTACTTGTAATAGAACCTGTAATAAGATAGCACTTGAACTTGCAGCGTGAGGCACTCTGTTGGGTGACGGCAACCAGGAGATTTGGATTGTTGATCTACCCCAGTCTGTAATAGAACTATGTGCTGACAATATGTCCAGCACCTTAGTTTAATGGAATACAGTAGTGTTCCTTTCAAAAAAAATGATCCCCCGCGTCCACAGCGCGACAAATGTCCTCTTAGACACTCCAAATCCTGCGAGCAATAGCCGGCAGCCGGCTATAATAATTTGCCACACCATTTATAGTTAACTTATAGCTAGTATGTATAATAGTGAGTTATAAAAGTGTAGTATTTTCACAATACATGGCCCAATTTTTAGTCTCACATAGTATCTACGAGCACTTGCTAGAGATGGTTATTGCATAAGAGTCCACTTTCCTTCTCTCTCTTAATCTCTCTCCTCCAACTAAAGCAAAAAATATAATATTTTATTTTATATAGCTAACTGACTAGACCTTATTGTACTTGCTCTGATTTTTTTTCTACAATGTACGAGTGTAGCAAAAAAAACCAAGCATTTCGTTTTTAGCAAAATCTATTTTCACCTAAAATTTCACTTTTACGTCCACAAAGCACTAGTGTCGCAAAAACGAGCCAAATGTAGCAAAAACTAATTCACCCACAAAACACACAGACCTCGCTAGAGACTCACTGGAGACTGTCCGAGACCTCACCCGAGACATCGTAGCAACAAAAATATACTATTGTAGCAAAAAACAATATCATCGAAGACACCATAGCAATAATTTGTGACATTATAGCAAAACAACATAATGATTGTAGCAGAAAAACAAACGTATACAACAAATCACAACTAGCTGCAAAAAATATTGCACCTAAAAATCATTGTAGCATCCCGCTAGCATGTTCGTAGGAGAAAACATACGAGTTTGTAGCATTCAAAAACACCATGTAGCATAAAAAATCGCGATAACAAATTATTCGCAACAAACATCTTGAATCATGGTAGCATCATGCTCTCACATTCTCTACGACAAATTAATAAATTTGTAACATTTTATAAACTCAAATGCAACATTACACAAAACAGTCTCATATTGGGCACCCTACAACACCCATGGTTGTGCCCTCGTCAAGTCGCCCTTCTTCCTGGTCCTAACATCCGCGTCGTGCGGCAGCGCCTCCGGCGCAGCACCTCCGGCGCAGTGATACGTCTCAAACATATCTATAATTTCTTATGTTCCATGCTAGTTTTATGACAATACTCACATGGTTTATATACACTTTACATCATTATTACGCATTTTCCGGCACTAACCTATTGACAAGATGCCGAAGCGCCAGTTCGTTTTCTGCTGTTTTTGGTTTCAGAAATCCTACAAAGGAAATATTCTTGGAATTGGACGAAATCAACGCACAGGGTCTTATTTTTCCACGGAGCTTCCAGAAGACCGAAGAGCATACGAAGTGGGGCCATGAGGCGGCCAAACCATAGGGCGACATGGCCAAGGAGGGGCCCGCGCCGGCCTATGGTGTGGGCCCCTCGTCAGCCCTCCGACTCTGCCCTTCCGCATATTTATTCCCTCCGTCGCGAAAACCCTATTACCGAGAGCCACGATATGAGAAAAGTTCCAGAGACACCGCCGCCGCCAATCCCATCTCGGGGGATTCAGGAGATCGCCTCCGGCACCCTGCCGGAGAGGGAATCATCACCGGAGGACTCTACATCACCATGATCGCCTCCGGATGATGTGTGAGTAGTTCATCCTTGGACTATGGGTCCATAGCGGTAGCTAGATGGTTGTCTTCTCCTCTTGTGCTATCATGTTAGATCTTGTGAGCTGCCTATCATGATCAAGATCATCTATTTGTAATGCTACATGTTGTGTTTGTTGGGATCCGATGAATATGGAATACTATGTCAAGTTGATTATCAATCTATCATATATGTGTTGTTTATGATCTTGCATGCTCTCCGTTGCTAGTAGAGGCTCTGGCCAAGTTGATACTTGTAACTCCAAGAGGGAGTATTTATGCTCGATAGTGGGTTCATGCCTCCATTAAATCTGGGACAGTGACAGAAAGTTCTAAGGTTGTGAATGTGTTGTTGCCACTAGGGATAAAACATCGATGCTTTGTCTAAGGATATTTGTGTTGATTACATTACGCACCATACTTAATGCAATTGTCTGTTGTTTGCAACTTAATACTGGAAGGGGTGCGGATGCTAACTCGAAGGTGGACTTTTTAGGCATAGATGCATGCTGGATAGCGGTCTATGTACTTTGTCGTAATGCCCTAATTAAATCTCATATTAATCATCATGATATGTATGTGCATTGTTATGCCTCTCTTTGTCAATTGCCAACTGTAATTTGTTCACCCAACATGCTATTTATCTTATTGGAGAGACACCACTAGTGAACTGTGGACCCCGGTCCATTCTTTTACATCTAAATACAATCTACTGCAATCATTGTTCTCTACTATTCTTTGCAAACAAACATCATTTTCCACACCATATGATTAATCCTTTGTTTACAACAAGCCGGTGAGATTGACAACCTCACTGTTAAGTTGGGGCAAAGTATTTTGATTGTGTTGTGCAGGTTCCACGTTGGCGCCGGAATCTCTGGTGTTGCGCCGCACTACACTCCGTCACCAACAACCTTCACGTGTTCCTTGACTCCTACGGTTCGATAAACCTTGGTTTCTTACTGAGGGACTTACTGCTGTACGCATCACACCTTCCACTTGGGGTTCCCAACGGGCGTGTGCTTTACGCGTCATCAAGCTAATTTTTGGCGCCGTTGCCGGAGAGATCAAGACACGCTGCAAGGGGAGTCTCCCACATCCAATCTCTTTACTTTGTTATTGTCTTGCTTTAATTTACTTTATTTACTGTCTTGTTTGCTTTCTTCATATTAAAAACACACAAAAATTAGTTACTTGCATTTACTTTATTTACTATCTTGTTCGCGTTCTCTATATAAAAAACACAAAAAAAATTAGTTACTTGCATTTACTTTATTTATCTTTTGTTTATTTCATCATGCTTTTCTCTAAGTTCACTCTGAAAGATATACCGGTAGGGCAAGGGTCTATCATTGGAAGAGATAATATAGAAGAATTTTTCACTCATGTTAGTATGGTTGAAGATTTTGAAGATAGACACTTGGTAGAACTTGCTCCTACTTATGAAATTGCTACTGCCTCTTTAGTACACATGTTGGAAGCTAGATTTGTTAATCTCAATCCTATAATGCAACATATGTTTCTTACACTCTCTGATATGGAAATGGGAGAAAAGAGAGATTTTGTTTTAGAGGTCCTTCTTAGAGAATTTGGTGATATAGCTAAAGAAGCTAGAAAAGTTTTTATTAAGCATAAGAGGCTTGGCTTTTATACCGATTTTGCAAAAACACTTGAAAAGATGGACATGGATAGATTAAAGTACACTAATAAAGTCAATGGTGAGGGGGAGATTAAAATACCTATACCTTGCAAGCTCCTAGGAATGTGCGAGGCACTAGAAAAGAATTTTGATTGGATTGTTCCGGAAAATTTATTTGAGGAGGATAGTAAGCCTAAAAGTAATGAAAGAGGAGCCTCTGAAACTTACATAGATAAGATACAATGCATTGTTGAGAAAACTTCCAACTCCTTTGTTGATGCTTCATCTCTTGATAATACTTGATTTACACTTTTTGCGTCTAGCTGAAAGGCGTTAAAGAAAAGCGCTTATGGGAGACAACCCATTATTTTACTTCTGCACTTTTGTTTTATATTTGAGTCTTGGAAGTTTTTACTACTGTAGCAACCTCTCCTTATCTTTATTTTATTGCATTGTTGTGCCAAGTAAAGTCTTTGATAGTAAGGTTGATACTAGATTTGGATTACTGCGCAGAAACAGATTTCTTGCTGTCACGAATTTGAGTAGCCCCTTCTGTAGGTAACTTAGAAAAATCTGCCAATTTACGTGAATGATCCTCAGATATGTACGCAACTTTCATTAAATTTGAGCGTTTTCATCTGAGCAAGTTAAGTGCCGCTAAAAAATTCATCTTTACGTACTGTTCTGTTTTGACAGATTCTGCCTTTTATTTCGCATTGCCTGTTTTGCTATGTTTGATGGATTTCTTTGTTCCATTAACTTTCAGTAGCTTTGTGCAATGTCCAGAAGTGTTAAGAATGATTATGTCACCTCTGAATATGTGAATTTTTGATTATGCACTGATACGTCTCCGACGTATCGATAATTTCTTATGTTCCATGCCACATTATTGATGTTATCTACATGTTTTATGCACACTTTATGTCATATTCGTGCATTTTCTGGAACTAACCTATTAACAAGATGCCGAAGTGCCGTTCTGTTTTCTGCTGTTTTTGGTTTCAGAAATCCTAGTAAGGAAATATTCTCGGGTGGACGAAATCAAAGCCCGGGGGCCTATTTTCTCACGAAGCTCGAAGTCCGAAGGAGAGACGAAGAGGGGCCACGGAGGGGCCACACTATAGGGCGGCGCGGCCCCCCTTGGCCGCGCCGGCCTGTAGTGTGGGGCCCCCGTGCCGCCTCTTGACCTGCCCTTCCGCCTATAAAAGTCTCCGTGTGAAACCCCCGGTCCGAGAGCCACGATACGGAAAACCTTCCCGGAGATGCCGCCGCCGCCGATCCCATCTCGGGGGATCCAGGAGATCGCCTCCGGCACCCTGCCGAGAGGGGAATCATCTCCGGGAGGACTCTACGCCGCCATGGTCGCCTCCGGTGTGATGTGTGAGTAGTCTACCCCTGGACTATGGGTCCATAGCAGTAGCTAGATGGTTGTCTTCTCCCCATTGTGCTATCATTGTCGGATCTTGTGAGTGCCTAACATGATCAAGATCATCTATCTGTAATTCTATATGTTGCGTTTGTTGGGATCCGATGAATAGAGAATACTTGTTATGTTGATTATCAAAGTTATACTTATGTGTTGTTTATGATCTTGCATGCTTTCCGTTACTAGTAGATGCTCTGGCCAAGTAGATGCTTGTAACTCCAAGAGGGAGTACTTATGCTCGATAGTGGGTTCATGCCATTCCTGGGACAGTGACAGAAAGTTCTAAGGTTGTGTTGTGTTGTTGCCACTAGGGATAAAACATTGATGCTATGTCTAAGGATGTAGTTGTTGATTACATTACGCACCATACTTAATGCAATTGTCGTTGCTTTGCAACTTAATATTGGAGGGTTCGGATGATAACCTGAAGGTGGACTTTTTAGGCATAGATGCAGTTGGATGGCGGTCTATGTACTTTGTCGTAATGCCCAATTAAATCTCACTATACTCATCATGATATGTATGTGCATGGTCATGCTCTCTTTATTTGTCAATTGCCCAACTGTAATTTGTTCACCCAACATGCTGTTCGTCTTATGGGAGAGACACCTCTAGTGAACTGTGGACCCCGGTCCAATTCTCTTACTGAAATACAATCTACTGCAATACTTGTTTTCTACTTTTCTGCAAACAATCATCTTCCACACAATACGGTTAACTCTTTGTTACAGCAAGCCGGTGAGATTGACAACCTCACTGTTTCGTTGGGGCAAAGTACTTTGGTTGTGTTGTGCGGTTCCACGTTGGCGCCGGAATCCCTGGTGTTGCGCCGCACTACATCCCGCCGCCATCAACCTTCAACGTGCTTCTTGGCTCCTCCTGGTTCGATAAACCTTGGTTTCTTTCTGAGGGAAAACTTGCTGCTGCACATCATACCTTCCTCTTGGGGGCCCAACGAACGTGTGAAATACACGCCATCAAGCTCATTTTGGCGCCGTTGCGGGAGATCAAGACACGCTGCAAGGGGAGTCTCCACTTCTCAATCTCTTTACTTTGTTTTTGTCTTGCTTAGTTTTATTTACTACTTTGTTTGCTGCATTAAATCAAAATAAAAAAATTAGTTGCTAGTTTTACTTTATTTGCTATCTTGTTTGCTATATCAAAAACACAAAAAAATTAGTTACTTGCATTTACTTTATCTAGTTTGCTTTATTTACTGTTGCTAAAATGGCCAACCCTGAAAATACTAAGTTGTGTGACTTCACAACCACAAATAATAATGATTTCTTATGCACACCTATTGCTCCACCTGCTACTACAGCAGAATTCTTTGAAATTAAACCTGCTTTACTGAATCTTGTTATGCGAGAGCAATTTTCTGGTGTTAGTTGATGATGCTGCTGCCCATCTTAATAACTTTGTTGAACTATGTGAAATGCAAAAATATAAAGATGTAGATGGTGACATTATAAAATTAAAATTGTTCCCTTTCTCATTAAGAGGAAGAGCTAAAGATTGGTTGCTATCTCTGCCTAAGAATAGTATTGATTCATGAACTAAATGCAAGGATGCTTTTATTGGTAGATATTATCCCCTGCTAAAATTATATCTTTGAGGAGTAGCATAATGAATTTTAAACAATTAGATACTGAACATGTTGCTCAAGCTTGGGAAAGAATGAAATCTCTGGTTAAAAATTGCCCAACCCATGGACTGACTACTTGGATGATCATCCAAACCTTTTATGCAGGACTGAATTTTTCTTCGCGGAATTTATTGGATTCAGCTGCTGGAGGTACCTTTATATCCATCACTCTTGGTGAAGCAACAAAGCTTCTTGATAATATGATGATCAACTACTCTGAATGGCACACGGAAAGAGCTCCACAAGGTAAGAAGGTAAATTCTGTCGAAGAAACCTCTTCCTTGAGTGATAAGATTGATGCTATTATGTCTATGCTTGTGAATGATAGGACTACTATTGATCCTAATAATGTTCCGTTAGCTTCATTGGTTGCACAAGAAGAACATGTTGATGTAAACTTTATTAAAAATAATAATTTCAACAACAATGCTTACCGGAACAATTCTAGTAACAACTATAGGCCATATCCTTATAATAATGGCAACGGCTATGGTAATTCTTATGGGAATTCTTACAACAATAATAGGAATTCACCCCCTGGACTTGAAGCCATGCTTAAAGAATTTATTAGTACACAAACTGCTTTTAACAAATCTGTTGAAGAAAAGCTTGGGAAAATTGATATACTTGCTTCTAAAGTTGATAGTCTTGCTGCTGATGTTGATCTTTTGAAATCAAAAGTTTTGCCTAATGAGAATCATCATAATAAAATTACTACTACAGCAAATGCCATCCAAGTTAGAATTAATGAGAATATAAGATTAATGGCTGAACTGCGTGCTAGGTGGGATAGAGAAGAAAATGAAAAACTAGCTAAAGAAAAGAATATAGCTAAAGTTTGGACTATTACCACCACTAGTAATGCTAATGCTACACATGTTGCTGCACCTCCTACTCATACTAATAAAAGAATTGGTGTTAGCAATGTTTCCACTTCTAATGCAAAGCGCGAAAAACTGCCTGAAACTGCTAAAACTGCTGAAACTGCCTGTGATAAAGCTGCTGAAATTTTTTCCAACATTGGGGATGATGATCCCATTGCTTTAGATTATAATGATTTGAATTTTGATGATTGCCACATCTCTGAAGTTATAAAGTTCTTGCAAAAACTTGCTAAAACTCCTAATGCTAGTGCTATAAATTTGGCTTTCACGCAACATATTACAAATGCTCTCATAAAAGCTAGAGAAGAGAAACTAGAGCGCGAAGCCTCTATTCCTAGAAAGCTAGAGGATGGTTGGGAGCCCATCATTAAGATGAAGGTTAAAGATTTTGATTGTAATGCTTTATGTGATCTTGGTGCAAGTATTTATGTTATGCCTAAGAAAATTTATAATATGCTTGACTTGCCACCGCTGAAAAATTGTTATTTGGATGTTAATCTTGCTGATCATTCTACAAAGAAACCTTTGGGGAAAGTTGATAATGTTCGCATTACCGTTAACAATAACCTTGTCCCCGTTGATTTTGTTGTCTTGGATATTGAATGCAATGCATCTTGTCCCATTATATTGGGAAGACCTTTTCTTCGAACTGTTGGTGCTATCATTGATATGAAGGAAGGTAATATAAAATATCAATTTCCTCTCAAGAAAGGTATGGAACACTTCCCTAGAAAGAGAATGAAGTTACCTTTTGATTCTATTATGAGAACAAATTATGATGTTGACACTTCGTCTCTTGATAATACTTGATACACACTTTCTGCGCCTAGCTGAAAGGCGTTGACAACCCATGTTTTTACCTACAGTACTTTGTTCTTATTTTGTGTCTTGGAAGTTGTTTACTACTGTAGCAACCTCTCCTTATCTTAGTTTTGTGTTTTGTTGTGCCAAGTTAAGCCGTTGATAGAAAAGTAAGTACTAGATTTGGATTACTGCACAGTTCCAGATTTCTTTGCTGTCACGAATCTGGGTCCACCTCCCTGTAGGTAGCTCAGAAAATTAAGCCAATTTACGTGCATGATCCTCAGATATGTACGCAACTTTCATTCAATTTGAGCATTTTCATTTGAGCAAGTCTGGTGCCATTTTAAAATTCGTCAATACGAACTGTTCTGTTTTGACAGATTCTGCCTTTTATTTCGCATTGCCTCTTTTGCTATGTTGGATGAATTTCTTTGATCCACTAATGTCCAGTAGCATTATGCAATGTCCAGAAGTGTTAAGAATGATTGTGTCACCTCTGAATATGTCAAATTTATATTGTGCACTAACCCTCTAATGAGTTGTTTCGAGTTTGGTGTGGAGGAAGTTTTCAAGGATCAAGAGAGGAGTATGATGCAACATGATCAAGGAGAGTGAAAGCTCTAAGCTTGGGGATGCACCCGGTGGTTCACCCTGCATATATCAAGAAGACTCAAGCGTCTAAGCTTGGGGATGCCCAAGGCATCCCCTTCTTCATCGACAACATTATCAGGTTCCTCCCCTGAAACTATATTTTTATTCCATCACATCTTATGTGCTTTTTCTTGGAGCGTCGGTTTGTTTTTTTGTTTTGTTTGAATAAAATGGATCCTAGCATTCACTTTATGGGAGAGAGACACGCTCCGCTGTAGCATATGGACAAGTATGTCCTTGGTTTCTACTCATAGTATTCATGGCGAAGTTTCTCCTTCGTTAAATTGTTATATGGTTGGAATTGGAAAATGATACATGTAGTAATTGCTATAAATGTTTTGGGTAATGTGATACTTGGCAATTGTTGTGCTCATGTTTAAGCTCTTGCATCATATGCTTTGCACCCATTAATGAAGAAATACATAGAGCATGCTAAAATTTGGTTTGCATATTTGGTTTCTCTAAGGTCTAGATAATTTCTAGTTTTGAGTTTGAACAACAAGGAAGACGGTGTAGAGTCTTATAATGTTTTCAATATGTCTTTTATGTGAGTTTTGCTGCACCGGTTCATCCTTGTGTTTGTTTCAAATAAGCCTTGCTAGCCTAAACCTTGTATCGAGAGGAATACTTCTCATGCATCCAAAATACTTGAGCCAACCACTATGCCATTTGTGTCCACCATACCTACCTATACTACATGGTATTTTTCCGCCATTCCAAAGTAAATTGCTTGAGTGCTACCTTTAAAATTCCATCATTCACCTTTGCAATATATAGCTCATGGGACAAATAGCTTAAAAACTATTGTGGTATTGAATATGTAATTATGCACTTTATCTCTTATTAAGTTGCTTGTTGTGCGATAACCATGTTCACTGGGGACGCCATCAACTTTTCATTGTTGAATTTCATGTGAGTTGCTATGCATGTTCGTCTTGTCTGAAGTAAGAGAGATCTACCACCATATGGTTAAGCATGCATATGTTAGAGAAGAACATCGGGCCGCTAACTAAAGCCATGCTCCATGGTGGAAGTTTCAGTTTTGGACAACAATCCTCAAATCTCAAATGAGAAAATTATTAATTGTTGGTATATGCTTATGCATAAAAGAGGAGTCCATTATCTGTTGTCTATGTTGTCCCGGTATGGATGTCTAAGTTGAAGAATAATCAATAGCGAGAAATCCAATGCGAGCTTTCTCCTTAGACCTTTGTACAGGCGGCATAGAGGTACCCCTTTGTGACACTTGGTAAAAACAATGCATTGTGATGACCCGGTAGTCCAAGCTAATTAGGACAAGGTGCGGGCACTATTAGTACACTATGCATGAGGCTTGCAACTTATAAGATATAATTTACATGATGCATATGCTTTATTACTACCGTTGACAAAATTGTTTCATGTTTTCAAAATCAAAGCTCTAGCACAAATATAGCAATCGATGCTTTTCCTCTATGGAGGACCATTCTTTTACTTTCAATGTTGAGTCAGTTCACCTATCTCTCTCCACCTCAAGAAGCAAACACTTGTGTGAACTGTGCATTGATTCTTACATACTTGCTTATTGCACTTATTATATTACTCTATGTTGACAATATCCATGAGATATACATGTTACAAGTTGAAAGCAACCGCTGAAACTTAATCTTCTTTTGTGTTGCTTCAATGCCTTTACTTTGAATTATTGCTTTATGAGTTAACTCTTATGCAAGACTTATTGATGCTTGTCTTGAAGTGCTATTCATGAAAAGTCTTTGCTATATGATTCACTTGTTTACTCATGTCATATACATTGTTTCGATCGCTGCATTCACTACATATGCTTTACAAATAGTATGATCAAGATTATGATAGCATGTCACTCCAGAAATTATCTGTGTTATCGTTTTACCTGCTCGGGACGAGCAGAACTAAGCTTGGGGATGCTGATACGTCTCCACGTATCGATAATTTCTTATGTTCCATGCCACATTATTGATGTTATCTACATGTTTTATGCACACTTTATGTCATATTCGTGCATTTTCTGGAACTAACCTATTAACAAGATGCCGAAGTGCCAGTTCCTGTTTTCTGCTGTTTTTGGTTTCAGAAATCCTAGTAAGGAAATATTCTCGGAATTGGACGAAATCAAAGCCCAGGGGCCTATTTTCTCACGAAGCTTCCAGAAGTCCGAAGGAGAGACGAAGAGGGGCCACGGAGGGGCCACACTATAGGGCGGCGCGGCCCCCCTTGGCCGCGCGGCCTGTAGTGTGGGGCCCCCGTGCCGCCTCTTGACCTGCCCTTCCGCCTATAAAAAGTCTCCGTGACGAAACCCCCGGTACCGAGAGCCACGATACGGAAAACCTTCCAGAGACGCCGTCGCCGCCGATCCCATCTCGGGGGATCCAGGAGATCGCCTCCGGCACCCTGCCGGAGAGGGGAATCATCTCCCGGAGGACTCTACGCCGCCATGGTCGCCTCCGGTGTGATGTGTGAGTAGTCTACCCCTGGACTATGGGTCCATAGCAGTAGCTAGATGGTTGTCTTCTCCCCATTGTGCTATCATTGTCGGATCTTGTGAGCTGCCTAACATGATCAAGATCATCTATACGTAATTCTATATGTTGCGTTTGTTGGGATCCGATGAATAGAGAATACTTGTTATGTTGATTATCAAAGTTATACTTATGTGTTGTTTATGATCTTGCATGCTTTCCGTTACTAGTAGATGCTCTGGCCAAGTAGATGCTTGTAACTCCAAGAGGGAGTACTTATGCTCGATAGTGGGTTCATGCCTGCATTGACACCTGGGACTAAGGTTGTGTTGTGTTGTTGCCACTAGGGATAAAACATTGATGCTATGTCTAAGGATGTAGTTGTTGATTACATTACGCACCATACTTAATGCAATTGTCTGTTGCTTTGCAACTTAATACTGGAGGGGGTTCGGATGATAACCTGAAGGTGGACTTTTTAGGCATAGATGCAGTTGGATGGCGGTCTATGTACTTTGTTGTAATGCCCAATTAAATCTCACTATACTCATCATGATATGTATGTGCATGGTCATGCTCTCTTTATTTGTCAATTGCCCAACTGTAATTTGTTCACCCAACATGCTGTTCGTCTTATGGGAGAGACACCTCTAGTGAACTGTGGACCCCGGTCCAATTCTCTTACTGAAATACAATCTACTGCAATCTTGTTTCTTGTTTTTTGCAAACAATCATCTTCCACACAATACGGTTAACTCTTTGTTACAGCAAGCCGGTGAGATTGACAACCTCACTGTTTCGTTGGGGCAAAGTACTTTGGTTGTGTTGTGCGGGTTCCACGTTGCGCCGGAATCCCTGGTGTTGCGCCGCACTACATCCGCCGCCATCAACCTTCAACGTGCTTCTTGGCTCCTCCTGGTTCGATAAACCTTGGTTTCTTTCTGAGGGAAAACTTGCTGCTGTGCGCATCATACCTTCCTCTTGGGGTTGCCCAACGAACGTGTGAAATACACGCCATCATGCACTAACCCTCTAATGAGTTTGTTTTGAGTTTGGCGTGGAGGAAGTTTTCAAGGATCAAGAGAGGAGGATGATACAATATGATCAAGGAGAGTGAAAACTCTAAGCTTGGGGATGCCCCCGTGGTTCATCCCTGCATATTTCAAGAAGACTCAAGCATCTAAGCTTGGGGATGCCCAAGGCATCCCCTTCTTCATCGACAACTTATCAGGTCACCTCTAATGAAACTATATTTTTATTCCGTCACATCTTATGTGCTTTACTTGGAGCGTCTGTATGTTTTATTTTTGTTTTTGTTTGAATAAAATCGGATCCTAGCATTCTTTGTGTGGGAGAGAGACACGCTCCGCTGTTGCATATGAACACTGGTGTTCTTAGCTTTACTTTTAATGTTCATGGCGAAGGTTGAAACTGCTTCGTTCATTGCTATTTGGTTGGAAACAGAAAATGCTTCATGTGGTAATTGGTATATTGTCTTGAATAATTTGATACTTGGCAATTGTTGTGCTCAAATAGATCATGTTTAAGCTCTTGCATCATGTACTTTGCACCTATTAATGAAGAACTACCATAGAGCTTGTTGAAATTTGGTTTGCATGATTGGTCTCTCTAAAGTCTAGATATTTTCTGGTGAGGTGTTTGAACAACAAGGAAAGACAGTGTAGAGTCTTATAATGCTTGCAATATGTTCTTATGTAAGTTTTGCTGTACCGGTTCATACTTGTGTTTGCTTCAAACAACCTTGCTAGCCCAAAGCCTTGTATTGAGAGGGAATTCTTCTCGTGCATCCAAAATCCTTGAGCCAAGAACTATGCCACTTGTGTCCACCATACCTACCTACTACATGGTATTTATCTGCCATTCCAAAGTAAATTGCTTGAGTGCTACCTTTAAAATTTCATTCCTTGTCTTTGCAATATATAGCTCATGGGAAAATAGCTTAAAAACTATTGTGATGAAGAATATGTAGCTTATGTATCTTATTTCTTAATAAGTTGCTTGTTGAGCGGTAACCATGTTTCTGGGGACGCCATCAACTATTACACCTTTGTTGAATATCATGTGAGTTGCTATGCATGTTCGTCTTGTCTGAAGTAAGGGTGATTTATCATGATCAAATGGTTTGAGTATGCATATTGTTAGAGAAGAACATTGGGCCGCTAACTAAAGCTATGTACCATGGTGGAAGTTTCAGTTTGGACAATCAATCCTCAATCTCTTATGAGAATATTATCTGTTGTTGAATGCTTATGCATTAAAGAGGAGTCCATTATCTGTTTTCTATGTTGTCCCGGTATGGATGTCCTAAGTTGAGATCTATCAAAAACAAGAAATCAAATGCGATCTATCTCCTTGGACCTTTGTACAGGCGGCATAGAGGTACCCCTTTGTGACACTTGGTTGAAACATATGTTATGCAATGATAATCCATGTAAATCCAAGCTAATTAGGACAAGGTGCGAGCACTATTGGTATTCTATGCATGAGGCTTGCAACTTATAGGATATCTTATGCATAACACATATGAATTATTACTACCATTGACAAAATTGTTTCTATGTTTTCAAAATAAAAGCTCTAGCACAAATATAGCAATCCATGCTTCCCTCTGCGAAGGGCCATTCTTTTACTTTATGTTGAGTCACTTTACCTACTTCTTTCTATCTTAGAAGCAAACACTTGTGTCAACTGTGCATTGATTCCTACATACTTGCTTATTTGCATTCATCATATTATTTTGTGTTGACAATTATCCATGAGATATACATGTTGAAGTTGAAAGCAACTGCTGAAACTTATATCTTCCTTTGTGTTGCTTCAAAACTTTCTACTAAGAATCTATTGCTTTATGAGTTAACTCCTATGCAAGTCTTATTGATGCTTATCTTGAAAGTACTATTCATGAAAAGTCTTTGCTATATGATTCAGTTGTTTAATCATTGTCTTTACCATTGCTTCGAATCACTTCATTCAGCTCATATGCTTTACAATAGTATTGATCAAGATTATGATAGCATGTCACTTCAGAAATTATCCTTGTTATCGTTTACCTACTCGAGGGCGAGTAGGAACTAAGCTTGGGGATGCTTGATACGTCTCAAACGTATCTATAATTTCTTATGTTCCATGCTAGTTTTATGACAATACTCACGTGTTTTATATACACTTTACATCATTATTACGCATTTTCCGGCACTAACCTATTGACAAGATGCCGAAGCGCCAGTTCCTGTTTTCTGCTGTTTTTGGTTTCAGAAATCCTACAAAGGAAATATTCTCGGAATTGGACGAAATCAACGCCCAGGGTCTTATTTGTCCATGGAGCTTCCAGAAGACCGAAGAGCATACGAAGTGGGGCCACGAGGCGGCCAAACCATAGGGCGGTGCGGCCAAGGAGGGGCCCGCGCCGGCCTATGGTGTGGGCCCCTCGTCAGCCCTCCAACTCTGCCCTTCCGCCTATTTATTCCCTCCGTCGCGAAAACCCTATTACCGAGAGCCACGATACGAGAAAAGTTCCAGAGCCCCGCCGCCAATCCCATCTCGGGGGATTCAGGAGATCGCCTCCGGCACCCTGCCGGAGAGGGGAATCATCACCGGAGGACTCTACATCACCATGATCGCCTCCGGACTGATGTGTGAGTAGTTCATCCTTGGACTATGGGTCCATAGCAGTAGCTAGATGGTTGTCTTCTCCTCTTGTGCTATCATGTTAGATCTTGTGAGCTGCCTATCATGATCAAGATCATCTATTTGTAATGCTACATGTTGTGTTTGTTGGGATCCGATGAATATGGAATACTATGTCAAGTTGATTATCAATCTATCATATATGTGTTGTTTATGATCTTGCATGCTCTCCGTTGCTAGTAGAGGCTCTGGCCAAGTTGATACTTGTAACTCCAAGAGGGAGTATTTATGCTCGATAGTGGGTTCATGCCTCCATTGAATCTGGGACAGTGACAGAAAGTTCTAAGGTTGTGGATGTGTTGTTGCCACTAGGGATAAAACATCGATGCTTTGTCTAAGGATATTTGTGTTGATTACATTACGCACCATACTTAATGCAATTGTCTGTTGTTTGCAACTTAATACTAGAAGGGGTGCGGATGCTAACTCGAAGGTGGACTTTTTAGGCATAGATGCATGCTAGATAGCGGTCTATGTACTTTGTCGTAATGCCCTAAGTGAATCTCATATTACTCATCATGATATGTATGTGCATTGTTATGCCCTCTCTATTTGTCAATTGCCCAACTGTAATTTGTTCACCCAACATGCTATTTATCTTATTGGAGAGACACCACTAGTGAACTGTGGACCCGGTCCATTCTTTTACATCTAAATACAATCTACTGCAATCATTGTTCTCTACTGTTCTTTGCAAACAAACATCATTTTCCACACCATACGATTAATCCTTTGTTTACAGCAAGCCGGTGAGATTGACAACCTCACTATTAAGTTGGGGCAAAGTATTTTGATTGTGTTGTGCAGGTTCCACGTTGGCACCGGAATCCCTGGTGTTGCGCCGCACTACACTCCGTCACCAACAACCTTCACGTGTTCCTTGACTCCTACTGGTTCGATAAACCTTGGTTTCTTACTGAGGGAAAACTTGCTGTACGCATCACACCTTCCACTTGGGGTTCCCAACGGGCGTGTGCTTTACGCGTCATCACGCAGCACCTCCTCCTGCAAGATGGACTACGTCGTGTCCTCCACCTCCAACTACAACGGGGCACCTGGGAGTTAGGGTTGTGCGGCATGGCCATGACGTGCCCGACGACTCTCGCTATTATGCCATGGTTCGTGACCCCATCTTAAAGTAGCAATTGCAGTAGACACACAATAGCATCACAACATCTTTAAAACTAAATGGACCTGAAGGTACACACGCCTCGCCTAGTTTGGATTGGTTAGCCTTAACAGCCACCTGTAAACCAAAGCGGCACAACGTGTATAATTAGCAAAGCATGCCGATTTCTTATTCTCGGCCCCTGATTAAAACTCAAGATTCGCTAAATTGCATCTTAGCAAAAGGGGGTAATACTCAAGCATCCTCCGGGTGGTATAAGGACAAAATTGGCCTCCACATTCGTAATGGCTGACGAGGAATCACCTCGCCAATGCCTACGGATTGTAGACTTGGGTTTTGGGAGTGAGCGACGATGGAGATTCCGGGAGCGAGACTGGGCACACGATTTACCCAGCTTCGGGTCCCCTCGGTGGAGGATCCCTACGTGCTGCTAGCAATCCATTATATGATCACAAATATGTTTACAGGGTGCCGCCATAGGCGGAGCTATGTTGTCTATGTGTTCTCTATCTGTTGGCCCCCTTATTTCGGGTGCCCTGGCTAGCTTTATATATGCAACCAGCCTAGGGTTTTACAAGAGTCCTAGTCGACTACTTCTTCGGGTTGCCTTGTTGGGCCTTCTCCATATTGGGCCGAGCCAGGTATACTAATAATGGGTACCCGAAGGGTATGCCCATGTCAGTAGCCCCCGAGTGTCTAGGGAAGTCGAAGACTTGCGTAGAGACTCCAAGCATAATCATCTTCGAAGTCGAAGAAATACAAGGCGAGGTCCATGTCGTAGATTATGTGTAGCGTAGGTGATGTTGATGATTCTCAAAATTATTTTCTATCGGGTGCGCGGCAGCGCTCCCGATGGGAGTAGCCCCCGAGTCTATGGGTAAGTGCTTGCACTTAGGCATAGACTCAAGTTGTACTACTCGATGAAGAACTTAACTATATTTCTGGAGGACTTGATGAAATCCATGTGCTCCCGATGGGAGTAGGCTCCACTCGAGTCGTAGAATCGAGTTGAGTCTACAAACCTTAATTGCCGTAGATGCTGTCGAAGTTATTTTTCTATCGGGTGCGCGACCGGCGCTCCCGATGGGAGTAGCCCCCGAGGCTACAGCCAAGTGTTTGCACTTGGGTGTAGGCTCAACTTGCTTTTAATCGACTCCACAATTTTTCCTCTTTCTTGTATCTTATCGGGAGGGTGAACAATACTCTCGATAAGAGTAGCCCCCGAGCCTATGGGCAGGTGCTTGCACCTAGGCATAGACTCAAGTTGTACTACTCGATAAAGAACTTTACTATATTTCTGGGTGCAGCCCCTCTTTTTATCGACTCCAAGCCGTTGCTATCCATATCTATATTGTACAGGGATAATGGTAAATGGGGCTGGTTCATCTGACGGATCAGGTACCAGTTAACTGCTCTAGTGGCAATCCGCAAAAACCTACTTCAAGATCACGTCCCTGGACATGATCCCGGGATACTGGTGTTAACTCGACATGTGCCGCTTAAGGTCTTACCATCTGTCGAGTCCCAGTCATGTTTTATCGGGTACCTAACGCGTCCGTTAGGATTTTCTTTGTATCTGTTGATACGGAAAAAAGTAGCAAACCGACGTCAGAGACGGTGCCACGCCGCTCAGAACGGATCCGGGGTCTTACCTTCGCAGAGTTTTGCGGCATTCAGAGATTATTCGCGACTTTTGGCGCTCTGAGAATATATTGTCGAGTGCCTTGTTCGGCTGATGCAATGACCCATTTTGCGGGTTCTTCTATATTTTTCTCGGGCATGAATGAGACAGCCGAATATATTGGGTTCTTCTATATTGTCGGGTACATCACCGATGCTCTTGCTCGGAACAATATGACGAGTCAATGGACCCGAAGATTTGCCCACTATCTCTTTTTTTTAGGTTCCTCCTTGAAGAGATTTTCGTTGAGTTCTCCTTGAGTTAAATTTCTTCGGGTCATCCTTGATGAAAATTCTCTGGGTCCTCCTTGTGGACAATTCTTCGGGACCTCCTTGAGGATAATTCTTCGGGACCTCCTTGAGGACTGATACGTCTCAAACGTATCTATAATTTCTTATGTTCCATGCTACTTTTATGATGATACTCACATGTTTTATACACACTTTATGTCATATTTATGCATTTTCCGGCACTAACCTATTGACAAGATGCCGAAGAGCCAGTTGTTGTTTTCTGCTGTTTTTGGTTTCAGAAATCCTAGTAAGGAAATATTCTCGGAATTGGACAAAATCAATGCCCAGGGTCTTATTTTTCCGCGAAGCTTCCAGAAGACCGAAAGTGATACGAAGTGGGGCGAGGAGGCGCCGCCACACTAGGGCCGCGCGGCCCAAGGGGGGCTCGCGCCGCCCTAGCGTGTGGCCCCCTCGTCAGCCCCCCTGACCTACCCTTATGCCTACTTAAAGCGTTCGTCGCGAATATCCCAGTACCAAGAGCCATGATACGGAAAACCTTCCAGAGACGCCGCCGCCGCCAATCCCATCTCGGGGGATTTAGGAGATCGCCTCCGGCACCCTGCCGGAGAGGGGAATCACCTCCCAGAGGACTCTTCATCGCCATGATCGCCTCCGGATCGATGTGTGAGTAGTTCACCCCTGGACTATGGGTCCATAGCGGTAGCTAGATGGTTGTCTTCTCCTCATTGTGCTATCATGTTAGATCTTGTGAGCTGCCTATCATGATCAAGATCATCTATTTGTAATGCTACATGTTGTGTTTGTTGGGATCCGATGAATATGGAATACTATGTTATGTTGATTATCAATCTATCATATATGTGTTGTTTATGATCTTGCATGCTCTCCGTTGCTAGTAGAGGCTCTGGCCAAGTTGATACTTGTAACTCCAAGAGGGAGTATTTATGCTCGATAGTGGGTTCATGCCTCCATTAAATCTGGGACAGTGACAGAAAGTTCTAAGGTTGTGGATGTCTGTTGCCACTAGGGATAAAACATCAATGCTTTGTCTAAGGATATTTGTGTTGATTACATTACGCACCATACTTAATGCAATTATCGTTGTTTGCAACTTAATACTGGAAGGGGTGCGGATGCTAACCGAAGGTGGACTTTTTAGGCATAGATGCATGCTGGATAGCGGTCTATGTACTTTGTCGTAATGCCCGATTGAATCTCACTTTACTCATCATGATATGTATGTGCATTGTTATGCCCTCTCTATTTGTCAATTGCCCAACTATAATTTGTTCACCCAACATGCTATTTATCTTATTGGAGAGACACCACTAGTGAACTGTGGACCCCGGTCCAATTCTTTACATTGAATACAATCTACTGCAAACATTGTTCTTTACTGTTCTTCGCATACAAACATCATCTTCCACACCATACATTTAATCCTTTGTTACAGCAAGCCGGTGAGATTGACAACCTCACTTTTAAGTTGGGGCAAAGTATTTGGATTGTGTTGTGCAGGTTCCACGTTGGCGCCGGAATCCCTGGTGTTGCGCCGCACTACACTCCGCCACCAACAACCTTCACGTGTTCCTTGACTCCTAGTGGCTCGATAACCTTGGTTTCTTACTGAGGGAAAACTTGCCGCTGCATGCATCACACCTTCCTCTGGGGGTTCCCAACGGATGAGTGCTTTACCGTCACAAGGAAGCTACTTTCTGGCACCGTTGCAATCCGACTCCCACGTCAGCAGCTACTTTTCTGGCGCCGTTGCCGGGGAGATCAAGACACTCTGCAAGGGGAGTCTTTCACTTCCAATCTCTTTACTTTGTTTTTGTCTTGCTTGACTTTATTTACTACTGCTTTGTTCGCTTTCTTATATCAAAATACAAAAAAATTAATTACTTGCTTTACTCTATTTATTATCTTGTTTGCGTTCTCTATATCAAAAACACAAAAAAATTAGTTACTTGCATTTACTTTACTTTGTTTGCTTTATTTACTGCTAAAATGAATACTCCTGAGAATACCAAGTTGTGTGACTTCACAAGCACAAATAATAATGATTTCCTATGCACACCTATTGCTCCACCTGCTACTACAGCAGAATTTTTTGAAATTAAACCTGCTTTACTAAATCTTGTTATGAGAGAGAAATTTTCTGGTGTTAGTTCTGATGATGCTGCTGCCCATCTTAATAATTTTGTTGAACTTTGTGAAATGCAAAAGTATAAGGATGTAGATGGTGACATTATAAAATTAAATTTTTTCCTTTCTCCTTAAGAGGAAGAGCTAAAGATTGGTTGCTATCTTTGCCTAAGAATAGTATTGATTCATGGACTAAATGTAAGGATGCTTTCATTGGTAGATATTATCCTCCTGCTAAAATTATATCTTTGAGAAGTAGCATAATGAATTTTAAGCAATTGGATAATGAGCATGTTGCTCAAGCATGGAAAAGAATGAAATATTTGGTAAAAAATTGCCCTACCCATGGACTGACTACTTGGATGATCATCCAAACCTTTTATGCAGGATTGAATTTTTCTTCGAGGAACCTATTGGATTCAGCTGCTGGAGGTACTTTTATGTCCATCACTCTAGGCGCCGCAACAAAACTTCTTGATGATATGATGATTAATTACTCTGAATGGCACACGAAAAGGGCTCCACAAGGTAAGCAGGTAAATTCTGTTGAAGAAACCCCTCCTTGAGTGATAAGATTGATGCTATTATGTCTATGCTTGTGAATGGTAGATCTAATGTTGATCCTAATAATGTTCCTTTAGCTTCATTGGTTGCTCAAGAAGAGCATGTTGATGTGAACTTCATTAAAAATAATAATTTCAACAACCATGCTTATAGGAATAATTCTGGTAACAACTATAGGACATATCCTTCTAATAATGGCAATGGTTATGTTAATTCTTATGGGAATTCTTACAACAATAATAGAAGTGTACCCCCTGGTCTTGAAGCCATGCTTAAAGAATTTATTAGTACACAAACTGCTTTTAACAAATCTGTTGAAGAAAAGCTTGAAAAAATTGATATTCTTGCTTCTAAGGTTGATAGTCTTGCGGCTCATGTTGATCTTTTGAAATTGAAAGTTATGCCTAATGAAGATAAATATATTAAGTCATTTGCTACAGCAAACGCCATGCTTTCATCTAAGGTTGATAGTTATGGCTGAATTGCGTGCTAGGTGGGAAAAAGAAGAAAATGCTAAAGAGAATAATGTAGCTAAAGTTTGGACTATTACCACCACTAGTAATGATAATGCTTCACATGTTGCTACACCCCCTACTATCAATGGTAAAATAATTGGTGTTAGCAATGTTTCTACTCCTAATGCAAAGCGTTCAAAACTGCCTGAAATTGCTAAAACTGCTGAAACTGCTTGTGATAAAACTGCTGAAATTTTTCAAAATGTTGGGGACAATGATCCCATTGCTTTAGATCATAATGGTTTAGATTTTTATGATTGTCACATCTCTGAAGTTATAAAGTTCTTACAAAAACTTGCTAAAAGTCCTAATGCTAGTGCTATAAATTTGGCCTTTACAAAACATATTACAAATGCTCTCATTAAAGCTAGAGAAGAGAAACTAAAACTTGAAACTTCTATTCCTAGGAAGTTAGAAGATGGTTGGGAGCCCATCATTAAGATGAAGGTCAATGATTTTGATTGTAATGCTTTATGTGATCTTGGTGCAAGTATTTCTGTTATGCCTAAGAAAATCTATAATATGCTTGACTTGCCACCATTGAAAAATTGTTATTTGGATGTTAATCTTGCTGATAATTCTACAAAGAAACCTTTGGGGAGGATTGATAATGTTCGCATTACGGTTAACAATAACCTTGTCCCCATTGATTTTGTTGTCTTGGATATTGAATGCAATGCATCTTGTCCCATTATTTTGGGAAGACCTTTTCTTCGAACCGTTGGTGCTATTATTGATATGAAGGAAGGTAATATTAAATATCAATTTCCTCTCAAGAAAGGTATGGAACACTTCCCTAGAAAGAGAATGAAGTTACCTCTTGATTCTATTATTAGAACAAATTATGATGTTGATGCTTCATCTCTTGATAATACTTGATTCACACTTTCTGCGCCTAGCTGAAAGGCGTTAAAGAAAAGCGCTTATGGGAGACAACCCATTATTTTACTACAGCACTTTTATTTTATATTTGAGTCTTGGAAGTTGTTACTACGGTAGCAACCTCTCCTTATCTTTATTTTATTGCATTGTTGTGCCAAGTAAAGTCTTTGATAGTAGAGTTGATACTAGATTTGGATTGCTGCGCAGAAACAGATTTCTTACTGTCACGAATTTGAGTCGCCCCGTCTGTAGGTAACTCAGAAAAATATGGCAATTTACGTGCGTGATCCTCAGATATGTACGCAACTTTCGTTCAATTTGAGCGTTTTCATCTGAGCAAGTTTAGTGCCCCAGAAAAATTCGTCATTACGTACTGTTCTGTTTTGACAGATTCTGCCTTTTATTTCGCATTGCCTGTTTGCTATGTTTGATGGATTTCTTTGTTCCATTAACTTTCAGTAGCTTTGTGCAATGTCCAGAAGTGTTAAGAATGATTATGTCACCTCTGAATATGTGAATTTTTGATTATGCACTAACCCTCTAATGAGTTTGTTTTGAGTTTGGTGTGGAGGAAGTTTTCAAGGATCAAGAGAGGAGGATGATACAATATGATCAAGAAGAGTGAAAACTCTAAGCTTGGGGATGCCTCGTGGTTCATCCCTGCATATTTCAAGAAGACTCAAGCATCTAAGCTTGGGGATGCCCAAGGCATCCCCTTCTTCATCGACAAATTATCAGGTTCCTCTATTGAAACTATATTTTTATTCGGCCACATCTTATGTGCTTTACTTGGAGCGTCCGTATGTTTTTGTTTTTGTTTTGTTTTAATAAAATTGGATCCTAGCATTCATTGTATGGGAGAGAGACACGCTCCGCTGTTGCATATGAACACATATGTTCTTAGCTTTATTCTTAATGTTCATGGCGAAGGTTGAAACTGCTTCGTTCATTGTTATATGGTTGGAAACAGAAAATGCTACATGTGGTAATTGGTATAATATCTTGAATAATTTGATACTTGGCAATTGTTGTGCTCATATAGATCATGTTTAAGCTCTTGCATCATGTACTTTGCACCTATTAATGAAGAAATACTGTAGAGCTTGTTGACATTTGGTTTGCATGATTGGTCTCTCTAGAGTCTAGATATTTTCTGGTGAGGGTTTGAACAACAAGGAAGACAGTGTAGAGTCTTATAATGCTTGCAATATGTTCTTATGTAAGTTTTGCTGTACCGGTTCATACTTGTGTTTGCTTCAAACAACCTTGCTAGCCTAAGCCTTGTATTGAGAGGGAATACTTCTCGTGCATCCAAAATCCTTGAGCCAAAAACTATGCCATTTGTGTCCACCATACCTATCTACTACATGTTATTTCTCTGCCATTCCAAAGTAAATTGCTTGAGTGCTACCTTTAAATATTCCATTCTTTGTCTTTGCAATATATAGCTCATGGGAAAAATAGCTTAAAACTATTGTGGTATTGAATATGTACTTATGTATCTTATTTCTTAATAAGTTGCTTGTTGAGCGATAACCATGTTCCTGGGGACGCCATCAACTATTTCACTTTTGTTGAATATCATGTGAGTTGCTATGCATGTTCGTCTTGTCTGAACTAAGGGTGATTTATCATGATCAAATGGTTTGAGTATGCATATTGTTAGAGAAGAACATTGTGCCGCTAACTAAAGCCATGATCCATGGTGGAAGTTTCAGTTTGGACAACAATCCTCAATCTCATATGAGAATTGTATCCGTTGTTGAATGCTTATGCATTAAAGAGGAGTCCATTATCTGTTGTCTATGTTGTCCCGGTATGGATGTCTAAGTTGAGAATAATCAAAAGCGAGAAATCCAATGCGAACTTTCTCCTTAGACCTTTGTACAGGCGACATAGAGGTACCCCTTTGTGACACTTGGTTAAAACATATGTTATGCTATGATAATCCATGTAAATCCAAGCTAATTAGGACAAGGTGCGGGAACTATTGGTAATCTATGCATGAGGCTTGCAACTTATAGGATATCTTATACATAACACATATGAATTATTAGTACCGTTGACAAAATTGTTTCTATGTTTTCAAAATAAAAGCTCTAGCACAAATATAGCAATCCATGCTTCGCTCTGGGAAGGGACCATTCTTTTACTTTTATGTTGAGTCAGTTTACCTATTTCCTTCCATCTCAGAAGCAAACACTTGTGTCAACTGTGCATTGATTCTTACATACTTGCTTATTTGCATTCATCATATTACTTTGTGTTGACAATTATCCATGAGATATACATGTTGAAGTTGAAAGCAACCGCTGAAACTTATATCTTCCTTTGTGTTGCTTCAAAGCTTTCTACTAAGAATCTATTGCTTTATGAGTTAACTTCTATGCAAGACTTATTGATGCTTGTCTTGAAAGTATTATTCATGAAAAGTCTTTGCTATATGATTCAGTTGTTTAATCATTGTCTTTACCATTGCTTCGAATCACTTCATTCATCTCATATGGTTACAATAGTATTGATCAAGATTATGATAGCCTGTCACTTAAGAAATTATCTTTGTTATCGTTTACCTACTTGAGGACGAGTAGGAACTAAGCTTGGGGATGCTTGATACGTCTCAAACGTATCTATAATTTCTTATGTTCCATGCTACTTTTATGATGATACTCACATGTTTTATACACACTTTATGTCATATTTATGCATTTTCCGGCACTAACCTATTGACAAGATGCCGAAGAGCCGTTTGTTTCTTTTTGGTTTCGAAATCCTAGTAAGGAAATATTCTCGGAATTGGACGAAATCAACGCCCGGGTCTTATTTTTCCACGAAGCTTAGAAGACCGAAAGTGATACGAAGTGGGGCGACGAGGCGCCGCCACACTAGGGCCGCGCGGCCCAAGGGGGGCCTGCGCCGCCCTAGCGTGTGGCCCCCTCGTCAGCCCCCCTGACCTACCCTTCCGCCTACTTAAAGCCTTCGTCGCGAATATCCCAGTACCGAGAGCCACGATACGGAAAACCTTCCAGAGACGCCGCCGCCAATCCCATCTCGGGGATTCAGGAGATCGCCTCCGGCACCATGCCGGAGAGGGGAATCATTTCCGGAGGACTCTTCATCGCCATGATCGCCTCCGGATCGATGTGTGAGTAGTTCACCCCTGGACTATGGGTCCATAGCAGTAGCTAGATGGTTGTCTTCTCCTCATTGTGCTATCATGTTAGATCTTGTGAGCTGCCTATCATGATCAAGATCATCTATTTGTAATGCTACATGTTGTGTTTGTTGGGATCCGATGAATATGGAATACTATGTTATGTTGATTATCAATCTATCATATATGTGTTGTTTATGATCTTGCATGCTCTCCATTGCTAGTAGAGGCTCTGGCCAAGTTGATACTTGTAACTCCAAGAGGGAGTATTTATGCTCGATAGTGGGTTCATGCCTCCATTAAATCTGGGACAGTGACAGAAAGTTCTAAGGTTGTGGATGTGCTGTTGCCACTAGGGATAAAACATCAATGCGTTGTCTAAGGATATTTGTGTTGATTACATTACACACCGTACTTAATGCAATTGTCTGTTGTTTGCAACTTAATACTGGAAGGGGTGCGGATGCTAACCCGAAGGTGGACTTTTAGGCATAGATGCATGCTGGATAGCGGTCTATGTACTTTGTCGTAATGCCCGATTGAATCTCACTTTACTCATCATGATATGTATGTGCATTGTTATGCCCTCTCTATTTGTCAATTGCCCAACTGTAATTTGTTCACCCAACATGCTATTTATCTTATTGGAGAGACACCACTAGTGAACTGTGGACCCCGGTCCAATTCTTTACATTGAATACAATCTACTGCAAACATTGTTCTTTACTGTTCTTCGCATACAAACATCATCTTCCACACCATACATTTAATCCTTTGTTACAGCAAGCCAGTGAGATTGACAACCTCAATGTTAAGTTGGGGCAAAGTATTTGGATTGTGTTGTGCAGGTTCCACGTTGGCGCCGGAATCCCTGGTGTTGCGCCGCACTACACTCCGCCACCAACAACCTTCACGTGTTCCTTGACTCCTACTGGTTCGATAACCTTGGTTTCTTACTGAGGGAAAACTTGCCGCTGCACGCATCACACCTTCCTCTTGGGGTTCCCAACAGAAGAGTGCTTTACCGTCACAAGGAAGCTACTTTCTGGCACCGTTGCAATCCAACTCCCACGTCAGCAAGGACAATTCTTCGGGTCCTCCTTGAGGAAAAATTTCGTCGGGTCCTAACCTCTCTTGAAGACAATTTCGTCGGGTTCTCCCTGAAGACAATTATGTCGGGTTCTCTCAAGATTTCTTCGGGTTCCTTTGAAGATAATTTCATTGGCGCAGTTCTTCTTTTGTCAACCTGAGATGTAGAGTGAAGAAGTATGGCGCAGCCCCCGAGCGTCGGGTGCGGCGAATAGTAAATGGTAATCAACTTTATGTGAAATAAAGGAACACTTAGCTTATTGGGCACGACGGAGTCGACACGCGATGAATTCTTCGAGTGCAGAAAAGAAGTTGAGCCGAAGTAGAAACCACCAAATAACAAAAAATGGATGCTGCCATATTGTTGATGAAGAAATAGCCGAGCCCCCGAGCGTTGCTAGGGTGATGTCATGATTATTGCTTAGACGTCGTGTCGTAATTGTGACCCGGGGCGAAGTCGTTGTTGAGCCCCCAAGTATTACCGAAAACATTGCGCCGAAGTAGTGGCCGGCCGCCTGGAATATTATATTGTATCTATGCTCAGGGGCGAAGTCGTTATTGAGCCCCCGAGTGTTGGCTCCATGGATATGTAACCTGTTTTCGACTTCCACTAAAGAATTCGATGAAATTGTCGACCCCATTGAAGCTGAAGCCATTTGAATATTAAGCCATTGCAGATTACGCCATGAGAGATAAAGTTGTTGAAGGTGAATCCAACATGAAATATTTGAGATGAGTCCATATTGAAGATTACGCCATTAAATATGAAGCATATATTGAAGATGAATCCCGCTGATATCATAGAGGATGAATCCATTGACCCGAAGAAAATAAAACCAATAATAACCATAGATGATAAATCCATTTACCCGGAAGCTCATCGGGTAGTATTGTAGAAGAGTAAACTAGCAATATCCATATAGATGAACCCAAATAAAATAAATTCACTGATCCAAAGAAAATAAATCCAGTAATAACCATAGAAGATGAATCCATTGACCCGGAAACACATCGGGTAATATTATATAAGTGAACCAATAATAACCCAAAGAAAACCAATCCAGTAATCCAAAGAAAATAAATCCACTGAGCCGAAGAAGATAAAGCCACTAAGTCGAAGAAAATAATTCCACTGAGCCGAAGAGAATAATTTCACTGAGCCGGAGAAGATATTTCCAGAGCCGAAGAAACGAAATACACCAAGTAACCGAGTATATTTGTAGTAACGAAGTAATGGCACAACCCCGGGTATGTTGGGTGTAGCAAAAGTAAACATTAATTGAATCTAGGAAGAGTAACACTTAGCTTTTTATCGGGTACGATGAAGTCGTCGCTGAAGCAAGTCATGCAACGGATGACGTAGGCGCGCGGCGCCTGGCTGGCATTGTTGACGTAGTCACGCGAAGCCTGATATTTTGTATCGGATGTTTGTCGCTGATGAACTTGAAGGATTTGATCCATGCAGGAAAGTAGCAGTCGATGATGTGGATGATGGGATTCGTAGCATAGAAAACAAAAAATTTCCTACCGCGAGAACGCAATCCAAGCCAAGATGCAATCTAGAAGACGGCAGCAATGAGGGGATGAACGAGACTAACCCTTGAAGAGTTCCAAAGCCTACGAGATTAGATCTCGTTGTTGCAGAAGATGATCACTTGCCGCTTTCAAAAGCGCGTAGAAGATCTTGACGGTGCCACAATCGGGCAGCACCTCCGTACTCGGTCACACGTTCGGTGTTGATGACGATGTCCTTCTCCCCGTTCCAGCGGGCAGCGGAAGTAGTAGATCCTCCTTGGAATCCCGGCAGCACGACGGCGTGGTGGCGGTGTTGATGGAGATCTCCGGCGGAGCTTCGCTAAGCGTATGCGGGAGAGGTGGTGGAGGAGAGGCGGCTAGGGTTTGGGAGAGGGGGCGCCGGCCACTTGAGGGGTGCGGCCAACTAGGGCTTGTGGTGGCTGGCCCCCTCCCCTTGTCCCTCATTATATAGGTGGAAGCCCCAAGAGTTGTAGTCCAAGTCTTCGAATAAGACCCCAACACCAAAACTTCCCAAAGGTGGGAAACCTACTCAAGGGGGGAGTCCTACCCAAGGTGGGACTCCCACCTTTCCTTGAGGTGGGGTGGCCGGCCACCTTAGGTGGAGTCCACCTGGGACTCCACCCCTTAGGGTTGGCCGGCCATGCTAGGTGGAATCCCTCCGGGACTCCGCCTTCCATAGTGATTTCTTCCGGACTTTTCTAGAACCTTCTAGAACCTTCCATAAATGCACCGGATCATTTTCAAACTTATAAAATGACTTCCTATATATGAATCTTATTCTCCGGACCATTCCGGAACTCCTCGTGATGTCCTGGATCCCATCCGAGACTCCGAACAAAACTTCGAACTCCATTCCATATTCCATATCTACTTAAACGACATCAAACCTTAAATGTGTCACCCTACGGTTCGCGAACTATGCAGACATGGTTGAGACCTCTCTCCGACCAATAACCAATAGCGGGATCTGGAGATCCATAATGGCTCCCACATATTCAATGATGACTTAGTGATCGAATGAACCATTCACATACGATACCGATTCCCTTTGTCACGCGATATTTTACTTGTTCGAGGTTTGATCATCGGTATCTCTATACCTTGTTTAACCTCGTCTCCTGACAAGTACTCTTTACTCGTACCGTGGTATGTAGTCTCTTATGAACCATTCATATGCTTGCAAGCTAATTAGACGACATTCCACCGAGAGGGCCCAGAGTATATCTATCCGTCATCGGGATGGACAAATCCCACTATTGATCCATATGCCTCAACTCATAATTTCCGGATACTTAATCCCACCTTTATAATCACCCATTTACGCAGTGGCGTTTGATGTAATCAAAGTACCTTTCCGGTATAAGTGATTTATATGATCTCATGGTCGAAGGACTAGGTAGCTATGTATTGAAAGCTTATAGCAAATAACTTAATGACGTGATCTTATGCTACGCTTAATTGGGTGTGTCCATTACATCATTCATATAATGACATAACCTTGTTATTAATAACATCCAATGTTCATGATCATGAAACTATGATCATCTATTAATCAACAAGCTAGTTATACAAGAGGCTTACTAGGGACTCCTTGTTGTTTACATAACACACTTGTATCAATGTTTCGGTTAATACAATTATAGCATGGTATGTAAACATTTATCATAAATACAAAGATATATTATAATAACCACTTTATTATTGCCTCTTGGGCATATCTCCAACAGTCTCCCACTTGCACTAGAGTAAATAATCTAGATTACATTGTAAGGTACCTAACACCCATGGCTTTCTGGTGTTGGTCATGCTTTTCCCTAGGGAGAGCTTTAGTCAACGGATCTGCTACATTCAGATCAGTGTGTACTTTGCAAATCTTTACTTCTCCATCTTCGATGTACTCGCGAATCGAATGAAAACGCAGCTTGATATGCTTCAGCTTCTTGTGTGACCTTGGTTCTTGTGCATTGGCGATGGCACCCATGTTGTCACAATAGATGACTAGTGGGTCCAATGCACTAGGAACCACACCAAGCTCTACAATGAACCTCTTCATCCATACCGCTCCTGATGAAGCCTCTGAAGCCGCTATGTACTCCGATTCTGTTGAAGACTTCGCCACCGTGCACTGCTTTGAGCTGCACCAGCTTACTGCAGCACCATTCAATATAAACACGTACCCAAACCGAGACTTAGAGTCATCAGGATCAGTGTTCCAACTTGCATCGGTGTAACGGTTACAACGAGCTCTTGGTCACCTCCATAACAAAGAAACATATCCTTAGTTCTTTTTAAGTACTTCAGGATATTCTTGACCGCTCTCCAGTGTTCCATTCCTAGATCACTTTGATATCTGCTAGTCAAACTAACTACATGTGCTATATCCGGTCTAGTACACAGCATGGCATACATGATAGAAACTACTGCCGAGGCATAGGGGATCTGATTCATCCTCTCTCTTTCCTGTGCCGTAGCCGGACCTTGAGTCTTACTCAAGACCTTACCTGGTAACATCGGTAAGAATCCTTTCTTACTTTCATCCATTCTAAACTTCTTTAGAATCTTGTCCAGGTATGTACTCTGTGAGATCGCTAATAGGCATCTTGATCTATCTCTATAAATCTTGATGCCTAATATGTATGCTGCTTCACCAAGGTCCTTCATTGAAAAACATTTATTCAAATAACCTTTTACACTGCTTAATAGTTCTATATCATTCCCAATTAATAATATGTCATCTACATATAATACTAGGAATGCTACAGAGCTCCCACTCACTTTCTTGTAAATACAGGCCTCTCCATGGCACTGTATAAACCCGAAGTCTTTGATCACCTTATCAAAACGTCGGTTCCAACTTCTCGATGCTTGCTTCAGTCCATAAATTGAACGCTGAAGTTTGCATACTTTGTCAACATTTTTAGGATCGACAAAACCTTTGGGTTGTACCATATACAACTCTTCCTCAATGTCTCCATTAAGGAACGCCGTTTTGACATCCATCTGCCAAATCTCATAATCGAAAAATGCAGCTATTGCTAACAAAATCCTCACAGATTTTAGCTTCGCTACAGGTGAGAAAGTCTCATCGTAGTCAACACCTTGAATTTGTCGGAAACCCTTTGCGACAAGTCGAGCTTTATAGACAGTAATATTACCATCAGCATCTGTTTTTCTCTTGAAGATCCATTTATTCTCGACAGCCTTGCGGCTATCAGGTAAGTCTACCAAAGTCCACACTTTGTTATCATACATGGATCCCATTTCGGATTTCATGGCTTCTTGCCATTTGTTGGAATCTGGGCTCATCATCGCTTCTTCATACGTCGCAGGGTCTTCATCATTGTTGTCCACAATCATGACATTTAGACAAGGATCATACCAATCAGGAGTGGCACATTCCCTTGTCGATATGCGAGGTTCAGTAGCTATCTCGCTTGAAGTTTCATGATCATTATCATTAGCTTCCTCTGTTACCGGTGCAGGCGGCACAAGAACAACTTCCGGTACTACGCTACTCTGATCAACGAGAGAAGATTCAGTAATCTCGTCGAGTTCTACTTTTCTTCCAGTCACTTCTTTAGTGAGAAATTCTTTCTCAAGAAAGGTTCCGTTCTTAGCAACAAAGATTTTGCCTTCGGATCTGTGATAGAAAGTATACCCTATAGTTTCCTTAGGGTATCCTATGAAGATGCATTTCTCCACTTTGGGTTCTAGCTTGTCCGGTTGTAACTTTTTTACATAGGCTTCGCAACCCCAAACTTTAAGGAACGACACTTAGGTTTCTTATTAAACCATAATTCATACGGTGTCGTTTCAACGGATTTAGATGGTGCCCTATTTAAAGTGAATGCAGCTGTCTCTAATGCATAACCCCAAAAAGATAATGGCAAATCAGTAAGAGACATCATAGAATGAACCATATCTAAGAGAGTTCGATTACGACGTTCGGACACACCATTTCGTTGTGGTGTTCCCGGCGGTGTCAACTGTGAAAGTATTCCGCATTTCTTTAAATGCATGCTAAACTCATAACTCAGATATTCGCCTCCGCGATCAGATCGTAGAAATTTAATCTTCTTGTTACGTTGATTTTCTACTTCACTTTGGAATTCCTTAAACTTCTCGAAAGTTTCGGATTTATGTTTCATGAAATAGATATACCCATATCTACTCAGATCATCTGTGAAGGTTAGAACATAACGATAACCACCGCGCGAGGCTACGCTCATTGGTCCGCACACATCGGTATGTATGATTTCCAATAAGTCTGTAGCTCGCTCCATAATACCAGAAAATGGAGTCTTAGTCATTTTTCCCATTAGACATGCTTCGCATCTATCAAGTGACTCAAAGTCAAGTGACTCAAGTAATCCATCGGAATGGAGTTTCTTCATGCGTTTCACTCCAATATGACCAAGACAGTGCCACATATAAGTAGAATTATCATTCAATTTAATTCGCTTAGCATCAATGTTATGAACATGTGTATCACTACTATCGAGATTTAATAGAAATAAACCATTCTTCTCAGGTGCGTGACCATAAAAGATATTATTCATAAAAATAGAACAACCATTATTCTCAGACTTGAATGAATAACCGTCTTGCATTAAACAAGATCTAGATATAATGTTCATGCTCAACGCAGGCACAAAATAACAATTATTAAGGTTTAAAACTAATCCCGAAGGTAGATGTAGAGGGAGCGTGCCGACAGCGATCATATCGACCTTGGATCCATTTCCAACGCGCATCGTCACTTCATCCCTCAATAGTCTTCGCTTATTCCGTAGTTCCTGTTTCGAGTTACAAATACGAGCAACCGAACCAGTATCAAATACCCAGGTACTAGTACGAGAACCAGTAAGATAAACATCTATAACATGTATATCAGATATACCTTTCTTTTTCTTGACAAGGCCGCTCTTCAGATCAGCCAAGTACTTGGGGCAATTGCGCTTCCAGTGTCCCTTCTCCTTGCAGTAATAGCACTCAGCATCAGGCTTAGGGCTAGCCTTAGGCTTCACAGGAGGCGCGACAGCTTTCTTGCCGCCCTTCTTGAAGTTACCCTTAGACTTGCCCTGTTTCTTGAAACTGGTGGTCTTGTTGACCATCAACACTTGGTGCTCTTTCTTTATCTCAATCTCAGCAGATTTCAGCATGGAGAAGAGTTCAGGTAACTCTTTGTTCATGTTCTGCATATTGTAGTTCATCACAAAGTTCTTGTAACTAGGTGGCAGTGATTGAAGGATACGATTAATCCCCAGTCTGTTAGGAATAACTATTTCCAAGTCACTGAGTTTCTTCGCATGCCCGGTCATGACGAGCATGTGCTCACTAACGGAGCTGCCCTCTTCCATCATGCAACTGAAGAAGTGTTTCGATGCTTCATAGCATTCCACGGCCGCATGAGTTTCAAAGATAGTTTTCAACTCATTGATCAACTCATGTGGATCGTGGTGCTCAAAACGTTTTTGAAGATCGGCTTCCAGACTGCATAGGATGGCACACTGAACTTGAGAGTACCGAATTTTCCGAGTCGTGTAAACATTCTTTACTTCATCGGTTTCAGTTTCTGCAGGTGGGTCACCTAGCGGTGCATCAAGCACATATTGCAGGTTTCCACCAGCGAGGAAAATCCTCACATGACGGAACCAGTCGGTGAAGTTGCTACCGTTTCTCTTAAGCTTTTCTTTCTCTAGGAACTGGTTAAAATTGATTGATGGGGACGCCATGATCTACAACATATATTTGCAATAGTTTAGACTAAGTTTATGACAAATTGAGTTCACATTTTAATTCAACAAAATTAAAAATCTAGGTGAACTCCCACTCAAAACAATATCCCTCAGATTGTCTTAGTGATCACACGAACCAAATCCACTAAGCCAAGCCCGATCATCACGAGACAAGATGTAATTTCAATGGCGAACACTCAAAGTATTCATCATATCAATCATATGATTCATGCTCTACCTTTCGGTATCCCGTGTTCCGAGACCATGTCTGTACATGCTAGTCTCGTCAAGGCAACCTTAGTATCCGCGTGTGCAAAACTGGCTTGCACCCGTTGTATACACATGTTGAATCTATCACACCCGATCATCACGAGATGCTTCGAAACGACAAGTCTTGGCAACGGTGCTACTAAGGATGAACACTTTATTATCTTGATATTTTAGTGAGAGGGATCATCTTATAATGCTACCATCGCGATCTAAGCAAAATAAGATGCATAAAAGGATTAACATCACATGCAATTCATATGTGATATGATATGGCCCCTTTGTCTTTGCGCCTTTGATCTTCATCTCCAAAGCATGGACATGATCTCCATCATCAAAGGGCATGATCTCCATCATCGTCGGCGTAGCGTCAAGGTCAATGGCGCCGTCTTCATGATTGTTCTCCCATGTAGCAACTATTACAACTTCTTTGAAATACTACTCAACATGAAATTTAAAGACAACCATAAGGCTCTGCCGGTTGCCACAATACAATAATGATCATCTCATACATATTCATCATCACATTATGGCCATATCACATCACCAAACCCTGCAAAAACAAGTTAGACGTCTCTAATTTGGTTTGCATATTTTACGTGGTTTAGGGTTTTCGAGTAAGATCCAATCTACCTACGAACATGAACCACAACGGTGATACTAGTGTTGTCAATAGAAGAGTAAATTGGATCTTCACTATAGTAGGAGAGACAGACACCCGCAAAGCCACTTATGCAATACAAGTTGCATGTCGAGCGTGGAGCAAATCTCATGAACGCGGTCATGTAAAGTTAGCCCGCTTCATCCCACTATGCCACAAAGATGCAAAGTACTCAAACTAAAGACAACAAAGCATCAACGCCCACAAAACAATTGTGTTCTACTCGTGCAACCAATCTATGCATAGACACGGCTCTGATACCACTGATGGGATTCGTAGCATAGAAAACAAAAAATTTCCTACCGCGAGAACGCAATCCAAGCCAAGATGCAATCTAGAAGACGATAGAAACGAGGAGATGAACGAGACTAACCCTTGAAGAGTTCCAAAGCCTACGATATTAGATCTCGTTGTTGCAGAAGATGATCACTTGCCACTTTCAAAAGCGCGTAGAAGATCTTGACGGTGCCACATTCGGGCAGCACCTCCGTACTCGGTCACACGTTCGGTGTTGACGACGACGTCCTTCTCCCCGTTCCAGCGGGCAGCGGAAGTAGTAGATCCTCCTTGAAGTCCCGGCAGCACGACGGCGTGGTGGCGGTGTTGATGGAGATCTCCGGCGGAGCTTCACTAAGCGTATGCGGGAGAGGTGGTGGAGGAGAGGCGGTTAGGGTTTGGGAGAGGGGGGCGCCGGCCACTTGAGGGGTGCGGCCAACTAGGGCTTGTGGTGGCCGGCCCCCTCCCCTTGTCCCTCATTATATAGGTGGAAGCCCCAAGAGTTGTAGTCCAAGTCTTCGAATAAGACCCCAACACCAAAACTTCCCAAAGGTGGGAAACCTACTCAAGGGGGAGTCCTACTCAAGGTGGGACTCCCACCTTTCCTTGAGGTGGGGTGGCCGGCCACCTTAGGTGGAGTCCACCTGGGACTCCACCCCTTAGGGTTGGCCGGCCATGCTAGGTGGAGTCCCTCCGGGACTCCGCCTTCGATAGTGATTTCTTCCGAACTTTTCTAGAACCTTCTAGTACCTTCCATAAATGCACCGGATCATTTTCAAACTTATAAAATGACTTCCTATATATGAATCTTATTCTCCGGACCATTCCGGAACTCCTCGTGATGTCCTGGATCCCATCCGATACTCCGAACAAAACTTCGAACCCCATTCCATATTCCATATCTACTTAAACGACATCAAACCTTAAGTGTGTCACCCTACGGTTCGCGAACTATGCAGACATGGTTGAGACCTCTCTCCGACCAATAACCAATAGCGGGATCTGGAGATCCATAATGGCTCCCACATATTCAACGATGACTTAGTGATCAAATGAACCATTCACATACGGTACCGATTCCCTTTGTCACGCGATATTTTACTTGTCCGAGGTTTGATCATCGGTATCTCTATACCTTGTTTAACCTAGTCTCCTGACAAGTACTCTTACTCGTACCGTGGTATGTAGTCTCTTATGAACCATTCATATGCTTGCAAGCTAATTAGACGACATTCCACAGAGAGGGCCCAGAGTATATCTATCCGTCATCGGGATGGACAAATCCCACGTTGATCCATATGCCTCAACTCATACTTTCCGGATACTTAATCCCACCTTTATAAACACCCATTTACGCAGTGGCGTTTGATGTAATCAAAGTACCTTTCCGGTATAAGTGATTTATATGATCTCATGGTCGAAGGACAAGGTAGCTATGTATTGAAAGCTTATAGCAAATAACTTAATGACGTGATCTTATGCTACGCTTAATTGGGTGTGTCCATTACATCATTCATATAATGACATAACCTTGTTATTAATAACATCCAATGTTCATGATCATGATACTATGATCATCTATTAATCAACAAGCTAGTTATACAAGAGGCTTACTACGGACTCCTTGTTGTTTACATAACACACATGTATCAATGTTTCGGTTAATACAATTATAGCATGGTATATAAACATTTATCATAAACACAAAGATATATAATAACCACTTTATTATTGCCTCTTGGGCATATCTCCAACAGTCCCCCACTTGCACTAGAGTCAATAATCTAGATTACATTGTAAGGTACCTAACACCCATGGCTTTCTGGTGTTGGTCATGCTTTGCCCTAGGGAGAGCTTTAGTCAACGGATCTGCTACATTCAGATCAGTGTGTACTTTGCAAATCTTTACTTCTCCATCTTCGATGTACTCGCGAATCGAATGAAAACGCAGCTTGATATGCTTCATCTTCTTGTGTGACCTTGGTTCTTGTGCATTGGCGATGGCACCCATGTTGTCACAATAGATGACTAGTCGGTCCAATGCACTAGGAACCACACCAAGCTCTACAATGAACCTCTTCATCCATACCGCTTCTGATGAAGCCTCTGAAGCCGCTATGTACTCCGATTCTATTGAAGACTTCGCCACCGTGCACTGCTTTGATCCATGCAGGAAAGTAGCAGTTGATGATGTGGATGATGGGATTCGTAGCATAGAAAACAAAAAATTTCCTACCGCGAGAACGCAATCCAAGCCAAGATGCAATCTAGAAGACGGTAGCAACGAGGGGATGAACGAGACTAACCCTTGAAGAGTTCCAAAGCCTACGAGATTAGATCTCGTTGTTGCAGAAGATGATCACTTGCCGCTTTCAAAAGCGCGTAGAAGATCTTGACGGTGCCACAATCGGGCAGCACCTCCGTACTCGGTCACACGTTCGGTGTTGATGACGACGTCCTTCTCCCCGTTCCGGGCAGCGGAAGTAGTAGACCCTCCTTGGAATCCCGGCAGCACGACGGCGTGGTGGCGGTGTTGATGGAGATCTCCGGCGGAGCTTCGCTAAGCGTATGCGGGAGAGGTGGTGGAGGAGAGGCGGCTAGGGTTTGGGAGAGGGGGGCGCCAGCCACTTGAGGGGTGCGGCCAACTAGGGATTGTGGTGGCCGGCCCTCCCCTTGTCCCTCATTATATAGGTGGAAGCCCCAAGAGTTGTAGTCCAAGTCTTCGAATAAGACCCCAACATCAAAACTTCCCAAAGGTGGGAAACCTACTCAAGGGGGAGTCCTACCCAAGGTGGGACTCCCACCTTTCCTTGAAGGGGTGGCCGGCCACCTTAGGTGGAGTCCACCTGGGACTCCACCCCTTAGGGTTGGCCGACCATGCTAGGTGGAGTCCCTCCGGGACTCCGCCTTCCATAGTGATTTCTTCCGGACTTTTCTAGAACCTTCTAGAACCTTCCATAAATGCACCGGATCATTTTCAAACTTATAAAATGACTTCCTATATATGAATCTTATTCTCCGGACCATTCCGGAACTCCTCGTGATGTCCTGGATCCCATCCGAGACTCCGAACAAAACTTCGAACTCTATTCCATATTCCATATCTACTTAAACGACATCAAACCTTAAGTGTGTCACCCTACGGTTCGCGAACTATGCAGACATGGTTGAGACTTCTCTCCGACCAATAACCAATAGCGGGATCTGGAGATCCATAATGGCTCCCACATATTCAACGATGACTTAGTGATCGAATGAACCATTCACATACGATACCGATTCCCTTTGTCACGCGATATTTTACTTGTCCGAGGTTTGATCATCGGTATCTCTATACCTTGTTTAACCTCGTCTCCTGACAAGTACTCTTTACGTACCGTGGTATGTAGTCTCTTATGAACCATTCATATGCTTGCAAGCTAATTAGACGACATTCCACCGAGAGGGCCCAGAGTATATCTATCCGTCATCGGGATGGACAAATCCCACTGTTGATCCATATGCCTCAACTCATACTTTTAGGATACTTAATCCCACCTTTATAACCACCCATTTACGCAGTGGCGTTTGATGTAATCAAAGTACCTTTCTGGTATAAGTGATTTACATGATCTCATGGTCGAAGGACTAGGTAGCTATGTATTGAAAGCTTATAGCAAATAACTTAATGACGTGATCTTATGCTACGCTTAATTGGGTGTGTCCATTACATCATTCATATAATGACATAACCTTGTTATTAATAACATCCAATGTTCATGATCATGAAACTATGATCATCTATTAATCAACAAGCTAGTTATACAAGAGGCTTACTAGGGACTCCTTGTTGTTTACATAACACACATGTATCAATGCTTCGGTTAATACAATTATAGCATGGTATATAAACATTTATCATAAACACAAAGATATATAATAACCACTTTATTATTGCCTCTTCGGCATATCTCCAACAGTCTCCCACTTGCACTAGAGTCAATAATCTAGATTACATTGTAAGGTACCTAACACCCATGGCTTTCTGGTGTTGGTCATGCTTTGCCCTAGGGAGAGCTTTAGTCAACGGATCTGCTACATTCAGATCAGTGTGTACTTTGCAAATCTTTACTTCTCCATCTTCGATGTACTCGTGAATCGAATGAAAACGCAGCTTGATATGCTTCAGCTTCTTGTGTGACCTTGGTTCTTGTGCATTGGCGATGGCACCCATGTTGTCACAATAGATGACTAGTGGGTCCAATGCACTAGGAACCACACCAAGCTCTACAATGAACCTCTTCATCCATACCGCTTCCGATGAAGCCTCTAAAGCCGCTATGTACTCCGATTCTGTTGAAGACTTCGCCACCGTGCACTGCTTTGATCCATGCAGGAAAGTAGCAGTCGATGATGTGGATGATGGGATTCGTAGCATAGAAAACAAAAAATTTCCTACCGCGAGAACGCAATCCAAGCCAAGATGCAATCTAGAAGACGATAGCAACGAGGGGATGAACGAGACTAACCCTTGAAGAGTTCCAAAGCCTACGAGATTAGATCTCGTTGTTGCAGAAGATGATCACTTGCCGCTTTCAAAAGCGCGTAGAAGATCTTGACGGTGCCACAATCGGGCAGCACCTCCGTACTCGGTCACACGTTCGATGTTGATGACGACGTCCTTCTCCCCGTTCCAGCGGGCAGCGGAAGTAGTAGATCCTCCTTGGAATCCTGGCAGCACGACGGCGTGGTGGCGGTGTTGATGGAGATCTCCGGCGGAGCTTCGCTAAGCGTATGCGGGAGAGGTGGTGGCGGCTAGGGTTTGGGAGAGGGGGGCGCCGACCACTTGAGGGGTGTGGCCAACTAGGGCTTGTGGTGGCCGGCCCCCTTCCCTTGTCCCTCATTATATAGGTGGAAGCCCCAAGAGTTGTAGTCCAAGTCTTCGAATAAGACCCCAACACAAAAACTTCCCAAAGGTGGGAAACCTACTCAAGGGGGAGTCCTACCCAAGGTGGGACTCCCACCTTCCTGAGGGGTGGCCGGCCACCTTAGGTGGAGTCCACCGGGACTCCACTCCTTAGGGTTGGCCGGCCATGCTAGTGAGTCCCTCCGGGACTCGCCTTCCATAGTGATTTCTTCCGGACTTTTCTAGAACCTTCTAGAACCTTCCATAAATGCACCGATCATTTTCAAACTTATAAAATGACTTCCTATATATGAATCTTATTCTCCGGACCATTCGGAACTCCTCGTGATGTCCTGGATCCCATCCGAGACTCTAAACAAAACTTCGAACTCCATTCCATATTCCATATCTACTTAAACGACATCAAACCTTAAGTGTGTCACCCTACGGTTCGCGAACTATGCAGACATGGTTGAGACTCTCTCTGACCAATAACCAATAGCGGGATCTGGAGATCCATAATGGCTCCCACATATTCAACGATGACTTAGTGATCAAATGAACCATTCACATACGGTACCGATTCCCTTTGTCACGCGATATTTTACTTGTCCGAGGTTTGATCATCGGTATCTCTATACCTTGTTTAACCTAGTCTCCTGACAAGTACTCTTACTCGTACCGTGGTATGTAGTCTCTTATGAACCATTCATATGCTTGCAAGCTAATTAGACGACATTCCACAGAGAGGGCCCAGTATATCTATCCGTCATCGGGATGGACAAATCCCACTGTTGATCCATATGCCTCAACTCATACTTTCCGGATACTTAATCCCACCTTTATAACCACCCATTTACGCAGTGGCGTTTGATGTAATCAAAGTACCTTTCCGGTATAAGTGATTTATATGATCTCATGGTCGACGGACTAGGTAGCTATGTATTGAAAGCTTATATCAAATAACTTAATGACGTGATCTTATGCTACGCTTAATTGGGTGTGTCTATTACATCATTCATATAATGACATAACCTTGTTATTAATAACATCCAATGTTCATGATCATGAAACTATGATCATCTATTAATCAACAAGCTAGTTATACAAGAGGCTTACTAGGGACTCCTTGTTGTTTACATAACACACATGTATCAATGTTTCGGTTAATACAATTATAGCATGGTATATAAACATTTATCATAAACACAAAGATATATAATAACCACTTTATTATTGCCTCTTGGGCATATCTCCAACAGTGGACGTATTCGATAACGATGTTGGCTCCTCCGAAGTCGATGGCGATATAAGTTCCTTTGGACTCAACAGCGAAAAATTTGCCCGAACTGATCTGAACCGATTTGCTTCTCCACTCGATGATTTTCTTGAAGCTTGAATTCCCCGATGGCCATATGTTGAGGCCCGTACAAAAAACCTGTACGGTAGCTCACTTCCTTTTGTTTTAATTTTTACACGAAGTCACATTGGTTGTGTCTGTATTTTGTCTGTTTCCTTTTGGACCTTGATCCGGCTGGCTGCATAGAGTTGGTTAGTTGCTGCCTTGAGGTGTTCTAATCTTTTTCCTTGGACCCGTCAGTGCATCCACGGTAGTACTGTCCCTTTTGCCGATCTGATTTTGTTTATTGGAGAGTCCAGATCCCACACGGAAACAAACTCTGAGTCTTGAAACTTGTGTAAGGTGCACTTCTTCTTCCCTAGAGCCGTGTTGCAAACCTACGCACGCACGCACGCCGGCAGCCGAAGCGAACATGCGTGGCGACTTGATCTGCTGTACTCCCGGCGTTTGTACGCTCGAATAATTTACCGTTTGTTTGCGACGATGATGACGAAGTCGCTGCTTGCTGATGAACTCGAAATTTTCCGATCTTCCGATATCTTTGATGATGGTCTCGACAGATCTCGCCCGGATCACAAAATTCAGTCGACGCAATCCCCACGGTCGGCGCCAATTGACGAGGAATCACCTCGCCAATGCCTACGGATTGTAGACTTGGGTTTCGGGAGAGAGCGACGATGGAGATTCTGGGAGCGAGATTGGGCACACGATTTACCCAGCTTCGGGTCCCCTCGGTGGAGGATCCCTACGTGCTGCTAGCAATCCATTATATGATCACAAATATGTTTACAGGGTGCCGCCATAGGCGGAGCTATGTTGTCTATGTGTTCTCTATCTGTTGGCCCCCTTATTTCGGGTGCCCTGGCTAGCTTTATATATGCAACCAGCCTAGGGTTATACAAGAGTTCTAGTCGATTACTTCTTCGGGTTGCCTTGTTGGGCCTTCTCCATATTGGGTCTCCTCCATATTGGGCCGAGCCAGGTATACTAATAATGGGTACCCGAAGGGTATGCCCATAGTCTTCATAAAACTCAAGATCCAATCCCATTTGATCCTTGTAGCATACCTTCCACCCGTGTAGCCAATTTTATACTAATATTGAATCGTTGCAACATTTCATCCTTGGTTACAAACGTATCAAAACCATCATGCCATTTCAAAATCACCAATGCAAGAGTAAAGTACGAATATGCAACAAATCGTCATTGGTTGCAACAAATATCTATGTGCCATAGGCTGCAGCAAGTCCCTGATAAAAATCAATACACATATGCACATGGGAGGACGATGTTTGCAACATCTCATGAAAACATTTGTAGCATTGAAGTTACATGTGCAAGAGACACACAAAATCATCGCAACATATCACATCAGTTCATATCATAAAACAAGTGAGTCAACAACATGTCGAAAGAACTTATGCAACATAAAAAAATCACAAATCTTTAAAATTCTACCATTATCTATGGCGGCTCCGATTTCGTCGACTAGCTCTTTGGCCACGAAACCAGTTCGTCGGATCCTCATCCCTACATTTAGCACAATGGAGACACTTTGATCTGAGTCCCTCCATGGTCCATCAATGGCGTACAAGCTCCCTAATTTTTATAGTGCTAACTATGGAGGGAACAAGGAGCATTAGCAGGACGAGCGGGACCGACGACCATTGTCAGGAATGGGATGACGGAGGAGTGGGCTTTTACGGTGGAACGCAATGATTTGCGTGTAGCAAGGCAACAACATGAGCATAACGGCGGACGGGTACATAGGACTTTTCCAAAAAGAAAAGATAGAGAGAAGGGGTTGTCGGACTGCATTTTGTAATTACAGTTAATTAGAACGAAGGAAGCACATGCAGAAAACTATTCTATTCTTTTGCTAAATTGCATGGTTATAAAACTGTAGATTTGATTGAGATTTTTACTACTCCCTTCATTTCAATGAATAAGATGTTTTTGTTTTCCATGTTTTTTCTTTAACCTAGATTGCTCCAAATATATAAAGATTGTTGGTATAAAATTGGCATCACTAGAAAGTGATTTTTCAATACGAATCCAACAATACTGATAACATATGATATAATCAAGATTTTGCTGCTCAATTTTTCGGTCAAAGTTCATTTCAAAATAGGCGTGCGTCTTATTCGTTGAAATGGAGGTAGTAATAAAAAGTTAGACAACAAATAACATCCTTTCTTGTTTCCATAATGTAGAAATGTGTTATAAACGCGACAAGTAAATAACGAAAAACGATAAGGAAAACGCAGCGAAGAGACAAAATTTTAACTTGAAAACCCCTCCAGAGGGAAAAAAGCTATGGCCACCAGCCAACAAAATTTTACTATATTGAGGAGTGTTCACAAACGCCGTGGGTTATCTTTTAATCTGATAAACCATAGCCGGCGGCTTTATATATAGGCTGGTGACAACAATCCGTACCGCGAGGGGGCGAGCCGAAGCGTAGCGAAGTTTGAAGTTAGCCTTCCTTTAAAATGAATTTAGATCACAATATAACGAGGTGTGCCTTTTTTTTCTTGTAATCCTCGTCCTTTCTTGGGACCTTGACTAATCCCGTCTATGAGAGCACGCTCGTCTCAATTATTTCCTCTCGACATACTAGCATGAGCGAGATGGGATCGTCGAACCACATTCGAGCTGTCTCGGAATCCGCATCTCTCTTCAGTTTTGATGCGCCCGTGTCATCATTTTTGCTTCGCGGTTGATGCCGGCCACATGCTTCCGCTTTTTTTCCGTGCTCACGAATCCTCCTGTCATTTCTTGTTTCTATAGAAACCAAGAGATCGACAGGTGTTCACCTCAAAATACTAGACCTATTTGTCAACCATGGATTAATTACTGCAGGCCCTAGCCAGCAGATCCAACCATGGATTTATAAACATCGCTGACAGGGATCTGAGATGCAGAAAATATCTTCGCCCATTGTTCAGTTAAAATGTTATTTTCATGCAGTGTCGACTTCGTTACCACGTTACCGTTACAGCACCATCTGTTACTCTGAAATGTAAAGCAAAAAAACAAAGCAGATCGGCTACTGAAAGGGATCTGAGACTGCTTAATAATCTACGGAGTACTTGGTCCATTGACTTTGGTGAGGCAAGTTTTAACGGACATTAAGGCCGGAAAGAGACAAGACGAACGAAGCCTTTTCTCTGAAGAATGCTGCTGATTTTTCTCCCAGTTCTCGTACACTAGCTTCAGGTTTACTCTGTCGCAAACTGGAAGAGTGTCAATCAGGTTTTGCAGACTGATGCAAATAGATGCTTCAACTTCAAGACTAGTTTTGCAGAGAATACCGGTGAGTTCGTTTTCAGAGTACGATGCGGAGAAAAGGTGATCACTGATCAGGTATGTTTTCACACAGAGCTTGGCATTTTGATGGGATTTTCATGTGTCAAGACTTTCTGTAGAGAAAGACAAAGAAGGGGTGTCTATTCCACAGAATTTTGTCGTGCTTTGGTTACACCGGTAAAATTGTTCGTCCTTGCGACTCTGACCGGGTAAAAGTAGCACGCGAATGACCCCCTCAAGCAAATATGTGAACACTGAATGTTTCAATGGAAGAAACATGCAAACAAGAACAAGCAAACATGGTACAGAAGTCCATACTGCAAATCAGTCTTGAAATCTTACAAGGACTTATTCAGAGTAAGATAGCACTTACCTTGGCAACAAAGATAGGAATTTCCTTTCTGTGTTACTTCATGGACAAGTGTCCACGGTTAAAGCTCTGAAAGTTTGATTCCAGCAAAAGGGCACGATCGAGAATTGCCAACCCAAATAGCAATTGGCTGACACAGCAGCAGAACAATTCTTATCAATTGAGATTTCGATTCACCAGCAGACAGTAACCAAGAATAATATTTACATGAATACTTGATAGTAGAGTACTTGTCAGTAGACAGTAGGAACTAATTAGACTGCAAGAGGGGGGAGAACAGGAAGAACAGGGGAGGAGGAAACAGAGAGCAAGAAGCTGATTTAGCTTCCAATCCCCTCCCACAAACAAGCGCGCGCGCCTTAGGGGTGTTAACAGATTAGCTGTCGAGTGGTCTCTTCCGACCCAATCCAAGAACATATCAGAGTTGCTCGGATTGCAAATCCAAGAACAAAAATCTCGATCCTTTGTTGCGCTGGCTGGTATGTGACCCGTGAGGAAGGAGGAGGAGGAAGAAGAGGGGGAGGCAGTTACGCCTTGACGACGGTCATCATGCGCTTGAACTCCTCGAAGTTGACCATGCCGTCGCCGTCGCTGTCGACGAGGCGTATCATGTCGCGGCACTCGGCGGCGGCGGTGCGGCCGCGCAGGCCGAGCGAGCCCAGCACGGTGCCGAGCTCCTCGGCGGAGATGAGCCCGTCCTTGTTGCCGTCGAACACGTCGAACGCCTCCTTCAGGTCCATCTCCTCCTCCTCCTCCTCGTCGCCTTCCTCCGCGCCGTCGCCTCCCGCGGAGAGAGGGAGCAGGTGCTTGCGCTTCTTGGGGATGGAGTCGTAGAGCTCGCGGAACTCGTGGATGTCGATGAGGCCGTCGCTGTTGGCGTCGACGCGGGCCACCATGGCGGCGGCCTCGGCGGCGGAGACGGCGATGCCGAGCCGCTTCAGCGACTCCTCCAGCTCCCCCGCCGTGATGAAGCCGTCGCCGTCGTGGTCGAACGTGGAGAAGACGATCCCCAGGTCCGCCTCGCTGTCAGGCCGCACCTTCTTCTCGGTCTGTTCCGTCTTGGCCGGTTTTTCTTGCTCCGCCACGTGGCTCTTGGCCTGGTCGCCGTCGCAGCACTTCTTGGCGGTCCTCGAGGAAGAGGAGGCGAGGGTGAAGAGGGCGCAGAGGCCGCCGAGGAGGAAGAGCAGGAGGAGAGGCGCCATGGACGTGCGGTCTCTCTCTCTCTCGCTCGCTCGCTTTTGCGCTGCGGCCGTGGGAGCGCGCGCGTGTTGGTTTGTCTGCGCTCCGAGTGTGTGTGAATGGAAGAGATGTGGAGAAGACAGAGAGCTGGTAATATATGAGGCGACGGCGACGATGACCACGGAGTGAGTAAAGAACAAGTCGTGGGGAGGGCGCGCGGGCAGTTAGTTGATCGGTTGGCGATCGTGCGACCTGGTGGCCAATCGTGGGTAGTTCATAGCTTCAGATATTGCAACTGCGTCCCCGACCAATTCAGATATTGTTCGCACCACGTACCAAAGAGTAAGAAAAAGATGATATCCTTGATCGGCATATATATCACAAACATTTGCCCCCCCCCCCCATGAAAATGGACGTGGCTAACTCTCAGTCGTTAACTTACTTAATTCTCGGCTAGATGATGCCACCTAATTCTATGTGCAATTCATGTTTAACTGGAAAAAAAAGATGAGTAATTGCACACCCATGTGCAGTTCTCATGTGAAAAAATCACGATGCAAGAGTTAAACTAGAACTAGCAAAAGGGTATAAAAAATGTGCCAAACTCTCCCGAAAAAGTTCAGAAAGCGAGATGACGTATGCTAGAGATCGCACAAAGCGAGATGCAAGACTGACGAGGTCGTCAAAAACACTTCCTCATCGACAGAACCACGACTCACACTAAAACAACAATCCACACGACTCACACTAAAACAACAATCCGCATAGTTGAGAAGTACAATCCATGTGTCTCCTCGCAGTACAAGCAAATTTCATCCGATGATCTGTGTTACCTTTGGATGATCCCACAATCCGCCCGTTCGTAATCTATCTCTATTTAGGTATATATTCTAATCGACAATTACTTAAAAATCTATAGATCCCACTATATTTCTAGCAAAATATTGTACGCCCGATGTTTTACTGTCTTTTAACAAGCGAAGGGTGTCTAAGGATCCTAAAACTACATTAATTTAGAGAGGCGGTGTTACAACTTTCACAAGACACCTTATAATCATTACTCGAGCTAGAGTTCCATGAGGACTTAACCGGTACTCAACACTAGAGTTCATGAGGACGCCGTTCAAACAACAGATGACAATCGAAATGCGAGCTGAAGATAAGGTCTGAGATATCAAAACAACTATAGATAGCTCCATGAGCTTTCCAACACAACCCTGGTAGGTGAAGAACTGGCGATCTCCTTATTACAAAACTGGCACGTGGTGCTGCGTTGCCAACCCAATTTCTTCTTGTCATGTCATCTATTGTGACAATTGCATTGTGCCAAATCAAACCCTATTGTAAGTATATATATTGCGGCAAGCAGGAGGGCCTCCACGGAGTTTGAAGCATTATTACGTGGACCTATTTGTGAATGGCGTGATGGTAGAGCAGCGGCAGCAGGACGTATTTAAAAGCGGCGCGGGATCGGGATGGGGTGGAAGCGCGTTTGTGCCAACGAATGACGCGTGAGCCCGGCCATAAACAACACCAACCGGACGCGACGCAGGCGAGGCGAGGCGAGGATCCGTTTTAAAAAAGCTACCTAGCGAGCACCGCCCAGTGTAGCACCAACGGCACTGTCGGGCGTCGCCGCCGACACCGCACCTGCGAGCGAGGGCGTAGTAGCACGCACGCTCCGCACCCTCCCTCAAATAACGCCTGAGAACGACATGTACACTGATCAGGCAACTCCAACACCCACTGTAACCGGCGTTGTAAGCTAGAGCGTGGGGAAAACACGCTATCTCGCGTACTATATTTATCGCCGGACAGAGTACGCGGCACAAATTGCGCACAAGCATAACTACCCATTTTACAGCTCTGTTGGAGGTGAACATGACCTCAGCATGAAACACAGATGAAAGACACTACAAAGTACTTTTACAGCTTTAAAATTTAGCACGACTATTGGAGATGCTCTAAGGGCAACTCCGACGGACCACCCAATTTGGACAAAAAAAAATGTCTGTTTTGGTTCTTTTACTGTGCCTCACAGATAGAAATGGTTATCTGTCCCTTTGGGATGGTATATGTATCCACCGGTTTTTCCTTTTTTTTTTTAAAAAAAGTTGTTTTTTAAAGAAAAATACTTACATATAGCCAACGATGTATATCGTGCAAATTTACAATACAAAATAACTCATATTTGAGCGTAGTAAGAATAAGACAATTGTAAAATTTTAGAATCAATTTTGTAGGTCACGTCCCATACACAGGGACAAATGAGTGGGCATGGATTATTCTCCCGTCATTAGTTGGCGTGCATAGATGTGGCTAGACCGTGCAAACCGACACGTGAACGTTGTCCGCCCCACCGCAAATCCAGACCTGATTTGGTCCGAAAAGAAGATGGTGCGGACGAAAGAAAACTAATAGTTGTTTGTTTGGGGTGCCCGTTGGGTGATGCCTTATGTTCACGTGTTATAGTTAGAAAGGATTTGTCCGCTTCGAGGACATCATTGGAGATGGCATAAGAGAATTTCCAGTTGCACCTTTCGAACCTTCACCCAAAGGCCATTGGGGCGGGCCAGACAGAAAACCGCGTCCAACCGTGTGCCATAAAGGACTTTTCCGTCCGGTGCGGCTCAATAGAGTGTCCGGCGCATCAAGACCACCCGCTCAACAAGGCTCCTTGCGGCCGCTCCGGACGTAACACTTTGGTGGTGTGGCGAGTGGCAGCCTAGCCGTATCATTGAGCTAGTTCATATGCCTTGTCTCTCTTTCATTAATCTTACATGTTTTTTTATTTCTCCTGCCCATCGATACGCTTTCCTACCCAAACCTCTCCGTCGCGTGCACGCACTGGCCACTCATAGCCATGTCCCCAAAATCTCCCAAAACATCACCGAAGAAGGTGACGAAGCCAAACGTTCTGAAGGGCCCAATGACGCCCTTTAACAAGCCGTGCAAGGCGCTGACAACGAAGATGAAGCCAGATTCGTGGTAGCAAATGAAAATAGACACTGTGTGATACAAGTTTGTAACAACGGCGCGGAAAGGCCGCCGCATGAGGACCTCCATCAAGAAGAAGACAACAGTTAATGCGGAGCACACCGCCCTGTTGATTTTGGGTGCCGTAGCCCCCGGGGGAAGCCAAGGGAGTGACACGTACGTACCGGGGAGCCCCTGGCTTTCCTCGTCGGCTTTCTTCCCCAAAGGCACTACCATGATGCCATTGTCAAGGTTCTCGCCACAATACGCCAACAACTAGTCGCATGGCGGATTCAACCCATCATCATGTTTTCATTCCCCGGCGCATGACAAATGACAACAACTCCCGGACGTCTACCCCAACCTTCCCTACATGAACTAAAATGCCGGCACCAAAAACCCGTTCGACAGAATACCTGGGACCACAGATGCCGGGGCGGCATGGGAAGAACATGCAGGGGGGAGAGGGAGGGGTGAAGAGGAAGAATACGAGGCATAGGGTTAGGAAGACAAGGATGCCAAAGAGGGGGAGACCTACGAGGCAATAGCCGGTAAGAAGAAGCCGAAGACTACAACACGACAAGTGGGCCATAACATTTTAAAATGTTGAGGCGTAATCGCCGCGGTCACGCTAGCCCGACAAAAAAGCAGCCAAGGTTAAATTGTGTTAGGCAAAGTGAAGACCCGTACACTTTTTCCAGACGTCACATAATGATACGCCGCCCGATGTAGTATGCAACACCAAGATGGAAATGCCTTGATACATTAATAAATAACAGATTATTTAGTGTCGTGCACACATTATTATTTGTTGTGTTCGAAGTACTTGTCGGCGGAAGAAAAGCTAATCGCAATTAATCGCAATTAGTGCTAACGAATCAATTTTCACCTTTTCATTCAGATTTCACTTGCCAAGTCATTAAAATGGATAATTATATTTTATTAGCTCATATTACATATTACATTACAATCACTAATCCAAGGATCTAATCCGTGTACTCGATTTTTCTCCGTTTTTAGATCTGAAGCTACTAAAAAACACTTAGACAGGGGGATCTTAAGCCCCCTCTATTCAGCATACATAACTCCAAAAAGAAGAAAATAATCTAATTAGGGACACTATCCGAAATGCTCCATAATTTCTTGAGGGCATCTCTATGTCAAGTCATTCACTTTGTGGCCGACGATGACATCGTGGATCTGCATAGCAATCAGGAGTGGCTGAGGACGTTAGCTTGGATCTTCACGTCATCCTCCACGAGTCTCACGACATTTGGGAGGCTCTAAAACCATATGGAGGTCAGTTACATACAGGACAAGACGGAACTCGATATATTGATTGAATGAGAACCAAACCTTCTCCTCGGGATTGTTGGTGGATGTCTCCAATTTCGACATGATCTGCTTCGCTTGCAGGGAGTGGGGAACATAAGGAAATGGGGGCAGTGCGGCTTGAAAGGGAGTAGGGATATAGGTTTAGAGTTGAGAGATTGGGGATCTGAGTGAGTGGTAGGGGCGACAAGGGTTCATGTATTATATAGAAACCATGAGTTTTAAGTGGGGTTTAGGGTCTGTTTTATGGGCCACAAAATTAGCGGGCCAAGTTGGCACAAAGGGCCTGAAATAAGAGTGTGATCGATTCCTCCATACAAAGTAAAGGCACCAAGGGGTTTTGTAGTGTTGGACATAGAATCCGTGACCTATGTGATTGCTCTCAAATGCGGCGAGTCTGCGAGGGTATCTATTGCAGAAACATCTTCTAACCTGGCCATAACGCAAAGCAATGATTTTCCTGTCTAGATCATAGATCCAACGCGTACTATTTTGTCGCTATTTCTAAGACGGGTAAGAGGAACTACTAAACAAGTTTTCTAAATCACCTTTCAGGCGGGGATGACTTTGTTTGGGTATCCCACCCACCTCGTGGTCGTTCTGGTGGCCTTTTAATTGGAGTCTTAGTGTCAACTATGGAGATTTTAGATAATTCTGGGGGTGATTTTCACATAAAACTTTGTTGGAGATATTCCCAAGAGGCAATAATAAAAGTGGTTATTATATATCTTTGTGTTTATGATAAATGTTTATATACCATGCTATAATTGTATTAACCGAAACATTGATACATGTGTGTTATGTAAACAACAATGAGTCCCTAGTAAGCCTCTTGTATAACTAGCTTGTTGATTAATAGATGATCATAGTTTCATGATCATGAACATTGGATGTTATTAATAACAAGGTTATGTCATTATATGAATGATGTAATGGACACACCCAATTAAGCGTAGCATAAGATCACGTCGTTAAGTTATTTGCTATAAGCTTTCGATACATAGTTACCTAGTCCTTTCGACCATGAGATCATGTAAATCATTTATACCGGAAAGGTACTTTGATTACATCAACGCCACTGCGTAAATGGGTGGTTATAAAGGTGGGATTAAGTATCCGGAAAGTATGAGTTGAGGCATATGGATCAACAGTGGGATTTGTCCATCCCGATGACGGATAGATATAGTCTGGGCCCTCTCGGTGGAATGTCGTCTAATTGGCTTGCAAGCATATGAATGGTTCATAAGAGACCACATACCACAGTACGAGTTAAGAGTACTTGTCAGAAGGGAAATAGAGATACCGATGATCGAACATCGGACAAGTAAAATATCGCGTGACAAAGGGAATTGGTATCGTATGTGAATGGTTCATTCGATCACTAAGTCATCGTTGAATATGTGGGAGCCATTATGGATCTCCGGATCCCGCTATTGGTTATTGGTCGGAGAGAGGTCTCAACCATGTCTACAAAGTTCGCGAACCGTAGGGTGACACACTTAAGGTTTGATGTCGTATTAGTAGATATTGAATATGGAATGGAGTTCGTTTTGTTCGGAGTCTCGGATAGGATCCAACATCACGAGGAGTTCCGGAATGGTCCGGAGAATAAGATTCATATATAGAAGTCATTTTATAAGTTTGAAAATGATCGGTGCATTTATGGAAGGTTCTAGAAGGTTCTAGAAAAGTCCGGAAGAAATCACTATGGAAGGCGGAGTCCCGGAGGGACTCCACCTAGCATGGCCGGCCAACCCTAGGGGGTGGAGTCCAGGTGGACTCCACGAAGGTGGCTGGCCACCCCTCATGGAAGGGTGGGAATCCCACCTCAAGTGGGAATCCCACCTTGGGTAGGTTTCCCTACACATGGAAGGTTTTGGGTTTGGGTCTTATTCGAAGACTTGTTGTCAACACCCGGATTTTTAAGTCCGGATGCCTATTATGTCATACATCGCAATCCCAGGAATATTGTTGTTGCGAGGCATAATAGTTAAGTATCACAGTCATCATTCATTACAAACCATAAGGCTTACAAATTTGGAATCACATGATCCATATTACACGAATAGTTGATCTATCGATCAACGAACAAACACAAGTTCATAGTTCATAGCGGAAGCGTAAGATACAAGGACTCTCTAGTCCACAGGCCAACGCTTGACGTCGGAAGACTCCTAGTTGTCGTAGGCGTCCTGCTGGTCGTCTCCTTGTTCATCTTCATACTCGGCCATTTGAATAGCCAGGGACAAAGCCGTGAGTACTTTAAGTACTCGCAAACTAATACTAATGTAAAGGCTAGACATTCTAGTATGGTTTGCTAAGCTCTAGTTTATTTGCGTAAAGCTAGTTTTAGTTCACAATATTTGAGAAAAGCTTATTCAAGTGCTAACTAGCTCAAGTGGGAACATTAGTGTCATTCCCACCATTCAAGTGGTGATTTCAATTCAATTCACCACAAGTCATTTCACCATCATCTTTCAACATCATTTTCAAAGATATGACATCGGAAACTGTATGGCCTTTCCAACCGTCCGTAACCGTGGACGCGGCTATTCGAATAGATTGACACTCTGCAGAGGTTGCACACTTGTGCCACAACATTTGATTTCATCCGTCGGGATTACCCCGAATCATCGTAACACAGTACGCGGATCATCAACCATAACCTTTCACTTATAAATCCTAGTATGAGCACCTCTCCCCATGGGCTTGGCCTCCCAGTGAAGACCAACTGTCAACCTGGGAACTGCACAGGGCTTGGCCGTACAATTCACCTCAATTTCACATCATTTCTCAACAACGGAGGCAGCCTCAAGCGTAACCCCTATGACGTGTGTTCAGAGGGAACCCATACTAAGATGCATAAACTTCCAGTTAAGCCCTACCCATAATCAGGTATTGTGGGGGTACTTAATAATTGGAAAGGTATCGCATTCAAACCAACATCATGTTTATCAAAAAAATCACCATCTTCTCTTGGTCATATTCACCTTCAAAAAATCATTCAATGGAATGCATCCTCATTCCAAGGTTTCAAACTCATTTCAAGTCACATTGTTCCCATCTAGAGTAGTCAAGTTTTAATTCATTAGCACTAGCTCTAAATCATGAGGGGTGCTATCTTGCTTTGCTTGATGGAGATTAACTCCACTACTCTAGTAATCATTCTTTACTTGACCAAAGTTAACTATAAAAGTAAATCTTTGAGAAAACAAGTAGAAAACTTGTAATGTATAAACTTGGGATAGGCTATGTAAGAAAAGGTAAGATTCATGGTGCCTTGCCCCAAAGGGGCTTTGCACTTTGCAAGAATATTAGCTTGCCTTGGTAGTTCTCAAACTGTTCCTCCTCCTCCTCTTGGTAGCAACCTTCTTCTTCGGCGTACTCTCCGGTGCTACCGTCTAAATTTGAATACGGGTATAATTACTCACTAATTCAATGGCCATTCCATATATCACAAACAATCACACAAACTATTCTATGCACATAAATAATTTAACTAGGGTGCATGGGTTGTGTGATTTGAATAGAATTCACTTCTTTTTATTAATATGTAAATGATAGTTTCCATAGGGTTCTTGAGAAATAATTTCCTCTCATTGAAATCTTCTTAAGATTTAATTTCTCAAACAATCATGGATGAACTTATATTGACCTAAGTCAAATGTTCATCTTCCTCATTTGAGAAAATGATTTAATTGAGGTAGATCACCTCGTCTCATTTAATAACACTACATATGGTTTAAATCTCAAGTAATTCATATAAGAGAGTTTGGACCAGGGGTCCAAACATCCCATGAATTCATGTGAGACAAGTTTAAATGAAGTATAAGACTCCACATAATTTACTTTAATAGTTTTGGACAATATCAACTAGTTAAACTAGCCATATTATCCATTAATTAAACTAGGGCATGATCATGCAAAGTGACCACACCTTTTTATTGCATAATCAATTAGTGTAAGTCAAATGTGAGCTATTAGAGTTGGAATTAACTTAATATCTATTTTGGTTGATTTTTAATAATTATTTGAATAGGGAAAAGTCCCTGCCTTGTTATTTTTATCAATTTAATTCCACAAGGAATCTGGTCATGGGACCAGTGGCATTTAATAGATAATTTTACTAGCTTTCCAACAACATAAAGTTCATTAAATTTGGTTTAGCCAATTTAAATCTATTGAATTTCAAAGTGGAGGCAGTATTCAAAATCATTTGGAATTAATTAAATCTAGGTTTGAATTAAAAGGCCGGCGGGAAAAACTACTGGGCCAGATTCAAATTAAACGGCCCAAGCCAGCCCAGTCACGATCCAGTGACGCGCGGGCTGCCTGACAGAGGGTCCCGCCTGTCAGCGGCTCTTAAACGCCGAAGCGGTAAGTTTTAATGGGAGGCGTTGGATTAGATGGCAGATCAACGGCGCAGGTTCATCGTCGTCTCCGACGAGAACCCGACGCTCTGGCGGCAGTGGTAGGGGGTCGGAGGGCTTACGGCGGCTCCGGCGAGGGATGGCGTGCTTGGGGTAGATGTGGACGACGGCGAAGCTCCAGGTGTGGTGTCGCCTGAGGTGGACCGGTTCGCCGACGATTGCTGCTTCCGCGGCGGCGAGCTCTCGATTGGCCTTGCTCCGGCGTGAATCAGGTGAGTGGTGAGGTGGTTGAGAAGCTGTGAGAGGTGGGGAGTGCGGTGGTGTGCTTGGATCATCAAGGGGAGGTCTCCTTTTATAGCAGCGCATGGGTGCTGGGGCAGGGTGGTGGTCGACCGTGGCACGGCGATTCCGGCGAGTGGTCGAGCTAGGCGAGGTCGTGGCAGTGTTCTATGTGTCCAGGCGAGTCTAATGGCAGCGACAGCTTGGTCGGGGAGGCTTGGTTGGGTCGCGTTGCTTCCAGGCATGTCGCGGCAGTGGCGGGATCTTCTTCTCCGTTCACGGCGGCGGCCCAGGGTCGGGTCTTGGCCGTGTCTGGCGGCGTCCAGGTGGCGAGGTGATGCTCAACGGCTCTCGAGCGGGGCCAGGGCGAGTGCAGGGTGGTGGCGCGGCGCGTGTACTGAGCGTGTCCATGGCGTGCATGCGTGCGACACGAGCGGCGTCTGGGCGCGTTCTGGGCGCGCGTCGTCCGGCCAGTGTCGTCGTCCTCCTCGACCACGGCGGTGCTAGGCGATGCTAGGCGATGCGGTGGCGTGCTGTGGCGCGGTGGCCAGGGCAGAGATGCAATGGGAGAGAGGGGAGCTCGTCGGGTTGGGGGACATGGCCAGCATGGCCATGTCTAGCCTTGCTCTCTCTCTCCCTAGGTTTCTATTGAGCATTGAAATGGATTAAGGGGACCAGGGAACCATTTGGTGTTGGTTGGGGTAGATTAGGTGGAGTAGAATCACTATTTGCAATAGTGTGTAATAGTGTCATATTTGGAAATTTGGAAATTTGTCCAAATTTGATTTAATTAAAATGGTTGATCTTTTTGAAATGTGTGTGTTTAGATAAGTTGTATTTGACCAGAGATGATTAGAGGTGGTGGTGGAATTGTAGAATTCAAGAATTTGCAAAAATGGCTAAGTTGGAGATTGTTACATATGTTAAAAAGTTGAATCTTTGGATGAGCATAGCTCTTGATCAAGAATGATTTTGGCATGGTGATCTTTACAAAAGTTTTTCACCTTGATGTTGACTTTGAAATGGTGCAAAGAGTTAGCAAGATTTGGTTTGAGAAAATTGAATGGCAATGGCTCAAAGTAGTGATCAGACTATAATTGTCACTTTTGACCATTATCATATGTGAGCTAGTTTTGCATTTGATAAATATTTGAAATGTAATTCTTTGATTCCAAAAGTTGTAATAAGTGTTTAATAACATTATTCAACTAATGGTGAAGACCAAAATGGTCTAGGGTCAAAATTTATAAAAATGCCATATGGCATATGTGAGGGTTTTTAGGGTTTTTCATTTAATGGATTTTCTTCCTCTTTGATTTATTTGGTTGGTGATCTTAATATGATCACATTAGTTTTAGAGTATAGCACAAACAAATAATAACACTCATCATGGCATATCACTCAAATGCACAAGTCCTATGCATGGCACTATATGCAATTTAAAAAGTTTTTGTTTGTTTGAAATTTTGCTCTCTGGAATTCTCTAACTTTCTTTTTATTGAAATTTGGGATGTTACAAACCCTTCCCCTTACAAAAGATCTCGTCCCGAGATCGAAAAGAAAGTTAGGTACTAAAGAGATCGGGGTACTCCTTCTTCATGAAGTCTTCGCGTTCCCATGTGGCTTCATCCTCGGTATGATTGCTCCATTGTATCTTCAGAAACTTGATGCTTCGGGTGCGGGTGGTTCGGTAAGCTTCCTCCAGGATGCGAATCGGCACTTCGCGGTAAGTCAGGTCCTTGTTGATATCCACCGATCGGTGATCGATGTTATTGAACACTTCGGTCTTCTCCGGGACTTCAAGGCACTTTCGGAGGAGTGAGATGTGAAACACGTCGTGTACAGCCGACATCTCTTCGGGTAGCTCCAGTTGATAAGATACTTCGCCTCGGCGGCTCAGAACTTTGAAAGGTCCGACATATCGGGGTGCGAGCTTTCCTTTCGCTGGAATCTCTGCATTCCTTTCAAGGGGGATACCTTGAGATAGACGAAGTCTCCGATCTCAAAGGTCATCTCCCGACGTCTCTTTTTAGCTCTTCTAGATTGCGCCGTCTTGAGGTACTCGCGAATCTTGTGGACTTTCTCTTCGGCTTCACGAAGAACATCTGGGCCAAAAACTTGGCTTTCTCCGACTTTCGACCAGTTCAGGGGGGTACGGCATTTCCTTCCGTACAAGGCTTCAAAAGGGGCCATCTGTAGGCGGCTTGATAGCTATTATTGTAAGAGAATTCTGCGTAAGGTAGTCTTCCCACTTGGATCCGTATTCCAGACGCATGCTCTCATGTCTTCCAAGATCTGGTTGACTCTCTCTCGTCCGTCGGTCTGAGGGTGATAGGCGCTGCTGAAATTCAGACGGGTTCCTTTCGTGCACTTTCCGCAGAATCTTGATTTGAATCCTCTATCTGACACTATCGATTTGGGGGTTCCGTGCAGGCGACTATTCTGGAGATGTATAGTTCAGCTAACTTGGGGCCTTGGTAAGTGGTTTTGACGGCGATGAAATGGGCGACTTTGGTCAATCTATCGACAACTACCCATATTGAATCATTGCCTTTGCTGGATTTGGGCAGTCCGGTGATAAAGTCCATTCCTACGGAGTACCATTTCCACTCTGGAATCTGGAGGGGCTGTAACAGTCCGGCGGGTCGTTGATGTTCTACCTTGACTCTTTGACAGATGTCACACTTGGCGATATAGCTACCGATCTCTCTCTTCATTCCGTGCCACCAGAATTGTTCTTTTAGGTCTTGGTACATCTTGGTACCTCCGGGTGGATTGAATAAAGGGTGTCATGGGCTTCTTGCAGGATGACTTGTTTCAAGTCGAGTCCGATGGTACGCAGAGACGTTCTTTGTACCAAAGAACTCCGGCTTCGTCTCACGGTGAATCCGGGGCTTTTCCTGCGGCTATCTGTTTCTTGATTCCGTCAATGCTAGCGTTGTCCTTCTGGGCTTCCTTGAACTGACTAACCAAGGTGGGTTGCAGTTCTATGCTGGCTAGGAATCCTTCACTAACAAGTTCAAGTCTGAACTGTTCAAACTCTTGATGCAAGCTGGGCTGTTCGGTTATGAGCATGGAGTTCAACTGACACGGCAGTCGACTCAAAGCATCCGCTACCACATTGGCCTTGCCGGGGTGGTAAATCTCCATGTCGTAATCCTTGATCAATTCGATCCATCGGCGTTGTCTCATGTTTAGCTCCTTCTGGGTGAATATATATTTGAGGCTTTTGTGGTCGGAGTAGATCTCGCATCGGTTACCCATGAGGTAATGACGCCAAACTTTCAAGGCTAAGACCACGGCTGCAAGCTCGAGTTCATGGGTTGGGTAGTTCTGTTCATGTTGCTTGAGTTGTCTTGAAAGGTAGGATACAACCTTGCCTTCTTGCATAAGTACGCATCCAAGTCCAGTCTTGGAGGCATCGCAATATACGTCAAAGGGTTTTGCGATATCTGGCATGATCAGGATTGGGGCGGTTGTCAGTCTACTCTTGAGCTGCTGAAAGCTCTCTTCACATTTGTCGGTCCACTCAAACTTTCTGTCCTTCTTCAACAGTTGGGTCATTGGTCGAGCGATGCTCGAAAAACCTTCTACAAATCTGTATCCGGCTAATCCAAGAAAAGCGCGGACCTCGGTTTGGGTGGTTGGGGCTTGCCATTCCATAACGGTTTTGATTTTGGCGGGATCTACGGCAATTCCTCCTGCAGACAAGATGTGTCCCAGGAATCCAACTTCTTCCAACCAAAACTCACACTTGCTGAACTTGGCATACAACTTGTGATGTCTAAGGGTTTCTAGGATGGTCTCCAAGTGCTGTTCATGTTCCTCTTCGGACTTGGAGTAGACGAGAATGTCGTCGATGAAGACAACGACAAACTTGTCCAAAAAGTTCATGAAGATCTTATTCATGAGATTCATGAAATAAGCGGGGGCATTGGTCAGTCCAAACGACATGACGTTGTACTCATACAACCCATATCGGTGGTAAAGGCAGTTTTTGGAATGTCGGTGGCTCGGATCTTTAGCTGATGATATCCAGTTCTAAGATCTATCTTGGAGAAAACTCTGGATCCGGTGAGTTGATCAAACAAGTCTTCTATCTTGGGTAAGGGGTATTTGTTTTTGATGGTGACATCGTTAAGCTTACGATAATCCGTACATAAACGATTTGCACCATCCTTTTTGTCCACAAACAAAACTGGTGATCTCCAGGGGGATGCACTAGGTCTAATCAGACCTTTGGCCAACATATCATCTATTTGCTTCTTCAGCTCCACAAGCTCGGTTGCGTTCATGCTGTAGGCTCTCTGGGCTATGGGTCCAGTTCCGGGGATTAACTCGATGATAAACTCGATATCCCGATCCGGGGGCATACCGGGTAGATCATCCGAAAACATCAGGGTAGCGACAAACGACCCTGATTTGATCCAGAGTTGGCTTGATACACTTTGGTTGCAGGTAAACTTTCTGGGTAGTTTTTCGGAGACGTGCTCTACTACGATACCGGTGCTGCTAGTCATGGTTATGGCTTTCTTGGCACAGTCTATCAATCCATTGTGCTTGGACATCCAGTCCATTCCTAGGACAACTTCCAAACCTTTGGTTCCCAAAATGATTAGGTTGGCATAGAAATCTACATCATGGATTTTGATGGGTACATTTTTGCAAAATTTTCTGGCTTTGGTGGTTGATCCGGAGATTTGAACTATCATAACATGCTTCAAACTGAGGGGTTGAATTTTACTTGTTGATGCAAAGTCTTCGGTGACAAAAGAATGAGATGCTCCGGAATCAAACAATACTCTGGCAGGGATGTGGTTGACAGAAAACATACCCAGTACAACATCTGGTGCTTCCTGGGCTTCTTCGGCATTCATGTGGTAGAGGCGGCCGTTGCGGTTATTGGGGTTGTTGGGGGCGAACTTCTTGCCGGTGGAGACATGGCGTTGTTGCTGAGCAGGTGCAGCGGTGTTGCCGGCGAGCTTGGCAAGACGCTTGGGACACTCGTTGGAGTAGTGCCCCACTACACCACACTCATAGCAAGTGATGGTGGTCTTGTCTTGCTTGTTCGCAACGGGAACGGCATTGCTTCCGGTTCTGGGAGCGGTGTTGGTGTTGTTGTTGTTGTTGTTGTTGGGGGCTCGGGGCGGAGCGCGGTTGTAGTAGTTGTTGTTGTGGTTGTAGCCTCCTGGCTTGGAGTTTCCTCCACTCCGGTTCTGAAAACCGGGGCACGAGTTCTGCATCGATGGTTTATTGTTTCTCGGAGTGAAACCTCCGCTTGAGCTAGGGCGATACTTCTGGGGGTGGCTTGATCCACTTTGATTCGCCATGCGGCGTTTGCGGTTCTCATTGGCTTGGTTTAACTTGCCCTCCATCTGGATGGCGGAGTCGACAAGGGCTTCAAGGTCGGCGAAGGGGATGTTGACGAGGACAGTCGCATCTCGTCATGCAGTCCGTTCAGGAATCTCTCCTTCCTCTTCTCAACGGTGTCGGTCTCATCGGGGGCATACCTTGACAAGTGTAAGAAACTTGTCGCGGTATTTAACCACCGTCATGCGACCTTGTTTCAGTTCACGGAACTCATCCCTCATCTTTTTGATAAGACCCGGGGGTACATGGTACTTGCTGAACTTTAGCTTGAAATCCTCCCAAGTCATGAACTGACCTCCGTTCATGGCACGGGTGCTTGTCCACCAAGCGCGGGCTGGTCCAGCGAGATAGTGGGTTGCAAACAAGACCTTCTCGTTGGCTTCCACTCCGGCTACTTCCAGATTGTTTTCCATAGTCTGGAGCCAATTGTCGGCGTCGAGGGGTTCCTCGGTCTTGCTAAACACCGGGGGATTGGTGTTCTGAAAGTTCTTGAGCTTGGACCCAGGGTGGTCATGATTTCCATGTCCTTGGTTGGCGATGTTCTGCAAGGCGATGAGGTTGGCTTGGCGTTCGGCTCTTTCTGTTTCGCTGTCGGCAAGCATGGTTTGCAGCAGTTGCAACATCGCGTCGTTGGTGCGATTGGGAGGGGCCATCTGAAGATATAGAAGATCATGAGATAAGAGGGAACATTCTATGGTTCATTTTGGTTAAGTTTGAAAACATTTGAAAACTTGTAATCTTTTCATGACAAACATAACATTCATTCATTCATTCAACACATAGTACAAACTAACACACATACTCCAATGGTTTTAAGAACCGTTCTCATGCTACGATACAAGGGACGGGATACAACTCACACCTACATAAGTGAGACTAGTGCAACTACTCCTCATCCTCGACATCGATCGGGACGTAGTCGTCGCGTCCTGCCTCCAGGAACTTGTAGTCCTCCTCCTCGGTGTTCTCGTCCTCCTCAAAGTCATTGTTGTCGCTCAGGAAGGCGTCTCCTCCCTGAATGTCGATGCCTCTGTCGTCATCCTCCAGCTGACGAATCTGATCCTCCTGGGCCTTGACAGTGGCCTCAAGTGATGCTATCTTGGCGCGAAGGCGCCGAATCGTAGCGTCCTTCTTGGCACGCTGTTGGCGAAGGCTCTTGCGGTCGTTGTTGAGTAGCTTGATCGCCTCACCCTGCTCGGTGATGTGAGCATGGGTCTGGTTCGCGTAAGCGAGTGGCGTCGAGGTCCCTCTGAGTCTGGTAGAGCATGAAGTCCAGGTGCTCAGCATGGTGCCTCAACTCCGGGTGCGGCTGCAGCTCCATGGGCACTCCCGTAGCATCACGCCTCACAAGATGTGCGTAGCGCGATGCAAGGATGCGCACCACGTTCTGTCCACAGAGGCGCGCAAGTGCCTCCTGAAGGCCACGTGCAAGTCCGTCGAGCCAGTTGCTCTCGCGGAAGGAGAAGAGGATCCTCTCCGAGGTGGGAGGCTCCATCTTGCCCCTCAAGTCGGCGGTGATCACCCACTGCAACTCTCCTCCGGGCGTGTCGTCCACCTGAACCCCGTGGAACTCGGGGTGTGGGCGCCCAAGGAAGTCAGAGACGGCGTTGAGGTCGTGCTCGAAGATCAAGCCCCTTCGTTCCCAAGCTGATAAAACTTGGTGTTGATGGGTTCATTCGGCTCCATCTGAAAGAGAATTGGATGAGTAAGTTAGAGAGTGCAAAGTGTGGCAAAATTTTAAGTTGATTCAAATAAGATAGAACATGATTCATCAAATTTTGACAAAGTCTCAAAGACAAGAGTGTAGTAAATTTTCACAAATATTTTCTTTCATTTGATTTCAAAGTTAAGTTTTTCAGAACGCCCATTCTAACTAAGGTCTTCTAAGGTCAAACAATGGCTCTGATACCAACTTGTCAACACCCGGATTTTTAAGTCCGGATGCCTATTATGTCATACATCGCAATCCCAAGAATATTGTTGTTGCGAGGCATAATAGTTAAGTATCACAGTCATCATTCATTACAAACCATAAGGCTTACAAATTTGGAATCACATGATCCATATTACACGAATAGTTGATCTATCGATCAACGAACAAACACAAGTTCATAGTTCATAGCGGAAGCGTAAGATACAAGGACTCTCTAGTCCACAAGCCAACGCTTGACGTCGGAAGACTCCTAGTTGTCGTAGGCGTCCTGCTGGTCGTCTCCTTGTTCATCTTCATACTCTGGCCATTTGAATAGCCAGGGACAAAGCCGTGAGTACTTTAAGTACTCGCAAACTAATACTAATGTAAAGGCTAGACATTCTAGTATGGTTTGCTAAGCTCTAGTTTATTTGCGTAAAGCTAGTTTTAGTTCACAATATTTGAGAAAAGCTTATTCAAGTGCTAACTAGCTCAAGTGGGAACATTAGTGTCATTCCCACCATTCAAGTGGTGATTTCAATTCAATTCACCACAAGTCATTTCACCATCATCTTTCAACATCATTTTCAAAGATATGACATCGGAAACTGTATGGCCTTTCCAACCGTCCGTAACCGTGGACGCGGCTATTCGAATAGATTGACACTCTGCAGAGGTTGCACACTTGTGCCACAACATTTGATTTCATCCGTCGGGATTACCCCGAATCATCGTAACACAGTATGCGGATCATCAACCATAACCTTTCACTTATAAATCCTAGTATGAGCACCTCTCCCCATGAGCTTGGCCTCCCAGTGAAGACCAACTGTCAACCTGGGAACTCGCACAGGGCTTGGCCGTACAATTCACCTCAATTTCACATCATTTCTCAACAACGGAGGCAGCCTCAAGCGTAACCCCTATGACGTGTGTTCAGAGGGAACCCATACTAAGATGCATAAACTTCCAGTTAAGCCCTACCCATAATCAGGTATTGTGGGGGTACTTAATAATTGGAAAGGTATCGCATTCAAACCAACATCATGTTTATCAAAAAAATCACCATCTTCTCTTGGTCATATTCACCTTCAAAAAATCATTCAATGGAATGCATCCTCATTCCAAGGTTTCAAACTCATTTCAAGTCACATTGTTCCCATCTAGAGTAGTCAAGTTTTATTTCATTAACACTAGCTCTAAATCATGAGGGGTGCTATCTTGCTTTGCTTGATGGAGATTAACTCCACTACTCTAGTAATCATTCTTTACTTGACCAAAGTTAACTATAAAAGTAAATCTTTGAGAAAACAAGTAGAAAACTTGTAATGTATAAACTTGGGATAGGCTATGTAAGAAAAGGTAAGATTCATGGTGCCTTGCCCCAAAGGGGCTTTGCACTTTGCACGAATATTAGCTTGCCTTGGTAGTTCTCAAACTGTTCCTCCTCCTCCTCTTGGTAGCAACCTTCTTCTTCGGCGTACTCTCCGGTGCTACCGTCTAAATTTGAATACGGGTATAATTACTCACTAATTCAATGGCCATTCCATATATCACAAACAATCACACAAACTATTCTATGCACATAAATAATTTAACTAGGGTGCATGGGTTGTGTGATTTGAATAGAATTCACTTATTTTTATTAATATGTGAATGATTGTTTCCATAGGGTTCTTGAGAAATAATTTCCTCTCATTGAAATCTTCTTAAGATTTAATTTCTCAAACAATCATGGATGAACTTATATTGACCTAAGTCAAATGTTCATCTTCCTCATTTGAGAAAATGATTTAATTGAGGTAGATCACCTCATCTCATTTAATAACACTACATATGGTTTAAATCTCAAGTAATTCATATAAGAGAGTTTGGACCAGGGGTCCAAACATCCCATGAATTCATGTGAGACAAGTTTAAATGAAGTATAAGACTCCACATAATTTACTTTAATAGTTTTGGACAATATCAACTAGTTAAACTAGCCATATTATCCATTAATTAAACTAGGGCATGATCATGCAAAGTGACCACACCATTTTATTGCATAATCAATTAGTGTAAGTCAAATGTGAGCTATTAGAGTTGGAATTAACTTAATATCTATTTTGGTTGATTTTTAATAATTATTTGAATAGGGAAAAGTCCCTGCCTTGTTATTTTTATCAATTTAATTCCACAAGGAATCTGGTCATGGGACCATTGGCATTTGATAGATAATTTTACTAGCTTTCCAACAACATAAAGTTCATTAAATTTGGTTTATCCAATTTAAATCTATTGAATTTCAAAGTGGAGGCAGTATTCAAAATCATTTGGAATTAATTAAATCTAGGTTTGAATTAAAAGGCCGGCGGGAAAAACTACTGGGCCAGATTCAAATTAAACGGCCCAAGCCAGCCCAGCCACGGTCCAGTGACGCGCGGGCTGCCTGACAGAGGGTCCCGCCCGTCAGCGGCTCTTAAACGCCGAAGCGGTAAGTTTTAATGGGAGGCGTTGGATTAGATGGCAGATCAACGGCGCAGGTTCATCGTCGTCTCCGACGAGAACCCGACGCTCTGGCGGCAGTGGTAGGGGGTCGGAGGGCTTACGGCGGCTCCAGCGAGGGATGACAGTGTGCTTGGGGTAGATGTGGACGACAGCGAAGCTCCAGGTACAGGTGGCGTCGCCTGAGGTGGACTGGTTCGCCGGTGATTGCTGCAGAGCTTCCGCGGCGGCGAGCTCTCGATTGGCCTTGCTCCGGTGTGAATCAGGTGAGTGGTGAGGTGGTTGAGAAGCTGTGAGAGGTGGGGAGTGCGGTGGTGTGCTTGGATCATCAAGGGGAGGTCTCCTTTTATAGCAGCGCATGGGTGCTGCGGGGCAGGGTGGTGGTCGACCGTGGCACGGCGATTCCGGCGAGTGGTCGAGCTAGGCGAGGTCGTGGCAGTGTTCTACATGTCCAGGCGAGTCTAATGGCAGCGACAGCTTGGTCGGGGGAGGCTTGGTTGGGTCGCGTTGCTTCCAGGCATGTCGCGGCAGTGGCGGGATCTTCTTCTCCGTTCACGGCGGCCCAGGGTCGGGTCTTGGCCGTGTCTGGCGGCGTCCAGGTGGCGAGGTGATGCTCAACGGCTCTCGAGCGGGGCCAGGGCGAGTGCAGGGTGGTGGCGCGGCGCGTGTACTGAGCGTGTCCATGGCGTGCATGCGTGCGACACGAGCGGCGTCTGGGCGTGTTCTGGGCACGCGTCGTCCGGCCAGTGTCGTCGTCCTCCTCGACCACGGCGGTGCTAGGCGATGCGGTGGCGTGCTGTGGCGCGGTGGCCAGGGCAGAGATGTAATGGGAGAGAGGGGAGCTCGTCGGGTTGGGCGACATGGCCGGCATAGCCATGTCTAGCCTTGCTCTCTCTCTCCCTAGGTTTCTATTGAGCATTGAAATGGATTAAGGGGACCAGGGAACCATTTGGTGTAGGTTGGGGTAGATTAGGTGGAGTAGAATCACTATTTGCAATAGTGTGTAATAGTGTCATATTTGGAAATTTGTAAATTTGTCCAAATTTGATTTAATTCAAATGGTTGATCTTTTTGAAATGTGTGTGTTTAGATAAGTTGTATTTGACCAGAGATGATTAGAGGTGGTGGTGGAATTGTAGAATTCAAGAATTTGCAAAAATGTCTAAGTTGGAGATTGTTACATATGTTAAAAAGTTGAATCTTTGGATGAGCATAGCTCTTGATCAAGAATGATTTTGGCATGGTGATCTTTACAAAAGTTGTTCACCTTGATGTTGACTTTGAAATGGTGCAAAGAGTTAGCAAGATTTGGTTTGAGAAAATTGAATGGCAATGGCTCAAAGTAGTGATCAGACTATAATTGTCACTTTTGACCATTATCATATGTGAGCTAGTTTTGCATTTGATAAATATTTGAAATGTAATTCTTTGATTCCAAAAGTTGTAATAAGTGTTTAATAACATTATTCAACTAATGGTGAAGACCAAAATGGTCTAGGGTCAAAATTTATAAAAATGCCATATGGCATATGTGAGGGTTTTTAGGGTTTTTCATTTAATGGATTTTCTTCCTCTTTGATTTATTTGGTTGGTGATCTTAATATGATCACATTAGGGTTTTAGAGTATAGCACAAACAAATAATAACACTCATCGTGGCATATCACTCAAATGCACAAGTCCTATGCATGGCACTATATGCAATTTAAAAAGTTTTTGTTTGTTTGAAATTTTGCTCTCTGGAATTCTCTAACTTTCTTTTTATTGAAATTTGGGATGTTACACTTGTAGTCCAACACTTGGGGGTTCCACCTATATAATGAGGAGCAAGGGTGTAATGTCCCAGGTTTAGAGACGATCGAGGGGTAGATTTTAGAAAGGGATGTGCATTGCATTGCAAATTCTGGGGAAATTTCGCGCTTTTAAATAAAAACTGCATCGAAGGGGGACAAGTTTCTCTCTCGACACCTTACAGGGTTAGGGTTTCGAGAGTGCGACAAACTTGTACCTCACTTAACTAGATTAGGTTTTTGAGAAGAGAGGGGGAGAGATCATATCAAACTTAAGTTGTTTGGTTGAATTCAAAGTTAAGTTATGATTGAATTCAACTCAAAGTTGAATTTGAAATTCAAATTCAAACATAAAAACAAATAACTCATAAATTAATTATAAGGGAATTCATTAAGTAAATAATAAGGATACAAAGTATAAATAATACACATAATAATTAAAGCTCCTTAGAGAAAACCCTGAGCTTTATTGATCATCACACAATTTACATTGTCATTACAATATTCATAAAGAAAATAAATGAATAATACAACACATTACAAGAATTGCTTAAATAGAAAAAGAAAAAGAAAATTACAAGTAAGAAAAATATATCCTAAGCTACAAGTTAATCTTGAGCTTGAAGATCTTCATCTTGATCAATTTCATGATCCCTGCATATAAATCACACAAAAAGAACATTGTGCCAAGTGGCAATGCCAATTGGCAGGTTAGCAAAAATATTGAATCATGAGAGGATATGATCAAGACTGCCGAGCTGATCCACTCTCGCAGCCAAGTACAAGGCATCAGCAGACACACACACACAGCCTGCTCACAGGGCTGTGTGCATGCAGCACACATACACAGTGAGTCACCCAAAGTGAAAGGTGGAGCTATCGACCAGGGAAGCAAGGCAGGCTTGGTATAAAACCTTTTCACCAAGCCAAAACCCTAGCAGCTCCATCGACAGAATCTCCAGGGTAAGAACACAAGCACATCAAGAACAGGAAGAACAGCCACTGCTATTCAATCTGCCTAACTCACCACAGCACTGAATCAAGCACCACAAGATTGCAAGGAGGAGCAGGGCAAGCATCATCACCACACTGAAGAAATCCTCTACACCAACACCCATTTTCTAGGAGCTGGAGTGAGGTATACACAAAAGAACCTGAGCAAACACATGCTTTGCTCATCAATAAGCATACACATGCATCACAGAATCAAAAAGGGTATGAAACCCTGTCTGTGTCATCATTTGGCTGCAAAGCCATTTGGTGCAAGCAAATATGGGTAAAGACCATTAGGCAATCATCCTATGGGAACAGCAGTTATGCAAATCAATGCATAACTGAAGAAATCCAGCAAAAGATGAAGTCACAGCTAGCCTAGCCCACACACTTAGCACCTACAACTATTTATGCCATCAGACTATAGACAATTACTTGTCTATATACTTTGTCAACATCAAAAGGTCACTGGAAGTCCAATATTGGATCAAGCCAGTGAACAGCTATTCCATTCCAGCCAGCAATCACAAACCATGGAAAATCACAGAGAGGGGAGCAACCAGGACAGCATCACAAGTGCTGCCAGGGCCACCTCAACCCTGAGCCAGCACAAGAACCTACACATCATTATCCATTTGGATTCAGTAGAGGGCTAGGGTACACAACTAAGTGTTGGCATCCATCTAGCCCTGTCACAGTTAATAGGATGATCACAACTGCAAAGCAGCTCACATCACTTATCTATTTCAGTACATTTAGGCAATACAGATAAGTGAGCAACACAAATAATCAAAGCACCAGGGCCTTGCAGATGATCCAATGGATCATTGCAAGCAACAACTGCTGCTTAAGTAAGCACCAGCACACACCAGGACCAGCCTGTGTGATACACACACATCACAGGTTGAATAGAAGTGAAGCACTGAACCAACACAGAAGCTTTCTAGAGCATGCCAGGGTAGGCCAGGACATCACTGGCATCAACACATGAATCATATAAATTAAATAGCCATAGTTAAGCAATAAATGAATCACATATAATTGTATAAACCATTTTTATGATTGTATCCAGAAGCATATCATCAAGGAATTGATGGTTATGGACCACAATTAAGCAAGGCTGAGCCTACCATGAGCCTACAATCATTGGTCATCACCCAAGCAGCACTGGTACTTGCTAAAACAGCAAGAATCACTCACAGTAGTGAGCCAGGGAAGCATACATGAACACACATGAGTGACTGGCAAGCATAATAACATGAACAAAAGCACAGAGCAAGAATCTAGCAAGAATGGCAAGCACTGGCATGGCCAGGGCAACAATGGCCAAGGCCAGTAGAGCCAGTAACCTGAACAGCACAGCAACAGATGCACATCAGTAGGGCTAGCACAACAGCTAGCACAGCAGCACAAGCAGCATAGCAGCAGCATAACAGCATAGCAGCACCAGCAGAACAGCAGCAGCATCACGGCATGGCCACACCTCTACGAGGAAGGGCAAGCCAGTGACCAAGCTAGACGGAGACGAGGAGGAGAATGAGTAGAACAGGCACAGGAGAGAGAGAGCAAGAGGAGGCGCACATACCCGGGGCAAGCAGACGAGCAGATGCGGCCATGGCGGCCACGGCGGCGCGCGCCGAGTGCTCGGTAGCACCTGGCCAGGCCAGGCCATGCGCCGACAAGCGCCGTAGCGCCCCACACCACCGTGGCGAGGCCCACGGCGGCGCCACCGCGCCTGGAGCCCAGTGAACGGCGGGATCGAGCGATCCCGTAACCCTAGCACCAGAAGGGGTCGAGGCCGAGAGCAGCAGGTCGTCCGCGTCAGATCGATGCGGATAGGATTGACCGCCGTCGTGGGGCGTGTCGATTGCGCACCATGGCGAGGGCAGGTCCGGCGAATCTCAATCGGCGACGGCGAGGCGACGCGAGTCGCCAGAGCGGCTAGGGTTAGGGTTCGGTCGCGCGTGAGAGGGAGAGAGAGAAGGGGCTGGTCGAGCCGGACCAGGCCGGTCGGTTCGACCTAACCCACTGGGTTGCACCGACAGGTGGGCCCAGGGGCATTTTTGCCATTTCACAATTCAATTAAATTACATAAACTTTGGTAAATCACAATAACTATTTAAATAACTCTAAAAAAATAATTCAAAATATGAAAATTGATCAGCATAAAATTCTCTACCTGAATAAAATATCAAAGGGAATTTTTTAAGACAACTAAGAATAAGTCTTAATTTGATGATTTAAATAATCATTTAAATCACTCATATTATTTTCAATAATGAAAATTAGTCCAATAATGCCTTTGGACTATAAAAACACCTTGACAATATCTCAAGGTTGTATTTACCCTAAATCCAGTATCTCCAAGTTGTTCTTAGTATTAACCTCTCACATGAAATTACAACGACATCGGAAGGGGGGAACAAACCCTAAAATTGGAATCATGCATAATTGCTTCTTTAACCATTGCCCTTATCGGACAATGATGCTATTTTTCAGAGAAAGAGGACAAGGGTCAGTCCACACCTTCAAACTGCAAAACTTTGCAGTGTTCAGGCAAGTTCATCACTTGCTCATGCCATTTGAGTATTTCTATCAAATTACTTGCAAAGTACTATGGTTATCACTATTGCATAAAAAACCAAAACAACTACTTTCATAACTATGAATATGACTATGTGGTGGGCAATGGAACCATGGATTGTGTTGATATGGTGGAGGTTCCATTGCAAGGGTTTATATCCATCTAGGATTAAACAACAAATGCCGCCAGTGATTCTTGTGCCGTAATACCCGTGTTAACCATAAGATCTGGAGTGGGACGGAATAGTCAATTGTATTTCCACCTCTTGTACATCAACGGATGCGCTTACCGTAGACGGTTGTATCTTGCGGAGCAATTGGTGGGTGGGGAGCCCCTTCTAATTCCCCACGGTATAGTTGTTGCTTACCGTAGCGGTTGCTGCTTGCGGAACAATTGGTGGGTGGGGATCCCCTTCTAATTCCCCACGGTAATGTGGTCTATGATGGGTTGCAACGGCCGGAGTTTGGTTCAATCCCAGACTGTCGTCGTGGTCGGGGTCCACCCTGAAATTACGGGAATAATGGGACCGGCGAGGACCCAGGGTCGGGGTTTGCAACAAAGGGTGGGTGTGCGAGGTAGCGGAGGAATATGATTGACTATGACCTTATACCGGGCCTCACACCGAAGGAAGTGTGGACGGGAAAGCTGCCCGGTTGGCACCAAGGTTAAGATCTCTTATGGGTAAAGCAACACGCCTCTGCAGAGTGTAAAGAACTGTGACCTGTCACTCCCTGTTCCGGGATGAGGAACTGCGAACGCGGCCGGAAAGGAGCTCCATGAAGTTCTAGCAAACCGGTGAAGGCTGACGGACATAGCTCTTTGGAATAAAAGCAATATCTTGAAGAAATGTTTATCAAAACTTGCATTGGTATTAGACTTTCTGGTCTAATATCGTAGCTAGAGCATTAAACACCTCTTATCTATAATGAACTTGTTGAGTACGCTCGTACTCATACCACTCTTAAATCCCATGCTTAGATTGTCTGAATCATCTGGAGGAGGACTACGACAACAATGAAGGAGCCGAGATCATCGGCTATGAAGAACCAGACCTCTCTGGAGGTATCGAGGGCGTAGACTACCTCATCGTCTACGGATCCGGGGAGGCTTCCGGAGGAGATCAAGCCTGAACATCTCGAGTAGTAGTAGTAGCCGAGCAGCCCGAACTCTTAGTATTTAGCTGCTCGAGGAAATAAATGTATAACTTAATGAGACTCTTATATTGTAAGCTAAGTTGGGTTCGCCTCGAACCCAGGAGTATTCCTCTTAGGACCCAAGAGGAGCTCCGAGACGACATGTGTATGATACTTGTATTAATAAATGAATGAGTTATGGACCTGCTATGTTCTGTTGTACTACTCTGAGGGATGTAATATTTGCGGAATGGTACTTCGTGAATGTTATATCAACGACTGGCATACTACAACATGCAGTGGTATGCAGGGTCACCACAGTTGGTATCAGAGCAAAAGCTTTGACCTTAGGTTGGAACCTAGTAAATGGGACCAAACGTTAGGAGTCAAATAGGACTAGTAAAGAATTCTCTAAAAATATGGTGTATATTCAATTGAGAATACAACAATCATATCTTTTAGTGCGATAATTCTTTATTATCTCTATTATGATGCATTATTACTAATCTTATAATCTTTCTATTTCTACAGCCAACATGGCAAGTTCACGTCCGACGAAACGTGAAAGTGATGGATTCCACACTGAGTGAATACGAAGGAGGACTTGCAGATATTCTACGAGCCATGTTACTTGAATTTGGGTGTGATCCCCAGATCCAAGTAAAGAAATACATGTACTATGATGGTACTGTATTGGCCAAGTGTAGGGTAGGACTGCGACTTCCCGAATCTCTGGGAATGAGCGTAGTCATGCCAGCAGGGGAAGCCAGGACTATCAACACAGCCTACCATATAGCTGTTATGAGAGCCATAACCGACATTCGGGAACATAAGACGAAAGAGCTTATGGGTTCCGAATTCTCCCATATTCCTCATAATCAGGAGGAAGAAGATCCCATGCTTAACCACTACAAATATGCAAAACGCAAACCCATAGCAGCTGCAAAATATATGGATAATAGCCGCAACTTCATATCATTACTCTTTCAGTTGAACCATCATCTGACGGGAGCAATTGATACGATGCTAGAGGAGTTTACTGAACCCAAGGAGGAGATTAGGGGAAAGAACCTATGGAGAATGTGGTGCACACACTAGTTTACTCAGCTGGTGACTACATTAGTATTGATCCTCTTGAGCGTGAACCTACACCTGTTACACCTGGGAACTATCTGGGTAGTTCCTATGGGGGATACGAGGGCGGAGAGGAATCCGGAAACAATCAGCGTTCCGAGACTCCTATAGAAAATTCCACGGGTTGGCGTTGGGGATCTGATACTGGAACTCATAGTACTTCTGTGTATTATGATGGGGAGATGAATGATGACGCCACAACCCAGAACCAGAGTTATCCTAGTAATGAAGGAGTTGATGGAGGGTATCCGACACAGGTTGAGTCGGGTACGAGTGTTGGAAACTACAGGGGAGTACACCCGATGGGTGGACTATGATGCACTTAACGATCAGTTTGTGAACACTGATTTCTCCCTAGGATCATCATCTGATTCGGATTACCAGCCGACGGGGAGACCTTATGTTCCAGGGTCTATCAGGAGGACGACACGTTCGACCGGATGGAAGCCTGGGATGTACCGGGAGTGAAGATCGAGAGTCCACCAAGGGAGGCGAGGCTATAATACACAAGTACCACGTGTATTATAGTATGTAATATTTGTATAAATTTGTACATATACTTTAATAAGTGAGTTTGCATACTCACATCGACTTGAGTATTGTAATAAGACCACTTAAGTATGTATATACATGGTATATGTTTTGTATGATTTGGATTTGCTTCTTGATTTCCATTGCGTGACTAGTTCTGTGCACAAAGTTGAGCTCAGAAAACTTGCACATGGAGTAATTATGAGTATCATCTTGTGTTGCAGAACTAGGGGGTTATGTCGGGAGCGTTAGGAGAGGAGACCGAAGCGCAACGCATGGAGCGCGAAGCAAAAAAGGAAGAGGCTGAGGGAGCAGCCAGAGATCAGTTTCCACCACCACCACCACCCATGACGCAGCAGAATTTCGTCCAGTACATGCAGCTGGTGGAGGAAAGACAACGTGTGACGTTGGAGCAGCAGAACAAATTCTTCCAAGAATTGCTGCAACAGAACAGGGTGGAGAGACCCGAGAATCCGGGAGTCACCTTAGCAGACTTCCAAAACACCAAGCCTATATCTTTCGCATACGCGCCCGAGCCAATGGACGCGGAAGATTGGCTTATGGATACTGAGAGAAAGCTCAATACTGTTGGATGTAACGATCAAGAGAAGGTCCGTTACGCTACCCATCTGCTGTGTGGACCTGCCGCATCATGGTGGGACAATATCGTAGCCGTTTATCCGGCTGGAAAGGTATTTACCTGGGAGGAATTCGCAAGGAAGTTCAGGGAATCCAATGTCCCTGAAAGTATCGTGGAATTGAAGCGTCGAGAATTTGAAAGTCTCGAGCAGAAGGACAAGGCCATCCTGACCTATGTCAGGGAATTCTCTAAACTGTCCCGGTATGCTGTTGAAGAAGTCAACACCGAGGACAAGAAGAAGAAAAGGTTTCTGAGGGGGTTAAGTCCCCAGTTCAAGGTTCAGCTCCGTATGATGAGAGCTAAAGAGTTTCAAGAGTTGGTGGATGCTGCCATCACTCTGGAAGATGATTTCAAACAACTGCAGGAGGAGAAGGGGAAAAAGGCCAAGTTTGAGCCTAAGAGATATGTCAGTAACAAGCCTAATACTGGCTTGAGTTTCAAACCAAGGTACAACAACAACAACAACAACAACAACAACAACAATAATAGGAGGAACCAAGAAAACCAAGCCGCAAACCAGATTGTTTGCCGCATTTGTGGGTTTAGAGGGCATCTTTCACAAGATTGCCGGAAACCCAAGATAATATGCTTTGGGTGTCGTCAGGAGGGGCACATGCTGAAGGACTGCCCCAAGAGAAACACCGGAGGAGGTCAGTCTGGAGGAGGTGGAAGCCGAGGAGGAAACACCGGAGGGAACTGGAAGAATAAGAAGCCCTTCGGCAAGCTGAACTGCACCAGTCCTGGAGGAGGTGGTCAACTCCGATCGGCGGTGATAGGTACGCTTCAGATACTCACTCATCCTGGCAAAGTACTTTTTGATACTGCAACTACATCATTCATTTCTCAACAATTCATCATCAAACATGGGATTAGTTGCACTAAGCTAGACACACCCATAACCATACTTTCTGCGGGGGAACGATAGTAGTAACCCACACCAAACAAAAACAAGTCATCATGATCAATAAGTGCGCGTTTGACGCGGACCTGTTCATTTTACCGATGAAGGACATTGATGTCATTCTTGGTATGAACTGGTTAGAAGCTAATGGAGCGTTGATCGACTGTGTGAACAAGACGGTGTCTTTGAAAAGCCCCGATGGAAGTAGAATGATCTACCAAGGCGACAAACATACACAAATTGAAGTTGAGCTACAGCTGAACAACATGAAGGAGGTGAAGTTAGAAGATATACCTATAGTGAATGAATTCCAGGATGTGTTTCCTGCGGAATTACCTGGTATGCCACCAGATAGGGAGATAGAATTCACTATCGACCTAATTCCAGGAACAGCTCCGATTGCTAAGGCACCATACAAGATGGGGCCCAAGGAGTTGAAAGAACTTAAGGAGCAACTGGATGACTTAGAACAAAAGGGATTCATACAAGAAAGTGTCTGAAAACCCCTGATGAACCAGTATCACATGAAGAGCTCGAGTTACAACCAGACTTGACTTACATCGAGAAGCCAGCCAAGATTCTCGAGGAGAGCTGGAAACAACTCAGAAATAAAGCTATCAAGTATTGCAAGATACAATGGAAGCATCACCCCGAGAGGGAAGCCACCTGGGAAAAGGAGGAAGACCTGAGGAAAACATACCCCGAACTCTTCAGGTATTACAACCACAACTTCGGGACGAAGTTTTCTTTAAGGGGGAAAGGCTGTAATGTCCCAGGTTTAGAGAGACGATCGAGGGGTAGATTTTAGAAAGGGATGTGCATTGCATTGCAAATTCTGGGGAAATTTCGCGCTTTTAAATAAAAACATCGAAGGGGGACAAGTTTCTCTCTCGACACCTTACAGGGTTAGGGTTTCGAGAGTGCGACAAACTTGTACCTCACTTAACTAGATTAGGTTTTTGAGAAGAGAGGGGGAGAGATCATATCAAACTTAAGTTGTTTGGTTGAATTCAAAGTTAAGTTATGATTGAATTCAACTCAAAGTTGAATTTGAAATTCAAATTCAAACATAAAAACAAATAACTCATAAATTAATTATAAGGGAATTCATTAAGTAAATAATAAGGATACAAAGTATAAATAATAAACATAATAATTAAAGCTCCTTAGAGAAAACCCTGAGCTTTATTGATCATCACACAATTTACATTGTCATTACAATATTCATAAAGAAAATAAATGAATAATACAACACATTACAAGAATTGCTTAAATAGAAAAAGAAAAAGAAAATTACAAGTAAGAAAAATATATCCTAAGCTACAAGTTAATCTTGAGCTTGAAGATCTTCATCTTGATCAATTTCATGATCCCTGCATATAAATCACACAAAAAGAACATTGTGCCAAGTGGCAATGCCAATTGGCAGGTTAGCAAAAATATTGAATCATGAGAGGATATGATCAAGACTGCCGAGCTGATCCACTCTCGCAGCCAAGTACAGGGCATCAGCAGACACACACACACAGCCTGCTCACAGGGCTGTGTGCATGCAGCACACATACACAGTGAGTCACCCAAAGTGAAAGGTGGAGCTGTCGACCAGGGAAGCAAGGCAGGCTTGGTATAAAACCTTTTCACCAAGCCAAAACTCTAGCAGCTCCATCGACAGAATCTCCAGGGTAAGAACACAAGCACATCAAGAACAGGAAGAACAGCCACTGCTGTTCAATCTGCCTAACTCACCACAGCACTGAATCAAGCACCACAAGATTGCAAGGAGGAGCAGGGCAAGCATCATCACCACACTGAAGAAATCCTCTACACCAACACCCATTTTCTAGGAGCTGGAGTGAGGTATACACAAAAGAACCTGAGCAAACACATGCTTTGCTCATCAATAAGCATACACATGCATCACAGAATCAAAAAGGGTATGAAACCCTGTCTGTGTCATCATTTGGCTGCAAAGCCATTTGGTGCAAGCAAATATGGGTAAAGACCATTAGGCAATCATCCTATGGGAACAGCAGTTATGCAAATCAATGCATAACTGAAGAAATCCAGCAAAAGATGAAGTCACAGCTAGCCTAGCCCACACACTTAGCACCTACAGCTATTTATGCCATCAGACTATAGACAATTACTTGTCTATATACTTTGTCAACATCAAAAGGTCACTGGAAGTCCAATATTGGATCAAGCCAGTGAACAGCTATTCCATTCCAGCCAGCAATCACAAACCATGGCAAATCACAGAGAGGGGAGCAACCAGGACAGCATCACAAGTGCTGCCAGGGCCACCTCAACCCTGAGCCAGCACAAGAACCTACACATCATTATCCATTTGGATTCAGTAGAGGGCTAGGGTACACAACTGAGTGTTGGCATCCATCTAGCCCTGTCACAGTTAATAGGATGATCACAACTGCAAAGCAGCTCACATCACTTATCTATTTCAGTACATTCAGGCAATACAGATAAGTGAGCAACACAAATAATCAAAGCACCAGGGCCTTGCAGATGATCCAATGGATCATTGCAAGCAACAGCTGCTGCTTAAGTAAGCACCAGCACACACCAGGACCAGCCTGTGTGATACACACACATCACAGGTTGAATAGAAGTGAAGCACTGAACCAACACAGAAGCTTGCTAGAGCATGCCAGGGCAGGCCAGGACATCACTGGCATCAACACATGAATCATATAAATTAAATAGCCACAGTTAAGCAATAAATGAATCACATATAATTGTAGAAACCATTTTTATGATTGTATCCAGAAGCATATCATCAAGGAATTGATGGTTATGGACCACAATTAAGCAAGGCTGAGCCTACCATGAGCCTACAATCATTGGTCATCACCCAAGCAGCACTGGTACTTGCTAAAAACAAGAATCACTCACAGTAGTGAGCCAGGGAAGCATACATGAACACACATGAGTGACTGGCAAGCATAATAACATGAACAAAAGCACAGAGCAAGAATCTAGCAAGAATGGCAAGCATTGGCATGGCCAGGGCAACAATGGCCAAGGCCAGTAGAGCCAGTAACCTGAACAGCACAGCAACAGATGCACATCAGTACGGCTAGCACAACAGCTAGCACAGCAGCACAAGCAGCATAGCAGCAGCATAACAGCATAGCAGCACCAGCAGAACAGCAGCAGCATCACGGCATGGCCGCACCTCTACGAGGAAGGGCAAGCCAGTGACCAAGCTAGACGGAGACGAGGAGGAGAATGAGTAGAACAGGCACAGGAGAGAGAGAGCAAGAGGAGGCGCACATACCCGGCAAGCAGACGAGCAGATGCGGCCATGGCGGCCACGGCGGCGCGCGCCGAGTGCTCGGTAGCACCTGGCCAGGCCAGGCCATGCGCCGACAAGCGCCGCAGAGCCCACATCACCGTGGCGAGGCCCACGGCGGCGCCACCGCCCTGGAGCCTTGGAACGGCGGGATCGGCGATCCCGTAACCCTAGCACCAGAAGGGGTCGAGGCCGAGAGCAGCAGGTCGCCCGCGTCAGATCGATGCGGATAGGATTGACCGCCGTCGTGGGCGCGTCGATTGCGCACCATGGCGAGGGCAGGTCCGGCGATCTCGCCGGAATCTAGGGCGACGGCGGAGGCGACGCGAGTCGCCAGAGCGGCTAGGGTTAGGGTTCGGTCGCGCGTGAGAGGGAGAGAGAGAAGGGGCTGGTCGAGGGACCAGGCCGGTCGGTTCGACCTAACCCACTGGGTTGCACCGACGTGGGCCCAGGGGCATTTTTGCCATTTCACAATTCAATTAAATTACATAAACTTTGGTAAATCACAATAACTATTTAAATAACTCTAAAAAAATAATTAAAAATATGAAAATTGATCAGCATAAAATTCTCTACCTGAATAAAATATCAAAGGGAATTTTTTAAGACAACTAAGAATAAGTCTTAATTTGATGATTTAAATAATCATTTAAATCACTCATATTATTTTCAATAATGAAAATTAGTCCAATAATGCCTTTGGACTATAAAAACACCTTGACAATATCTCAAGGTTGTATTTACCCTAAATCCAGTATCTCCAAGTTGTTCTTAGTATTAACCTCTCACATGAAATTACAACGACATCGGAAGGGGGGAACAAACCCTAAAAATTGGAATCATGCATAATTGCTTCTTTAACCATTGCCCTTATCGGACAATGATGCTATTTTTCAGAGAAAGAGGACAAGGGTCAGTCCACACCTTCAAACTGCAAAACTTTGCAGTGTTCAGGCAAGTTCATCACTTGCTCATGCCATTTGAGTATTTCTATCAAATTACTTGCAAAGTACTATGGTTATCACTATTGCATAAAAACCAAAACCACTACTTTCATAACTATGAATATGACTATGTGGTGGGCAATGGAACCATGGATTGTGTTGATATGGTGGAGGTTCCATTGCAAGGGTTTATATCCATCTAGGATTAAACAACAAATGTCGCCAGTGATTCTTGTGCCGTAATACCCGTGTTAACCATAAGATCTGGAGTGGGACGGAATAGTCAATTGTATTTCCACCTCTTGTACATCAACGGATGCGCTTACCGTAGACGGTTGTATCTTGCGGAGCAATTGGTGGGTGGGGAGCCCTTCTAATTCCCCACGGTATAGTTGTTGCTTACCGTAGCGGTTGCTGCTTGCGGAACAATTGGTGGGTGGGGATCCCCTTCTAATTCCCCACGGTAATGTGGTCTATGATGGGTTGCAGCTACCGGCACAGGAGTTTGGTTCAATCCCAGACTGTCGTCGTGGTCGGGGTCCACCCTGAAATTACGGGAATAATGGGACCGGCGAGGACCCAGGGTCGGGGTTTGCAACAAAGGGTGGGTGTGCGAGGTAGCGGAGGAATATGATTGGCTATGACCTTATACCGGGCCTCACAACGAAGGAAGTGTGGACGGGAAAGCTGCCCGGTTGGCACCAAGGTTAAGATCTCTTATGGGTAAAGCAACACGCCTCTGCAGAGTGTAAAGAATCGACTCCGTCACTCCTGTTCCGGGATGAGGAACTGCGAACGCGGAAAGGAGCTCCATGAAGTTCTAGCAAACCGGTGAAGGCTGACGGACATAGCTCTTTGGAATAAAAGCAATCTCTTGAAGAAATGTTTATCAAAACTTGCATTGGTATTAGACTTTCTGGTCTAATATCGTAGCTAGAGCATTAAACACCTCTTATCTATAATGAACTTGTTGAGTACGCTCGTACTCATACCACTCTTAAATACCATGCTTAGATTGTCTGAATCGTCTGGAGGAGGACTACGACAACAATGAAGGAGCCGAGATCATCGGCTATGAAGAACCAGACCTCTCTGGAGGTATTGAGGGCGTAGACTACCTCATCGTCTACGGATCCGGGGAGGCTTCCGGAGGAGATCAAGCCTGAACATCTCGAGTAGTAGTAGCCGAGCAGCCCGAACTCTTAGTATTTAGCTGCTCGAGGAAATAAATGTATAACTTAATGAGACTCTTATATTGTAAGCTAAGTTGGGTTCGCCTCGAACCCAGGAGTATTCCTCTTAGGACCCAAGAGGAGCCCGAGACGACATGTGTATGATACTTGTATTAATAAATGAATGAGTTATGGACCTGCTATGTTCTGTTGTACTACTCTGAGGGATGTAATATTTGCGGAATGGTACTTCGTGAATGTTATATCAACGACTGGCATACTACAACATGCACTGGTATGCAGGTTCACCACAAAGGGGAGGGGGCCGGCCACACCAAAGCCATAGCTTGGCCGCACCCCATAGTGGCCGGCCACCCCCTCTCCCCAAACCCTAGCCGCCCCTCCTCCTCCACCTCTCCCGCATACGCTTAGCGAAGCTCCGCCGGAGATCTCCATCGACACCGCCACCACGCCTTCGTGTTGCCGGGATTCAAGGAGGATCTACTACTTCCGCTGCCGCTGGAATGGGGAGAAGGACGTCGTCTTCATCAACACCGAACGTGTGACCGAGTACGGAGGTGCTGCCCGATTGTGGTCAAGATCTTCTACGCGCTTTGAAAGCGGCAAGTGATCATCTTCAACAACGAGATCTAATCTCGTAGGCTTTGGAAATCTTCAAGGGTTAGTCTCATTCATCCCCTCGTTGCTACCGTCTTCTAGATTGCATCTTGGCTTGGATTGCGTTCTTGCGGTAGGAAATTTTTTGTTTTCTATGCTACGAATCCCTACAGTGATATCAGAGCCGTGTCTATGCATAGATTGGTTGCACGAGTAGAACACAATTGTTTGTGGGCATTGATGCTTTTTTGTCTTTAGTTTGAGTACTTTGCATCTTTGTGGCATAGTGGGATGAAGCGGCTCGGGCTAACTTTACATGACCGTTCATGAGATTTGCTCCACGCTCGACATGCAACTTGTATTGCATAAGGGGCTTTGTGGGTGTCTGTCTCTCCTACTATAGTGTAGATTCAATTTACTCTTCTATTGACAACACTAGTATCACCGTTGTGGTTCATGTTCGTAGGTAGATTGGATCTTACTCGAAACCCTAAACCACGTAAAATATGCAAACCAAATTAGAGACGTCTAACTTGTTTTTGCAGGGTTTGGTGATGTGATATGGCCATAATGTGATGATGAATATGTATGAGATGATCATTATTGTATTGTGGCAACCGGCAGGAGCCTTATGGTTGTGTTTAAATTTCATGTTGAGTAGTATTTCAAAGAAGTTGTAATAGTTGCTACATGGGAGAACAATCATGAAGACGGCGCCATTGACCTTGACGCTATGCCGACGATGATGGAGATCATGCCCGTTGATGATGGAGATCATGTCCGTGCTTTGGAGATGAAGATCAAAGGCGCAAAGACAAAGGGGCCATATCATATCACATATGAATTGCATGTGATATTAATCCTTTTTATGCATCTTATTTTGCTTAGATCGCGATGGTAGCATTATAAGATGATCCCTCTCACTAAAATATCAAGATAATAAAGTGTTCATCCTTAGTAGCACCGTTGCCAAGACTTGTCGTTTCGAAGCATCTCGTGATGATCGGGTGTGATAGATTCAACAAGTGCATACAACGGGTGCAAGCCAGTTTTGCACATGCGGATACTAAGGTTGCCTTCACGAGCCTAGCATGTACAGACATGGTCTCGGAACACATGATACCGAAAGGTAGAGCATGAATCATATGATTGACATGATTAACACTTTGAGTGTTCGCCATTGAAGTTACATCTTGTCTCGTGATGATCGGACTTGGTGTGGTGGATTTGGTTCGTGTGATCACTAAGACAATTCGAGGGATATTGTTTTGAGTGGGAGTTCAACTAGATTTTTAATTTTGTTGAATTAAAATTTGAACTCAATTTGTCATAAACTTAGTCTAAACTATTGCAAATATATGTTGTAGATTATGGCATCCCCATCAATCAATTTTAACCAGTTCCTAGAGAAAGAAAAGCTTAAGAGCAATGGTAGCAACTTCACCGACTGGTTCCGTCATGTGAGGATTTTCCTCGCTGGTGGAAACCTGCAATATGTGCTCGAAGCACCTAGGTGACCCTCTGCAAGCGAAACCGATGAAGTAAAGAATGTTTACACGACTCGGAAAACTCTCAAGTTCAGTGTGCCATCCTATGCAGTCTGAAGCCGATCTTCAAAAACGTTTTGAGCACCACGATCCTCATGAGTTGGTCAATGAGCTGAAAGCTATCTTTGAAACTCATGCGGCCGTGGAATGCTATGAAGCATCGAAACACTTCTTCAGCTGCATGATGGAAGAGGGCGCTCCGTTAGTGAGCACATGCTCATCATGACCGGGCATGCGAAGAAACTCATTGACTTGGGAATAGTGATTCCTAACAGACTGGGGATTAATCGTGTCCTTCAATCACCGCCACCTAGTTACAAGAACTTTGTGATGTACTACAATATGCAGAACATGAACAAAGAGTTACCCGAACTCTTCGCCATGCTGAAATCTGAGATTGAGATCAAGAAAGAGCACCAAGTGTTGATGGTCAACAAGACCACCAGTTTCAAGAAACAGGGCAAGTCTAAAGGCAAATTCAAGAAGGGCGGCAAGAAAGCCGCCGCCTCCCGTGAAACCTAAGACAGCCCTAAGCCCGATGCTGAGTGCTATTACGCAAGGAGAAGGGACACCGGAAGCGTAATTGCTCCAAGTATTTGGCTGATCTGAAGAGCGGCCTTGTCAAGAAGAAGAAAGGTATATCTGGTATACATGTTATAGATGTTTATCTTACTGGTTCTCGTACTAGTACCTGGGTATTTGATACTGGTTCGGTTGCTCAAGGGTGCCGAAACAGGAACTTCTGACCCCCGAAACTAGGTTTCGCGATGGCGGCGGCGCTCCGGGAGTCTTTCTGGAGTATGATAGATATAAGTCGGGTTTTCGGGTCGTGGGGGAATAAATAGGCAAAGGGGCGATGTCGGTGGAGTCCCGAGGTGGGCTCCCCACACGCCGGCGCGCATGTGGGCCCGACCGCGCGGCTGCATGGGGAGGAGGCCGTGGGCCTCCCCTGGCTTGCCCTTCTGGCTCCGTGTGTCCCTCGGAAAAATAGGAGGTTTGGCTTTTGTTTCGTCGAATTCCAAGAATATTGCCCGAACAGCTTTTCTGGAACCAAAAACCGCAGAAAACAAGAACTGGCACCGTGGCATCTTGTTAATAGGTTAGTCCCTGAAAATATATAATAATAATATATAATGCATATAAAACATGTGACAATGATACATAAAACAAGCATGAAACATCAGAAATTATAGATACGTTGGAGACGTATCAATTAGTTCTCATAAATGCAGTACTTACGAATATGGTACTATATATGATATCTTTCTCCCATCTATCCAAAGGAATCTTGAATAAATTAGATTATCTACGTTCAAAATTCTTTTGGCAAGGAGACAACGAGAAAAAGAAATATCGTTTAACTAAATGGAGTGTTGTATGCCATCCAAAAGATCAAGCTCTGGACTTGGTGTTCAGGATCTTGAAGTTAAGAACAGGGCTTTGCTAGGAAAATGGTTGGCCAGGTTATTAACTGAGAATGGTATATGACAACAACTAGTAAGGAAAAAGTATGTGGGCTCAAAGGCGTTAGCTCAGGTCTTTTGGAAACCCGGAGATTCTCGCTTTTTGGCTGGCATTATGGCAACTAAGAAGCACTTTTTCCCTTTTGGGTCGTTCTTCATAACAAATGGGGCATAGATTAGGTTCTAGGAAGATATGTGGTTGTAAACAACTAATCTTCAGAAACAATATCTTTCTTTGTACAATTTTGTTGGAGACACCTTGCAGAAGGTTATGGAAACTTCTCCTCCCTCTATGATGTTCAGGCGTGATCTAATTGGTCCCCGTCTGACTAGTTGGAATGAATTTTTACAGAGGTTAGCTTCAATACAATTAGCTCAAGGAACTGATGAATTCCGATGGATCCTTACGAAGAACGGTGTTTCAGTCAACCGATTCTCAATAATAAATTCATTTGGAAGATGAAGATACCACTGAAAATGAAATTTTTGCGTGGTACCTTCACCGAGGTGTGATTTTAACCAAAGATAACCTTGTTAAACGTAACTAGCACGGTTGTAAGACATGTCTTTTCTATCATCAAGATGAGACAATAAAATATCTTTTTTTCAACTGTAGGTTTGCTAGATCTATATGGTCAGTCATTCAGATGGGTTCTACCTTATATCTGCCTCGTAGCGTTGCAAATATATTTGGCAATTGGCTAAATGGGGTAGATACTAGGTATAAAACGCTTATCAGAGTGGGCACGATTGCAGTTGTATGGTCGCTGTGGCTATGTATAAATGACAAGGTTTTCAGTGAAAAAAATTCTTATCTCATACAGGTCATTTACCGATGTACGGCTTTGCTCCGTTCGTGATCGCCACTCCAGTGCTTGGAGGACCGAGACCTCTTTATGAAGGTGTCTAAACGGTTGGAGAACATGGTTAAGGAGTTTATTTCCCAACATGGGTGGCTGCATATTAGGCGGATTGAAGCCAACAAGCATTGTCTATTTTGGCTCCTTTTTATCCATTTTTATTTGTTTTTCAGACTTGATACTCGAACGGTTGTGTGCATCTTAGTTATGCAGAGGTTGGATGTAATGCTTGAATATTCTTGAGTAATGAAGCATCCTTTGTCGAAAAAAATGTCAGCCTGATCAAAAAACCATGCAATTATCTTACTGAGATCGAAGCACTAAAATAGATCCAGAAAAAGCCCCAAACTAGATCATGGCGAAAATGAGTAACTTACTTATCCATCCCATCCACTAAACTTGCATCTTCTTGTCGTCACCGGTTGCTCCTACGCTTTCCCGTCGGGCGCTCCTCTGCCTCGCCGTCAGGTACGTCAACCGTCTCTTACACCCATCGCCGTTGCCTTAGGCCGATTGCTGAGTGAAGAGCGATATATAAATCCAAGTCGCGGCAGTGGTGGATCACACTAGCCAACGAAACAAGCCTAACCAATCAACAAGGTGTGTTTGCCATTTCTCTTGCGTGGGAACCCTCAACTAAGGGTGGAGTGCAATAATTAATGCCATGGGCGGATCCAATGTGTTAGCCAGGGGGGCAGCTGCCCCCACTCAGTTTTTAGTCTCTTTGTAATATGTATGGCTAAATGGTGATTTTCCCCCACTTAGCAAATATTTTTGCTCCGTTTGGCACATCCTTGCCCCCTCTAACAAAGTTTCCTGGCTCCGCCCCTGATTAATGCCTCAGTTCCCTAGCATGGCATAAAAGAGTGTCACTCTTGTATGACACCTACCACGGCACATTTTTGTGCCAGTATCGACTGGATCACTACGTAAAATTGTTCGCCAACTTTGATAGCTACCAAGAAATAGCATACATCGGCCAAAACCTTTTATAGATACTTTTTGCTTCTGCCACCCAAAAAAATCCACAGATAAGGGAGGGCTTTTTTAGTGAAAAATGACTGGCACACGAGGTCCTAAGTGGAAGGTGTTGGAAGATATGTGTTTGTGTGATTCTTTAAAGACGGTGAGTATTGATGCGATCACCAGAGCCAATCAACATAATGGCCTCCATTGGAAGAGGATTAAAATGGAGTTTGATGACAATAAGTTCTTCGACAAGTATTATTCCCAAATGCAAGTGAAGAGGAGGCAAAAAGCTATGTCAACCTAGTAGGGTACCAGACAAGCATCAGTGAACCAATTACATGGCTACCATGCAAAAAATAGAAACTAGAACGAGAGTGGCATGACCGCGAGCAATATGGTAAGTGCTTGCATGTCCTTATTAATTGTGTATGTTTTGTTGATCTGTGGTGCATTGATGTCTTAGTTTTTTTTTTTTCTGATTTAGTTGGACCATGCACCACACATGTACCGGTCCAGAAACAAAGGCAAAGAATTCGCCTTGTTGCATTGCTACATCAAGCTCAAAGAGCGTTAGAAGTGAAGGCAAACACGCCTTCAATTAGCGAAGACAGCCGATAACATCATTGATTGTGAAATGCCGCTAGCAACCTCAGCAGGACACCCTACGACAACAAGAAGGCCAAGCTAGCCATGGTTGAAACGGCATCATCCGAAAGGGAGCAAGGTCGATCAATATGTGCCTCGCTGATGTCTCTCCAAACTTGCTCGTTCAGGGCGAAAAGAGTGATGAGAGGTGGAAGACCTTGTTAAAGCAAGAAGAGAATATCATGATCAACAAGAAGATAATCGCCGTGAAGAAAAGGGAGGAGAAATTCATGATCTTGATCACAAACACGAAGAGGTGAAGGTGACACACATGTTCTATAGCGATATGATCTTGCAAGAAATTGCCGCTCAAAGGCTTTGGGAAACTGTTCCCGTCGGCCTCAGCAACGGCAAGGAGGACTGCATCTGCGACAACATTGACATCGGCCACTACATCTGCGACTGCGACGACAACTTCAACACGGAGCGAGCAGGCCAACGCCGTGGTTTTGGACGAGCCCGAGCTGCTGTTGATGTCGGAAACCAACCTGTTCTTTTAGGGTTTTTTTTGCGTCGGTTTTGTAATATTCTAGCCGACGTATCAACGGTTTGTGACGGGAACTTTAACAATATCTTTTGAACATGACGATACTATTTTGATATAAATTCCATTTCTAAAAAACCAAATTGCGTGCGTTTGGGACGTTACTAGGAACGGATGCACCCCAAACATAGCACCACGCCACGAGATCACCCGATCGACCAACTCTATGCTTTTGCCTGAGATCATTTGGGAGACACGAGTAGTACAAAAATTCTCTTCGAACAGGAGAAACATTGACCCGGTGCTTCGGACCGAAAGATGCGCATACTCCCACGTATTCCCCGGACTCCAACTCTCCCTATGCAATGCGACGGAGGAGCGTCCAGCCCAGTCTTCCCGGAGATTGACTGTTTGACAAGTCTGCCTGCGTGCGTCCACAGGAACGAACGAGTCGTTCCAACCAAGCAAGGCAAAGCAGGCAGTGACTTATACTTAATCCGATTTTCCTGACCTGTTCATCTTCCTCCTTAGATTAATTATTCAGACGTAAACGGGACGCTGACACGAGGTAAATATACGAGTGTGAGCGAGTTGGTCTACCGTGGAGCTATCTGAAACATTCCTGTGGTTTCTGGTGACCGGAGCTTGCCTGTGTACCAGGTAAGAGAGTCGTCGGCTCGTGGCCACCATTTTTCTTTCTCCTGTATTTCCTTGTTTAAATGTAAGAATGAATAAGCTTAGAAAAAAACATGCCCGCATTTTGTTTCCGTTTCTTATAATTACGTGGCATGTCGAAATATGAAAAATACGACCATGCTATAATTATAGCGTATTCAATACGGGTTCTGATATTTTTTTTATACCGTTCTAAGTCGATTTTGGAAAGTGCGATCCACTTGTCGAAAAAAAATATATATGAAATGTGCAATTAATTAATTAATTCACTGAACGTGTATACTTTTCTGAATGGACTTAGACAGGAGAAGATCTCGACCTGGATGTAGACCCAATTGAAGGATGGATGCCTATCATCGTGGAATAATGGAAAGAGAGGTGAAGCACTCGTCCGTAAAGACGGCCAGAATCATCAGCATACACTATGGTATATATATACTCCTTTACCCTTTTTGGTAATGACAAGCATATCTGCTGAAAGAACTTGGCACTCAGAAAATACATCGCATTCTCAAAGAAAATCATGGAGTTTTTGCGGATTGTGCTGCTCCCTTTGCAATCAAGGTTGATCACATTTTCGTCAATTGGTGATACACCATCCGTCTTCGGTGGAGACTCATCAAAGAGTGGACTGGCATCCTCGATTTCCAGAACAAGCAAAGGGCCAACCCAATTCATCTTATCTAAAATTAAGAGGAAGGCCAGTTCGTGGAATTTAGCGGGTGCGAACCATGCATTTAGATGAAATATGAACAAATTGGCCCATTTAGAGCAAAGCTTTTGCCATGGTTTCACAAGAAAAACATCGGCCTACGAAAGTGCATCTCCAGGTGTTCCTCTTCGCAATCTAGAGACGGATCGAGCAGGGAAAAAACCAGATGCCTCGGTCTAGACTCTAGAGGGAATATATCACCGAGGGCCGCCTTTGCTTGAGCTTTCAGCGTGCAACCAACAGCTGGGCGGTCCATCCTCCACCTTCTCCGTCAAGTCACGGGAACGAGAGCGACAGAGGGAGTGGAGAGTGGACCGAGTTACCAGACTGGGAAGGAGGAAAAAGGAGAGGTTCCATGCTTCCAAATGGTGCTCTCTCCTTCAACTCCGAGGCTTTAGTTTGGCGCCGCACGCCAGACACAGTTGGCCAAGTCCAGGTTCCAAGTCTCCTGAGTCCTAACTATACTATGGAACTATGGAAGCTAGCATGGATTAATTCCTAACAGAACATTGGGCCAATCCAATCATTCAAAAGTACACTGAACTTTGTACGTTTGTAGCCGGCCAGCAGCCTACCACACATCCACATGAGTGTGCGTCTCGGTGGAGCAATGACGAGCTTGATGCCCAGCTCCTCTACGCGGTGTTCGTTCGGTTCGAGGGGCCGGACGAATCGTCTGCCACTAATAACTCTGAACCTAGCTAGCCCAAGCTGGCTGGTTTTCAGGAACCTGGTATGTGTTTTGTGCTGTGTTGTGAGCTGGGTGTGTGGCCAACGGAACAAATATTGCCTGCTTTGTAACGCTTATAGTTGTCAAAATCGTGATTATGCTACTACGTGATTCTATGATTTTACCACCTAAATTGAGTGGAACGATTTTACGATTCGGAGTAAGCAGAGTCTAAGATTTTACGATTCTGAAAGTTAAGATCCTACGGTTTGCAGTCCTACCGACGATGTTCCAATCCGATTCAGTATCACTATTCCAACTTTCACTACACTATTCCTGGAAATATTCTAACCCAATCTAACCATGCAAAGAAGAACAACAAATAAAAGTCACATCGTAGTGAAAAAGGAAGCCGCTTTCTCCTCCTCTGTGTTGCACTAATCTTACTGAACTATTATATTATTACTTCTGTTCAGGATCCGAGTCAGTAGTTTAATTAACCTCAACAGCAGATCATAGCGGTATCTTCTACATCGATTTCGTGCATTCTCTACTGTTCATGTGGTGTGTGCACGGAGTGGTGGCATTAGATATTTCCCCACTGTACCAAGTGCCACACGACCAACTATAAACGATCAGATCAGCCTCTGCGCAGGTTAATTAGCTAGCACTTAGCTGTGTTTGGCCCGGCACGGCTGCAGTTGCACAAACTGCTTAGCCACCGACGTCGGCACAACTGTATGGTATATAAATATAGTAGTAGCACTGATTCCGTTTTGTAGGTTGGAAGATTTTGGTACTCATACGGCAGTAGGGGCTAGGCAGCAGCCACAAATGTCGTCGAAACTAATCTACTCCAGCTCAATGCCAAATTAACAAGACTCACCCAGGTCTTGGAACAAGGCAAAATACCCAGAAACCCCTAAGTTCAGTTTTTTTTTTTTTACAAAGGTAGTACACAAAATGCAAAAGCTTAAGATGATACCAAGTAAACGAAAAGCCTAAGTTCACATATCATCATGAAAGAAAAACGAAAAGCAGAAGTCATCAGGATTCATGACATCGTACAATAGTTTGTACTACAAACGTAATACAGTACATACCATGGTAGAAGAGACAGCTTTGATTTGGGTAATTGTGGTGGCTCACATGCACAGATCCCAGATCAGAACAACACTGAATAATTAATGTCGTTATACAGCACAACAAGATGCCGATATCGAGATAAAATAATTTTGGACAAATTCATTTGGTTTAATAATAACCATTAGCCCATTACTGGATGTCAAAATATTCGGCAGGAAATAAAGGTAGTTCCACGAGGCACGGACCATATTCGGATTCAGAAACTATTGGACAGTTGGTTATTCAGCTATTGGCAAAGTATGAAAGTAACAGGAGTAGACACTAGACAGTACAAACAGCAAACCTGAACTCGTGAAGGGTTTTCTACTTTTTGTTAAGTTGAATCTTCGAAGCAGAGAACCTCTGCAGGCTACACTTAACTCAGAATTTTTCTACAAGCTTTAGTCGTTTATGTGTTACTTGTTTTTTTATAAGATGAATACCCTGATAGATGGTCAAAAAAGACAGTAAAAGGGGGGAAAAAGATAGTTCACACGAACAATATTCTGCTCCAGAAAATTCAATAAGCCATTATTGAACAATGCTCAAGATAGAATGATAGCAACAATGTTAGGCGAATCCGCTCAAACAGTGTTTGGCAAGATGATACCAAACAATCTCCTAGTTCAATTTTCTATATTTTTAAAAGTACTTCCTCCATCCACTAATATAAGACGTTTTGGCAAGCTAAGGGAACAGAGGAACTAGAACACTACAACATTTAAGCTCTGCTGTCCACTTCCCTTTATTCGTGAAAACTAGTTCAGATTCTTTTGCCAACATCAACTCCTTCTTGGGATGCCATAACCAAAGGCAACTTTGCTATCAGAAAAAAGCTACCAGATAGTTCTATACTTTGGTGTTGAACTTCTAAAACAAAACTTGTGCTTCAGCTCTAAATTTCCTCCAATAAATGTTCGATTCAGTAACATTCATATTACTACTTAAAAGCATGAAAGAGAAGAATAGGATTGACGCATCTCTACCAAATGCACATTAGGTGAGGTTTCGGCGCATGTTGTTCCATCTCCTTGGAGAAAAATGCAGAGAACAGAATCAATCAGCTCAGTAACTTTTTAAATGTTCAGACCTACTTATTATCGACCATATTTTTAGGTCACGTAGGTACTGAACACAATGATCATCAATCCCTTTGATGAGAACCCATTTAACCATGGTAGTGCATGTTACCTTGTCTTATCTTACTCGTTCTAACTTCATCATATTGAGACCATCCCACATCTTTGCCAAACACCCAACCCTCATGTATGCATCTCCTAAATGGCATCGCCGGAAATTCCATTGTGCATGGACATGGGCTTAGACAAGGAGACCCACTCTCTCCGCTTCCTTTTGTGCTCGCGATCAACCCTTTGACCAAGATCCTTGAAGGTGCTACCCGCCATGGTCTCCTTCACAAGCTTCGTGGGGGTGGAAGTATTATGCGTACCTCCCTTTATGCGGATGACGCGGCGGTCTTTGTTGCTCCCTTCCGTGAGGACATAATCAACTTGGCTAAAATTCTTGAGAGCTTTGGGGAGGTCAACGGTCTTTGCACTAACTTCCAAAAGAGCTCCGTCGTCCCTATCCGGTGCAATAGGATCAATCTTGAGGATATTCTTGAGGGCATCCCGGCTACTAAAACCTCCTTCCCCTTCAAGTACCTTGATCTCCCGCTCTCGGTTTGGCAACTCAAGAGGGCTGAATTTCAACATCTTGAAGAAAAATGCTCTGGAAAGCTTCCGTCTTGGGGAGGCAAGTTCATCACCATGGCCGGGCGCACAGAGCTTGTTAGCTCGGTGATTACTTCGCAAGCCACCTACTACTCACACCACTTGTCCTACCGCCGGGTACTAAAAAGTTCATCAATAAAATCGAGATGGCATTTCTTTGGTCGGCTAAGGATACTACTACCGGCGCCAAATGCAAAGTTAATTGGGAAACTGTGTGCCGCCCGAAGAAGCTTGGGGGGCTTGGTGTCATGAACTTGGATAAATTTTCCACGGCTCTTCGTCTATGTTGGCCATGGCTTGAGTGGAAGGATAGTACTAAAATTTGGGAGGGCTCCACCAACCCATGCTTCGAGGAGGACATGGACATCTTCTACGCCGCAACTACCATTGCCATTGGTAACGGTTGCAAGACTTCCTTTTGGGACGCCCCTCGGCTCGAAGGGAGGAAGCCCAAGGACATAGCACCGCTCATCTTCGCTTCCTCGAAAAGAAAATCTTGGAAGGTCAATAAAGCGTTGGAGAGCAATGCTTGGGTGCGGAAAATCACCCTTGATGAGAGCTTCACCACAGACCATCTTTCACAATTTGTGGAACTATGGGTAGAACTTCAAGGTGTGCATCTAAACGAGGAGGACGCCGATGATATATCTTGGAAGCTCACGGCAAATGGGCAATACTCGGCCAAGTCGGCCTATGAATTGCATTTTCTTGGCTCCACTTTCTCCTCCCTTCATAAGACGGTGTGGAAGGCTTGGGCCCCTCCCAAGGTCAAGTTCTTCGCATGGCTCCTTGCTCAAAATAGGATTTGGACCGTGGACCGGCTTCAAAAGTGGGGGTGGACAAATTGCGGTTTGTGTCCTCTTTGCAAGAAAGTGACGGAGTCGGTTAGCCACCTTTTCATCCACTGTCGGTACTCCGCGCGTCTTTGGAGCTCCGTTAGGGATTGGTTGGGCTTCCCGGTATCCTACCAAACCTTTGGGTGTTGACATAGGCATCCCCAATGGGCCTGCCAAAGATAGTACCCGGGGTTTATTGAAGGCCCAGGACTCGAAGAATAAGAAGATTCGGAAGCCCAATTAGTGTTAAGGAAAGATAGAGTTGTATTAGGAAATATAGATTTGTAATCTTGCGGGACGGGTACGAAGCCCTCCCGGACTCTGTAACTTGTATGTCACGAAACCCTCGGCTCCACCTCCTATATAAGGGGGAGTCGAGGGACGAAGAAAGGATCGAATCTATTGTCAACAGAACCCTAGTTTTTACAATCAGCGAGTACTTTTCGGCTGAAACCTTCGAGATCTACTTGCCCTCTACTTCTAGCAAAACCCTAGTCTACAATCTGTAGGCATTGACAAGTTAATCCTTTGTCAATTGGCGCCGTCTGTGGGAATTAGAGGTTGCAAGAAGCTGATCTCGATGGCACGTCCAGAATCGTCGACTTCGTCGGTGGCAAGCAATGCGATGGATCGAGGTAAACGGGAAAAAACTGATCTAGTCGTTTTTATTCCTCACCCGCCCTCCCGTTTGGATGCATGTGCCTATCTGGAAGAGCCCATCGTCATGACGTTCGGAGAATTCCGATTTGGCGCCAACAAGGAAGGATCCTATCATCTCGAAGTTCCGATTTCGTCGAATTTTCAGCGATCGATTCTGACTTTTCATCGAGTGATGAAGAGCTTTCGTCGTCACGCTTCGTCGACACCAAGGCAAGCGGAAAGCTCGCCAAGATCTTCAGCGACACATCCTTCGAGTCGTCTGCGGACTCCGTTATAAGCAGCGACTCCGACAGCGTCGACAGTTTCAACTTCATCGACAAATCTGATGCCATCGGAAAGGTCTTCACCAATCTCTATGATGGTGTCACCAATCCCGACAAAAACCAATACTCAAAATATCATCAAGTCTATGCAATCGAGGAGGCAAGCCGAGCAGAACCAGAGACGTCAGAGGCTTTCGATGATTTGGGAAACCCATACGTCGATCCCGCTGATCTCGAAGAGGCTTAGGCACTACGTCGGGTCTTCACCTCGCGAAAGAGTTCAACTCCCACAAGCAGCGTGGGATAGGGCCGCAAGAGCCATGGATGGTTCGGAACCAATGACCACCACGGCTACTGCAGAAGAATTACAAGCCTATCAATATAGACTTGCTCGTGTGAGTAGGGAGCTGGAAAAACAGACAGCATCCCTGAATAGAAGAAAAGAGGCAGCCTCCGCGTCAAGCAGGCATCGAGCAGAGCTCAGTCGACAATCAGGAACTTCGGGAGATAGTCACAGAGAAGCTCGGAGGAGGGCAAGATCTCGGCTGCAAAATATGAAGCAGAGAGAGGAAACATAATTCAAAATCTTGACATGTCCTTCATGACGATTGATACAAGGGGAAATATCATCCCGAAAACACTAGAAGCTGGATACATGGCAACGCAAGCTTATATCCTCGCGTCCAGACCACCCCCTGGGGACCCGAGAGAAGCATTGTTTAATATGGCAATGGCTGGAGTTGGAGTCATGGGAACATCATTCGCAGCTACACCTCCCGAAGGAACTCCAAGGCAAAATAGTCCACGACCCACGACAGTAGTAGAAGATCCACCAAGGACAAGTGGAGCAAGGGATACGACGGCACAAGCAAGGGTGGATAGAGCGCGACAAGAAACAAGAGAACATCGACAGTCACTAGAAGTCGCCGATGAAGATATGTGTGGGTTACCGTGTTTTACGAGACGAGTTCGAAAAACTCGAGTCCCGAAAGGGTTTAAGTTACCCAAAAATTTCAAGAAATTCGACGGCCTACAGGATCCCGAGGATTGGCTCGTTGATTACCTCGAGATGGTGAAGTTGATAGGCGGAACCAGAGCAGATGCAAAGCATCCAAGTACACTTGAGCGGTGCCGCGCGATCTTGGATAAAGAAACTTCCCCCAGGTTCCATCGACAGCTGGGATAGTTTCGAGGATATCTTCGTGAGGAACTTTCGATCTACCTGCAAGAAACCCGCGTCATTGGAAGAGCTGAGGGCGTGCAGGCAGAAACACGACGAATCGATGAGAAAATATATACAGAGGTGGAACATTATTAAAAACTCGGCAGAGGATATATCTGACGAGAGAGCAATAGACGCGTTCGTGGCAGGAATTCGACGGGGAGATTTCGTCGAAGACTTAGGAAGAACCAACCCTAAGACAATATCAACATTGATGGAGATAGCAAATAAATGGGCAGATGGAGAAGATGCGATATACAACAAGCGACATAGGTCGCCAGAAGAAGACCGCGGTCGAAATTTTCAAAATAGAAGGCAATTTTCTCGCCAGTTTTACAATAATGATGCCCCTGGCCACATATCAGCTAGTTTCCGAGGAAACTCTGGAGGGAATAGTCGAGATGACTACCAAAGGAGTAATGAGCAACAAGGCGACAATAGAGGCGATTTCCGTGGTAACAGGCAAAATAGTGGACCAAGGTTTCAGAGACCTTACGTGTCTCCCGAAGAAATGATGAACGGGCCATGTCAGATGCATTTCTATCTCGACAATAATGGAAAGAGGCAGTCAGGTCATCTCCAAAAAGACTGACGCAATTTTCAAGCAATGATGCGGGCCGCAGGGATCACCAATGCCCAAGTGATGAATAGAAACCCCAGGGGCCAAGGAGTGAAATCCACCTTCCACCTCCTCCCGCAATTACGGACGAAAATCGACACCAGCTTAGAATAGCGGCAGCACCACATCCACCTCCATATGTTGACCCTAACTCCAATGGTGCGGTCTCGATGATTCAGAAAGCTAGGCCATCTAATGCCAGAAGTAATCTCGCGGCAAGTGTTCATGGCAGAGAAGATGCCTCCACCAACGATCGAGTATCTAAATTGGTCGGGACAAGACATTGGCTTCACAATTGCGGATCATCCGCAGCAAGCTCCTCGGCCAGGGCAATCTGCACTTATCTTACCCACAGTAATCGCTGGTTTTGATGTGTCGAGAGTTTTTATAGATGGTGGCAGCAGCTTAAACCTTATGTATGCAGATACATTGAGGAAGATGAACATATCCTTGGCAAATCTAAAACCAACTGATACACGTTTCCATGGGATCACGCCAGAGAAGCCAAGTTATCCGTTGGGCAAGATCAATCTCGACGTTCAGTTTGGGACCCGAGAAAACTACAGGATAGAGAACCTAGAGTTCGAAGTCGTGGATTTCCCATCGCAATATCATCTTTGTTGGGACGACCAGCATATGCCAGGTTTATGGCGGTATCTCACTACACATACTTATTGTGGAGGTTGCCTGGACCTAAGGGACCAATTACAATCAAGGGAAGTTTCGCGCTGGCTGATAAGTGCGACAAAGATTTTTATCGACTGTCAGAAACTTTCGGGATGCAAGCAGAATATATGGCGCCAAGGCTCACTGATTATGACGTGTTGCCAGACACAGGGAGGCCACTCAGGGAACCAACTTTTAATGCTGCTAAGGATTCAAAAGAGGTGCAAATCCACCCGACGGACCCGAAGAAAACGACGTCCATCGCAACAAATATGGACCTCGCATAGGAAAGCACGCTCGTCGAGTTCCTCCGTGAGCACTGGAAAATCTTCGCATGGTGTCCAGCTGACATGCCAGGAGTACCCAGGGAACTTGCCGAGCACCACCTAAACTTGGATCCTATTGCGAGACCAATCAAACAACCTTTGCGGCGTTTTCGGAACCAAACCGCAAAGCTATGCTATCAGAAATAGACCGACTCAAAGATGTTGGTTTTATCAAAGAGATTTCTACGAAGCCACGTGGGTAGCAAACCCGGTGATGGCCGAAAAACACGAAAGTCCTTCGCATGTGTGTCGACTTTACGTGTCTCAATAAACACCTGTCCCAAGGATCACTTTCCCCTCCCAAGGATCGATCAAATCATCGACTCTACGGCAGGATGTGAACGTCTTTCCTTCTTGGACGCGTACTCTGGTTACAACCAAATCAGATTAAAAGAAGATGATGAAGCCAAGACAACGTTCATAACACCTTACGGCGTATTCTGCTATAGAACAATGCCCTTTGGTCTGAAACGCGGGAGCAACATATCGGCGGATGATGCGAAGTGCCTTGCAACACAGATTGGTAAAAATGTACAAGTATATATTGATGTCGTCATAACATCAAAAAAGGGGACAACGCTTATCGAAGATTTGAAAGAAACCTTCGACAACCCCGATAAGTTCTGCCTTAAGTTAAACCCGACGAAGTGCTCTTTTGGTGTTCCTACGGGAGAACTTCTCGGATTCTTGGTATCAGCAAGAGGGATCGAGGCCAATCCAGAGAAAATCCAGGCCATCGTAACGATGAGGAAACCGACGAAGTTGAAAGAAATACAACAGATGATGGGGCGAGTCGCAGCTTTAAGCAGATTTGTCGCCTGGGAGAAAAGCACGCCGTTCTATGCATTGATCAAACAAGGAGAGAAATTTCAGTGGAACGATGAAGCAGATAGAGCTTTCGAAAATCTTAAGCGCACAATTTCGACACCACCAATCTTGGTGGCGCCTAAAGAGAAACCCCTCCTGATATACATCGCAGCCACACCTCAGGTGGTCAGCACGGCTCTGATAATCGAAAGAGAGGAAGAAGGAAAGCTTCATGGAGTACAGAGGCCGGTATATTTCATCAGCGAAGTACTGTCGCCTTCAAAACAGCGGTACCCGCAGTACCAGAAACTGGCGTATGGAGTGTTTACAACGGCAAGAAAATTGCGACACTATTTTTCGGCGCACCCGATAATAGTGGTCAATGAGGCTCCTCTATCAAATATACTAAACAACCCAGAAGCTACGGGTCGTGTCTCCCTTTGGGGAATAGAGCTTTCCCTCGGGACATCACGTATGAAAAAAGAAAGGCAATAAAGTCGCAAATTTTACCAGATTTCATCGCAGAGTGGATGGAGATACAAAATACAGGGCCTCCAGATTTATCGAGAACCTGGACTATGAACTTTGATGGGTTCAAAAGGTTAGAAGGCGCTGGAGCAGGCGTGATACTGATATCACCTGAAGGCGACAAACTAAAGTATGTCCTACGGATGACGTTCCCAAACGCGTCTAACAATGAAGCAGAATATTAAGCTCTCCTACACGGGATGAAGATGGCGAAAGCTTGCGGCGCAACCCGATTGAAAATCTTCGGTGACTCACAATTGGTGGCGCAACAGGTTATGAATCAATGTGATGCAATCAACGAAAGTATGATGGCATCAAGGAGATGTATAATGAGTTAGAAAAGCTGTTTGATGGATGCGAGGTAAATCACATCAGCAGATTGAGCAATAATGAAGCCGATGTTCTTGCAAATATCGGGTCGCAATGTCTCGCGATTCCTCCAGGCGTGTTTTGGGAAGAAATAAGCGAGAGATCAACAAAGCCAATGAAACCCAAGAAAAAGGAGAAGGATGAAAAACCCTCGGGTGTTACAAAAGAATCACTGGAAGAAGACGAGGACCATGAGCTAGTCATGATGATGCAAACTCCATGGATGCAAGCATATATATCTTACATCTTAAGGAAAACAATACCCGACGATCCAGTTGAAGCAAGGAGAATAATTAGACGTTCTAAAGCCTTTACTGTGGTCAAAGGGGAGTTATACAAGCGAAATATTTCAGGTGTACTCAGAGATGCGTCACACCCGAAGAAGGGAGGATAATCCTGAAAGATGTACACGAAGGAATATGCGGGCATCATGCAAGCGTCGAGCTATTGCGGCCAAGGTTTTGAGCAGGATTTTATTGGTTAACAGCAATTGAGGACGCAAAGGAAATAGTGCGAACTTGCGACGCGTGCCAGAGATTCACCGCAAAACCTCACTCTCCGGCAGCAGAACTGATGCCAATCCCATTGTCTTGGCCCTTTGCTCAATGGGGTCTCGATATGGTGGGAAAATTACACAAAGCTTCGCCAGGAGGATATGAGTATATGCTCGTTGCTGTCGACAAATTTACCAAGTGGATAGAAGCAAAGCCGATAAATTCACCGGACGGCGCGTCGGCATTCAAGTTCGTGAAGAGCATTGTTTTTCGATTTGGGGTCCCTCATAGCATTGTCACAAACAATGGCAGTAACTCCACGTCCAAGGAATTCAAAGCATACTGCGCAGAAGTGGGTATCAAATTGAGTTTCGCATCTGTCGCACATCCACAGACCAACGGTCAAGTCGAGAAAGCCAATGGGATCATCTGCAATGGTATCAAGAAACGCCTGTTAGGTCCACTGGAAAAAGCTCGACATACTTGGCAAGAGGAGCTGCCAAGCGTGTTGTGGAGCATCCGAACAACACCAAATACAGCGACACAGGAGACGCCGTTTTTTCTGGTCCATGGAGCTGAAGCAGTATTGTCGATAGAAATAGAACATGATTCCCCAAGAGTTACGGAATATGATGAAGAAATTTCAAGAAGAGCTTTGGAGGATGATGTCGACGCACTTGATGAGGCTCGAGATGAAGTACTGTCATGAGTCGCCAAATACCAACAGGACCTGAAAAACTACCACAGTCGACGATTGCGACCAAGATCTTTTCAAGTTGGAGATTTGGTTTTACGACTCAATCAAAAAAGCCATTAAAAACTCGAGTCGCCGTGGCTTGGACCTTACATCGTCACAGAAGTAATTGAAGGAGGAGCATACAGAATCAAAGACAAGAAGACGGGGATTACTGAGCCAAATCCTTGGAACGTGGCGCAGCTCAGGCGTTTCTACGCTTAGAAGCCGAAATATAGTCTCCTTTGTAAACATACAATGTACTGAAACGCCCGCGAGTTTTCAGACGCACTCTTTTCCTTTTCGGGGCACCGAGTGGGGCCGGGAAAGGTTTTTAATGAGGCGGGCTCGCGGTGCTGCAATATAATAAAGATAGTGGAAGTATACATCTTTTCGATAGGCTCGGGGGCTTGCACCCAGAAGATACAAATATATATATACACAATGTCGACAAATACAACTTGCAAAATATCTCGCCTTGGCACAAAACACCTCGCCAAAAATATTAAGGTGGCGCAAAATAGTGATCAACACAAAGCTCGGGGGCTCGTACCCGCAAAAATAGTATTTATCTTGCCTTGGGTCAACCTCGCATTATAAAACATCGTCAACAGCATGCTCGGGGGCTTGACAATGAAAAACAAAAAATCTAGTGCCTTTACAATATAGATTATGTTTACAACATACAAGATACAATCCTTGAGAAGTAAACCTTCAAGGGTTTCCCAATATATTATCTATCGTCAACCGCTCATTACTTATAGCACGAGTGCTATGTTCAGCATAATTACCCTTCACGAAGAATTCGGCGTTCATCCGAAGAAGCTCATCCATCATATCTTCGGCAACAGGGGCCACAATATCGTCATACTTGCTGAAGTTCTTCCTCTTTTTCGCCATCTTGGCGAGGCACTTAGGAACAACTTGAACCACGTCTAACTTCGGGTAGCAGACTTTTATCATAATCATAGCAAACCTTGCGCCAGCAACCAATTGGGCCCGCACAAAGCCATGAATTCGAGGAGCATCCCGAAACTTTTCCATCAGAGCAGGAAGGGTCTCCGGCATCTTGTTACGTGGAAACATAGTGCTGTAGACCAGAGACAAGGTTCTCGTACAGAAGTCGAGGAATTCACGGACTTGAAGCGCGCAATCTTGAAACCTGACGATCTGGCGAGTCCGCTCAGGCGTGCCCCAAAAATTTGAACCATGATCCCGCGCAAGTCTGAGAAGTGCATTGGATCGAGCCTCAACACGTTCATCTTCGGTAGCGGTGTCCAAGAAGGAACCTATTTTTGAAGGAGTCATCAGGAAAAGAGGAGACAAGCAACAAAGAAAAGGAAAGCACGACAAAAGTTAATGAAGCATACTCGCCATATCCAAGCTAGCATCTGTCAAGCGAAGCATGAAATTCTCTCGAGAAGAAGCTGCAGCAGCCTCAGCAACCGCGGCCTCCTTACCAGCTATAGCATCTTGAGCCTGTTGGAGTGCAACTTTTTCCCTCTCAGAGGATTTTCGAGATTGTTACATGAGCATCAGTGATTGCCTCTTCGTGTATTGGAGCTGCTGGCGAAGTTCTTCCAAATCTTGTGCTGAGTTTTTACTCGAAGAATCTTCAGTAAATTCGACAGCGACAGGCGTTTTCTTCAAACAGGATGAAGGAAAAACTTCGGAGGGGCCGGGAGTTGCAGTATAGTTGTCAAAAATCAACTGAAAACAAAAATTTCGACATCAATCATTGAGCAAGGATAGATTTCCATTCATTCTCAAAGTATGTACATGTCTATTACAAAAGAAGGACCTCTAGACAACTACTGAAGCAACCACCGCCAAGAACACTACGGCGACAGTGCCAAAAGAGAGAAAAAACTAAAAGAAAAAGCAAGGTGGTCTACTTGACCTCCGGCTTTGAAGAACTCGGAGCAGGAGCTGGCTTATATCCAAGGGTGGCAAGGATTTTCTTCGAATTGGGCTTCGCCGCTTTAATTAGCGACTGCCACTTCTTCGTCTCGATCTCCTCCGTGTTGCCAACCCTCGACCAGTCGACGTGTTGTTGGCTCTCAGCAATCAAGGCAATTGTACCTTCGACACCAACTTTTAATCCCTCTTGGCGAAGTTGGAGTCCAAGGTCTTCTTGGGAAGTGAAACACTTGGCGAGAGCAACAAAAGTTGCGGGTTCCTCCTTCTTCTTGAAAAAATACGGGAAAAGCCGCGACAAGCCAATCTTAGCTTCAGAAAGGCCATCGCGGGCTTCATCGCCATGGATTTCAAGAAGAGAAAGATCGTCGAGTAGTTGGTCACCCTCAGGGCTCTCCAGCTCATACTCTTGATTGGTTCTCCCTGAATAAAGTAAAAGAAAGTTGGTCAAGCAAAATAGGGGAACACGGACGACTCAAAGAAGCAATAGAGGCCTGGATACTTACTAACAAATCGCCGACTCTGCGATTCCAGTCGGCTAAGGATTTCTTCTTCGCGAGCAGAATGTTGAGCTACATTTTCGCTCAGAGCATTTTTTTGCATCGTCGAGTATTTTCTGAAGATCTTCGACGGCCACAGCATCCGCTTCAGCTTTCATGCGAGCTGTTTCGCTTTGCTCTAATTCAGCAGCAAGAACGTCAGCGCGCTTGTTGGCCTCCGCCAGTTTTTCTGCCATCATAAGACAAACAAGTAAAGTACTGCACAAAAAAGTGACAGAACATACTCGACAAAGAAAGACAAACAAGGAAAAAAGAGGGTACCTTCGAGTTTGGCGGCATACTCGCGGTACCCGATAAATTGGGTACCGAAGCGGATGAGCTCTTTCATGAAAGGCTGAAGAAATTACCACGCAAAAAAGGATCAATATAGGAAGAAGAAAAATTCGACATCAAGAAGAAAAGAGAGGGAAATTCAAAGCAATAAAATCAATACAGAACAAAAGAAAACAATTTACCTCTTCCATCAAAGGAGTCGAGGAACAACCAGCTAGTATGGTTGGTTCCTCGGTTGATTCCACCCTGGCTCTCTTCGGGGAAGGAGCCTGGGGGCTTACAGCTGGAGTTGGATGCTCCAGGTTTTGTTGAGGAGGCAAAGTTTCATCACCATCAGGATGAGCCTCCGAAACAACCAAAGTACGGGACGTGCTCGTTCGAGCAGTCGCGTCAATGGGTGCATCTTCCTCTTCATCGCCACTACAACAAATACAACGACAAGATAAGAAAGCAACTTGGAAAAGTATCGAGAAGGGACAAATATAGTGCATTAAAAACTTACGAGCTGATAAGAGCAGTTTCGTAAAGATCCAAAGCTTTCTTCCCAGCATCAGGTGCAGTCTTTTCGGCATGGGAAGCATCGGCCTTGGAGGCGCCAGAGTCAACAGTTTCATCCCTTTTCCTCTTGCCTTTTGGAGAAGCAGCGGGGAGAGACGAGCGTGTCGACGAGGTAGCCTATGTTTCATTCTCTTTTTCAAGAGAAGCCGCGGATTTTTGGGAACCCGCGACTCCACTTTCAGGGCGAGAAGTACCTTGGTTGTCGTCGGTGACAACAGCCCGTTCCTCGACTTCCCCACCCTCGGGAAGGGGAGGAAGAGAAGATAGAACAAGGTGGCCCTGTGAAAAATAAGGAGTATTAACAAAGCAGTTATGTTAAAAGCACCATCAATAAAGTAGTCGACAGATGCAAAAAATTCGGAAAGACAGTATAATAGCCAGGAAGAACAATTACCTCGGGAAGAGGATGGGTGCTACAAAATGGCTTAACTTTGCAAGAAGATGGAATGGTGTCCTTCTTGTTAAGCTTGGAGATTCTTCGAATCAGCTTCTCCAAGTCCTTCGCAGGAAGATCTGTGGAGAGCCTCTCGACGTCTTCATCGCCAGCATACGTCCAAAGGGGATTTTTTCGAGCTTGCAGAGGCTGCACTCTAATCCTAAGGAAGTAGGCTGTGATTTGGATACCCGATAGCTCCTTGCCACGGGTATTCTGAAGCTCACGGATGCGAGTCATCAGCGCCTCTGTCGCCAATTTCTCTTCTTCGGTAGCTTCAGCATCCCAGGAGCGGCGGCGAAGAATCTTGGTTTTTCCGTCGAAAGGGGCGATGTTGTACTCTACTGAATCAGAGCGTTCTTCGTGCACATACAGCCACTTCTTGCGCCACCCTTAGACGGAATCGGGGAATTTGACGTTGAAGTAATCGACGTCGGAGCGAACACGATAACGACGCCGCCGATATTATAGGCGACGCCGTGGGAGCCATTACGGCGGAGGCAGAAGATACGCTTCCACAAAGCCCAATTAGGTTGGACTCCGAGGAAGCATTCGCACAATGTGATAAAAATCGACACGTGCAAGATAGAATTGGGCGTCGACTGATGAAGCTGAAGCCCATAGACAAAGAGAAGACCTCAAAGAAACTCATGGATAGGAGGAGAAAGATCGCGGATGAGATGATCAACGAAACTAATCCGGTACTCCATTGGAGGAGATGGGTAGCTCTCCTCGTGAGGGAAGCGCAGCGCGTCTTTCTTCTTGGCGAATCCCAGCTTCTTCAGCAGGTTCATGTCCTGGCTGGAGATCTTGGATCTCTCCCACTCCAGATCTTTGGTGGCCATTGGGGATTTTGGAGTGCTATGCCTAGTGCGGCGCGAGCGTGGTGGTTTCAACTAGAATGGATCAGAACAGCAAGAGCGTGGAGGAGCGCACAAAGCAATGAGCACAATGGAGGATTTTTTGCAGAGGAACAGAGATGCGGCGCGAGTGGAAGTGCTAATTGAGGAAGATGATGACCTTATATGCAGGTGCGGTGAAACGACGCACCGTTGGATGAAGAAATTGTGGAGTAGATGGTGTACACGTGGACAAGGGGTAAAGGGTAACTTCATTAAGACGAGAAATTACAGGACCTGCAGTACATGTGCCAGTAAAAGCGGAGACGTGTGTCCCCCACTTGCACGACGTGTCCACCGGATAGGGAATCTGGGCCCACGAGGCAGTGAGAGGAGCGGTTTTCGCATGTTCCCAATACCGTAATCGTGGCTATCATCACCAATGATGTCACTCTGGCAAAAGAAAAACTCGACTAAGAAGCATCGTGAGAATGTCGACAAACATAAGATTACTTCGAGAGCCTTTGATCAAATTCAAGTTTTTGCCCAAATGCTCGGGGGCTACTTTGGAAAAAGAAAGAAAATTTTGAGTATGACAAAATAGAAATGGCGAGAGCCTATGACCAAATACAAGTATTTGATCATAGCCTCGGGGGCTACTCCCATCGGGGCGCGGTCGCACCCGATAGATATGAAAAGTTCGTAAAGGATTAACAATATAGCGACAGAAGATAGTAATCTGTTGAGCCTACAACCAAGCACAAGTCCTTGGTTGTAGCCTCGGGGGCTACTCCCATCGGGAACGCTGTTCGCGTGCCCGATGAAATTATACAAAAATATAGAGAAAGAAAAAGACGCGAGTATATTTCGAGTTATAAAATAACTCTTCATATACTCCCATCGGGAAGACAAAATAAGTCATCAAATATGACTCAGTAAAATGTGCTATTCCAGCAGCCGAAAAGCACTCGACAATATATTCTCAGAGCGCTAAAAGTCGCGAATAATCTCTGAATGCCGCAAAACTTTGCGAAGGTAAGACCCCAGATCCGTTCGGCGTGGCACCGTCTCTGACGGCGGTTTGCTACTTTTTCCGTATCAACAGATGCGAAGAAAAATCCTAACGGACACGTTAGGTACCCGATAAAATATGACTGGGACTCGACGAATGGTAAGACCTTAAGCGGCACCTGTCGAAGTTTACACCGTATCCCGAGATCATGTCCGGGGACGTGATCTTGAAGTAGGTTTTTGCGGATTGCCACTAGAGCAGTTAACTAGTACATGATCCGTCAGATGAACTAGCCCCAACTACCATCATCCCTGCACAATATAGTATTCGCATATCTGAAGGTTATGCAATAACTTCGGCAAGATTATTGAATGATTAAAGATGGAGATTTTTCTTGATTCTTTGATTCAAATAAAATCTCGGGGGCTACTGACATAGGCATCCCCAATGGGCCTTCCAAAGATAGTACTCAGGGTTTATTGAAGGCCCAGGACTCGAAGAATAAGAAGATTCGAAAGCCCAATTAGTGTTAACGAAAGATAGAGTTGTATTAGTAAATATAGATTTGTAATCTTGCGGGATGGGTACGAAGCCCTCCCGGACTCTGTAACTTTTATGTCACGAAACCCTCGGCTCCACCTCCTATATAAGGGGGAGTCGAGAGACGAAGAAAGGATCGAATCTATTGTCAACAGAACCCTAGTTTTTACAATCAGCGAGTACTTTTCGGCTGAAACCTTCGAGATCTACTTGCCCTCTACTTCTAGCAAAACCCTAGTCTACAATCTGTAGGCATTGACAAGTTAATCCTTTGTCAGGTGTATCTTTCCATCAAGACGTGGTGGGACTTCATGACAACCAACGCCGCTCCAAACCGCAAAGCCATCGCCTCACTCTCCTTGCTTGTCCTTTGGGAAATTTGGAACGAGAAAAATGTGAGGGTTTTTCGCAACAAGCATACTCTGCACTTGGTTATTCTCAACAATATTAAGAGCGAGGCCCACTTGTGGGCTTCCGCGGGTGCTAAGCATCTTAGGGAAATTTTATATTGTCAGATTTCATCAGTCTAAAGATATATTCCATTTTTTCAAGATCACCAGCCCTTCCGAATGCATCGATAACTACAATGTATATTTTCATGTACTCCATCACAGCTCCCTCTTCTCATATATTAATTTTAGCTTTACCATTGGAATAAAGTAAAATGGTGCAGGTCTTAATGTTTGGAAACATACCAAGCATGTCTACGGGAAGTGCAATTATTTACAACCGGCCCCCTATTATTTCTTGCAACCGCACATGATATTTGTGTCTAAACTTTGTCTTATGTTGGAAGTCAACAAGAATGTAAGTAAGTATAGACATGATGTAAACGTTCTTGTTTGCATGACATAAAAAAACTCAACGTAAATACACACACACACATGTAAGGAAATTCTGGGTGCAAAATAATGTAACCATGGGTCATGAATAACATGTCTATGAGTGTGCTATTCGTCACCTTGGATAAAAACAAGCTATTCTACAAGCCCACATGATTTTACGTCTTGTAAATTTTGAATTATGTCGAAGGTCAAGAAAAAAAGGAAGAAAATGTAGACATGAGGATTATTTTTGTCTACTCGACGCAAATATATAGGACATAAAAACATATATTACGCAATTTGTTGTTTTTACATCGGTATAACTCGTATCTTGCATTTGTTATGCCAATGATTTTTTTCGATTGTGAGTCAACATGAAATTAAATGTTTTTTCTTTGAAACATAAATTCTAAATGTAACAATGTAAGAAACTCGGGGTGCAAAGTAGGAGCAATGTACTAGGCATGCTATTCATCACTAGGGTGAAGGATAGTTATTCTACAACCCTTATTTTTTTCGCAGCCCTATATGTTTTATATGTGAAGTGATTTTTTTAGTACGCTAGAAGTCAATAAGAATATAAGAAAATATATGTTGTGTTTTCCATTTAATATGTATGAATTTTTTCTTCATTTACTAATCACATATTTAATGTGGCGCAAAATACTAACATCTTGCTTTTCCACTTGCACTAGAGCAGTAGAGATTTATGTGACTCACCATAAGGGAACGTGTTGAGGGAATACCCAACCAGGTATGTCCGTAAGGGGGAGATGGCCCATAGATCTAGGGACGCATATGGCCCACTTACAACGACCCCTATGATGAGCTTACACAAGGAAGACAAGTCCGACGTCTAAAGTTAGGTCCAACGGGGAGTTTGTATCCAAACCGGCTAAGGAGACTTGATGTGCAGCGAAAGAAGAATAGCCAACTCTTGCTAGGACTCCAATCACGAACCGACCTAGGATAGATTTGTAACCCTAAGTTCTCCATGTACATAAGAACGGAAGGATCGTCTAGAGGGCGCATTTTTTCGCAAATCCTAGCTTACAAGCAATCTTGTATCGCTACTTATAATACTAGTATAGACAAGCAGGAAGTACGTTTTTACCTCCAGCTCGAGGGGGCAAACCTGGGTACATCATGTGCCAATCTCGTTATCGAATATCCGCGTCGTGTAGCTCCATGCTCCGTGTAGAAAGGGATGCAACTCATAATGTATTGATTGGGTGCATATGACGTTACATATATAGGCCACGTCCTCGACTATACAAGAAAGGAGGCGGGCCCAATAATAAATACAAAGATATGTATCGCTATACATAACTACAGAAGATACACATCCGGATATACAAGGATATGTATCTCAACACCCCCGCAGTCGAAGCGTCGCCTGGTCGAACGCATAGACTGGACCGGAACTCCTCAAAAGATGCCGTAGGGAGACCCTTGGTCATAATATCCGCAAATTGTTGGGAGGTGGGCACATGAAGTACTCGAATGTGTCCAAGGGCCACCTGTTCCCGAACAAAGTGGATGTCCAGCTCAATATGCTTGGTGCGGCGATGGTGGACCGGGTTGGCGGAGAGGTAGATGACGGAGACGTTGTCGCAATAGACCACAGTGGATTTGGCAATAGGACATGAGAGCTCAATGAGGAGTTGCCGCAGCCAGAAGACCTCGGCAACCGCGTTAGCAACAGCCCGGTACTCCGCTTCGGCGCTGGAGCGAGAGACCGTGGGTTGTCGCTTAGACGACCAGGAGATGAGCGAAGGTCCGAAGTAGACGCAGTAGCCAGACGTGGAGCGACGCGTGTCGGGGCAGCCTGCCCAATCGGCGTCCGAGTAGGCGACGATGTCCGTGGCGGTTGAGGCGTGGAGGGAAAGGCCGAAGTCCATGGTGCCACGAATGTAGCGGAGGATCCGCTTGACCGCAGCCCAATGAGGATCCCGCGGAGCGTGCATGTGAAGGCACACCTGCTGGACAGCATACTGTAGCTCGGGGCGGGTCAAGGTGAGGTACTGCAGGGCACCGACGATGGAGCGATAAAATGACGCGTCCGTGGCCAACGAACCATCCGTGGCGGAGAGCTTGGATTTCGTGTCGACAGGCGTGGCCACGGGTTTGCAATTAAGCATACCGGCGCGGTCCAGGAGCTCGTGGGCGTGCTTGCGCTGATGAAGGAAGAAGCCGTCGGTGCGACGTACGACCTCGATGCCGAGGAAGTAGTGCAGGGGCCCCAAGTCCTTGAGGGCAAACTCAGCGCGAAGACGCTCGGTGATCTGTCGCAGGAGGTCTGTGGAGCTGGCCGTTAAGATGATGTCGTCGACGTAGAGCAGAAGGTACGCGGTGGTGGCGCCATTATTGTACACAAACAGCGAGGCATCAGAGCGGGTGGAGCGGAAGCCGAGTTGGTGAAGAAACGTTGCGATGCGCTGGTACCAGGCGCGTGGGGCGGCCCGTATAACGAGCGCGAGAGCAGGCACACATGGTCGGGGTGGGTGCTGTCGATGAAGCCTGTGGGCTGCTGGCAGAAGACCTGCTCCTCGAGATGGCCGTGAAGGAAGGCGTTGGAGATGTCCATCTGGTGCACGGGCCACACACGGGAGACCGCAAGCTGAAGGACTGTGCGGATCGTCCCGGGCTTGACAACCGGGGCGAAGGTGTCGGTGAAGTCGATGCCGGCACGTTGGCGAAAGCCACGAACCACCCACCGCGCCTTGTGACGGTCGAGAGTACCGTCTGGATGGAACTTGTGCTTGAAGACCCACTTCCCGGTGATGATGTTGGCGTGAGGGGGTCGGGGAACAAGCGTCCATGTCTGGTTCCGCTGCAGGGCGTCGAACTCGTCCTGCATGGCCGCAAGCCACTGCGGGTCGCGGAGAGCAGCCCGGGCAGAGGCGGGCAGGGGCGATGGCGTGGATGGTGAAGGCGCGGAAGTCGACGCGGTGCAGACGTACTCATCCGAGGGGTACCGCGTGCTCGGGACGCGAATCCCTGCACGGGCGCGTGTGAGGGGCCCCGTGGCCGGCGGCGGAGGAGGCGGAGGCGGAGGTGGAGACGAGGCATCGCCCAACAAAGACGGCGCGGCGCCCGAGTTGAGGCTCGAGGGCGACGCAAGCGGCGTCGAGGCGGATGAACCCGGCGAAGGCGCGTCGCCCGGCGAAGACGGCGCGGCGCCCGAGCTAAGGCTCGAGGGCGACGCAGGCGGCGTCGAGGCAGGCGTCGGCGCGGGTGTCGGCGTGGGGTCACCCGAGACATGGCTCGAGGGTAATCCAGAGGGTGGCGAGGCAGCGCCCGAGCTAGAGCTCAAGGGCGTGGCGGAGGACGACGAGGCAGTGCCCGAGTCCGAACTCGAGGGCACTGTAGCCGGCGGACCTGCCGGGGCAGGGGGTCGACGCCGGGGACCATCAGTAGGCGAAGGAGGAGTGGCGACCACCTGTCTCTGTGCAAAAGGAAAGCAATGCTCATCAAAGTACACGTGCCGGGAGGTGAAGACACGGTGAGAAACCGGATCATAGCAGCGGTAGCCTTTGGTGTTAGCCGGGTAACCGAGGAAAACACATGGAACGGAACGAGGGGCGAGTTTATGAGGAGTGGTGGCGGCGATACTAGGATAACAACGACAACCGAAAATCCGAAGACCGTCGTAGGATGGAGGGGAACCGTAAAGGAGGTGATGAGGTGCATAGTTCCAGCGGGGACGACACGGACAAAGGTTGACAAGTAGGGTGGCGGTGGCTAAGGCATCAGGCCAAAAGGTGGGGGGAACATGGCTGTGGAATAGGAGTGTGCGGATGCAGTCGTTGAGGGTGCGGAGGATACGCTCGGCGCGACCGTTTTGTTGGGACGTGTATGGACAGGTTAGACGGAAAATAGTGCCGTGAGAGGAGAGTAGGGTGCGGACAGCAACATTGTCAAACTCTTTTCCGTTGTCAGTTTGTACGGCGTGGATGGGGCGACCGAACGGGTGGAAACATAGGCGTAGAAGGCTGTGAGAGTGGTGGCGACATCAGACTTTTTACGGAGGGGAAACGTTGATACGTCTCCAACGTATCGATAATTTCTTATGTTCCATGCTACTTTATTGATGATACCTACATGTTTTATGCACATTATATGTCGTATTTACGCATTTTCTGGAACTGACCTATTAACAAGATGCCGAAGAGCCAGTTGTTGTTTTCTGCTGTTTTTGGTTTCAGAAATCCTAGTAAGGAAATATTCTCGGAATTGGACGAAATCAACGCCCAGGTTCCTATTTTGCTCGGAAGCATCCAGAACACCCGAGCCGAGAGAGGGGCCACGTGGGGCCCACACATGGTGGCGGCGCGGCCGCCCGGCCGCGCCGCCTAGTGTCGGCCCCACCAAACCCCTTCCGAGGCTGCCCTTTCGCCTACTTAAAGCCTCCGTCGCGAAACCCCCAGTGCCGAGAGCCACGATACGGAAAACCTTCCAGACGCCGCCGCCGCGAATCCTATCTCGGGGATTCAGAGATCGCCTCCGGCACCCTGCCGAGAGGGGAATCATCTCCCGGAGGACTCTTCATCGCCATGATCGCCTCGGAGTGATGAGTGAGTAGTTCACCCCTGGACTATGGGTCCATAGCAGTAGCTAGATGGTCGTCTTCTCCTAATTGTGCTTCATTGTTGGATCTTGTGAGCTGCCTAACATGATCAAGATCATCTATCGTAATACTATATGTTGTGTTTGTCGGGATCCGATGGATAGAGAATACTATGTTATGGTGATTATCAATCTATTACTTATGTGTTGTTTATGATCTTGCATGCTCTCCGTTACTAGTAGAGGCTCTGGCCAAGTTTTTGCTCTTAACTCCAAGAGGGAGTATTTATGCTCGATAGTGGGTTCATGCCTTCATTGACACCTGGGACAGTGACAGAAAGTTCTAAGGTTGTGATGTGTTGTTGCCACTAGGGATAAAACATTGATTCTATGTCTAAGGATGTAGTTGTCGATTACATTACGCACCATACTTAATGCAATTGTCTGTTGCTTTGCAACTTAATACGAATGGGGTTCGGATGATAACCTGAAGGTGGACTTTTTAGGCATAGATGCGGTTGGATGGCGGTCTATGTACTTTGTCGTAATGCCCAATTAAATCTCACTATATTTATCATATCATGTACATGCATTGTTATGCCCTTCTCTATTTTGTCAATTGCCCGACTGTAATTTGTTCACCCAACATGCTTTTATCTTATGGGAGAGACACCTCTAGTGAACTGTGGAACCCGGTCCTATTCTTTACATCGCATACAATCTACTGCAATACTTGTTTTACTGTTTTCTTGCAAACAATCATCTTCCACACAATACGGTTAATCCTTTGTTACAGCAAGCCGGTGAGATTGACAAGCTCACTGTTTCGTTGGAGCAAAGTACTTTGGTTGTGTTGTGCAGGTTCCACGTTGGCCGGAATCCCTGGTGTTGCGCCGCATTACATTTCGCCGCCATCAACCTTCAACGTGCTTCTTGGCTCCTCCTGGTTCGATAAACCTTGGTTTCTTTCGAGGGAAAACTTGCTGCTGTGCGCATCATTCCTTCCTCTTGGGGTTCCCAACGAACGTGTGAGTTACACGCCATCAAGCTCTTTTCTGGCGTTGCGGGAGATCAAGACACGCTGCAAGGAGAGTCTCCACTTCTCAATCTCTTTACTTTGTTTTTGTCTTGCTTTATTTTATTTACTACTTTGTTTGCTGCACCTAAACAAAACACACACACAAAATTAGTTGCTAGTTTTACTTTATTTACTGTCTTGCTCTCCATATCAAAAACACAAAAAATTAGTTACTTGCATTTACTTTATCTAGTTTGCTTTGTTTACTGTTGCTAAAATGAATACCCCTGAAAATACTAAGTTGTGTAACTTCACAAACGCAAATAATAATGATTTCCTATGCACACCTATTGCTCCACCTGCTACTACAGCAGAATTCTTTGAAATTAAACCTGCTTTACTAAATCTTGTCATGAGAGATCAATTTTGGTATTAGTTCTGATGATGCTGCTGCCCATCTAAATAATTTTGTTGAACTTTGTGAAATGCAAAAGTATAAGGATGTAGATGGTGATATTATTAAATTGAAAGTGTTTCCTTTCTCATTAAGAGGAAGAGCTAAAGATTGGTTGCTATCTTTGCCTAAGAATAGTATTGATTCATGGACTAAGTGTAAAGATGCTTTTATTGGTAGATATTATCCTCCCGCTAAAATTATATCTTTGAGAAGTAGCATAATGAATTTTAAGCAATTAGATACTGAACATGTTGCTCAAGCATGGGAGAGAATGAAAACTTTGGTAAAGAATTGCCCAACCCATGGACTGACTACTTGGATGATCATCCAAACCTTCTATGCAGGACTAAATTTTTTTTGAATTTATTGGATTCAGCGGCTGGAGGTACCTTTATGTCCATCACTTTGGGGGCGGCTACAAAGCTTCTTGATGATATGATGATAAATTACTCTGAATGGCACACGGAAAGAGCTCCACAAGGTAAGAAGGTAAATTCTGTTGAAGAAACCTCTTCCTTGAGTGATAAGATTGATGTGATTATGTCTATGCTTATGAATGGTAGATCTAATGTTGATCCAAATAATGTTTCTTTAGCTTCATTGGTTGCTCAAGAAGAAAATGTTGATGTGAATTTCATTAAAAATAATAATTTCAACAACAATGCTTATAGGAACAACTCGGTAATAACTATAGGCCATATCCTGCTAGTGGTAATGATTATGGTAATTCTTATGGTAGATATGAGGAAAAGATGCTAGAAATTGAAAGATCCACTAAAAACTTTATGCAATCACAATATGAGCAAAATAAATTGTTTACTAAAACTATGAATGAACAATCTACCTTGTTGAAAAATATAGCAAATCAACTTGAAAACTTGAATAGGGAGATTTCTGGTCTGCAAACTAAAATTTCAAATGTTGAAACCCGAATCTCATACATGTCCGCATCACAATCTTCTTTAATTAATAAAATGGCTGCTAAACCTGATGATATTGATAATAAGATTACTACTACAGCAAATGCCATCCAAGTTAGAATTAATGAGAATATAAGATTAATGGCTGAATTGCGTGCTAGGTGGGATATAGAAGAAAATGAAAAACTAGCTAAAGAGAATAATGTAGCTAAAGTTTGGACTATTACCACCACTAGTAATGTTAATTCTTCACATGTTGCTGCACCTCCTACTATCAATGGTAAAATAATTGGTGTTGGCAATGTTTCTACTCCTAGTGCAAAGCGTACAAAGCCTGAAATTGCTAAAACTGCTGAAACTGCTTGTGATAAAACTGCTGAAATTTTTTCCAACCTTGGGGATAATGATCCCATTGCTGTAGCTCATAATGATTTAGACTTTGATGATTGCCACATCTCTGAAGTTATAAAGTTCTTACAAAAACTTGCTAAAAGTCCTAATGCTAGTGCTATAAATTTGGCCTTTACAAAACATATTACAAATGCTCTCATAAAAGCTAGAGAAGAGAAACTAAAACTTGAAACTTCTATTCCTAGAAAGTTAGAAGATGGTTGGGAACCCATCATTAAAATGAAATTCAATGACTTTGAATGTAATGCTCTATGTGATCTTGGTGCAAGTATTTCTGTTATGCCTAAAAAGATTTATGATATGCTTGACTTGCCACCATTGAAGAATTGCTATTTGGATGTTAATCTTGCCGATAATGTTAAAAAGAAACCTTTGGGGAGGATTGATAATGTGCGCATTACGGTTAACAATAACCTTGTCCCCGTTGATTTTGTTGTCTTGGATATCGAATGCAATGCATCTTGTCCTATTGTGTTGGGAAGACCTTTTCTTCGAACTGTTGGTGCTGTTATTGATATGAGGGAATGTAATATTAAATATCAATTTTCTCTCAAGAAAGGTATGGAACACTTCCCTAGAAAGAGAATGAAGTTGCCTTTTAATTCTATTATTAGAACAAGTTATGATGTTGATGCTTCTACTCTTGATGTTACTTGATTTGCACTTTCTGCGCCTAGCTGAAAGGCGTTAAAGAAAAGCGCTTATGGGAGACAACCCATGTTTTTACTACAGTACTTTGTTTTATATTTGAGTCTTGGAAGTTGTTTACTACTGTAGCAACCTCTCCTTATCATGTTTTTGTGCCAAGTAAAGTTTTTATGTTAAAGTTGATGTTATATTTGGGATCGCTGCGCAGAAACAGCATTGCTGTCTGTCACGAATTCTGGCACAAGTCTCTGTAGAAAATTCGAAAAAATCTGCCAATTTACGAGCGTGATCCTCAGATATGTACGCAACTTTCATTATTTTTGAGTTTTTCCATTTGAGCAAGTCTGGTGCCATTTTAAAATTCGTCTTTACGGACTGTTCTGTTTTTGACAGATTCTGCTTTTATTTCGCATTGCTATATTTGCTATGTCGGATGAATTTCTTTGATCCATTAATGTCCAGTAGCTTTGTGCAATGTCCAGAAGTGTAAAGAATGTTTGTGTCACCTCTGAATATGTGAATTATTAATTGTGCACTAACCCTCTAATGAGTTTGCTTGAAGTTTGGTGTGAAGGAAGTTTTCAAGGGTCAAGAGAGGAGTATGATATACTATGATCAAGAGGAGTGAAAGCTCTAAGCTTGGGGATGCCCCGTGGTTCATCCCTGCATATTTTAAGAAGACTCAAGCGTCTAAGCTTGGGGATGCCCAAGGCATCCCCTTCTTCATCGACAACATCATCGGGTTCCTCCCTGAAACTATATTTTTATTCAGTCACATCTTGTGTTCTTTGCTTGGAGCGTCGGTTTGTTTTTGTTTTTGTTTTGTTTGAATAAAATGGATCCTAGCATTCACTTTGTGGGAGAGAGACACGCTCCGCTGTTACATATGGACAAATATGTCCTTAGGTTTTACTCATAATGTTCATGGCGAAGTTTCTTCTTCGTTAAATTGTTATATGGTTGGAATTGGAAAATGCTACATGTAGTAATTCTAAAATGTCTTGGATAATGTGATACTTTGCAATTGTTGTGCTCATTTTTAAGCTCTTGCATCATATACTTTGCACCCATTAATGAAGAAATACATAGAGCTTGCTAAAATCTGATTTGCATATTTGGTCTCTCTAAGGTCTAGATAATTCTAGTATTGAGTTTTGAACAACAAGGAAGATGGTGTAGAGTCTTATAATATTTACAATATGTCTTTTATGTGAGTTTTGCTGCACCGGTTCATCCTTGAGTTTGCTTCAAATAACCTTGCTAGCCTAAACCTTGTATCGAGAGGGAATACTTCTCATGCATCCAAAATCCTTGAGCCAACCACTATGTCATTTGTGTCCACCATACCTACCTACTACATGGTATTTCTCCGCCATTCCAAAGTAAATTGCTTGAGTGCTACCTTTAAAATTCCATCATTCACCTTTGCAATATATAGCTCATGGGACAAAATAGCCTTAAAAACTATTGTAGTATTGAATATGTAATTATGCACTTTATCTTTTATTAAGTTGCTTGTTGTGCGATAACCATGCTTCTGGGGACGCCATCAACTACTCTTTGTTGAATATCATGTGAGTTGATATGCATGTCCGTCTTGTCGAAGTAAGAGAGATCTACCACCTTAATGGTTGGAGCATGCATATTGTTAGAGAAGAACATTGGGCCGCTAACTAAAGCCATGAATCATGGTGGAAGTTTCAGTTTTGGACATGTATCCTCAATCTCATATGAGAATAATAATTGTTGTTACATGCTTATGCATTAAAGAGGAGTCCATTATCTGTTGTCCATGTTGTCCCGGTATGGATGTCTAAGTTGAGAATAATCAAAAGCGAGAAATCCAAAATGCGAGCTTTCTCCTTAGACCTTTGTACAGGCGGCATGGAGGTACCCCTTTGTGACACTTGGTTGAAACACGTGTATTGCGAAGATCCGGTAGTCCAAGCTAAGTAGGACAAGTTGCGGGCACTATTAGTATACTATGCATGAGGCTTGCAACTTGTAAGATATAATTTACATAACTCATATGCTTTATTACTACCGTTGACAAAATTGTTTCATGTTTTCAAAATAAAAGCTCTAGCACAAATACAACAATCGATGCTTTCCTCTTTGAAGGACCTTTCTTTTACTTTTATTGTTGAGTCAGTTTACCTATCTCTCTCCACCTTAAGAAGCAAACACTTGTGTGAACTGCATTGATTCCTACATACTTGCATATTGCACTTGTTATATTACTTTATGTTGACAATATCCATGAGATATACATGTTATAAGTTGAAAGCAACCGCTGAAACTTAATCTTCCTTTGTGTTGCTTCAATACCTTTACTTTGATTTATTGCTTTATGAGTTAACTCTTATGCAAGACTTATTGATGCTTGTCTTGAAGTACTATTCATGAAAAGTCTTTGCTTTATGATTCAGTTGTTTACTCATGTCATTACCATTGTTTTGATCGCTGCATTCATTACATATGTTTACAAATAGTATGATCAAGATTATGATGGCATGTCACTTCAGAAATTATCTTTGTTATCGTTTTACCTGCTCGGGACGAGCAGAACTAAGCTTGGGGATGTTGATACGTCTCCAACGTATCGATAATTTCTTATGTTCCATGCTACTTTATTGATGATACCTACATGTTTTATGCACATTATATGTCGTATTTACGCATTTTGGAACTAACCTATTAACAAGATGCCGAAGAGCCAGTTGATGTTTTCTCTGTTTTTGGTTTCAGAAATCCTAGTAAGGAAATATTCTCAATTGGACGAAATCAACGCCCAGGTTCCTATTTTCCCGGAAGCATCCAGAACACCCGAGAGCCGCGAGAGGGGCCACGTGGGGCCCACACATGGTGGCGGCGCGGCCCAGCGCCGCGCCGCCCTAGTGTCCGGCCCCACCAGACCCTTCCGAGGCTGCCCTTTCGCCTACTTAAAGCCTCCGTCGCGAAACTCCCAGTGAGAGCCACGATACGGAAAACCTTCCAGAGACGCCGCCGCCGCGAATCCTATCTCGGGGATTCAGGAGATCGCCTCCGGCACCTGAGAGGATCATCTCCCGGAGGACTCTTCATCGCCATGATCGCCTCCGGAGTGATGAGTGAGTAGTTCCCCTGGACTATGGGTCCATAGCAGTAGCTAGATGGCCGTCTTCTCCTAATTGTGCTTCATTGTTGGATCTTGTGAGCTGCCTAACATGATCAAGATCATCTATCTGTAATACTATATGTTGTGTTTGTCGGGATCCGATGGATAGAGAATACTATGTTATGGTGATTATCAATCTATTACTTATGTGTTGTTTATGATCTTGCATGCTCTCCGTTACTAGTAGAGGCCCTGGCCAAGTTTTTGCTCTTAACTCCAAGAGGGAGTATTTATGCTCGATAGTGGGTTCATGCCTTCATTGACACCTGGGACAGTGACAGAAAGTTCTAAGGTTGTGATGTCTGTTGCCACTAGGGATAAAACATTGATTCTATGTCTAAGGATGTAGTTGTCGATTACATTACGCACCATACTTAATGCAATTGTCTGTTGCTTTGCAACTTAATACTGAATGGGGTTCGGATGATAACCTGAAGGTGGACTTTTTAGGCATAGATGCAGTTGGATGGCGGTCTATGTACTTTGTCGTAATGCCCAATTAAATCTCACTATATTTATCATATCATGTACATGCATTGTTATGCCCTTCTCTATTTTGTCAATTGCCCGACTGTAATTTGTTCACCCAACATGCTTTTATCTTATGGGAGAGACACCTCTAGTGAACTGTGGAACCCGGTCCTATTCTTTACATCGCATACAATCTACTGCAATACTTGTTTTACTGTTTTCTTGCAAACAATCATCTTCCACACAATACGGTTAATCCTTTGTTACAGCAAGCCGGTGAGATTGACAACCTCACTGTTTCGTTGGGACAAAGTACTTTGGTTGTGTTGTGCAGGTTCCACGTTGGCGCCGGAATCCCTGGTGTTGCGCCGCATTACATTTCGCCGCCATCAACCTTCAACGTGCTTCTTGGCTCCTCCTGGTTCGATAAACCTTGGTTTCTTTCTGAGGGAAAACTTGCTGCTGTGCGCATCATACCTTCCTCTTGGGGTTCCCAACGAACGTGTGAGTTACACGCCATCAAACGTCCACACAAAATGAGAAAAATCATCAAGAATAACTAGGTAATAAAGAAGACCAGAATTTCTTGGGATAGGAGAGGTCCATACATCACTATGAATTAACTCAAAAGGAAAAGACGCAACTGTGGAAGACTGACTAAATGGAAGACGAACGTGTTTACCAAGACGACACGCTTCACAACTATGTGAAGACTGTTTAGTAGATGAAAACGAAAAACCCCTCATTATTTGGTGAAGCGTGTTGGCACTGGGATGTCCAAGACGAGCATGCCAAAGATCAACGCCTGCGGAGAGAGCACGAGGTGCGGCGCCGGGGGTGGAAGGCGACATCACCGGATACAAATCGCCGGGGCTCTCACATCGATGGAGGACCATCCGGGTGCGGGCGTCCTTAACAGAAAAACCAAAAGCGTCAAATTCAACAGTCACAGAGTTGTCACGAGAAAGAGTTTTAACAGAGACTAAATTCTGAATAAGCTGGGGAGACACAAGGACATTATTAAGAGACAGTGGTTTAGAAGTAGAAGGAAAATTAGCAGAACCAATGTGAGAAATAGGAAGACCGGCACCGTTACCGACAATGATGCGAGACTCGGTGGAAGTGGGAAAGAAATGAGAAAGGTTACCCGGGTGAGCGGCCATGTGAGACGAGGCGCCCGTGTCCATAAACCAGTTGCCGCCACCGGCGTAAGAGCCAGGTGCGGGCGCTGCTGGAGTGCCGCGAAGAGCGTCGGGTCCCATGCGGGCTGCTGCGGCGCGTAGGGTGGTGGCGCGACGTGGTAGGCCGGGGCGTAGGGCGGCGGCGTGGCGGTGAAGGCCGGGGCGTAGGGCGGTGTCGCGGTGACCCCCGTCCATGGGTTGTAGGCGAAGGAGTTGCTGCCGTTGGAGACCAACGACATGACGACGCGTGCGCGGGGGACGACGAGGCGCGGGGGTTGGAGAGGGAGGCGCGGCGACAACGACGCGGGGGACGGCGACGGCGCGAGGGTTGGGGAGGGAGGTGCGGCGACTGCAGGTGCGGCGACGGCGCGGCGTGAGAAGGAGCACACGCGGCGGCGACACAAGGGCGGCGGCGCTAGGGTTGGAGGGTGGGGCGGCGCGCGCGGGGAGAGGGGGGGCGCGGCGGCTAGTTTAGGAACGGTAGGTGTCTGATACCATGTAGAAAGGGATGCAACTCACAATGTATTGATTGGGTGCATATGGCGTTACATATATAGGCCACGTCCTCGACTATACAAGGAAGGAGGCGGGCCCAATAATAAATACAAAGATATGTATCGCTATACATAACTACAGAAGATACACATCCGGATATACAAGGATATGTATCTCAACACTCCGCAAGCCACCCCATGGCTATTGTTGTGAAGAAACCACGACAAAACTGAGCTCGTTGACAAGATTTGGAGGCTCTGCAACTTGACATCCATGAGATCATGATATATGAATTCCCATGGACGACAATCGTACCTTCTATTTGAATCTCTGTTCCACCACATATAGAAAACCCTCTAGTGACTACGATAAGAGCATTCCTAGCCAATTTGTGGCATCTCAAGTATAATTAATTAGCTACACTTTAGCGACCTGTGGGGGCCTTCGTGTTACTAGAAAATATGTATATAGCCGCCGTCTCCTCCTCTCCCGCCCCTCCCGGGCAGCGGCGGAGGATCTGCCCGCCCCTGGACTGCCGCACCTCAGCCCCGGCCCTGGCCTTGGTCCCGGCTCCGGCCCCGGCCTCGGCCACGGCGGGGGTGGTGGCGCCCCTTCCGTCGAACGACGAGGGGGAGGAGAGGGTTTCCACGGTGGCGTTCCATGGGAGGTGATGAAGCGCCGGTGGAGGAAGCCAGGCGGCACGATTACTTGGCTGGGGCCTGATGCTCACTGTCGGTAGCCATGGAGGATTCGGTGGAGCAGTGGCGGCCTCCGCCCACGGTGACAGTTCAGCGGTGGTACGCATGATCCGCGCTGCCGTCCACTTCCCTGGTGATCCGGCAGGAGGAACTAGCGGTGTGGGGGCTGCTGGTCTTGCTTTGTTTTTGGTGGCGGTCCTCGGGTTTCTCGCAAGCGAAGATGAAGATCTACCAAAGGTCAGTTTGCTTTGATCTGGCTGGAGAGATGAGTTCCGGAAAGCTCGGCGAATGGAACAGTGCATATTTTGCCTGCAGTTTGCTGGATCGGGTGGTATTCGGTCGCGCGCACCCATGTTTTTGTTCCGACAGTTTGGTTCCGGAGGGAGCGCCGCGAAGCTATATTCTGTGTTGACATCAGGTGACTTTTTGTCCATGGTGAAGTCAGAAGAAGGAATATCATGAAGGTCGGATTGGTGGACTGGCTAAAGGAGGTTCGAGTCAACGTGATGCTGAGGGATTTGCTTGGCGTTCCGGGCTTGCAAGAGTGGTATGCATGTGGGGGCGGCAGCACAGGGGAAGTTCAGAGTCTTACCTCTCAGGGTGAAAACCCAAGGTCTGGCATTAACTGGTTGTGCCTGGCAATGTTCTTGTTGGAGGCATTGTTTTGAGAGTGGGGACTATCTTCAGGGTGAAAACCTAAAACCGTTGGTCGGGCGACGACGGCGTTGGTGCACTGTTTCCTTTTTGGAGGCGTCGCTTTTGGAGAGTCTGTAGGTGTTGTCACGGTGGTGGTTGTATTGCTGTTGCTAGGTCTAGAAGGCTTTAGCGGGACTTTTATTTCTTAGTTTTCTTTACTCTTTTTTGGCTGTGTGCATCCGTACTGCCATTAGGGTGGGGCGTTGTTGCAGAGGCTGAGTGTAATTGGTATCTTTCGATATTAATATATTCCCTTTATCAAAAAAAATGTATATCGTGTATTCTTTATGTCCATAAAAGGATGTCTTAGATTTGGATATAGCTATGCACTAAATAGTGTCTACGTAATAGTGTACGCTTATTTGTGTTTTTGAGAAACCATGTAACAATCTTTGAATGATTAATATGTTAGGGTCATTTGACTTTTACAGGAGGTCAGGAGCCTAAATGAGATCAAGTAGTACATACTAATATGTTAACCGACAAGGTGCTGAACATACTGCTACAACTTCTGAGGAAGCACCGTAGCAGGTGAAGCTCGGGAACACCAAATTGCTAATACTAATTTGTTTGACAAAGCAACATCACTGTCTCCGATCTAGTATAACAACATGCAAGAGCGCAAGACTCTTCCGCCACCCCGTATATGTTCTACGAGACATGGTTAGAGGGATGGAAATCGTCCTATTTGTCAAGACGAGAGCTTTAATGTGCTTCATGTGGCTTCCCGTGTGAAGGAAGAGACAATGTAATTACCCGTGATTCTTTCTATTTTCTTTTGTTATGAATGTGGAACTTCTCGTTGTTCTCATGAAATCGGTGGAACGCCTCTCTTGTTAGTTAAAGAAAGAAGAAGAAAGTACTAACAAATCAATTCGAAGGTCTTTGCCTCCAAAACTGTTAGAAAATGGAGTTCTTGCTCTCCTCCTGCCTCTGTGTGCGAGTTCAAAGTTTAAACCAGGAACCAATCAATCCTCGCCGTCGCCATCTTCGATTTATTGTTGTACCTCGGATGAACATATCCCATTCCATCGACCAGTTTATATATCACGACATCCGACAAGTGGTGCCATTCATGTCCTTCGACCGAGTACAACCTCCAAAAAGCCGCGACAAGAAGGCAAGAACCCAACACGCCGAGAAAGAGGCCTGGCGGGAATGGAGGTGGTGAATTGGGTCAGCGGGGCGGCGGTTGCCTGCGCGGTCCTTCTGCTTACCACCACATGCCATGCCGGCCAGACCAGCGAGTATCGGCGGCAGCTCGAACAGGCCATCGACATGCCGCTCGACGCTGACGTCTTCCGCGCTCCGGCCGGCTGCAATACGCCGCAGCAGGTAAACCCAGGGCTGCCGGTGATTTAGCATGTTTCCGTCACTCCGATGAACAGTTTTTTTCTCTTTGAGAAAACTCGCCTCTATGTTTGCCTGAGTACCTGTGCCACAGTGTCACTCGAACAAGTTCAGTTTTGGAACTACTTACTTACATGCACTCGACAAGTCTTGGATGATTGGGTTGGAGGAGTCTAACTGGCGGTCAAGGCGGACCTAGCATATGTAATGAATGGTGTCAAATAGCATCAATGGAATTTTACTATTTCTCTTTGTAAATGAAGCAATACTCTTAGAAATTCGAAATGACACCAGTAAATTCAAATGAATGACACCAACGAATTTTTTTCCTACCTTCGGCCCTTCAACTGTGCCTACGTTTGATTTTCTGCGCAACTAGATTTCTCCTTTACTTGTCGGAGAAACGCCTTGTCTATCGACTCCTCGACCAGCCCGTCACCTGTGGATGGTGTCCCTACCACACATCCTTGCACCCCGCCCTGTCTATCGACTCCTTGACCAGCCCGTCACCGTCCTTAACCATCCCTCTAGGCGCACCCTCCAAGTTCATTTCTCACGGGAGCCAGTGTCGCCGCGGCCACCCATGCCAGCCCCAATTCCTGCTCGATAGAGCACTCCCTCCCTTGTGAACTCTCGGCGTTGGAGGAAGACGACAGAAAGAAGAAACGAATAGGGGAAAGGGCAGAGCGGAGCATGCGGGTGAGGGTAGACAAGGGAAAGTGTCGGACTCCACACGATGGACGTGTGGTGGCAACTGATCGTGGCCATGATCACCCACTAGAGAGATATTTCAGACTAGGTCATTCTCTCCATGAAAGTTAGTCCAAACTACCTAAAAGTGCAGTCACTTTTAGTGGAAACTGTAGACATTGGCCTATGTTCTTGTTACATTTAACAGTTCCAGTCAATCCAAAGATTTCATGACTGATCTTCGTGTACTACATGGATGGATATGGTAGATTGTGTATCTTCTCTCCTTTTTCATTGGCTCCCAATTATATGTTATTGTCTTCTGGCTACTTCTCACACTTACTTTATGGGAGCCCACAAGTTTAACATCACAAACCAATGTTTTTTAATTGAAGTAATGGCTATGTCAGTTCTAAAGGCTGATCTGCCATCATATTTGGTATTGCTTATTTCGGTCGTTGGAGCTCTTTTAAAAACCTTTTTGTTCTTACTGCATAGGATTAAATACTGTGATGCCTTTTCTATGATAAGAACTTTTTTGCTCTTACTTAATCTTGCTACTTATATAATTTAATGATATGATGATGTCTTTTCAGGATACTGATGTGTGTTATTTCTTACTCCATATAATTACAAAAATCTTAGAGTAAAAGAAATAGTACTCCTCCATTCCTTCTTACAAGGTGTATTAGTTTTTTAAACGTCAAACTACGCTAACTTTGACTAAGTTTTTTTAAAAAAACTATCAACCTTTACAATACTAAATAAGTAATTATAAAAAAATATTTCATGATGAATCTTTTCTTGCGGGGAATTTATTCTAGGAATATCTCACGACGAATCTAATTATACCATTTTAGTGTTGTAGAGCTTGATATTATTTTCAAGTAGTGTAATTTGACTCTTAAAAAACTAATACACCTTATAAGAAGGAACGGAGGGAGTACGATTGTGGTCGCCACCGTGTTTTATTGTGCCCTTTCATATTGGTTGGTGTCATGCTCTAATAGGTTCATATCACACAAGGAGACCATGATGGCAAAGCCATGATAATCTCATGGGTGACGACAATAGAGCCTGGATCAAGCACGGTGCTTTACGGGACTTCAGAAGATAACCTCAACCATTCTGCAAAGGGGAAGTTAACTCAGTATACGTTCTACAACTATACCTCAGGATACATTCATCATTGTACAATAAAGAAGTTGAAGGTTATCAGCTCATCAAAAAAATTATCGTTTATATTTTGTAAAGGCTGGAATCTTGGTTCAATACTTAATTATGAATTTGTTACAGTTTGACACAAAGTATTACTATGCTGTTGGGACCAAAGAGACAATGCGGAAATTTTGGTTCAGGACTCCTCCGAAAAGTGGCCCAGATGTTCCATATACATTTGGTCTGATAGGTATTGTCAAATGTGCTCGGTTGTGTGTATATGATATACGTAGTTCTTTATGAGAATAATAATTCGCAAAATCTGCTTGTTATCTGTGAGTAATATTAGTGAAAACTTACTGTTGTGTTCAGGTGATCTTGGTCAGAGTTTCGACTCAAATGTCACTCTCGCTCATTACGAGTCCAATTCAAAAGCGCAGGCAGTGCTTTTTGTTGGAGACCTCACATACGCAGATAATTACCCATACAATGATAATGTAAGGTGGGATACATGGGGAAGATTTGTAGAGCGGAATCTTGCATACCAGCCTTGGATCTGGACAGCTGGAAACCATGACATAGATTTTGCTCCTGAACTTGTAAGGATAACTCCCTTCTGTTTCAAATGTACAATAAAAAGTTAATTTAGTTATGTATATTGCTGGTAAAAAGAACATTGCACGTATTTGCAGGGCGAAACAAAGCCATTCAAGCCATACAGCCAGAGGTACCCCACCCCTTATAAGGCCTCTGGTAGCACAGCACCTTACTGGTATTCCATCAAAAGAGCTTCTGCTTATATCATTGTCCTGGCATCATACTCTGCATATGGTAAGCCATGTTGTTCTGACACTGCGTTTTGTTCATTCTGCTGTAAATATAAGCAAAAACAATTTTCACCATTAACGTAAGATCACTTCTGAGGGAAAGAACAATTCAATTTGTTTGCTTTTTTGTTTCAACATAAAAATTTGTTTGCTTTGGCCAGTAGCCCAGTACTAAGAAATAATGAAGGTAACTAGACAGGTCTGTTTTGTTTGCCAGGAAAACATACTCCTCAGTACACGTGGCTTCGAGCGGAGTTCGCCAAGGTCAACAGGAGCGAAACGCCATGGTTGATTGTTCTGATGCACGCTCCATTGTACAACAGCTACTACTACCACTATATGGAAGGTGAAAGCATGAGGGTGTTGTACGAGCCATGGTTTGTGAAGTACAAAGTTGATCTTGTGTTTGCAGGGCATGTCCATGCCTATGAACGGACAGTAAGTTGACTAGTTTATTCTCTTCAAGCCATCAGTTTAACTGAGCCTCGTTCTTCTGCTTATGGAATAACACCTCAATCCTGAGCTCCTGATGAAACAAACTTTGTTCTCTGGCTGCAGCATAGGATATCAAATATCGCATACAACGTTGTGAATGGCCTGTGCACCCCGGTCCGAGACCAGTCTGCGCCCGTCTACATAACCATTGGTGACGGAGGAAACCAGGGAGGGCTGGCCACCAAGTAAGATGGACCATAGTTGCATCCACTAACTCAACAGATATGCATAGATCAAGCTTATATTAACAGTAGTATCGGCCTGCGTCTATATTTTTGGGATGCTGCAGCATGTCGGAGCCGCAGCCAGGCTACTCGGCGTTCAGGGAGGCAAGCTTCGGGCATGCCATCCTGGACATCAAGAACCGGACGCACGCATACTACGCGTGGCATCGCAACCAGGACGGCACCGCCGTTGCGGCCGAATCCCGCTGGTTCACCAACAGGTACTGGATGCCCACGGATGATTCCTTTGACGATCCCCAGTGATGGCATGAAAAGAAAAATAAGTGTCTTCATCCACGTACGCTTCCTCGTTCAATAAGTGTCGCCTCCGACACTGCACACAACATCCTCCTGTGTATTCAGAGTACGGTTTATGCCGCTCAGCTGCAGGTTGTGCTTTGTCGATTGAGAAAAACACACACCATGTGGATTGTTATAGGTCTGCAGTATCTATCTGTATTGCAATTGTAATTTTACATGGAGTGCCAGGTAGCGGCATGTTGTATAATATGCACGTACCTCTTATGCTGGCAGTTTTTGTTGAAAACTAAAAAGTATAAACTCTTTTGAACTCCATGCAAAAAGCAACAGCTGGCCGGTCCGTCTACGTTCTCCGTGAAGTCACAGCAACAAGAGAGACAGCAGCAGTGGACAGAATTACCAGATTGCCCGCTAAAGTTCAGAAAGAGAGGAATAGGAGGTTCCATGCTCCCAAATGGTGTTCTCTCCTTCAACTTCGAGATTTTTTTTGGCGCTCCATACCAGACAGTTGCTTTACTGGCACGGTCGAGGTTCTAAGTTTCCTAGGTTGATTAAGTAATAACAGAGCACTGGGCCAACCAATCATTTACAAAGTACACTCAATTTCGTACTCCGTTTGTAACCTGCCTACCACGCAACCACATGTGTGTGCATCTTGGTAGAGCATGCACGAGCTTGATTCCCAACTCCTCTACGCGGTGTGAGGGACCGGACGAATAGTCTGGCACTAATAACTCGAACCTAGCTAGCTGCTAGCTCAGTTTTTTGGTTTTAGAAACCAGCTGGTACGTGTGTTGTGTGTGTTTGATGTGTGGTTATCTGGATGTGTGGGCAACGGAATAATTTTTTCCTGATTAATAACATAGCTTTCCGGGGAAATATTTTAAGCTAACCAAGCAAAGTACCGAAAGAAAGAAAACAATCACCTGCTAGTTAAAAACAAAGTCGTCTTGTCCTCCTTTCTATTTGAGTTATAAGATATACACGGATTATATTATCACTTTTGTTCAGGATCCAGGTTACTAGCTTAACTAACCTAATCAAAAGATCATTATGGTATCTTCTACAGCTATCACTTAAATTTTCTACTGTTCATGTGGTATGTGCACGGAATGGTGGCAATAGATATTTCCCCACTATACCAAGTGCAGCACAGTTTGCTATAAATGATCAGATCAGTTTCTGCGCAGGTTAGCTAGCACTTAGCTGTGTTTGGCCGAGCACGGCAGCAGTTGCCCAAGCTGTTTAGCCACCAACAAGCCAGAGCTCCAGACAACATTGATGAGTTAGGAGATTTTGGTACTCACACAGCATTAGGGGCCAGACAGTAGCAGAAAATATGTCAGAAATGATCTACTCCAGCTCAGTGCAAAACTGAATAGACTCACCCATGTTTTGGAACAAGGGAACCCCCTGAAAATGGAAAAGTTCAGAGAGTATTAGGAAAAAAAACAGAAGCTTTTCAGGGTTGATGGCAATGTACAGAAGTACAGATAATAGTAGCTTCGATCATAATTTGAGTACATACCATAATAGCAGAGACAGAGAACCTGATCAGTTTTTTCACTGTGAGTAGGTGTGACTTGGGTCATTGTGGTGGCTCACATGCACAGATCCCAGATCACAACAGCACTGAATAATTAATGTCCCTTGTCCCTATACAGCACAGCAAGATCTGAACATCGAGATAAAGTTTTGAACAAGTGGATTTGGTATAAGCATAAGTGCATAATAATGACTGGATGTGAAAATATTCTGCAGGAAATAAACAGAGCACAGGGTCTTGAGCTATTGGCAAATTAGGAAAAGTACCAAGAATACATAATAGACAGCAGACACAGCATACTTTAGTTCATGAAGGGTTTTGTACTTTTATTAGTTGATTCTTTAAAGCAAAGAGCCTCTACAATTTACTTCTATTAATCATTTAGTACTCATTTTTTGCATTACTTGATTTTTTACAAAATAAATAACACGGTGAATGAGCAGACATTAAACAGAAATGAAGGTAGCTCCACGAACCATATTCTGTTCCAGAAACTTTAAAGCCTTTGTTGAATAATGGTCAAGACAGAATCATCTTTTACATCAATTCCTTGGTCCATTTGTTAGGTGCCAGTTTTTTTAAGGACAATGACAGCCACAACGTGAGGTAAAAACCGCTCAAAAACAATGTTACTCCCTCCAGCCCAATGTGAGGTGTACTCCTGAACTGCGTCAATTAATTTGGGCCGGATGGAGCATATAAAATACCAAAAAATCACCTAAGTCATTTCCTACACTTTTAATAGTAGAGCACTACAACATTTAATTTTGTTACTCCCTCCGATCCAAATTAATTGACTCAACTTCGACTAGATATGCATGTATCTAGAGCTAAAACATGTCTAGGTAAATCCATATCTAGACAAAGTTGACTCAATTAATTTGAATCGGAGGGAGTAACATATTAAGTTTCTGTCCATCTTTGCGTAAGCCTGTATGACAAATGATGCCATGTTCAGCTGTACTATAAATACATCACGGCACAATGGCACAGACCAATGTCACCTGCGTACCCCTAGTTCTATATGATTGCCACAATATGCACAGCTACAGATATAGGGCTTCAAATTTCTCTCTCCTGTCCAACTTTTCTTCGTTCGCAAAAAACCAGCTTAGCATCCTTTTGCAAACATCAACTAATTCTTGGGATGGCATAATCATAGGAAACTTTGCTATCCAAAACATGCTACCAGATAGTTCTGTATTTCTGTTGCTGAACTTCTACAACAGAACTTGTGACTCTAAATTGCCTCCAAGAAATGATTGATTCAGTAACATTAAAGTTACTCCTTAAGGGCATCAAAGAGAATAATAAAATTGATGCATCTCTTGAAGTGCAAACTGGGTGAGAATTTGACACAGGTTGTTCCATCTCCTTGGAGAAAATGCAGAGAACAATATCAATCAGGTCAGTAGCTGTTTCAATGTTCAGACCTACTTATTATCTGTAGATCTCCCATCTTTTAGGTCACGTAGGTACTGAACACGATGATCATCAATCCCCTTGACGAGAAACCATTTAATCATGGTAGTGCAGGTTACCTTGTCTGGTTTTATTCGTTCTATCTTCATCATACTGAGAACATCCCACATCTCTGCCAAGCATCCCACCCTCCCATATGCATCCACCAAACAGTTAAAGAACACAATATCCAACGCTGTGTCTGAATTCTCGACAATCCTTAACACTGTCTCTATTTTCTTAACTTGATCAGCCCTTCCATAAGCTCGAATCAACGAACAGAGGGTAACACAGTTAGGCTTTATACGGTCAGATTTCATCAGTCTAAAGATATATTCCATTTGTTCAAGATCCCCAGCCCTTCCGAATGCATCAATAACGACATTGTATGTGACTATTGTCCAGGAATAGTAATACTTCTGCATGTACTCCATCACAGCTCCCATCTTCTCATACATTTTAGCTTTACCATAGGAATCAAGTAAAATGTTGTACGTCTTTATGTTTGGAGAGATACCAGAAGCCTGGAACTTCTCGTAGCAGCTTTCCATTGTCTCAATCTGACCACTGCTACCAAAAGCTCTCAGAGTAGAATTCATTGTCCACACATCAGGTTTGCAGTTTTCAGACAACATCTCGAGAAGAGTTGACTCCATCTCAGCATACCTTAAACATTAGATTAAAAGCACATTAGCTTAATAACTTCAGAAAAGTCCACTTTAGTTAAAAACATGTCTACCACATGACAGCCATGTCCGCATATTTAACTCATTGATGTGTTTCATTTTTTAGCATTTTTTGTGAGGGTAATCTTATTCAACTTATAGTTCTGTACTTCACATCCACATAGGCTAAAACTACTTTTGAAACCACCTAAGAGTGAAATGGCGGTTCAATAACTCGAGGCTGTAATTCGAATGGTTTAGAGGTAAGGTTGAAAGGTGAACTTCTGCCAGAGTTCAGGGTTGAGAAGTAGACCCTTTTCATTACTTACCATGGATACCATGTCAGGGAGAACAATATTTGGAACTAGGAAATGCATTCAGATCAATATCCAATTTTGTTTTCCTAAAAGTTGTAGTATTATTGGAAGAAGTGATGCAACTCCATCACATGATCTAGTACCATAGAGAAGTGGATTTATGCAAGAGATCAGGGTTGAGAAGTACACCCTATTCATTACTTACCATAGAAATCATGCCAGGAACAAGATCTAGAGTAACTCAAGGTTGCAGTTCCAATGGTTTTAGAGTAAGGTTGAAACGTGAACTTCTGGCAGAGTTCAGGGTTGAGAAGTAGACCCTATTAAATCATGCCAGGAAGAACATGATTTGGAAAATGAGGATGAAAATAATATCGGATTTTGTTTTCCACAAAGTTTGACTACTCGTCGAACAAGTGACGCAAGTCCATAGCATGATCTAATACGCATCATAGAATACTGAGAAATAGTAGCAGTTTCCAGTAGATGTTTAACAGCTATATAACGAAAGCAGCATCTCAAATATTCAGATTATCATAAACACATGTTCTTCTCGCCGATTACCTTCCCGCTTTCCCATGAGCATCAATGAGAGTATTATAGGTCACGGTGTTGGGGCGGATACCCGCACTCGCCATATCCTCCAGCAAACCCTTGACCCTGTCGAAGTCATAGGCGTGCAGGCAGGACTTGATGAGGATGGAGTAGGTCTGCACATCGGGCCGGCAGCCAGGGGTGGCCTTCATCTGGTCAAGCAGGGAGAAAGCCCTGTCGAAGCTGCCGCTCCTGCTGTAGGCGGAGACGAGGGCCGTGTAGGACTCGAGGTTGGGGGCGCAGCCCTCGTCGAGCATGGCCTGGAAGAGCTCGTGCGCCTTCTCCGGCTGCTTGCACTTGCCGAGCATGGTGATGAGCTTGATGTACACGCCGGCGTACGGCCTGTACCACACCTGGTCCCGCATTAGCTCGAACACCTGGGCGTCCATGGGCACGGCAATTAAGGTCATGGTGTGGAATGGAGGGGGAGGGGTCGGTGAGGCGGGAGGCGGTACCTTGAGGGCGGATTCCCAGCGGAGGGCGGCGACGCGGTCGTGGAGGGACTCGAGGACGGTGCGGGGGAGGAGGCGGCGGGTGCCCTTGCCGGGCACGCGCTTGTCGAGGACGGCCTTGGTGGCCTCGCGGCGGAGGATGATGGAGAGCGCCTTCCGGGAGGCGATCTTGCGGTTCACCTCCTCCTTCCGCTGCTTCTCGAACTCCTCCGCCTGCTCCTCCTCCTCCCGCCGCCGCCTCCTCTCCACGGTGTTGGACGCCGCGCGCTGCTGCTGCTGCGGCAGCTCGCGCGGCGAGGCGGCCGCTGGTGGTGGTGGGAGCGCGCGGTTGTGACGACGGCGCGTGGACGTGCTGGGGAAGGAGGAGGGCGAGGGGAGCGCGGGGAAGGCCACCGGCGCGGCGGCCATTTTGCGGGGAGGGGAATCGGAACTGAGCTTGGCGCGCAGCGGCGGTGTGGAGCGATGGAGATTTTTTGCGAGGGACTGGATGAGACTGACTGAGCAACCAAGAAAGAGAAGGGGCTCCGTGGACCGTTCGATGGAGAAACAACGCCTGGGATCTCTTGTACGAGTACTGTAATACAGACGCTTTCCAGCCAGCACATAGGACTGCTGTAGTCTGGTTGTGAAAAAAATATACTGTAGTTCAGGTTTGGGGCTTTGGGCTAATTTTTTGCACATCATAGGTCGGATTTTTTTTTTGCACATCAATACCACATATATGCGTTGACGCTTAAGACAAGCTACTTCGATGAACTTACTCAATACTGTGGGAGTGCGCGGCTGTGACGACGGCGCGTGGACTTGACACATCATAGGTCAGATTAATTATATACAGTCAATGCGTTGACGCTCAAGACAAGCTACTTCGATGATTCAAACCACACGTCATCGTAATCCTATGCTGGAACCGGTACTTTACGGTTACAGTTTCTAGTATGGTTCATCGTGCAACAGACGGATCACAGAAATTTTGGGTACTTCGTGTTTGGCACTTTGGCCTGAAAAAAAATGGCTAAACATCGAAGCAGTGTAGGAGCAACATAGCTCGACCAGAAGGGAAGCAAGCAATAGACCACGAAAACCAGAAATAGGAAGCAACCTGAACTTGGCTCAGCTCGGCCATGCTGTGTTCCTTTGCATTAAGACGGTATGAGTTCCAAACTGACCTGGTTAAAGTTACAATTCAGCATGTTTCAGCAATTCATGTCTTCCTTTACAAGAACACTCGACACAGCACCACCAAGCTTTCTTTTCTCTACATATTTGAGTCCAGGGGCCCGAAGGCGACGGACAGTCCTGTAATGCAGCAGCCTGGCTTTGACGCAGTCGCACGGCCCCAAAGGACCAGGGGCTCGTCGTCCGGTCTTAGCGAGATCTTCAGATTTTCAGCAGTGCCACCGCGCTCTTTCTTCACATGAAAGACCCAGCTTAGTTTCTCCCCTGCATCACTACATGTAGGAGTCCAGGTACCCGAAGGAGTGGACCAACCTATAATGCAGCAGGCTGGCGTACACACGGTCGCAAACCCCCACAAACAGGGTCTCGTCGTCCGGGCTAAGCGAGATCCCGGAGATCTCGCCAAAGAAGTCAATCTCCTGCCGCTTTCTGTAGCACTCAGCGGCACTGTAGACATGCACAAAGTCGGCGGGCTCAGAGAAGAGGAGGAACCGGCCGTCGGAGGAGTAGCGGATGCATCGGATGGCGCCAATGTTGCCTCTTAGGACCTCGAGGGAGGTCGACGGGTTCCGGATGTCCCAGACCCGGCATGTCTTGTCCTGGTTCCCCGTTGCGAAGGTAACACCATCCGGGTGCCATGCCGTGGCAAATGAGTAGTCCAGATGGCCAACTAAGGTAGAAGCTATCTGCACACATGAAAGAAAGATATAATGCTAATGTTTCTGTCCAGGTAACATAACATGGTCCAGATAATGCCTACAAAGTAGTTTTTTTCTACAAAGAAGCAGGAGGCCTGCGTATTTACATTGATAGGAAACGTGCTTACATCTCATTAACTAGTAGCGCAAGGTGGCAATAAAAGAACTGAAGTATAATATAATAATGAGGATAACTGAGATTTTCTTTTTGACAATGGGCGAATAATAGCTGAGATACCAACATGAGACTAGCTGAGAACAAGCATATACTAGCAAAATACCTTCCCATTTCGTGAATCAACAAGAAGAGCATCCCGATCATCTCCAACTACTGCCAAAAGTTTCTTGTCCGGGCTCACAGATGTGTGCTGTCATTGACAAGGATGATAAGTAAGGAGAACAGTCGAACAAGGGTACCATAACCTGAATTTTTTTGTGGGTCTAGAAGAGATAAAACTTACATTCACTGGCCAGTCAAAACGCAAGTGATTCAAGAGCTGAAATCTTTCCATGTCAAATTCACGAACACCAGAATCATTATTCGATACCGTAATGCGCAAGCTTCCACTGCATGAGTATTTTGCAAACCTTTAGATTTCTGAAACAGTATCAGCATCATCAGATGGGAGGTCTGCAGGAAAATGTTTTACCTTGTAGATCTGTGTATATCCATGGCATTTGTTATAGCATTGTCGCTCAAGGTAGTCCTTGTACAGAACTTAACATCACCGTCTCGTAAACTCTACATCAAGACAGAAATGTGGAGCATGTCAGCCTACTATTTATGATTTGCCCTTTGTTATAAATCAGGGATTTCATTCTGGAGTAAACTAAACAATAACAATTAAAAAGGTGACTTAGCTCCCATATATCCACTGGTTAGGTTAACCTAACATAAAATACATCCCAGTGGGCCTTGAGGTTCCGCCCCAAAACGCTTATTATGGTTTTTTTTGTTATATGCACCGAGGGTTACCCTTTCCGCAGCCTAATCCTACCTCCTCCTCTCTCTCGTCTCTCCCCAAGCCAATGCCACCCTGCACCCCACCACCTTCGCCATCCACCACTGCGACAAGCGACCTTGCGGCCTCCGCCTCTTGCTAGGTTTCTGCCCAGCCGACGCCACCTCCCCGCCACAGTCTCGCACCACCCATTAGCCACCTTGCATCAATCTCCTCGCCGCCCCATGGTCAGGCTTTGCTCTGCTCCGATGCCCAGGTCCGCCTCTTGACTAGGTCTTCCCGCCCCAACCTGCACTTGTCCAGATCCACCGCTGGTCTCTCCCGTTGATGGCCATGCCTGTCGAGCCCAATGACGTACTGTGGCCCTCCTCCGCCCTGAAGTTTCTCCCAAGGTTGGACTTCAACATGTAAGTTTCTTGGGAGTTGTTCTAACCTGCTTTTTTAGTCATATGCTCAATTTTGCAGATTGGGCTGTCGTTTTTGGTAATGGCAAGTGAATAGGTCTTTGTCCATGTATGTTTATGATGTATAATCCTTACATGGGTGTATACTGCACTTAGTTTGAAATGAAATTAATGTGATCATGTATCATATTCTTACTTGGGAAGACAATCGATTGGTTTCCATGTACGAAACATGAGCATGTGGATTCCCCACCTCGAAACTATAGGTAGCATTTAAGATTGTCCATTTTTTTAATCAAACCACTTGAAGCATGTTTCCATGTATTTTCTGATTCTATGCGGATCTTGTGAGAGAGTTATTTCAGGTTGGAATGGATTGACGACATTGAGGAAGTAGATTATAAAATAGTGTCTCCTGGAAGTGGCAGATTATTTTTGTCCTTCGATTCTGAGTTCAGTGTACAATAGTCCTTTTTTTGCTAAATGGCGAAGTAACATACAATAGTCTCCAAGGATAAATTGAACGTTACTATTTTGTTTACACCTAAACAAAAGTTTTAATATTGCAATAGATTTTTTTTTACTGAGTCTTCGAGCCGGCCAAGATTTGTGACTATTTGCCATATGCTATAATATATTCTTATTCCCTAAGTAGTTGTCCTAGCCTACTTTCGGATAATGTTAAAAGTGGAACCTTAACAACCAATGGTTAACCATTCCTAATCCTAATAACCTAATGGTTAACCCATTTTTCTCTTATTATAAAAATAATGGTTCAATAGGTTCGAGTTTGGAATATAAATGGTTAACCAAATCCCATCGTGACTAACAATAGGAGATAGGGGCCAGTTAATACGCAGGATAGGAAGTAAAATAGGATAAGCACCGGAATCCAATGTCATGTCTCCCGGATTCCTACAGGAACTACATACAGTGTATTTGTTTGGATGCTCCACGTGGACTTTGTAGTGGGATTACTTCTTGATTAGCGAGAGAAGAGTGGTGATAAAGGGCATATTGCATTGAACTTGTAAAAGTAAATGAAAACATGAGGTTTGACTAGACATTTAGAATTCTCCAAAAGGTGAAGGCGAGAAAGATTTGTGTATAGGAATTTTTCAAAGTCAAACCAAAATCCAAAGGGCTTCACAGGAAAAAATCCTACAGGCTTCTATTCCTATGAATACCTACAGATATCTTTTATTCCAAACAAGCCAAAAGGATGCTTTCACTTTTATCTACCATTGACCATTCGGTAACTTTCGATACGGAATACTGAGCACAAACAGTTGTAGGAGAAAATTAGAAGAAAACCCAGTGCAACTGATACAGCTAATTTGACTGGAGGTTACAGTAATAAATAACAAAACCTAACGCCTTACCTTGCAAATTAGTTCTCCTTGGAAACCACCAGCAACCAATAAACCCTCATTCACTGCAAGTGTGCTAACTTGAACGCCAGTAAACCCTTCTAGTGAACTGCCAGGATGTTTCTGTGCAACCAATAAATTAATATTTATTACTTGCATAATCGGTTTTACATTAAAAAGGAACATTGAACTTGGGAGTAAAAATAAAAAGAAGAAAGTAGAAACATTTGATCAAAACGAAGCAAGCAGGAAATCTAAAAGAGGAATACCTGTGCTGGAGCAACATGCCCCGAGAAATCAAGAACATCTGACATTTTGTGAGACAGTGATGACCAGTGGCCTACTGTGGAATTTGACATGAAATACACGTCATGCTTTGAAGTTGCCCATAACAAATTCCGAAGCTACAGAAATAACAGTTGGTCAGTATGAGCAGCCTTAGGAATTATCAATAGATATGTCTAATTGGCCTGATCTATAGTAGAGAATGAAGCAGATGTCATGCAATGCAGACAGCTTACATCACTGATTACTCATATCCAGCCATGGTCCGAAGTCCGAACAGTGCTTTCAAAACCCCACTATAACCTTTACTGTCTATTTTCAGGATTATACTTCCTTTACCGCATGCCTTTTAACAGTTTCATGCGAAAATTAATATAACCACTACAATATTTCATTTGGAATACTACAGTACCATTAATGAAATTAAACCATTTTAGTGATATCCTTGAAAAAGCGATCCCATAAAACATGTAACTATAGTTTCCTTTCCAAAAAAGTTACTTGTATGGATGCAAAAAAGACACAAACTTTGCAAGAAAGCAGAATAAATTGTAATAAGAAAGAGGAGAATGTAATTCCATATAATGTTTGCTAATAGGTGAAATAGTAAGTCATACTACATATCCTACACTAAATACAAGAAAGATCGCAATTTACCTGAAAATGGAGAATTGATGGTTTCACTACTCGAGTATTGTACTGAAATTCATAGTATTTACTGTTCCCCTCCACTTGCTTGCACAACTAAAAACATTTAAGAGGATCTTTTCAGGAAATCTGATCATCTGGAACACAAACAAATATTGACTAATACCATTAATAGTAATTAAGACCTTATTCATAAGCTCTCCGGATTGAGGGAAGTTTTCATAGTTCTTGTACTGTTCCAGCCTAGCTTTTCTGTAATCCTTCCTGGTAATTTGTAACCTCTCCCATGGTATGCCTTGTATATCCTTTCCCGCCCTTGCTTCAGCTGCCGATGTGTCAGTTATCCTAGTGAGCTGGAAAATGGGTCAAAGATCAATATATTTTAGCTTAAAACTCAACCATTTTTTAAAAGGCACTGGAGACTACTAGGTCTGAAATAGTATTGGGAGCAAAATCTTCATGCCTTTAAAAAGCAACTATTTAACCTTGATAAGCTACATCAGTCACAACATATGCTTGTGATCTTAATGATTAGAAGATAGACTCAAGTACAGACACATGACATAAGCACTAAACGCGTAGAAGGTTCTTACGCATAACCCCAAAACATGACCCCGTGTGGTAATTTTAATTCAACAGGTGAACCGGCCCACCCGTTATCAACAAGGCTAAGTTACCAGTCTTGTTTTCTAGCAGAAAGCCCTGTTTTGCACTCCTTGGTCTAAGCCAATTCAAAAGGCACCGAAAAAAATGCATCCGTAATGCCTGGCCAAGAGGGGCATTGAAAATTATGCGCTGATGCCACTTGCGAAAGCGACCCGACAGAGAGAGCGGCAAGCCAAATCATTATTGGCCGGAGATAAGCATAACTAGCAGTGCAGAGCAGCATGATTGGGCAGACACCAATCTGCTCCACAAGCCCCATTGACACCAAGTCCCCACTTCGACATAAAGAATTTAGCAGGAAAATAGACTACATGTGGAAAATTCAGCACTGTCCCTGGAAAGTAGCTTTACACACGCGTTTATGTTTATAACTGGACTAAGGCTCCTACTTTGGTCATCGTTTGTTTTGAACGAGCAATTTACCCGCCCTCCGTAAAATATTCGATGGCAAGTTAAGCTTCTCTACTTCATCGTAACAAAACACGCTACTGTTTTCTTTAGAAATGGTTTTATCTCCCGGTATACCCACGGAGTAGCACTTCATGACATACAGTAGAAATTAATCTTAAATCGTGGCATTATTAAGGATGAACCCTACTCATCTTAAAAAAAGAATGAACCCTACCTACTGTGGGCACAAGATCAATTCACGGGCATGAACAACCTTAAAGAGGCCGCCGGCGGCCGGCGACGGTAACCAGGACGTGCTACCCACTAAGACCTAAACAATCTCATGCCGGCTAATTTTAACTGAGAAAGCAAAACCTCGGACAGCCAGCCAGTCAACCAATCAATCAATCAATCAACGAACCGAACGTCGGGTCCCGGCTCAGATTTGCGATTAGGGGAAACAACCAGCGCGAAGGCCAGCAACAGCAGCAACAGGAGAAGCAGCAGTGCGCAAAAAGGGGACGTGGTTTACTGACCAGCGCGTACTCGTCGTCGCCGTCGCCGTCGTTCCCCCGGCCGGCGGCGTCGCGGCCGTGCTGGAGCTCGCTGTCCGCCTCCACGTCCATGTCCATCTCCATCTCGCCGTCCGACGCGGCGCCGCCGTCGTCGTGATCGTCCATTTCCGCGCGCGCCGCCGCCGCCGCCGCCTCGCCGTCCCGCACGGTCGCGGCCATGAATCGCCGCCGGCCCTGCACGCACCAACCAGACCGTTCAGATCACACGCGCTCGCGCAGAGGCATAGGCGCCTCCGAGGAGGAGGTAGACAAACCGTACTTGTGCTGTGCGGAGCAGCAACCCAGAGCAGCGCCGGGCGCGTAGGGCAAGGGCGAGCTTGAGGATTGGAAGAACGCGCGGCGGAGCGGAGGGCGAAGGGGAAGGAGCTACGTCGGCCGTCGGCGGCGGGCGGCGAGCGGGCTGGGGGTGAGGAGGAGGAGGATGGGCAACGCGGCAGAGACGTGTGGAGGGGAACGCGGCTGGGCTCCTTTTTGTGCCGTGCGGCGAAGCGAGGCTCTAGACGGCAAACAGAGCTCGATCCGGAAACCAGCTTGACAGCGATGGGAGGGGATTAGGCTGAGGGGGCCTCTAGAAGCCATCCATATGATTGATGACACGCCCATGGTATCTTTTTTTCTTCTCTATTTTCCTCCATCGACTGCAACACTGTTTGTTGTTTCTAGGGCACGTCACATGCACTCCATGTGAATGGTACTTTTCAGACTATAATTTGTACTTTCGAGACTATTTCATCATAATTTGTGTTTCATACTATCCTCCGTCCCAAATTAGTTGTCTTAAGTTTATTAAAATATGGATGCATCAAGACACTAAAACATGTCTAGATATATCCATATTTAGAAAAAATTGGGACAACTAATTTGGGACGGAGGGAGTATTAGTTATCGCCGATTTAGTATAAAGTTGTACTAAATCGGCGACAACTAATTTGTATTTGAAGCAGACTTGAAATTCGTGAAAACATCTAACTTTTCCCGACGCTTAAGCATAGACAACAAACAATGGAACCATAGCTCTCTTATTCATTGCCACATTGAAAAATGTCATTTTTCCTCGTTAAATGCGGACTATTCCAAGAAAAAGATGACCCCATAACTATCTTGCAGTTAACATGCAATCTCCATCTTGAGGCAGGACGGATACTCTTGAAGATTCATCGATGTATTGTAAGAATGCAACAAGATTGTTTTTTTACACGATAGCGACACCCATTTAGTTTGTTCACCCATGTGCATATCACTTGAAGAACTGCTCCCTCCGATCCATAATTTAGAACTTTAGTTCAAATTTAAACTTGCAAATTAAGAACCCTAACCCCTTTCTATGGATCAGTGGGAGTGCTACTTTTAAATTTGCAAATTACTTGGTACGGCCATTTAGTTAGAGCATAAGAAACTAAATGGGTTTAGTTCATCTCTCCATGAAATGCAAGCTTATATTTGTAGCCACTTTGGTTACTTTTTGAATTTCATAGTGATCAATGCCACACAATTTTATTTGGCAATATAAAATGTACAAGGATTCGTGGATCATGTATCCATGGCTACATACCTGGTCAGGCACTCGAGCTATTCTACGATGCTAAGAAAACACAAATTCATCGCCTTGAATGATGTGTTCTTAGATCAATTTCGGTCCCACTTAGGGTTGATTGCACATCTATCGTGACTTGTGTCCACTGTTTGGCACCATTTTATTTTAGAACGAGGATGTGCAATTTGTACGAGGTCATGAAACCAATATGATTGATTTTATTTTAGGAAATTGCTAGTTCCCAGTTAGAAACTTCGTTACAAGTAGCTAAGAGGCATACATGATAAAGGTGATTAGAATTGATACAAGTCGGGCTGATCGGTTAGAAGAAAAACCCTAAAACGTCTCAATTGACACAAGTCGGGCTGGCAGATCAGTTGGAAGAAAACCCTAGAACGTCTCTCCGAACGCCGACATTGTACACGCGCTTTTAAGGATAGGATACTAGGATCATAGAGGCAGCAGCACGTGTATCTTCTCCATTCCCCAAAACAAAAAAGTCAGAAACATCGTGCACGTACCCAACCACCCGCCGTCCGGCCCATCACCTCAAAACAACCGCCCACAAGAAAAAGAAAAGCGCGAAAAGAGAAAAAAAAAAAAAAACAGGGCGGCGGCTATGCTGAAGGGGCGGGAGAGCCTGGTCCGCCTCATCGGCCGGCGCCGCCGCTCCCCTCTCCCCGCCTCCCTCGCCGCCGCCCTGCTCTCCTCCCACCAGGTCAATACACTGACCACTGACTGAACCCCAAACTGCTGTCCCACGCTTAACGTTTCCCCGTTTCCACCCCAGGCCGACGACGCGGGCGCGGGCGAGGGCGAGGCGGCTGATGCTGGCCCGTCGTCGGGAGTGGGCGCCGGCGCCGGAGCGGAGCGGGTGGCCTGCCCCGTCTGCGGCGAGTCCATCCGCGGCTCCGACTACAACGTCAACGCCCACCTCGGTCCGTACCCGCCTTCTCTGAACCTCCACACTCCCCCCGAATCAGTGGAACAACGCTCATTCTAGGTTCGCTAATCCCTGTTATTCCGGAATGACGATTGCATTGAGCTTCACTAAGTCGTTGCTAAACAAATCACAAATACGCCTAGCTACTTCCTGACTACAACAAGTCAAGTGTCGTTGACCCAAGACTATGCATGCTGTCTGTTGATTTAGGATAAGCCGGTTCCCGTGAAACCTTACTCCCGGTATAGTGGGATGCATAGGAAGCATTACATGCTTAGCAATACTGTAAAATTGTTCTGAAGAGCTCTGTTTCCACATGAACTGTGCAGATATATGTCTCACCAGAGGAGCGAAACGCAAGTTAACACAGAGCAGCCTTCTTGATTTCAGATTCAGTAAAAAACCAACTGCTGAGCCTACTCTAAACAGTTTGGACAATGATGATGAGGAGGCCAATAAGGGAGTAACAGATGGAGACATATCTAGGGACACAGCATTTTTATCCAGGAATAGTAGTGACCCTGGAAGCCCCGAGGATAGTGCTACCCCTTCATTAACTGCCTGCCTGCATAATTCATCTGGCATTTCCAAGATGCATGATACCTGTATTATACCTTCAAATGTTGTCTTGCCAAATACGAAGAATTCTGAAAATGACGGTGCAGCCGAAAAGGACTCTTCCAACATGCTTTCAGCAGGGACAACTTCTGGCAGCATTGATGCTTGTCCAGGCATGGATTCTAGCACCAAGGTAGTTGTTGACACTGTCATAGTGGGCCGGAGGTTCCGTGAAAACATTGAACTGCAAGAAGGTGTGGGAATCACTGTTTCGAGAGATCCTCAGAATGCCAAGGACCCTGATGCTATCAAGGTTTGCATCATTTGCAAAGAAGCTGCACTTTCTGTTTATATCCCTTCCATGTAGCTGTTTTTCTTGATACCATCGACAGGTGCTTTATGCAGGGTCTGAATGTGAGCAGATGCTTGGATACTTGCCCCGAGAGCTGGCTAAAGTCTTGGCTCCTCTACTGGACAAACACTTTGTTGAGTGCGAGGTGATCCCTTATTATATTACAAAAGAAGTGTAATGTAGCCTGCAGTTTCTACTTACTAGCCTACTAGGTCCTCGAGAGTTATGTAGGCTGCCCTCTTGTTGAATAAACAGATGGAGTCAATTTTACAAGTAATGCAATACTGTGGAAACTACAGATACACCATGTTCTGCCTGGTGACCTTGATTTGTGATGAATAAACTAGCCTTGACTACTGTGGTAGATTGTCTTAGATATCTCACTCCATGCCATCTTAGTGATTGCATGCTGATTCTAATGGACAGAACAACTATAAAATCACATGCTTTGCCATTGTAGTTAGTTTTCTGCCTATTGGCTATAAACTTAGTACTCTTCATACCCCAACTGTTGTAAGAAGAAGAGGTTTATGGCATCTCCTGGTCTGCATAAATTTCAGCAGAGCCATGTTGCTGTGTTAGTGATTTTAAGGTGGTGGTAATGGTCTGTCTCTGTAATTTAAGATTTTTTTTTCCGGCAGCCTGTCTCAGCGAGTATCCTCAGTCCTGTTAAGGGTGTTTCTCTTGAATTGGGCACACACTGCTGCTGTTTTAATCCGGATTCCAATGAAGTTCATATATGCGCTAAAATTATTTTCTAACCGAATGAAGCCTACTGTATCCGTAAATAACGATGTAGTTAGGATAAATGTTTGTAGGAGTGGGAGGTATATTGCCTAACTAAACACCTGGAAAGGACCAACCCAACTTCACATCCATTTATAATTAGTGCAAGCAACACTTCCGGTCACTAGAAGGCTGGAAGCCCACTCTATCTGTGAAAGTAGTTAGTAGAATACAGATGTATACCCTGGTGTAGTCACAGCTAGCACTCTTTTTGAGCCTGAACGTTTGCTTCATAGGTTTTTATTGAGATTGATTCCCTTAAACCAGCAATGCTAGAAAAATAATCTGGTGGTGACATCCGTGTCCATCTTTGCTGATGACATCAATCTTGCTGGCAGTATTTTTTTTGCAGTAACTTTTTTCACCCTGTTTGCTATAGGATAGCCCACAATGTTTCTACTCCAGCTTCGAATAGGTCTTCAAGTATTTTTTATAGATTTTTTTTCTGTAACAAGTCAATAACCATCATACTTCTGATGCCTAATTTCCTATTTTGTTAGGGAGTTGTGGTTGGTTTGCCTGAACAACAGCTTGACAATGTGCCTATCCATCTAACTTGCCAGAAATGTAAAGATGATGACAATGAGGGATATGAAGATCTGAGATACCGACAATCCTTGTGGGAAAAATTTCTCGGTGTTGTTAGAAATGGAAATTTACAGCGACCTAGCAGTGCAAGATACCAGGAAAATTTTAATACCATGCTAACGGATGTTATGACCAACCATACACACCTTTTCAGTGATAAGGAAACATCATTTCTAGGTTTATTTCCTTCCCATAACATCTTTATGTTTCTTGATCAAGAAGTCCTAATGACTAGTTTATGTTTTAACATTCAATAGGTTCTTTTAAGTCTCTATCGAATGATGGCCAAAGGCTTTTTGTGAGGATTTACAGTCGAAAAGGTTAGCTCCTGATGTATATTGATAGTTAAATTATTCATTTGGCTTCTTTCGTGTTCAATATGTGTGTTCTAGAATTTTGGTGCTAGAGATGTAAGTTAAGTGCATGTATTAGTTTGGCAGGTTGAAAAAAGGAACCACTCATTGTGCAAATATAACTTAAAGTGGTTAACTGAATTTCTTGCAGGGCCGTGGTTTCGAGTGAGGAGTATCTCGTATCGTGAAATATCAGATGTGGAGCATGCAGCCATGGAGTTAAAGTGTAATAATCTTTACCTGCTCATTTTTGTAACTATCATGTTGGCATTCTTTAGCTATATCAGTTGGAAGCTGCTTCTTTTAAAGTGGCAGGTTATATAGAGATGCTTTCTTGCACCGATGTTCCATCTGAATACGATATTAAAGAGATTCTCGATGTGCTAAGTGTTCCAGAAATGAAGGAAATGCTAAAGGAACTCCCGAAGGTTTCAATCTTACCTTCAACCCCTTTCTTGTTATGCACAAGTATGCAGTTTGCCTTTTACTACCCCAGTGTATTGTCGATTAGAATCACAATTTGTTCATATGTTGCTACAGAGGACAGTTACACACACTACTTTGGAATTTATAGTAGTGCATTTATTTATTACTAGTATGGCAATATATCACCTATCAGTGCCAACTTGGTCGGTGTTGTTGATCTATGTTGCATTAACCTATTGTGATGCACGCATATCACATAATAATATGGCACATCCATGATTTTACCCTGCAAAATGGCCAAGGCATATGATCTGGCAATAATTGAATATCACCCATTTATCCATAATATTTGCCGACTAAAGCTCAAAGCAAATGATGTGGGCATACAGCTATGTTGTTTCAGTTAAAATGCCCAACAACCTGTAAGCATGTTAAGTGGCAGCACATAATGTACAGAAATGAACAATAGATATTTAGAAATATGTAATCTTGGTCAAATTGGTAGAGGAAAATCCTGAGATAATGGATGAGCATTGGAACGTTAATTGTAATCACCACCAAACCTTATTTCAGGTGTGACATTTACCATAATTCTCGAGGCATGGTTAACAGAGCTTTTCTCTGAAATGCAAGAATACAAACGTCACAGCCAAAAAAGTCTCTTTGTCTCCCAAGCTCCAGTTCTCCTGTTGTTATTGAAAAATCGAAAATAATATTTACGAGTTTCATAAAAAATTGGTTGTAGCCAGTGATGTATCCCACAAAAGTGCAAAATATCAATTTGAAATCCTTTGTAAGGCTACACGAAAATGAAAAAACAATCTTATAATTTTTGGAGATTTGAAGATATGAATTGTTCACTATACTCAGATCCACTCATTTTTGTGTAGCTCAAAACATGAAGTGTTTCCAATTGATTTTTGGTACGTATATGGGATACATCATGGGCTAGAACCAGATTTTTTTCAGATTTTTTTGAAACTCGTAAATATTATTTTCGATTTTTTTAAGTAACAGGATCACTGGAGCTCGGGAGCCAGAAATCTCCACTCCACATCTCTGTATCGATAACAGATCGGCGGCTCAAAAGTAAAATTGAATTTGGACAACTGATTGATATTTTCATCAATTATTTTCTTTTTTTTTTGCGATAAATACTTTGATCAATTGCCTGTTACCGCAAGTTGTTTTCCCCTTTGTGCTGACATGCAGTTTATTTCTAAACTAGTTATTCTCAGTGAATATTGCTTTCCGCTATTTTGCTTTCCAGGATAACACAAACTGCACTCGTCGACATGAGATTCTCAGCACTCTTCTCTCTATATACAATAATGGAACCTGGTAAAGGCTCTTTCCTTGTTTCATACTTGGGCATCATGGCCTCATAAGCAAATTCACTTTTGGATGTAGCACAACTCTACCAAAGCGAATTGTAAAATGGACGGGAACCTGTATAAAAACCTCCAATATGGCTGATGAACTTCTGTGGCGTGTTCAGGTGAATGAAAATTTTGCTTAGACTGTTATATTGTTTACGGTATTGTTCCGTCCAACTACTGTTGGCATGTATGATGATCAAATGCAACCATGCAGAGGCTCTTTTTTCTCAATGGTGATCAAGATCTTTCATCATTTCTATTAGTGGATCTTGGTCTGGTGAAATTCCCTGACTACACGTGCAGCATCTCTCATCGTATTTTTCAAGAAAGAAATGATTTACTGGAGTATGAAGAGGTGAGATTTTCATTTCCTTATAGAAAACAGAAGCAGAACCTGCCAATCTTTAGTTGTGTTTAATGTCTTATGTTTCACACAGGCTATTCGAGTGGCACAGTTCATGGATGAATCTCTTGATAATGATAACATGGAAATGGTGTCAAGATGCGCCGATTTGTCTGAGAATCGACTATGCACTATGTTTAAAGACAAAGATAGCAGTTTTGCCGAATCTCCTCCATCATTCTATTCATGCTTTTCACCGACCTGGATCTATTCAAAAGTACTCACATTAGGTGTCTCTGTTTACGAACGCGAACGCAGGTAAGTTGTGATGAACTTATGGATCTACCCAACTGGTATCTGCATAAATTTAGATGTTTCTTTCAATTTTGATTGAACTGGAACCCTTGGCTATTCCATTTCTGAGGGGTGTTGAAACATCTTCTGGTCTGCTAGACGGATAATAGGGTGCTTTAGTTTAACTTACAGCTGTTAGATATTTAGGTGCAGACACTTGTACTAGGTAGGTTGTAAAGTTTCATCTTTTGTGAGAATTGTAGATTAATGTGAACTTTTGCATCGAAGCTGAGTTTTTTATGAATAAACCTAATTGAAATGGAGATCATCTTCTGAAGTCCTTTTCTGCTGCAAATTGATGGAATATATGAATGCATCCACAGAAGGATCTTTCCCTTTCCTCTTTGAAATTTATAATTTTACAGTACCTCCGAGTCTACATTCACTCAGTACCTAACTTTGCTACAAATGGAGTATTAGTTTAGGGAACTAGATATACTGACTATATTTTACAGGTATGCAGATGCAATAAGGACTCTAAAGGTACTACTCAGTAACGTTTCTTCTGGTAGACGGCGAGGATATTGGACACTGAGGCTATCTGTTGACTTGGAGCATATGGGCCGCCCAAATGAGAGCCTTTCAACAGCTGAAGGAGGAGTAATTGATCCATGGGTCCGTGCTGGGTCAAAGATTGCACTGCAAAAGAGAGTTCTGCGTTTAGGCAAACCTCCACGGCGCTGGAAAGTTCCTAGTTATGCTGATTCTCTTAGGAGAAATATAAAAGAGGTATATATGTATATCACTTTATGAGTAATAAAGTGCCCTTTATCGAAAAAAATGTGTATCACTCTGAAGGTCCTCAATCAGGACAAAGTTATTTATATCTGTCTACTGGATCAAGGTGATAACATGAAAATGGTAAATAATCTATACATGGGATGCATCACGAATATTCTGATATTCTATTATCAGGTAAACATCGAAGGAAGGCCATTGAATTGTGAAATAGGAGCAAAGAATGTTTTTTATGGCTATGATGGTGAACGCTGTGGGGTAGAGCAATTAGCTTTGCAATATTATGCTGATGAAGGAGGTGGTTGGCAAGGTACCCATTCAGAAGGTGGGATATGGATGACAATCTTTGGCCTTCTGATGTGGGATGTAATATTTTCAGAAGTATGCGATGTTTTCCACTCTAAATTTCAGGTACATGACATATGGACCATTTTGTCTCGTTAAGAGTTGCATAACCATGTGCATTATGTTGGTGCATCTTGCAATGACTATGCTTTTGATATATTGTTTGCATGTTCGAGTTAACAGAGATTTCAGTTTTTTCATCATGATCTTTTACTTGGCTTCCTTACCACGATTTCGCATAGCTTGAGTCCTGTGTTCTCTTGCAGACAGCCCCTCTTGATTTTGAAACAGATGACTTCTACAAGTCAAGAAAGGACCTTATAGAATCACAGTTGGAAAAGATACAGGACGGAATGGCTGAAGAGATGCTTATCAGCTCCTGGGAACTACATCAAGGGACATCCTGCAGGGGTGTCAATTGGGACCGGCATTCTATGGCTGACCTACGAGCTGTCGTTGCGTGTGTTGGTGGCCATCGCTTAGCGTTGCTGCTCCGGCATCTAGCCCTTGATTATAGGAGTTGGTCTGGTGGAATGCCTGATTTGCTGCTATGGCGTTTCCTCGATGAACGAGGTGGTGCTGAAGCTAAACTTGTGGAGGTTAAAGGACCAAAGGATCAGCTCTCTGAGCAGCAGCGTGCTTGGATTTTTGTCCTGATGGATTTTGGATTTGATGTGGAGGTTTGCAAAGTGAGCTTAGTTTCTAAGCGGAGATAGCTCCCCTCTATTCCTGGTGTAGCAATTTCATTATATATATTTCTTTAGCAAAATGTATTCAAACATACCAAAAGCTGTGACATGTATAAGCAGCATTGTTTTTTTATATCTGCATTGATGTTTTCTGAAAGTTAAACCTGTCTTACAATTTCCAATGTCTATTTCTTGGATATCGAAAAGCACAGAACCAAGAAATGCATCAATTGATTTGTTATCCCAGTTTTAGTAGTTTACTTCTGGTTCAGAACGTAAAGTGGCCGATGAATTAATCCATCTATGCTGGGCTAGTAGCCTAGTAGTAGGTGGCATTGCAGATCAGTTGCTGTCTGGTTGAAATATTCAGAAATTGTACGCAAACTGAAAATTGAGTACATTCGTAAGCCAGAAGATACACTACAGTTGAAGGATCTGATAACAACCCTTTTTTGGGGGCGTTCATGGGGACAAAATTTCCATCTTAGATGTGTAATACACAGGCTGAACATGATCTTGACCTGGAATCAGGTACAAGAAGACTACAACAAACAAATGAGGTATGGACAAAGTGATACTGATATTATATTCATGAGGAGTCGAGGTTGGATGAACAACAAAATCATGCCATTACAGAGGAACATTGACAAGTTTCACCACCGTGATGTATTTGAGAGACTGGCAAGTAAATATTAGTCATTGCCATGATCACAGGTACATCAATATGCAACCTAGTTCTCAACTTGCAATGGGATGATTTCCGGGCCGCTTGATAATACTTCAGTCTCTTTGGCTTGAAGTCTAGATGTAGGCCATAACTAACCATGTTATAGCTGGACAAGTAGTAACCAGTGTGGCCTGGGGGTTGTCATAAGTTAACCATGCATCCTCCAGAACATTTGCTGTGCCTGATCTAACCTTTATATGAATATGCTGTTAAACGCCTCCTCTAATGCTCTTCGCTTACCCAACTCAGCAGTCCAACCACCTGCTCGTGCCCCTCTCTCCGCACGTAGTCTCATGGTCTCCTCATCATATCCTTGTAGAGGATCTAAGGAACCACCCATTGGTTGTGGGGCGTTGCCTGTCGGACGAGGCTGATTCAACCCACCTGGAACGGCAGCAGGCGCATACTGGCCTTGAACTCCTGCCCCACCACTTATGCCCTGGGAGCTTCCAGCAGCCTGTTACAGTTTGCAAAACAAACATTGGCATTTGTATCACGAAAATATAAGAAGCATTTAAGATAGATTAAAATGCAACACATGAGCCTCAGGTGTTAAGTAGAACAGAGAACAACAGGGAAGCTATTATGGTTGGCATGCAATGATGCAGGCAGTCAAACTGAATGGAATAAAGTAACTGAGAATGCAATTATCGACTAGAAATTCATGCCACAAAGTGAACATGATATTAACAATCTTCCAAGACCTTAGATAGCTGAACAACCAATATCCAAAGACCAAAGCTGCAATACCTCTACGGAATATTTCTTCAAGGAGACATGGTGAAGAATAAAGATGAAATGCACATTCACTACCAAGTACCAACTGAAAAATGCTAGCAGAATATCCAGCTTAGTAAAAGTTTTTACCTTCCATCACCGAACGATCGTGGTTGTCAAATGCGTTATATTTCAGATAGATTAAACTTGTCGACAACATTTGATTGCATATATCCGAAATAATGCAAAGGTGAGAAATCTACAAGGTGGCCTCTCAGAATTTGGCACTATACTGATACAATTTGTATAAATAAATGTACTGTATTATAGCTATGAATGTTTCACAATTGTTAATTTAATATATTCCCCATACAGGAAGGCTTCTAATCACCCAAAGCTGATACAGTATAACATATATGTGTACCAAAACTAACCGTATCACTGGAACCAGCTTTTACAGGATTCGTTCTGCTCGCTTTAAGTGCCGCTGCGAGATCTTCAGCCTACACAAGAACAACGTTGGCCAGAAAATAGCAACCAGCTCCCAAGTCAGAATCTAAAGGTCTTACAAGAGGGCTAGAATATAGTACCACAAGAATAACATACCCTTTTAGCCCGCGACAGATATATCTGCTCAGCGTTTTCCTGCTGATACCTAGAAATTTTAGCTTCGATCGCCTCGACATCGAATCCTTCGATCAGGTTGAAGGCTTCAAAAGGGACATGAATTTTGAAATAAATAAATAAACGAGCCTTGATCGACATTGCTACCAATGCTGGAACGAGCAGGCCTACAAACAGGTGACGGGCAACTCACTCATATCCTCGACTTCCTCCAGGTAGTCGTTGTAATCTTTCAGCGACGGGAAATGCTCCCGCGTCTTGTTGAATCTGAGGTCGCAACCCGCACAAAAGGATCAGAACTCGACAGCGGAAGTTGGTTCGAAGGAAAGGGAACCTGGGGAGTTCAGGGGGAGGAGGGAGCGCGCACATGCTGGCCATCCTCCGGCGCAGGGTCATCTCCTTCGCCCATGCGTTCCCTCCGCCGCCGCCCCCCACCACCACCATCTCGCCGCCGCCGCCGACTGGACCGCGGGATCAGCTGCCGTGGGGTCGCGCCGTAAGTGAGCTAGGGTTCTGACCGGAGGGGGAAGAAGAAGGAGAGCAGGGCCCGTGGTTGCAATTTTGAGAAAAAGAAAGGTTCTTTTAGCAAAAGAAGACGCGATAGCGTATCTGAACCGCCCGATATTGATCGAACGGCTTGAGTAGCACGTGGCACGCGTTTGTAACCTTGGATCCTCTTGCGGTCCACGTCAGAAACAGCAATGGCGCACCCGCTGCGCCTTCTCGGCCGCATGGCCGGCGGCGGCGGCCGCCGGGGCCGCCTCCCACCTCCTCTCGCGGCCCTCGCCCACCTCTCCGCCTCGCCGCACCGGAGCCCCCACCAGCAGCTCCCGCCACCTGCTCCCCCGCTCCCTTCACCCCCTCGCTTTCTCCCTTTCGCCGTGCCCGCGCGAAGCTTCTCCTGGTACTCCCGCTCCCCATCCGTCCCCGCCGCCGACGCAGTTGCTGCGGAGGCTCCGGTTGGCGAGGGCGCAGGGGTCGAGACGAAAGGCATCTACTTGGATGATGCGAGTACCATCGATTACGGGGAGGTGCTCCCCGACGCGGCTGGTGGCGCGGCGGATGCTGCCGCGGGAGTGGCCGTCGGTAGCGATGGAAGCGGCGTCTCCGGTTTCTGTATGGGCACGGTAGTCGACGCCATCGACGGGTTCCATAGTCTCACCGGACTACCATGGTAGGCATCCTGCTTGTCAATTTTTATTGCTGCTGCCGCTGCCGCCATTAATTCCAACTTAAGTAGGCTTGGTTTGGCGTTTCTCATTCGCTTAAGTTGTTTCTCTGTGGTATTTGCGTGTGTTGTGACTTGTTGCCCTCTTGACTCAAAGTACACTAGATCCTTCATTTCTGTGAACAACCAAGATAACCGCTGAATTGATTTTCATTGCAGGTGGATAACAATCTCCGTCTCAACTGTGGCCATGCGACTCGTGATACTCCCTGCTCTGGTATTACAACTTCACAAGACTGCTCAAATTGGCCAACTATTTCGAAAATGTAAGTTCTGCCAGCTTCTGACCGCCCTTTCGTGTGTTAAAAAAATGTTTGATATGCATGGGCTTGACTGGTGGGCAGAGAGTACCAGATTCAGAATACTGTTGTTCATCTTTCATAAATGTATTCCTAAATTTCCGAATATTTAGAATATTAACAACTAGTCAATCTGTAAATGTAATCCCATTGTATTCTTCGAGTAAAAATATTCAATTTACCTGAGCCTGTCAGAGTCTATTCTACTGTTGTATGATTGAGTTTGTATTGTTTATTTTCTAATTATGTTTATCTGTTTCTGATTTTACTCTCATGTATCTCCTTTTAAAGTGCCCCCTCCATTCCCACCTCCTCTATCAGGAAGGAGTTATCGTGACCAGTACTCGCTTTTCCAGAAGAAAAGGCGAGAGCTCGGTTGCCCCTCCTTTCTTTGGCATTTCGCCTACTTTTCAGTTCAGGTAATGATAAAATCTTCTATAATCCACACAGTTTGAGAGTAAATAACATTGCAATTCATTTTCTGAAGTATTGCTTCTATTGTTTCTTGTTCCTAATCCCCCACACCCCCACCCACCCACACACACCCTTTACCCTGATCCGTTGTTTGAAAAGCATTTGAAAGAGCATTCTATTCACTCAGGTGTTTTTTCGTATATGCAGCTCCCTTGCTTTATACTGTGGATGGCAAGCATCCGGAGTATGTGCCTGAGTAATCACCCTGGATTGGATAATGTATGTTCAAGGTATCTCTATACTCAATTATCTACTATTACATTCCTTTCAATAGTCCTAAGTTTCTTAAAAGAGTATGTTCTGTGAAGCTCTTGCCGTTGTAACCATACATTTACACCAATGTGCCTTTTTTTCTGTTTATGAGGCATTCGCGAGCTATCCTCATTTTAGTAGTTTTGCAGCTTAAAATTCTGTTACAGTTGGTGTTTCACACTTACCAACATTTCTATTAATTTCAATCATGATGCAATATATGTAAAAATTGTATACTAAATGGAATAAGCTCTGGCAATGGCATGAACTCAGTTAATGTCTGTAATTCACATTCAAGGATGTAAATTTGATGAACTGAAGAGAAAAGCTGCATAAGCGATAATTGGTTATATATATTTTTGTAATTGACGAGTTAAATTTGTTTTCAACGATTTAATATTAATTATCTGTTGGTATTTCTTGACAATATACAGGGCGGTATTCTGTGGTTTAATAACTTGACCGAGTTTCCGCATGGTGCTTTAGGTCCTGTTTTTCCTATCTTAGTTGCTGGGCTCCATTATTTGAATATTCAGGTACCTTACTGCTTTGTATCCAGTTTTTATGTTTTAAAATTTTGCTTACTATTTCCCACTTTTCAGCGTGTTACCTTTATCTCAATTTAGTGACTGGTTAACATTTGATCCAATAAAATATAAGTTATGTTAGACCAAATTGATATCATTGGATTCATATAATCACTTCTGTTTCTTAATGAAAACCACTTTTGTTGATTTAATCGCAAACAATCTTCTACTGAAAGTTGAATGATCTTCTGTTCTTTTTGTTGCTATTTGGATGTGAACACTATTTTATATATTTTTGTAAAGCTAGGACTTGTTGCCGGTTTGCAGTAAATTGTCTGACGGTTCTTTCTTGCCTTCCTCAGATATCCTTCCAGACAAGCCATACCAAGGAGTTACCTGGAGTTTTAGGCTTACTAGCAAAGGCATGTTCCTGCAACCAATGTCATATTGGATACATGTTGCTAGCTGTCACAAGTTACATGCAAATTACTTGCATGACTGGCCTATTGCTAGGATCTTGTGTGATGAACGTGAATGATTGGCGACTCACTCGGCAATCTGGATATTTTTTACTAGTTCGGTGTCAATCCGTAGCACTGGATAGATTCACGCACTTGCGCAGTTTAGTTGGTCAGTACTACTAAAGAGTACACTCCACAAGTTTTCTGCATGTAACTAAATTAGACTGCCCTCTGTCAGATGACATATCTTTTATAGCTGTATCATGAATGTATTACCGTTACCCTTCAGGTTTAATACAGTACAAGCTATGATCCTGAGGCTGTTACCTATAAATATGCATAAAACCTTGCTTAGGCATATGTCTGGTGCTCCAGTGCTCTTGACCTTACAATCTGCAATATGGCATTAGTTTTTTCTATTAGAAACTTACTCAACAAGGTCCATTTGAATGCTCTCGATCATGTGTATCTCCACTCTTCTTATATTCTGATAACATTTCTTTCTTGTTTGCAGTACTACAAGATATACCTTGATATTCTGTCTATTCCTTTGTTTCTTATTGCTTATTTGGTCCCTCAGGTTAGTTCCTTCCAATTTGCTACATTTGGTTAGAGATGAGTATTATGCGCACTACATATATTGCTTCTTGTAAATTGTATACTTCCAGTTTTCTGCTCCATTTCAGTATTATATAGAGAGGGAGGGAAGGAGGGAGTGAATTTCTGTACAGTAACATGCTCTGTATCTCCACATATTCGTACTTTCACTCTCACTAGCAAACATAATCGTGCGCTGTATCTCCACATATTGGATAAATTTGGTTTAAGTAATCAAAGTTCTTGGAGCAGAGCCTGAAGCTAAAATTAAGAAAGATGTTGCTCTATTAAGAGTTTAATAGAAGTTGTTCTTATTACTATTTATCGTTTAAACATAATCATGCTTCATCATCAAACAGACTGAAAGAAGAATCACAGTTTAGAGCCTTTTTTTTTGTTTCATTTATGTTGTTGTTCAGATGATAGCGATGCATTGTATTTACCCCTGTTATCTTTGATTGGCAGGGAAGCCTGATCTACTGGACTACCAATGGTTTATTTAGTGTAGCTCAGGTCAGCTGAAGTTATTATCTTCTGCAATAAAAGCCATTTTTTTGTCAACTTTGGATATTCCTGCACCAGTTATTATAATTCCATGCTTACGTATATGTACGGACTTGACGAATGCAAGGAAAGTTTGTAAGGCCCACTAGTTCTTTTGCATTATTTTCTAGTAAAGGAAATAAAAATACTTGGTACGAACTAATTTTACACCTTATATATATAGAAAAAAGGAACATCGGTCAAAACAGATATAGACGAGTTCTCTCTTTCCTTTGTGCCTATTTTCTGTTAGTCCACATATGTTCCAGTATCAATGATTTAGGCATGTGTAAATAGTTATGATGCAGACTTTATGTTTATATTGCTGCTTCGATGTTCACATTGCATATTTTGCATCATATCTGATCTTTGAAATATAAAAATGCAGCAATTGTCCCTCAGAAATGATGTTATCCGCAAGATGTTGGGATTGCCTGTTATTGGAGCTCACTCTGGTAATGCATCACCAAAATCTGTTCTTGAGGGTCAGAAGGCGATGCAGGTGAAACCGTCTGAAAGTATTTAATGTTATAGCAATTGGTTGTTCCAACCATGTGCAGTTGCAATCATGCCAATCTAACTTCACTAATTCCACATCCACTTTCATCTCAGGCAGATCAGATTATTGCATTTATTCTTCGTCTTGAGCATATGCACGTTTTCTGCTGAACTCTTGTTATAAACTAACTTGCAGCATTGGCCCCTTGGAGGTACTCCCGTGCAATCAAAATTGGGATCATCTGATAATGAGACTCCAAAGTTTATGTTTGAGAATAGGACAATGATGGAAGAAAATGTATCTGACCCCAGTTCACCTGAGGAGCTTCTTCAAGTATGAATGACCACAATCTACAGAAATTATGTCATGAGATGTTACTTTGTCATTGATTCTAAATCACATATCTGTCTTTTTTTTAATAGCAAGCATTACAATATTTACAAACTGGCTGTCAAGATCAAGCTATTCCACTTATCAAGTAAGTTGGTATAACCTATCAATATGTGATTGCTTCTTCAGTTGGCAAGCATTTTCATCTGCCAATAGTAGAAATTAATGAACCATTTTTTTGCCTACAGAACAGCAATAGAGAAAAACCCGGATGTGTTTGAATGTTTGATTGGAATGGGGCAGATGTTGTTCCAAAATAAGTTGTTTGCTGAATCCGCAGTTTGTTATGACCATGCTATACCAATGGTCTGTTGTAATCTCAGATGTTCTTTTGTACTTTTAATGTTATGGGTTGAGGCAATATAACAGAGTGATATAAGATTTACTGCTCCCTGTTGTGTAGATTAAAGAACAGGATCCTCTTCTTATACTTGCATACTTTGGTGCTGGTCTTTCACGACAACAGCAGGTAGAGTAATATTCCTTTGTGATCCGTTTTTAAGCCATTACAAATAACAGTTGAATAATATCAGCACCCCGTCAATTCCCATTGTAGGGTGATAATGAGACGGCAATCAAACTCCTGCAAAGAATAGCAGAACTCAAGGAACCAGAGAAGAACAAGCAGTGCTATTTCCAAGGCTTTATTATTCTAGCAAGGTAACCAGCCCCTTTGCAGGTCATTTTATCAACATAGGCTTCTGTAGGGTGACAGCATTAAGTAGTCCACACACTTCTAAGTATTGGATTCAGCAAACCGAAGTTAGAATCCTTGCCAGTTGTTCTCCATTTTGCATTGCATCTTTCATGTGTCTTGAAGCCACATTAGTGTGTGAGCGTGCATTAATGCACAATTTTTAATGTTGTGTCATACTGCCAGCTCATGGAGCCAACTTTGTAGTTTAGTTCAAGTCCAGGTTGATTCAGGTTGTCTTATTGTAGCTAACTTCTGTAATTTAGTTTTTACTACTACACCATTTCATACTGTCAGCTCATGGAGCATTAAATTTAGTCTATGAACTTAGTACTTGAAGAAAGAAAGGTAGTGGGGAAAATTTTATACTATTCTCAGGAGAGTTTGCCCCTCCCTCTATCCATGCCATATTACTGCGAGTGCAGAAAAGGCTGCAGTGTTAGAACGGGATGGCAAGACTTAATGTCAGCTTTAGTACTTGTATGAGCCCTAAAATGAAAATGAGAGCAAGAATCTTTGCACTCTTTACTGTGAAATTGAGTTGTTTTCTCTTTTCACCTCTTCGCTTTGGTCTTGTGGAAGAGAAACCTAATTGCTACTTAAGTCGCTGATTGTTTGCTCGCAGTATACTACTGAATGAAGGTCGTAATTCCGAGGCTGCAAAATACCTGCGACTAGCTATGGCTTATGATCCTGCAGCCGAGAGGCTTCTGAAGGAATGTGAAGACTCGATGGAAGACCAACCAGGTCAGCAGGACATTGAGCCACCAGACCAGAAAAGACCATAAGACAGGCAGAACAGGGACATTATAGTGCTTTCTTTTTTTTAAGATCAAGGTTTTCTTGGCAGTTTAATTGCAATTTGCTGTATTTCCTAGTCGGGAAGTTTAGTTCATCCCCGGAGATTCCAAAATATACGTCACATTTTTATTTTTATTTTGAAATCAGATAGGGGCATTGACCCAATATATGAACCCCTTGGAAGCTGTGAGACATAGTCGTTTCAGATTTTGTAGCTAGGGTAATAATGTGCGGCACAGAAGTTAGCCCAGTGATGTATTGCAATTTTACCATTACGGTGTTAATCGAAGTATCAAACAAGAAGTATGGTTTGATCCAATCAATTCATAACTGTTTGGATCCGATTTTCATGTTGAGGTGGTATGGTATAATTTCGGTTGGATCTTGAAACTGCAGCTGCACAGTGTGATTAATTTTGTAAACTTAGATGATCTTGGAATTGCATGATGCAAATGAAGTGATCCTGTTGAATCAGCTGCTAAACTATGCACTGTATAATTACTCTTTAACTATTTGGAGATAATTCTTTCCAGTGGAAGGTGACGGGTCAGGCCAGTAAGCTCCCAGATGAGCCATACCGAAAAGTTGGTAAAACATGCATATACCAATACTAATTAGGGATTTGCTTAGATCCTACACCGTTTCAAGTTATGTTGCAACTGAGTTTTTTCAGTTGCAAGTAGCTTGTACATGCCATGGCCCATGAGGAAGTGCAACTCCGATGCGATTAGCATGGGATGCTGTGTGCTTCAAAGGAGCATGGTCGAAGATGCACGACGGAGTCCAAGACCTGTTCATCGCGGAGACGCTTGCGCTGCGTGACGCAGTACTGTTTGCGCGTGCAAGAGGGTACCAGAAGGTGGTCTTTGAAACAGATTGCCAGACCTGTATTGTCCAACCCTCCCGGGCCGCTCGCGCGAGGGGCTCCGGAGGCCCCAACCCTAAACAAACAGAGGCGGCGCCGACCTGCTCTTCCCGGCCGCTGCCGCCGCCGGCGGTGGCGGCCTCACCCGGCCGTCGAAGGCGGCGGGTGGTGGAGGCGCACCCTCGACGGGCCCCCTTTTCGCGCGGAAGCGGGACGTCAACCGAGGTCGCGAGGTGGTGGAGAGGAGCGGTCGGCGGCGCGGGATCTCGGAGGTCGTCGCCGACGACGACGGAGCGCGAGGAGGAGCTGCTGTCCTCGGCCTGGCAGGCAGCAAGGAGGGGAGCGGGGGGTGCGGCGGTCCGGCCAGGAGGCGGCGTTGCAAGATCCAATCTTGGGGCGGCGGCGCGGAGGATGCTTGCCAGGGTGGAGTGCCCTGGTGCATCAGCCGCCGGCCCCTGGGTTGGGGACGAGCAGCAAAGCTCCCGGTGGTGCCGGCGTGGGAGATGGAGGTTGGGCGGCTCGATCTGGGCCTTCTCGGGCCAGATCTGGGCTTTTGAGGGCCAGGTCGTCGGTTGGCTCGCCTGGAGTGGGTGTGCCGATGCAAACGTCCTGACACTCGCCGGAGGTGGTGGAGAGTTTTGCTGTTGTGCTCTGTCGAGGGTGGTGCTGCTGGCTCGAGCAGTCGTGTCGGAGGCCTTGGCGGGCAAACACGATGTTGAGAAGCTGCGGTGGCGGCGGTGCGAAACTTCATGGGCAGTGTGGCCCCAAACCTCGGAGGCGCGGAGACGAGCGATGATACGGATGAAAGTCCAGCCTAACTTGTTGGGCCGGCGGCGACGACGCATGCGGGTGTCGTGCCCCTCCTTGGAGGCGTCGCTGAGGAGTGTCGACGTCTCTTGCGCTCTCGCTTGGTTTGGTTGCTGTCTCCGGGTGAAAGCCTAAATCCTTCGGATTGGCGCGATGGCGGCGTCCTCAACGTCGTCCCTCTGTTGGGAGTTTCGCGTTTGGAGACATGGCTTTGGAGGTCCTGTTGCGTCTCCTCCGGTGCTCACCGCTTTCCGAGGGTTTTTTTTGCAGGGGCGCTATGCACGCCACAGCTGGCATGTCAAAGACGATACCTTCTTGGGGCCGTCCGAGTTCCGCCATCTTCTCTTTTGATGGTGCGTTGACAAGGAGAGTTCTGTTGGAGTTGTTGTTCTTCGGATGCGTCTAGCGCCGGTTGAGACGCGGTTGTGTTGCATACCTTAGGATAGGCTTTTTCTTGTTGTGTTTGTTTTGTCGTTGGTGGCTGTCTACGGACTAGCCGGTGTGGAGTTCGTGCTACTTGTGGTAGCCTCTTGTATTCAAACCTCTGCCTTCTATAAAGATAAGGTACGCCTTTGGCGTATTCTCAAAAAAAAAAAGAAACAGATTGCCAGGAGATAGTCTGGGGCTAGCACTCGTGAGAGGACAACCATAGCACCGTTACTGGAGGAAATAAGTTCGTTATGTCTTTTGTTTCAGAATTTTTCTTTGAACTTTGTAGGAAGATTGGGTAATCAAGTGGCTCATGCTGAAAGTTGGATTGAATCCGGGCTGCATGAACGCACTGCCTCGGCCCTCCTCATATATTTATAGACAATTACAAATACACAATACAAGTATAGAATACGTATTTAGCTAGGTGACTTGGAGTAGACTCCAAGTTGATTAGCCGGTGCCTCCTTATCTAACACGCCCCCGCAGTCTGAACCTGGGAGAGCATCGACGTGAAGACTGGATCGGAATTCCCTGAACAAAATGGTCGGCAGGCCTTTGGTGAAGATGTCAGCATACTGTGATGTAGATGGCACATGTAACACACGAACAGCGCCGAGAGCCACCTTCTCCCGAACAAAATGAATATCGAGCTCAATGTGTTTGGTGCGGCGATGATGAACTGGATTAGCCGACAAGTAAACAGCGCTGACATTGTCACAATATACGATAGTGGCTGTGTCAATGGGACGATGTAGCTCCTGTAATAGTTGTCGTACCCAGCAGGATTCCGCGACCGCTGTGGCAACATCGCGGTATTCGGCCTCAGCACTAGAACGAGAGACCGTTGTCTGGCGGCGAGACGACCAGCTTATCAAATTATCTCCAAGATACATGCAAAACCCCGACGTAGAGCGTCTAGTACCCGGACACCCGGCCCAATCAGCATCGGAGTAGGCAACAAGGGAATGAGAGGTGGAACGGTGCAGAGTGAGACCATGATGGAGAGTGCCCTTAAGGTAACGAAGAATGCGTTTGATTAGAGAGAGATGAGGTTCACGAGGGTCATGCATGTGTAGACAGACTTGTTGGACGGCATAGGAGATGTCAGGACGGGTGAGAGTGGCATACTGAAGAGCGCCAGCAAGGCTACGATAGAGAGACGGATCCGAAACAGAGGGGCCGGCTGTGGATGATAGTTTGGCTTTGGTGTCGATAGGTGTGGTAACGGGGTGACAATCGCGCATGCCTGCACGAGAAAGAATATCCAGAATATATTGGTGTTGAGAGAGGTGGATGCTGGTGGGGGAACGAGTGACTGAAATACCGAGAAAATGATGAAGTGGACCAAGGTCCTTCATGGCGAATTCACGGCTGAGAGCAGAGGTGACATGGGTGAGAAGGGATGTGGTGGATGCGGTGAGAATGATGTCATCAACATATAGGAGAAGGTATGCAGTGTCAGAGCCCCGATGAAGGATGAATAGAGAGGCATCAGATTTGGATTCAACAAACCCGACGGTACGAGCAAACGAAGAGAAGCGTTGAAACCAAGCACGAGGGGCTTGTTTAAGGCCATAGAGGGATTTGAGAAGACGACAGACATGGGTAGGATGTTGAGGATCGATAAATCCAGAGGGTTGCTGACTATAGACCACTTCATCGAGATGACCATGGAGGAAGGCATTTTTGACGTCGAGTTGATGAATGGGCCAAGCGTGAGAGAGGGCAAGTGAGAGAACGATGCGAATGGTAGCGGGTTTAACTACAGGGCTGAAGGTTTCATCAAAGTCGACGCCGGGCTGTTGTGAGAAGCCGCGGACCACCCAACGGGCTTTGTGACGGGCAAGAGAACCATCGGAGTTGTATTTGTGGCGAAAAATCCATTTTCCGCTCACGATGTTGGCACCAGGTGGGGGAGGGACAAGAATCCAAGTCTGGTTATGTGTGAGTGCGTCGTACTCTTCCTGCATTGCCTGCCGCCAGTTAGGATCGCGAAGAGCTAAGAGGTAGGTAGATGGTAGTGGAGAGGAAACAATGGCAGAGAGATTGAGCCTCTCTTTGGGACCAGGGAGACGACCTGTCGTGGAGAGAGTGCGATAGACAGGAGGTGGTACGGGTTGAGGCTGAGGTGGTGGGGAGGTGGGTGGTGTAGGTGCAAGAGGCATGGCGGCGGCGGCAGGAGAAGGGCGCGCAGCGGGCGAAACTGGTGCCACGGGAGGCTGGCTAGGAGCCTCGGGAGGAGGAGGTGTTGCCGCGGCAGGGGATACTGCCGGGCGAGGATAGGGTACTGGAAGCGGTGGTGGGTCTATGGGATCGAAGAGATCAGGTGTTGGGGGTGGCGATGGTTGAACTGGTGTGTCTGGTGCATAGGGAAAGGTGTGCTCGTCGAAGATGACGTGACGAGAGATAATGATGCGGCGGGTAGCGAGATCGAGGCACCGATATCCTTTGTGACGTGAGGGGTATCCTAAAAAGACACATCTGGTGGAGCGAGGAGATAGTTTGTTGGGCGTGGTGGAGGTAATGTTCGGGTAGCAAAGGCAACCAAAGACGCGAAGAGTGTGATATGAAGGGGTGAGGCCGAAGAGGAGTTCGTAGGGGGTGGTGAGGGTCTTGGCATTGGTGGGGCGTATGTTGATTAGAAAGGTGGTGGTGTGTAGCGCTTCGGCCCAAAGAGAGGGAGGCATAGAGGCTTGAAAGAGAAGGGTGCGAATGACATTGTTGGTGGTTCGAATGGCTCGTTCGGCTTTACCGTTTTGTTGAGATGTGTGGGGACAGGAGAAACGAAAGAGGGTGCCATGTTTGGTGAAGAATGAGTGGACTTGTTTGTTGTCGAATTCGCGGCCATTGTCACATTGGATAGCGAGGATAGGGAGGTTAAATTGGGTGCGAGCATAGGCATGAAAGGCAGTGAAGGTAAGGAAAACATCAGATTTCTTACGAAGGGGAAACGTCCAAAAATAATGAGTATAATCATCCACAATAATGAGGTAATAACCAAAACCAGAGGTGCTAGGAATAGGTGATGTCCACAAATCACAATGTAACAATTGAAAAGGTTTGACACTAACGGACTCCGAAGGATAAAAGGGCAGCCTGATGTGGCGACCCAACTGACACGCATGACATAAGGACGACGATGCTTTGTTGGGTGGAATTTGTTGATGTTGGTGGAGACGCTGCATGGTGTGGTGGCCGGGATGTCCAAGGCGGCGGTGCCAAAGCTCGAAGGATGAAGTGGTGAGGAGAGCTTGAGCGTCTGGTGGTCGGAGGGAGTAGAGTGGGCCAGAGCTATTGCATCGAAGAATCACGGTCTTGGTGAGAAGATCCTTCACAGTGAAACCGAAAGGGTCAAATTCAATAGAGCAAAGATTATCGATAGTGAATTGACGAACAGAAATAAGGTTTTTGATAATATGAGGAACAACTAGAATGTTACGAAGATATATGTTTTTAGGATGAAGGGGCAGTGTGTAAGAACCTATGTGTGTAACAGGAAGGGATGCACCGTTGCCAACTATGATTTTATGTGAAGAAGATGGTCGAAGGGAGGAGAGTATACCATGATCGGATGCCATGTGAGACGAGGCGCCTGAATCCATAAACCACTCTTGGTTGCCGGGGAGGTGCATGTTCTGAAGTGCTGTAAGAAGAGCTGGGTCGAGCTGCTGCTGCGAGACGTGTTGCTGGGGGGAATCATCAGACCATTGTGCCAGGTCGGCGTCATGGGAGGAAGCTGCTGTCCGGTGGCGGTGTAGGCTTGGTGACCAGGGCGGGGGCCCAGAACGCCGGCCGTGGGCGCGCGCCAGCGTGGCTGCCATGGTGCGAGCTGGAGCTGCTGCGCGGCCCGGGTTGGGAGCCCGGTCCACGGATTGTACATCCAGGGAGAGTTGTTGTCGCGGCCGCGGCCACGGCCACCGCCGCGACCACGGCGACCACCGTAGCCCCCACCACGGCCAGAGTTGATGAAGAGGCCAGGCTGGTAGGGCGAAGGGGGACGGGGATCGGTGCTGCCTGAGCCACCGCCACGTCCAGCCGGAGGGGCACGCTCGCCACCAGCGTGCGGGTTGATGCTGTTGCCGCTGGCCCAGAGCGCGGAGGCGGCCGCATTCTTGGCGTCGGTCTTCTTCTGCGCCTCCTCAAGAACAAGAGCAGATCGTGTTTGAAGAAAGGTGGGAAACGGCACCTGGTACGGGAGGAACGAGCGGAGATGGCTGAACTGCTCGTTGAGGCCGCGGAGAACCGTGAGGACGAGGGTTTCGTCGGAGACAGGCTGGCCGACGTCGGCGAGGGCATCGGCGAAGGACTTGAATTTGGAGCAGTAGTCGTGGACGCTCATGTCTCCTTGCGGGGTGTTGCGGAACTCCGCGTCGATGGCGAGAGCGCGGCTTTTCTTGTTGTCGTGGAAGAGGCTGGCCAGCGCGTCCCAGATTTGCCGCGCCGTGGAGCCAGGGGCCATGATGATGCCGAGGAGCTCGGAGGAGATCGAGCCATAGAGCCAGGAGAGGACGGTGTAGTCGTCCCGTGCCCAATCAGATGTGGGTGACGTGTCCGATGGCGTGGCGCCGGTGGTGCCGAGGACGTGGGCAGTGAGGCCGTAGCGCCCGAGCGCGACGAGGAAGAGTTCCCGCCACTTGGCGTAGTTGGATTCCTGCAGATCAAGAGTGACAGGGACATGGCTTTTTATAGAGGCGACGTAGGAGGAGGGAGTGGGGTTGGGGTTTGGGGTGGGTGCAGTGTTGTCGACGCTTTTGCCCATCTCGGCGAGGCGGCGATCGAGTTCGGCTTGGCGAGCCTGGAGGAGGGACTCACGTTCCTTGAGTTCTTGCTCGAGCTTCTTGAGGTCGTCGGCAGACATGGTGATGGTGGCGGCGTGAGAGAGGGAGGAGGGCTAGGGTTTTTGAGGTTTAGGGTTTTAGAGGGAAGAGAGGATCGGCTGGTTGCTCTGATACCATGAAAGTTGGATTGAATCCGGGCTGCATGAACGCACTGCCCCGGCCCTCCTCATATATTTATAGACAATTACAAATACACAATACAAGTATAAAATACGTATTTAGCTAGGTGACTTGGAGTAGACTCCAAGTTGATCAGCCGGTGCCTCCTTATCTAACAGATGCATGTGCAAGGTTGGCATGCGCTAACGATGTAACGCAGGAGTGATTCCTCTAGAAGCTTCCTTTTTTTCCCCGAGTGAGGAAATCTTTGTGAGTGAGATTGCGCTAGTTGAGCATTAAACAAGAGCATCAGTGAGCATATAGATCTTTATCTATTTGACGTACTTAGCTCAAGGAGAAGAATGTGAACTCTAGGTGACTCTGAGGCTCAAATGAAGATGTATCCATCAGATGTCTCTGCATCTAGCCCTTCACTTCTTGCATATCTACTTTATGCATCTTTGTGCTAGATCTAGCTTGCTTGCTTGTTGCTTAAATCTTATTAATTTGGTTAAATTTTTTAATATCCTGTTTATCTCCTTTAGTCGTATACCCTAAATAATTACCTCCTCTAGGCGATAAACCTCGATCTTAGTTCTGTTGTATTAACTACATTTCAACCCAACAATTTCAACCATACACGATTCAAGGTATCTTCTCCATTTTATTCAGATGGAACTCAAAGTTCCATTTTATCAAAAGATAGGATGGAGAGATAATTGAAGATGATTAACATCTTCAATCTCATGTACAATCAATAACCATTAATCGGTTTCTTCTTGTGCCTTCGACAGAAGTTTTTGATCCTTTCGAGACCATCTTGAAGAGAAGATGGAACAATGGCAAATGTAATGCGGACCCAATTTTCCATTCCAAGAACACTCCCTACATTTCAGATACACAAGTATATAAGTTGTGCTGTATAAACATAAAACCAGAACCATAATCAGGTTTCCTTCATTTTTGAAAGAGTGGAACAAATAACAGTCGTATGTACAAAGGATTACGGTTCATATTTTTCTGCATGTATTAACCAATTTATAATATATGTTGTCTATAGCCCTGATATTTAAGTGATAAGGATAACTTATATACATATACTTGATGTTGCGGTACACTTTTATTTTATATGATTGAAATCCGATATGTTTCACAATCGCAATGAAAAACTACAATTATGTATATGTTTGTTGATCTCGCGGTTTATGTCTGTTATACTAAGACGATAAGTATGCTCATCAAGATATTCAATGCATCGGTATATTTCATGTGTCAGTAAAAAAGGATGTATTTTTTTGGTTCAGTAGGACTAAACATATTAATCATTCCTCATGTAAGTCTTCCTGAAATGAGCATATACATTCCTACCTGGGCATAGAATAACCGATTCTTCCTTTGCGAGCTTGCAGCAAAAATCAATGTCATCATGTATCTCCTCCAAAAGATGCAAGTTCAGTTTCACCTGTTTACATTGATTTTAATACAGGGTTACTGAGAATTATTTAAGATTTCTACAAAATAACAACAACTTTTTTGCATCATTGTTGCATAGTAACAACAAATAAGAATAAAATTTATTAACATGACTAGTGCTTACAATAAGATTTGACTATCATCTCTATTCTTCAAAATACATTTATATTCTCAAAGAAAAATAAAATGATCCTTCTTATAGACATTCTATAGGAACATAGTGTTTTATATAAATAGACGTACGACTTACATAAAGCTTTGCAATGCGTTGCAGTAACAAATTAATCTTTCTTACTTGACCTTTGCTAAGAATATACTTTATTATTTAAAATAGACTTACCATAACAAACATGGATCCTTCTGGCTTGTGAGGACAACTGATGTATTTATTTTCCTTTATATTTCTATAACATATTTCTGCCGATTCCTTTAGCAGACCAATAATCCTCTTAAAGAAATCTTCTTTCGTGTTTTCAAGAATTTGTGGAAGAGCTCCCTACTCAATTTGACAGTACAAAAAAATCAGTAAATCAGTTTCCTTAAATAAATGTATAAGAGATTAACAATAGCAAAAATAGAAAAAAATAACAGATGCTGCTAGAGGTAAAGGGGTGCTAAGAAAAATGCATGTACATTTGATAAATTCTTTCACTTGTAAATAGTGCCATATTTGACAGAGAATAATATAGTGTGTTCACAATGCAACGTATATGTTATAAGATTTTAAATGTAAAAAACTTAGTTTAATTTATTTATGCGTTATTTATCAAATCAAATATAACCAAGGCAAATAACTAAAAGAATGTGTCTTTATTTAGTCATGTTTGACAGTGACCTAAGTGAACAAAATATAGTAACTTGTTACGGAGCAGAAGAATAGGACAAGAATGGGTAAAGCAAAAAAAGACTAACCTGAATGAAGGTTGCCGGGTCCGTTGAGACATTAAGGTAGTTCGTAATCGAGGTAGCAATCTATAAAAACATTAATAACACGATTAGTAAAATGCTAACGCCCACAATAACATATGAAAAGAGCGTTAGAGAGTTACCTTTGTTTCTTGCAAAATCCTTTTGGGATCGTATACTGCTACCCAACCAAGTCTCCATCCAGGCACTATCCATGACTTCGACAGAGATCCTATGGACAATACAGGGGCAATGTGCCCAAACACGCCCATTGGGATAAACGGCGCGCTGCCCAGAACCAATTTGCCATATACCTCATCAGCAATGACCAATATCCCAAGCTTTCTTGCTACCTCTGCCACCTAAATAACATCAGTACACGATCACTATACTATTCTGCTGGCCAAATGATTAGCAGACGTAATGCACATTTAGACCGATCAACAAGGTAAAGGATCCCAAACCTTGGCCAAATGCTCGTAGGAATAAACACTCCCACACGGATTGTTCGGATTTATAATGACAATCGCAACCGTGTTCTTGTCGGCGATAGACTCCAGCGAGTCGATATCAATCTCCCAACCCTTCTCGGGAAGAAGATCAAAATGCCGAACTTCTAACCTGTTGAACGCCGCCCGCGCCTCGTAGTTCGGATAGCCTGGTTTAGGAAGCAGGATGTTGGCGCCGGGCTGGGCCAGGACTGGGATTATGACCTCGATGGCTTGAGTTCCGCCAGCCGTCAGGAAGATGTCATCGGCTGTCAACTCGTAAGGCACATCCTTTGACAAGTGCTCTGCCACGGCACTGTTATTTTGATAAGGTAGAAGGTCAGATGTTTGAAAAGGCGCTAAAGTCGCAAGCTGCATAGGGAAGAACATTGGACACATGCAGCGGCACATGCACATAGATAAACTAGCTAGGGTACAATGCATGAGAAAGCCAATTTCGTTACCTTCTTGCGGCCGGTAGCCCGACGCCGGCGGGGTAGCAGTTGAGCTCTCCGGTGCGCAGCGCGGCGGCGACAGCGTCCTCGGCCTCTATGGCCGTGCGGAAGGCCGGGAACACGGACGGGTCGCCGTGCGCCAGAGGGAGCACCGGCCGCGGCCCATTCTCCTCAATGCTCGCGCTGATCTTGAACCTTATCGCCCGGATGCTCATCTTGGCCCCCGTAGTCGCCAGCACGCCGTCCTTTGCCCTCGCGAACTTCCAGTCCACCTCCTCCACATGGCCGTTGCTCTTGCCGTTGCTGTGGCCATTGCCCTGGTGTGTCGCCACCTCCGCATGGCCGTTACTCTTGCCGTTGCTCCGGCCGTTCGCCGCGGCGGCGCCGTGGCCATTGCTCTGGTGCGTCGCCATGAGGAAGCGAGTAGTGGTAGTAGCAGAAGATGAGTAGTGTTTTGTATGGTGGTGCTTTGACTCCCTGGAACGCACGCTGGAGTTCATATATAGCCGTTGCCTTGACCGACTCGGATAGCATGAACTGCGGTGGCACCAGAGCAGCAAGAAGCACGCACGCTCACGTGGCATAGTTTGGGGCATCGTGTTTTGGTTTTATGCAGCGGCTACCAGCCCCTAAAAAAAATAGGCAACAGGCACACCGGGGGCAGGGCCGCGGCGGACCAGGACGCATGAACCATGCTTGTCAACTGCACCCAGGTGCTGATTGGTTCAGTCAGTCAGTCCTACTTAGTTCTGCCCAAAGTCCACCATGTGAGCTGTTGGATATGCAAAATCAGTCGAGAGCATTTGTTTTCTGGGCGTAACGTACTGTTTCTGTAGCCAACTCAATAATGTAATGAAACTATCACAGGAAAGCATAAGCAAGCCAAGCATATGATAACCCAACAACATGCAAAACAATTGTCTCGACCTCCACGTCCATGTTCAATACAAAGGCTGAAACTTCAGCACACTGCCTAAAACCCACTCGCTAATACGCGGGGAACTCGGGATCAACATCATGTGCCCAAGACTGGAGGCCACCGACTATGTCCTTCGAGGAATGAAAGCCCTTCTCACGAAGAAGCTGGACAGCGCTCTGCGAGTCGTTGCCTCTCCTGCAGACCACGTACACAGCAGGTTGTCCGTCCGAGGAATCCATCGTCTCCTTCAGTGAGGTCTCCAGCATAGGCAGCTTCTCCGCCAGAGCGGAGAGTGGTATATTCAGAGACCGGGGAAGTGAAACTATTTGGAAGTGATGAGCGGGCCGTACGTCCAGCAGCAGGTGAGGTTCGCCCTTGTCGATCAGACTTTTGTACTCTGTGCAAGTGATGCGGGCGCTCTCTGGTAGCAGGTTCAGGCTCGGCGCCGACTGCATTAATCAGAACAACAGATGAAATGTCATAACTTCTTAATCTGACTAAGTCATTTAGTAGTGAAAATACTAGGCTTGTAAGATTATGTTTGGCACTGCATCTTTCTTTTCATAGGTATTAGAGAAACATTAAAGAACTAGTATTCATGTAAGGACCTACACTATTCAAATTCTCTTTTATCACTCTCTGAACTCAAACATAATTGAGCTAGCTTAAGCTAAATTGGGCACGAGGTTCGGCCGCAAAAAGAAAAGGAAATAAACTGGACATGGAATGCCTTATTGCATCTCACAAACTCATATTCCAACTCAGTTTGTCAAGGTACTAGAGCACGCTAATAAAATGCTTTCAGTGCACATCTGTGTTAGACTATTACTCCACATCTCCACATCTGTGTATGTGACTACAAATTAGCAAAAATTGCCCAGTAGGGAAACCCTGTTGGTTTATAGTGAGCATCTTCTGTAACACTTGCTAAACACTGGGTGCTAAGCTAGCTAATAAGCTCCAGCCTGTAACTACAGTTAGAAAGAAAATACTAAAACATGCAATTTAAAACTCCCTTTGTTTACAAAAAAAATACCAATTACAGTAAAGACAGATTATGAAGTCAATGTTCTGAGGCCTGCTTAACTATAACTTCCTCTGTTCCTAAATATAAGACGCTTAGTAAATCAAACCAGAATCTCAATACAGGAACGAAAACTTACCTTGTCAGACATCGGGGATTGTGTGAAGCTCTCATAATCAAACTTCTGAAAATCTTCTTGCGTGAAAACAGAATTTTCTGCACATATGCTGCAAATAGGCGAGCTTCCTCGAATCTTAACCTACAGGAATATGAAGATTGGATAATGAAATACATAGAATTTGTTTAGTATAAATCAAGCAGAATAAGAACACTTTATAAGAAGGTTTGAACTTGTCCTCTGTATGCTTATCCTCAAGAAACTGGTACAGATGCAAAAGATCAAACATGGTTAGTGCAGGATGAGCTGACTGGTCATAATCTACTATGCATATTTTTTCGAGAAAACACAGACTGTGTGTTTCTTTTCATTGAAAAGCAGGGGGTTACAGGCCTCCTAGGAGGAGAATTACAGCATTTGTTACAAGACTCAGTGGACATCCCAGGTGGTTGGGATGATCGCCCTGAGGCCAGCAGCTCCAGCTTTGGCCCAGAGCGCTACCTCCTCCCTAATTCTATCTAAAAGCAGGCTGACAGATGGCTGGTCATTGTAAAAATGCAGGCATTCCGCTGTTTCCACAGCATCCAAGCCGTAAGCAGAGTTGCGGTGGCGAGGCCCTTGCGCCTACTATGCAGATACCAACCCAACTAATTCTGTTTCAGCTTACAACGTCCACATAAACACCAATTTTTTTAAATTATCATTTTCAAATAATTGATATATGGCTAGTTTGGTTCTACTATACAAAAGATACTGAAGAGAACATTTAAGTTGCGGCAGACATCATATGGCGCTTGTACCCTTGTCTGTGCTGCAGCAGCTGTAAATATAAGACTATCATGTTCAGTGTACTCGCATACCGAGGAATAAACTGCAAAGTACAGATTTTTCCTTGTCAAAATACACATGAACTACAATGTGCATACTCACAGATGACTCAGATGGAAAGTAGAATTTATTAATTATTTTTTACACTCCTAATTTATGGAACGGGTAGTACAAGTAGTAGATAACGTATCTCACTGTGTACAGTACAGTATGGAAATGAAAAGGGTCAGGGTTGCATAAGCAGTAATAGTCCAAAAGTAGAGAAACCTACGATTCTAATACGAGCAGATAATGCATCAAAGAGTAGCATTCTTCCAGATAGAGGTTCACCAACACCAGTTGCAACCTTTATAGCCTCTAGAGCTTGCATGCAGCCAATTACTCCCGGAACTAGTCAACAAAAAGTAGTGAGCGTACAGTAGAAACTAGTTATAAACAAAAAAGATATGAAGCGGTGAAGCCCATATTGCATATAATAAGCACATTATACATCCATCCTATTTCGTGCCATTTTCTAGAGCTACAGTGGTAAATGTGTGCTCTATCTACAAAAGGGAGCATTATTTTATGAAACAATCTAAGAACGTAGTCACCCGATAGCAAAGGTGGGAATATCTTTTTAAAAATTACATTATGTTCGATGAGTAATAACTAATTAATCATGATTTCAATTGTTTCCATAACAGATAGTTATGTATGCACACATACCCGGACAATGTTTACAGTTCATACTATTTCATACATCGGTGTGCAGTTGTTATGCCATGAAGCATCATTTACTAGATTACTTACCAACCCCAAGAACACCGCTGTCCGAGCATCTCTGGCAAGCTGCCACTGGTGGTGGATTTGGAAAAAGACACCGGTAGCATGGACTTCCATTATGATGGTAAACAGTCAGCTATTCAAGACATCGGAAAATGAATACAAATAATACTAAGGAAGACAATCAAAATACAAGATCTTTTGCAAGAAAGGACATTACCTGTCCTTCTAAACCTAATGCTGCACCAGATATAAGAGGCTGCACGAACCAAATAACATGTCATCATTTGATTAACGAAAGCCAGTGCAAGTGAAATACACATAAATATTTTTTGTGCAATCTAATGCATAAAAACCTAGGAGGAGGCTTGCTAACCACTAACATGACACAACAGACAATCAGGATTACAAGATTGTGAAGTATTAGAGCATGACTGATAATAAAAGAAAACAAAAGTGTGTTACCTTGTTTAGCAATACACAACAATCACTGATCATGTACCGAGTAGGAAGGTTGTCTGTTGCATCAACAACTATGTCATATCTGTGTTAGTTTAGTGCTGAAAACAAGAGTATTGATTTTTTTAAGATGTAGTGCTCCTTTGCTGATCAAATCAGATTACTGGAGGATACTTTGTCACAACCTCCAAGGCATTGCTTGGTTTCAAAGTATGATGATGCTCTACCACCTGAATAGATGAATTAATCCTGAATTCAAAACAACACAACTGAAATTGTTTAAACAGCAGCCACAAATGTGATAAAGAGTTTTCCTTTGCATAAACATGGGAGACTACTACATAAAGATTGTTTGAAAGGACGGTATCTTACGCACGGCAAGCGTCAGCTGCTGACTTCACTTTTGATCTTCCAATATATGCTTCTTGGTGTATTATCTAAGAGAACATTTCAGAGAAAATATATAGTATCAGTAGTGGTATGCCACACGACTATTAGATATTCGATATAACATCAGTTTCTGATGGGCAGTTCTGTTCAACGGGTCATTTTTATCACGAACTTCCTAAATTACATCATTAAATATATTTTTTTTTAGATGTATGACCACCAACATAACTCAGAAGGTTGAAAATATAATGATTAGATAACAGAAGATAAGAGGGGCATCCTAAATTATCTGTACCTGTCGATGGAGGTTGTTAAGCTCAACATCATCACCATCAACAATGCCCAAGACCCCTAGGAAGATAGCAGGTAAAGCAGTATGTCAGTGACCAACAAGAAGGAGAACTGCGTCGCGTAAGAGAAACATCCAAGTTCATAATAGCCAAAACGGCTTGAGAAGCAAGAGGCACGAGCGTTAGTTACCAACACCACAAGCTGCTAGATACAGCGCAACGGGCGAGCCCAATCCTCCGGCGCCGACCACCAAAATCGACGAGCGGGAGAGCTTCCGCTGGCCTACATCACCGTTGGCAAAGCGTCAGAGGCGGCAACGAGCTGTCCCTAGCATATGGCACTGTTGAGCTGAGCTGAGCTGAGCTGACTAACCTTGGACTCCGAAGTCGGGAAGGAGGAGGTGGCGACTGTACCGGTAGATCATGTCGGCAGGGAGGGCTTCATCCTGTGCGAATCCACGGCGGGCCTGGCACGCGCCGCCGCACGCGTCCTCGCCTGCGGGCGAGGCAGGAGCGGCGGAGCCGGTCTGGAGCTCCGACTCCAGCAGCCGTATGCGGATGTCTAGCTCCTCCCTCTCCGCCCTCAGCTTCTCCAGCTCCCGCTCCACCGCCTTCCTGCTCCTCCCCACCCCGCCGCCGCCGCCGTCCATCTCGCCGCAGCTCGATACTTCTCTGCCGGCCCCGTCGCCTGAGCCGCCGTGATAACTTTTCTCAATGGGCCAACCAATCAGTTGGCTATCTTGGGCCTGGCAGTCCTACGTCGGTTGGGCCCACGAAGAAGCGAAATGAGACCCGGCCCATTAGAGCCCATTTAAAAGAGGCAACCAACCCAACTTGAGGAAAAAGACAGCCCGATAGCGCGTCGTTTATTCGAGGTCTCTTCTCTCTCTATCTCGGCGACTGCAGCGGCGGCGGCGGCGGAGATGGCGCACCGGCTGCTCCGGGACGCGCAGGCGGACGGGTGGGAGCGGTCGGACTTCCCCATCATCTGCGAGTCATGCCTCGGCGACAACCCCTACGTCCGCATGGTACGAATCGTACCCACCCTCCCCCCAAACCCTAACCCTATCTTGCTGATTCGCGTGCTTGGTTGTGGTTCTGCTGGCGTTGGCGCGATTGGCTCGCCCCGTGGCCATATGCTTGGTCTGAGACGAAGCTAGGTGTCTGTGTGTGCGCTGGGGAGTAGATCGGAGACGAAGCTAGTGTCTGTTTAGCTCTGCGGTATGGGTTGTTGTAGCTGTTGCGTTTTAAGATATTTTTTTACTAAGGAGCATGTCAAGTTTCGTACGGTGTGATAATTTGTCCCCGCTGTTATATCAGTGATTCAGTAGGATGGGTGATTTCGATGTAAGCAAGTTAACTAGCTAGCTAAACAGGAAGAAACTATCAAACACAAGGCATAGTGTATGTGTCCAAGCCAAGAGATGTCGACTTGCCACATCTAATGCTCTTTGTTCTGCATCTAATCTGCTTTCAGTTCTTCATGAATATAACTAGTTTTCTTGTTTGTCTCTGCAGTTGAAAGCAGACTATGACAAGGAATGTAAAATCTGTGCGCGTCCTTTCACTGTTTTCCGTTGGAGACCTGGTCGGGATGCAAGGTATAAGAAGACGGAGATCTGCCAGACGTGCTGCAAGTTGAAAAACGTCTGTCAGGTCTGCCTGCTAGACCTTGAGTATGGTCTACCGGTTCAGGTTCGGGATACTGCGCTCGCGATCAATTCGAATGACGCAATTCCAAGGAGTGATGTCAACCGCGAGTACTTTGCAGAAGAGCATGATCGCAAGGTATGTTTTGTTTTTCATCGCTTAATGTTGTTGCTATCTTGACTAAACATGATTCTGCTTATAGGTCAGCACTAATTTTCCATATCCCTCTTATCGTTTCTACTGTATTGACTATGTTTAACCAAGTCACTTGTTTTATGATTCAATGGCACTAGAAAATCAATGGGCTTTGTGATCTACCATAATTTGATCTTTAACAATGTTAAAGTATATGGATAAATAGTAATGAGCACTATATATTGTAATTGTACTCTGATCCGCTATATTGCCCTGCGCATTCTATGCTTATCTCTCCCATGATCTCTTGGCTGCTATGCATGAGTCCTGAATCTATGATTAGTTGTTCCTAATGAAAGTTCGTGCTTTATATGAATGTAGGCTGCAGCTGGCATAGACTATGATTCTTCATATGGAAAGGCCCGTCCAAATGATACCATTCTGAAGCTTCAGAGGACATCGCCGTATTACAAGAGGAACCGAGCTCATGTTTGCAGTTTCTTTGTGCGCGGTGAGTGTACTAGAGGCGCTGAGTGCCCATATCGCCATGAGATGCCTGAGACTGGGGAGTTGTCCCAGCAGAATATCAAAGATCGTTACTATGGGTATGTCATTTGATTCTGCCTGCAAAACTTTTACTTACATGATTTTAGCTCTCTAACAGATATAAGTGTACTACATTTGGAGGTGGTTCATTCATGATCATTATGTGTGAGTTAAAACTTCGGCAGACATAGGAACCTCAGACTTAGTTTAGACATTGACTCATGCATCCACAAACCTTGTTTTTGGAATGTTTTGATGCATAATTATACATGGAGTTAAATATTTTATTATATTTTATTTAACTTTATATACTCATATCACTATATCACTAATTCTCGTGTCCATAAAATTGTAGCATAGTTCTTTTGGTGTGTTGCAAGAAGCCAAGAACAATTTGTATCTTACAATTATATGTGTTTTTTAGTAGTCTTGGACCTTAACTGACATATCCTAAGAAGGAGATTAGCCTTTCTTTCCTCTATTGTATTACCATTAATTTCTAGTTTGGTTCGACAAGGAGATGGCACAGCTAAACTTAAATATACTACCTCCATCCCAAAGCTTAAGGCTTATATTTTTTTTGAAAACTCAAACCAAGTAAAGTTTGACCAAACTTTTAGAAGAATCTATCAACAAATATAATATTTTGTAGATACCATACGAAAAATATATTTCATTATCTATCTAATGATATTGATTTTGTATTTTGCATGTTAATGGTTTTTGGTAAAACTTAATCAAACTTGACATAGTTTGACTTTCTAAAAATAATATAAGCCTTAAGCTTTGGGATGGAGGTAGTATTACTGTAATAGTTTCTGATGGTGGAAACAGCATCTGCAGGATTAATGAACCTAAGATGAATTAATATTAGTGATGTATCAAAATTTCATGTATTTGGGCCATGGAGCTATCCAAACTTAGATGATGTAGCTCTTTATAACATGGTATCAAAGCACTGAGGCATCATACATCAACCTCTTGAGTTGGATTGAGTAGATGAATTGTTCCTTGTAGATTGTTGGGTGAACATCTTGATCTGCCCACTTTACATGTCCTTTGGTTTGGTTTCTGATCTTCCCTTTTTATTCTTTGCAGAGTTAATGATCCAGTTGCCATGAAACTTTTGGGTAAGGCAGGTGAGATGCCATCCCTGGCACCACCTGATGATGAGACTATAAGGACCCTCTACATTGGTGGACTTGATAACAGAGTCAGTGAGCAGGATTTGAGGGATCAGTTCTATGCACATGGTGAGATTGAATCCATCAGGATGGTAATCCAACGTGCTTGTGCATTTGTGACATACACAACAAGAGAAGGTGCTGAGAAAGCTGCAGAGGAGCTTGCAAACAAGCTAGTTATCAAGGGTGTGCGCCTGAAGCTCATGTGGGGCAAGCCTCAAGCACAAAGGCCAGATGGTGATGATGCTGGGAGGCAAGGTCATGTTTCCCATGGAGGGTTGCTCCCTAGGGCAGTTATATCTCAGCAACATAGCGGCGACCAGCCTCAGCCTCCTGGGATGGAGGGCCAGCATCAAGTGGCGCCAGCATCGCACTACTTCAATATCCCAGCACCGCCAGGAGCGGAGCAGCGGATGTACCCTTCAATGGACCCCCAGAGGATGGGTGCTGTAGTCAGGTCACAAGAGGGCGATGGCAAACCAGGGCCACAGCATGCCGGGCAAGGTCAGCCATCAAGCAGCTCGGGCCAGGGCTATCCTATGCGGCCGCCGGCACCTTACTACCCTGGTGGTCAGCAGTACCCTCCGTACTACCCACCATATGGCGGCGGTTACATGCCTCCACCTCGCATGCCGTACCCGCCCCAGTATCCGCCGTACCAGCCAATGCTGCCGCAACCAGCACAACCACAAGCGAGCTCATCCCAGCAGCCAGCAACACAAGGGCAGCCACAGGCTCAGGCCCCTCCTACTCAGCAGCCGGCCGCCCAGAACTGAAGTCCTGTATTAGAAATGTTGAACTGAAGGCTATTGTAACTCCTGCTGGTTACCAGCCTTTTGTATTCCAAATTTGTGATTAGCAGTGAACGTTTGCAGTAGTATTGTTTATCTGAATCTAAAGCTGACAGCTATACTGGATTTATCCGGCCTACAAGATTTTGTTTTGCCAATTTGGAAATTCCTCTTTACCCCCCAAGTCATGTTTCAGTATATTCTTGTATTTCGGAATGAGATGCCAGTTCATTCAGGTGTATAATTAGCATATATGCTATTGTTGGTTACTTAATTTGTGTTATCAGCTTGTGACTCAATTATGGTAAAGAAATGATACAGGCACTGCACCTCTCGAAGACATGCTGTCATGGATCACGTCTTACGCCGGCACAAGGACCCGGTAAACACGCGCGCCGTTGACTAGTAGCATGTTTGGCTGTCATCATCGATCGTGGTATGATTCTAATGAACTGTTGCCTCGGTTTAAAATAAATTGACACTTCTTTTGTGTCGCAAGTGCGACAAGCCACAGTTTCTGACTTTCTGTACTACATGAAATGTCAGATAAGGGGCAAAAATGTGACAGGCCGCAACCGCAGCTGCTATCAATGTGTGCCAATATCTTTTCTGCTTATAACGATTTTTGGTGGTTGTGTGTTCAACCTTTTTACAGCCAGTTTTATTAGAGTCGCGATAAGTGGAGCTATTCAAATCTATTTCACGTGTTTCCCCTCCACTACTCCCATCTCCGCGGTTCAAAATTAAAATGCAACAATGGCTATCTCCATTAGAGCAAAAACTCATACAGTATGGAGAACAAACCTTGACATCCTAGACTACCAAGAGATATGACAGCCTTATCCTAATTTGCCTTGCATGTAAGTAGTAGCTAACATATTTGCCCCATGGTCATAATCGAGAATATGCGCCTCAAAATGAGTTCTCTATGTAACCATATATTTCATTAGACAACTTGTTTGCAGAGATTACACATATGGTCACCACACAAGACAAACATGTGTGTCAAGCAACTTTACACAAGGAAAACCACAGTAAGTAAAATTAGAATTTCATTTCTGGAGAAACCTGCATCTCGCCAAAATGGCATTCATCGTCCTCCGCCACCACCATGGTAGCGTCTAAAAAAAGGCGAACAACCACCACACCTACATTTGTTAGAGCACAATCGCATTCAATGATGCTTTTCGAGCCGATGAAACGTAGCTACGAGCGCAAGACTTTGTGGCACATTGGCTAGGAATGTTCCCCGTGGTCCCACAACAGAATCGAAAAAGAGGAATGCCGCTGCCTACTGTCATCCTTGCGCCCAACTGCAAGACGCCCGTTCATGAGACCATGGGACCTGGTGAGCCCGTGGGCTTCAGCGTCGCCTCAAAATGAGTTAAGAGCTCATTTGAATCCCATCATTTTGCGTAGGAATAAAAAAAAGCATTTATGATTCGAAGAAAAACTTTTTTGGCTACCACGGAATAGGTTATGGAATTCAATAGAGAATTTCATAGTTTTCGTCCCATGCCTAACTTTAATTTCTTTCGGTACCATGTCATTTCTGTGGATTTGCCAAATAAAATGATATCATCAATGTCAAATGAAGTGAAATGATGGCTGCGAAACGAGCTCTAAAATTTAATGCAGAGTATATAACTTGGATAGACCATGAGTGCTAATAAACATGTTGCATGTGATGCATCTTTCTCTTTGATAGAAATCTAATCAGTTCTTCTCGAGAAGTGGTAGTGGCCTTATATAGTTGCAAACTGAATTTCTGCATTGGCCGTGTATTCAGAACTAGATGGAATATTGAACATTGAGACGCCAACTGTATTCAAAACTGGAGCAAATATCTCTGTTCCAAGTGGCGCTCAAGGCAGTGGAAACAACCAAATTGAAGCTTAAAACAAAAATAGTACTACCGCAACTGTTACATAATAAGGCCGCCGGGGGAAAAAAGGAGAAGAAAAAGAAGCTCGCACCGTCGCACGCATGACAGGAGAGGGTAAAATAACGGCCGCCCTATCGCGCTGGTATGGTTGGGCAGCTTCCACCACTCCGGCTGAGGCAGACAGCTAAAAAGTTTAAGAATTCCTCTGCGTCAGCGACTCTACAACCACCTAGAGGCGATATAAAGCGTCCTTAACACTCAAATTGAACGTCTCCACATGCTTTTTGTGTTGCATTTTGAACATTTTTAAAAACACCAAAAAATAAAATAAAAATCTCGTGTATATCTTGACAAAGTTGTTTCAGGAAGAACCAACATGTTTTGTGTCCTATGTGGAAAAATACAATGCACAAAAAAAATCGGTTTTATGTGAAACTTTATGTGCGCACGTAGAACATGCCCTCTACATGCGAAATTTTTTCAAAATTTGTTGACCGGATGCTAGGATCTGTTTTGAGTTTCCCGTAGATTTATCCTACTTTTTATCTTTAAAAAGTCACGAATAATTATTTGAGGACGGCTGGAGAACTTAGAACGACGCATTATAAATATCCTTGGTCACTGGCGAAGCTTAGTGTAAGTCAGGGGGCCCCCCCCCCCCAAGCTCTTTGCTGAAGAAAAGATATTTAGGGAGTGTTTAGATGCAGAAAAAATAGCATTTCGCCCCTCCAAACATTGACATTTTATCTTTCGCCCCCCATTATTTTTGGTAAAGCTCCGCCACTGCCCTTGGTTAATCAACCTAATTACCACGGAGCAATCCTCTCTCTTTGCTGGCGGGGAATCGAATCAATCCGCCGGGAAAAAGAAAAGGAGAAGAAAAAGAAGCTCGCATCACATGAGAGGGTAAAAAAACGGCCGCCCTGTCGCGCTGGTATGGTTGGGCAGCTTCCACCACTCCGGCTGAGGCAGACAGGCAGGCAGCCAAAAAGTTTAAGAATTCCTCTTCGTCACCATGACGGCGGCGGCGACGACGACGGCGGTGCCCAGTGGCGTCCGAGTGCGACCCACTGCCGCCACTTCCACTCCTTTCCCACTCGCGCCATCCATCCATCCCGCTTGCTTGCTTGCTTGCTTCCCCGACTTGTGTGCTCCCACCACGCACCGCCAGCCGCGACCTTTCTCCCTCTGACCCTCTCATTCTCTCATTCCCTCTGCTTTCGCTTTCGCCTTTGTGCCCGCGCGCACTTATCTATTCCGGGGTTCCGACGGCGACCACGCGAGGTGGGGGAGATCGATCGATCGAAAGAAACGAGAGCCGGTCGTGTGAGCAGCTGTTGCTGTGGTAGGTGGGGGCAGCCTGCCGGACGGCGCCAGAACCGGTGCTTGGCCTCGCCGCCTGGACGACGGGCAAGGCCAGGCCGATCGATGCCTCCTTCTTCCCGGCACCGGCAGGAGAGCGGCGGGTGCGGCTGCTGGGCCGTGCTCACGCGGGGCCTGCGCGGCTCATGCTTCCGCCCGGCGGCGGCGGCGGCGGCCACCCCTGCCGGAGCCGCCGTCAAAGCCGGCCTCGTCCACGATGCAGGTACGTTGCTGATTAAAATCCCTGCTTTCGTTCCGAGGTTAGTTTCTTTTTTCTTTTTCTGGTTGGTGGAAATCTGTTTGTTTGGTTCTGGGAACGGTCAGCTGCTTTGGGATTTAGCGGGCAACAGTTTGTTTGGCCACTACCGCGATGATGCGACTGGTATGGTGTTGTTGTTCGTCGAGCAAAACGGAAATAAACAGTCTTCTTCGATCGGGCTTACTGGGAATCGGTTGAATTTGGCTTTAGTACTTTCACAGTTCAACATACATGAAAAATCTGGAAGCTAATGGAAATTGGAAGTAAAGCTTCGTCCGTGGGATTGAAAATCTTGATAAAATTGTGCTAGTGGACTTCTCATATGTTGCTAATCACTACAAGGACCATGTCCTTGCTAGTAGTAGTGCAAAAGATTGCCGGCGTAGTGCTCAATCTCTCGACTCAAACCATTCATGCTTATAACGAACTGATTTCTAAACATTGTTGGGCGGAATGGTACCCTGAATTTAGATGCATTTCTTTGGTATCTGATCAACAAGGAGCGTCAATAAAACCTGCTAGTAATTTGAATTTGACCTCGCTTGTGTTTCCGAGTTAATGTAGGTGTTCATTTACTATATATTAAGCAGTTCTAGCTTGTGTCTTTATGTGTGGGTAAGCAAAAGATGTACTACTATTTTGTTTTATCCCGAGATTGAAAATCCCCATGCGAGTAGTGTATTGCAATTCATTTCTTTTAGGCGGTGTGTTATGCAATTCATTGTTATAAGATTCCAACTAGGAGGTTGCAATTTCCAATCCATGTGAAATGCCTGAAGAAGCACATGTGGTAAATACTACAGAAGCATGAGAAAGTCCTTGTTCCTTGCATTCAGGGAGTAAAATACATCTACTTGTGTTGCTTTCTTCGCTGACACTGATCATTGACATTATGCATATGATTAGCCTTGATAGTATAGAAACCATATTTGACTATTTCTGGCACTTCGATTCAGCTAGATGGGTTATCCTTATTAAAAGCTGGTGATGAGTATGCATAATATACATATATATATAATTCTCTTGGTCCTGGGTAGTTGGGTCAGTGTCTATCCACTTGCAGTTTGGATATGTGCGGAAGTCCTAGAGCTAATAAATATTAGCCTTGGCATATATATATTTTTATCTTAGCTCAAAAATTCGATCTTAGTTCAGCATAGTGCTTTCATGTTGCATCTCGGAGTATACAGCCATGCTATGTAGTCTATTAGTACTAGCTTTGCAGTTTGAATGAAATGCTCAAGCAACATTTTTTTCCTTTCATGACAGCGGAGATGAGATACCTAAATAGTAGCAATCGAGATCTTGGTGATCAGTTTCGGAGAAACTTTGGAGACGAAAATGGTGTTAATGCATCAACTGAAAAGAAAACACCACACAAGCTACTTGAATTTACTTTCCAAGAGTTGAAATCTGCCACTGTTAACTTTAGGCCAGACAGTATTCTTGGCGAAGGTGGGTTTGGGTATGTCTTCAAGGGGTGGATTGAGCCGGACAGCACAGCTCCTGCAAAACCAGGCACTGGTCTAACTGTAGCTGTCAAAAGTTTGAAGGAAAATGCTCTTCAAGGACATAGAGAATGGGTGGTAAGTATTTTGCATGCCTCGTAAGTCATCAATATATATTAGGAGGAATTATAACTTCTAAATAAATCAATTTGCAGGCAGAAGTTGACTTTCTGGGACAACTGCATCACAAACATCTTGTTAAGCTGATTGGATATTGTATCGAGGATGAGCAGAGGCTGCTTGTATATGAATTCATGGCACGCGGAAGTCTAGAAAATCATCTTTTCAGAAGTGAGTGGCCAACTACAAGTGTTTGTATTGTAGTGTTAGTGTTTATTACACATTTTCGATAAAGTTAGAGTTTTTTTTCGATAAAGTAGTGTTTATTACACATACATTTAGTCCTGATACCTGGAATGCTTTGTATAAAATGAGACTGACATTATGATCTTTCATAAGTACATTGGCTCATTTCTTGAGGAACCTTTTGTTGAAATTCAACATGTCTGATATCTGAAAGAAAAATCAATATTCCTTTGCAAAGAGGCAAAAATAATATAAATTTTAGCAATTGTGGGTTACATTTTTGTTCCAAGGTGGTCATGGTTTACTATGTCTAGCTTGCTTTTTGAAGTTCAAACTTCCGAACTATAATAAACCGTACTTTTGAACCTTAAGACTTAATCCTACACTGGTTTTTGGTGGTGTGCATTTAATTGCTAACTGTTATTTAAAACTGGTACTTGTCATACAAATCCTTACAGCAACAATGGTCTCTGTGGGATTTCTTCGATATTAACTATTGGTTTTTGTCCCTGCCTTGTTATTTCTACATTTTGTTACTATGTGATGTTTAACTGTTGGTAATATCTTGTGTTGTTCTCTCCCTTTTTATACTCCTTTTCATCTTAATTTGTTAAATCTTGAAGGAACTCTTCCCCTACCTTGGCCCTATAGGATGAAGGTTGTTCTTGGTGCTGCTAAAGGTTTAGCCTTTCTGCATGTTGGTCCAAAACCAGTTATTTACAGGGATTTTAAGACATCGAATATTCTTATTGATGTGGTAATATATCTTGTCAATTTTTTTTCTCCTGTGCTTCTATGTAGCTTGTTGCTTTAACTGCAAAAGTTCTGCTTCTACAGGATTACAATGCGAAACTGTCAGATTTTGGGTTAGCAAAAGCTGGTCCCCAAGGCGATAAAAGCCATGTATCTACTCGAGTTCTTGGCACCTATGGCTACGCTGCACCTGAGTATGTAATGACAGGTATTCAGCAAAAGCTTTTGGTGTCAGTAGCTACATTGTCAACAATTCTTCAGGATGCAGTTACTAGTTGGTACTTTACAATGTTTCTTCTAGCTTCTTGGCTTTGATAATGTCAAACAAAATAAAAACGCAGTTTATGATTATTATTTTTGGCAATGGACATGTCAAGGTTCATCTCTAATGTCAAGTGCACTTGTTCGTTCAGGCCACTTAACAACTAAGAGCGACGTCTACAGCTTCGGAGTTGTTTTGCTCGAGGTATTGACCGGCAGAAGATCAATCGACAAGAAACGGCCTCTTGGGGAGCAGAACTTAGTGGCATGGGCAAGGCCGTATCTAAGCGACAGGCGAAGGCTCTATCAGCTCGTAGATCCTCGCTTGGGGCTGAACTATTCCATTAGAGGGGTGCAGAAGGTAGCTCAGATCTGCCACCACTGCCTTAACCGTGACAGCAAGTCACGCCCAATGATGGATGAAGTTATCAAACACCTGACGCCTCTGCAGGACCTAAATGACATGGCTGCCACGTCGTATAGGCCTCGATCGTCTCCTCGCGGTGAGTAGCATAACATAACTCGCTGTCACTGAAGAATGAGCAACTATTTGTCCTTTTTTTCATCAGAATGAAAGCACCCCAATGTTCCTTGTTAGAAACTAAAAAGGGGAATCCAACAATAGTTAGTTAATGAAGCTAACTGCAAGTGTTTGTGTTTCTCATGACAGGAAAGGCTCGTCGGTGATGTCCAGATCGTGATGTCTTTCTTCCCATTGCTGGATGCTGGTTTTGTTAAACTGTACATAAGAAATTGGGCTCCATGTTCATCGGCAACATTGGAGCCGGGACACCCACCAGATGTCTCGTTTAAGTCAATCACACTATCTGGCTGATTGCAGAGGCGAAACAACAAACAAATCTGACCGCCAAATTGTAATTTGTAGTAATAATATCAAAACGAGTTATTTTCTGATTGAGATAGATGAGACCGATCGCCACGAGAATCCTTGGTCAATTGCTTTCTTTGTGGTTGATGCCTAGGTTGGGGCAAGTAGTGGTGCTTACTGTAGATATACACATAATCTCGTCCTGATTTTCCAACATGTTAATATCTTTCCTCTGTACCCGTAGGCTTCTTGCTTGGATGATGTGTGTGCTGATGCCTGCTTGGAGCGCAGAAATTTTACATGAGACGGTTTGGTTTCACAGGAATTGGAGAATAATTATATACGTTCCAGACTCCAAACAAGGGACACATCTTCTGGCATGACCACACAATTTAATTAGGCATCATGCCTATCTAGTAGAACAAGAAAGGTTCTACTGTTACAGTGTTACAAGCAATTTGGAAGCTACCAATGGACCTCTATAAGGTTTTCTGTGTGTACTTTTTTGGAAAAAAAAGAGTGAGTTGAGAACGAATGAGTACACAAGACAAGCCATAGCAGTCTGCCTTTTTAGAGAAAAAATGAAGTGCATTCTACCGACACACACACATCGACGATTTCTTCAGATTACCTTCCTCGGTCTGTCTGTACATGCATTCACTTAGCTGCAAAAATGCCATATCAGATGGTTTTTTTTATTCTGAGTTCTTACTATGTTATCAAATGTTCTAAACTAGGGTAATTATCAGCTTCATGTCCAGGTGATAAGCAGAGATTAGTTACTATATGATATAGCATGGCTGGCCTCTGATCATACATACAGGTGCGATGGATTCAATGGGGTTACAGATTTGCTGATTACATCTGTCTTGGGCACCCATATAAACAAATGAGTTGAACTGGAATTGGGTTAGTCATTTTACCATTGGCCAAGCTCCGTAAACTCTAGACACCATTAGTTTAATCGGCACATCAGCCACTTGCAGTATATTACACCTAAAAAAACTGGCAAGATTACTTTTTTATTTTTTTTAGAACAACAAGGAGCGCTCTCTAGCACCATTTTCATTGAAAATGAAACATACCAGCGTAATAAGGTTTTTAAGCGAAGATCTACAACCGAAAAGGAAAAGTAAAACTAAACAGCTGCGACCCTTACAGACTACCAGACAGGACCATCACCATCTGATGATAGCCAAGAGAGACACACTAGCAAACTGAAAACTACAGGAAGAGCATCTAACACAAGCTATCGAACTCAGAAACCTCCAGGGGGGGAACCCTTCCTTTTTTGCATTTTTGGTCTTCTCTCCTTCTGCTTTTCCTTTGCTGCTTCTTGCCTCAGATCACAAACGTGAACGTTGTCTGAATCTTCAGGGTGTTCCAGCAGGAAAGCTTCGAAAGCGCGGCCGCCATATGGAGTGGATGAAGTAGCTTTCCAGGACGAGATTCAGCCGAAAGAAGTGCATCTTAGTCGGCATCAACGATGGCAAGCTCTTCAGTTTTCTTATGAGAACAGTTTTGTACTTCTCCACCAGATCCCACACCAGGGTTTTGAAAGGCACCTGCCAGGGTCCTTAGATACGTAAGGATTAGCATACACACCTGTTTCATATCAATCCAAGTTTTTCTATTAAACACCAGATGATTTCTATTGTTTCAAATGCTGAAACTACATTGAACTGCTCATATCTCTTATTGCAAATCCATTTAGAAGCAAGAGAAAGATAATTGTTTACTTTTTTATTTATTTGCCTAGACACTCTCGGTCTGTTACTTTGATTCTTGGGGTATTCTTCAAGCAGGGAAAAAATGTGAAAATATCGCACATGGGTGTTTCTTGTTGCTATTGTCACTTAAGTCGATTCAACTATGTGGGAGGCGGCTGATTTTGGCCCGTATCATCCGTGCAGCCAAAGACAATCCCATTTTTACCGACCGGTTTGAATTTGCTTTCTATCGCTTAGATTCACCCAAGAGCATATTAAAACTTTGAACTTTTCCAAAATATGTAAATCTCCCATAATTCAATAAGTTTCTACTAATGAATCTAATTATTTTTAGATCCCATGAAACCACTGACTTACGGGGCCTAGTCGATAGAATCGTTGTCAACTAAGTTAAACCGAGATTGACCCTACGTGTGTCTCAGATACTGAGATTACACAAAGATTGGCATTTTTTGTGGCAAACCAATATATTTAGCGCTCCACACAAAAGCAACGCCAACGATTGGTGATTTGTGCATTTTCATCGTTTTGCAAAATGCTAGGGACTTCACAACGAGGATTGAGCAGAGTTGTTGATTGTCGCCAAACATTTTTCTAAGAATGGTATCTTGGCTTCGTGCAAGGCTGAGCGCAACACGATCTGAGAGACAAATTGCAGGAAAAAAAATCAAAGGAATCTCAGTGATGACATGCTTGTATTTGTTGGTGTATATGGTTTACATGCATGTGAAAGAAAGGAGAGGTGCAACACGCTTAGACTAGAAATGCGGCAGACCGTACTTCTCACTGAATCAATCATGATTGTTAGTTAGCGATCGTCTTCGCCAGGCTCACATTAAGTCTCGACGAAAAGATGGTACTCGGACCCCGAGTACTCGTGGAATGGAATTTTCCGCTTCTTCGTGCAAGGCTGGGTGCCACCGTCCAGCCGTCCGTCCAGGCGCGGAATGCGCCAAACCCTGGCAGGTCACGGGCGCGCGCGGACAAATCCTGATGTCAGTCTCGTTCCCGTTCTCGGGCTCATCACGCGCTGCTAGCTAGCCATGGCACCGGCGCGTGCATGGCCGGGAAAGGCAACGCCAGCCTCAGTGCGGATGCCGGCCCGTGAGTCCGCGCCGTGGCGTCTTGCGCGCGCGTCCTCGCCAGGTGGACTCCGGTCGAACACATGGCGCGCCGCACGGGGTGTGCGTCGCCTGGCGTCTCCTCTTTATAAAATGCGCCGATCGGTCACGGGCTAGCTCACGGCATTGCACTGCGCAGTGCACACCTCCGCGGCGCCATGGCCAGCCTCGCCTCCGTTGCTTCGCTCCTGCTCGCTGCCATCGTCGCCGTCCTGGTACTCGTACCCGGATCGTACGGGTCGCGCAGCAACTGCCCGCTGCCGGACCCCGGCCACGGCGCCGGCGGTGGTGGTTCTGGTGGAGGGGGACAACACCCGCCCCACCACGGCAAGCCGCCCAAGCACCACGGAGGCCCACCGTCGGGCCCCAAATGCCCGCCGTGCCACCGCCCGCCGACGCCGCGTCCACCACCATACGCCCCGCCGACTCCACCATACATCCCCCCGACTCCGCCGTACGGGCCACCAACGCCACTGCCACCACCCTACGTACCGCCGTACGTACCGCCGTCGCCACCGTACGTCCCGCCTTCTCCACCATACATCCCGCCGTACGTGCCGCCGTTCGTGCCACCGACTCCTCCCTACGTGCCGTCACCGCCGTACGTGCCACCGACTCCGCCATACGTGCCTCCGACGCCGCCGTACGTGCCGTCCCCGACACCGCCGTCGCCGGGGCATGGGAAGACGTGCCCGGTGGACGCGCTGAGGCTGAACGCGTGCGTGGACCTGCTGGGCGGGCTGGTGCACCTGGTGATCGGGCGGGAGGCGCGCTCCAAGTGCTGCCCGCTGGTGCAGGGGATAGCGGACCTGGACGCGGCGCTCTGCCTCTGCACCACCATCCGGGCGCGCCTCCTCAACATCAACATCTACCTCCCCGTCGCGCTCCGCCTGCTCATCACCTGCGGCAAGCACCCGCCCAGCGGCTTCAACTGCCCCACCGTCCTCGACGCCTAGCCGAGCTGCATGCTTGGCTAGCCAGCTTAATTACTTACTCTCTAGTGATGTGTGTGCCTGGCCACGATTTGTGTTTACCGGTCGATTTTATTTCTTCCGTGTGTGAGGTTATGAGTGAGTGTAGTCCATGATCTCCGATCAAGTGTAGTTCAATTAACGTGTGCTACTGTCCATGTTTGTTAAGATTACAATAATCTGAAGCTAATTCAGCCATTGAGTTCAAGAAAAAATTTATTTTTTGGCGGTTCATTGTCGCGGCAGTTCTTATCTTAACGTCTAGCTCTGCTAGATTATCTGTGTCCACCAACTTTTTTCGTCAGATTCGGATTTGTAAATTTGTAATACGAGCGGCCAAAGACCATTTGCAGCTAAGGACATGTGCAACAGTTTATTTAAGGTGTGTGACTAATTCTCAATCGACTGAAAACTAACTCTTTCAATCTCAGTTGCAAAACTAACTTTTTGAATCTTAGTTGCAAACTTGCAATACATGTAGCAACTTACCATTGGCACGGATAATATGAATCCCTTTTTGAAACTTAGGCCCCGTTTGATAGCTCTGTATATTTGAAGTATTTTGAGAATACTGCAGTTTCTAGAAATACTGCAGTTTAAAACAATTTGAGGTGTTTGGTTCGGGCTAATACTTCAGTTTAAAAAACTGTAGTATTACTAAAACTGTGGTTATTTTGAAGTATTGAAAAAAGAGGTCCGACCCTCTTTTTCTGAACTGTGAAACAAGAAAAACAAAGTATCACTCATCCCTCGCTATTCCAAGCCGTCGCCGTGGCCGCTATGTCACCGCGTGAATGTGCTCTCTCTCGCCAACGGCATCCTGTACAAGCTCCAGACCAAGAAGATGTATCGGCTTATGTTGCAGTACCGAGTGGCCGGTACTCCGGCACCAGGCGCCACTCTGTACGGCAAGCCGGAGTTATTCAAGCTAACCTCCTACTAGTTGTCTTAGTGCACTAGACAAAACGTATGGAGTAATTGAGCTAGTAATAGTTGCACTCCTCTAGGCTCTTGCTAGCTTCATGTGAGTCGGTGTGTAAGTGTAAAGTTCTATCCTTCAATAAAATTGATTACTCAAGCTTCAAAACTACGGTAAAACTGAAGTTGTCAAACGCATCTCAGTTTTGTCAAAAACTGAGAAAAACTATTGTTTCAAGAAAATGAAGTATCTCCTTGCACGGCATTTTAATACTTTGGTTTTGTAATACTTTTGTTTTAGCAATACATGTAGCAACTTACCATTGGCACGGATAACATGAATCACGAAAAAATCTAACGCTATAAAGTATTTTCCTAGTTGCATTAAAAAATCTCAAGTGCACAAATCATGTAAATCTAATAGCAATTCATCGTTAACAAGAAGAAGCAAAGCAAATCTAACGTTATGAGGCTTAGTTCTAGTTACTACCTGACTTGCAAATGAAAAATCAAACTTACAACCCAGTTTGCAACTCAAGTGCACGAATCACGATGTAAATCTGATGTTGTAGGACTTGACTGAGAATTAAGTTAGTTATCATCTAGTTGAGAACTAGCAAAAATGTTATTTAACAAGTGCCCTCAAGGCAATAGGAGTTTATACCCTCTACTTTCACATTTTTTTACACGAATTACTTTATTTAGCTAATTTCCGTCTAGATTATTCGATTTCGTGAAACTTTTGTTAGTTTGTCCTTCTAACTTTTTTGGACTAATATGTTAGCTTGGCAATTATTCTCTTTAATTTATTCTAGACTTGTGGTTTTTTGTCTGGCGCTCCATCCGGTTTGTCACTTGGATTGGCCCAGAATGAGCCAGTCTTGCCTGAAATGGGAAAGGGTTCAGCGTGAAAAATGCCAAAAGAAAAAGAAAAGGAAATACTCGCATATGGCATGCCACTTGACGACCGAGATCGCCTAGCACACCACTCATATAATCTTAAAAGGGTATAACCTCATAATACTTTCGCTAACTAAGTTAATTTGATGAAAACCTACAAAATGGGTGATTCATGTTAGAAATGTGAAAGTACACCGCACGAACTATAATTTTGTAACCATATAACCCAAAAAAGACCAAAAAGTTACAAAAAAAATGGTAATTAATAAAGTCTTCATTTGATCTAAAGATATACTACATCAATATCTTAGAACAATGTTAGGAACTTCTGGTATCTTAGAAGAATGTTACATTATTGAACGTACTAACTTAAAATTGTTGCACATGAAACATGACGTTCAAAAGTTCCAAATCATTTTGAATGCTCCCACAACCATTTTTCGAAGTAAATTTACTTTATGATGTCCACTTCATATTTTCTTGTTGCTGAAAAGTTTCCTCCTAATTTTTCTATTGATGGGACGTTTTTCTTCCTATTTTATTGTTGTTGGGAACATGTAGAGTGTAAAGGTGTAAGAAATTATTAGTATACTAGATGGACATGCGCGCTTCAAGCCTATGGTGCGCTAGGTCTTAGAGGTCTTGATAGCCACGTTCATGTGGGTCATAATATGTTTTTCATCAGATGGCTATGCAGGTCCAGACGTGATTGCCGACCGAGCCGTTTGCTATTTCCTCTCTACAGCAACATGGAAAACAATCATGTACTCTCAGCCTGTAGAAACCATCACGTCTGACATGATAATCAGCAGATAAAAAAAAAAGAGGCTGATGCGGAATGGAAAACGTAGAAGGTCCCAGGTCTACATGGATAAGACGCTGGTATCTCGGGATTTATTGCCAATTACAGGGACCTGAAGAAAGCACTACTATCTTCATTCAGTTCTCCACAACGTTAATGCCATCCATCCTCCAACCGGAAGCAGCTGGCCTCCTTCTCCATCTTTATGATGTGACATTTCTAATGGACACCTCCATACTTGCCAGAGCTGCAACCTCTTCAGATGCATCAAAACCCCAGGTTCAGTGAGAGATAATGAAAACTATTGCTGATTACCTACAGAGCACTACTTCTCTCCATTCAACAGTGTTTCATCTCAAGATATCCCAATGGAGTAGCCCATGACTGCGGAGATCAGGTGATCAGACAAGCTTTGTCTAAGCCTGTCTACATTTACTTAAGTTCAACTCATAGAAACATGCTCCATCCCATCAATTTAGCCTTGCAATCCCTTCATTTTCAGAGCTTTGTAATTCACAATGTACATTGTCTATGAGTTAAATGAATTTTGGCATCTCTGGCGCCTTCCCTTGTTAAAAAATGGAAACTGAAGAATATCATGAGACAAAAATTGGTATATATATTGACTTTGAGTAATCAGTAGTGCTGATGATCATTTACTAATACAGAGTTAAGAACCAATGTGAAGAATGATATAAATCAAGATGATATCAACTCTAAAGTTCCTAGTAAACTCGAACTGCACAACACCCAGATTTGGTAGCAGAACTAAAGAGTGAATCGTTTATCACTACGAAATTATAGTCTAACAGAACTAACTCCTCACCTGGTTAACTATTTGTCTGCCTAAACCTGACATTAGTTCATATCCAAAAAACCTCTATACTATAAACATCAAGGTAAAAACACCCCAGCATTTATAGCAGCAACCTTCCATTGGTATGTTGTTGTTACTTCTGAACACCCAGAGAAGAAGTTCAGTGTACAAATATTTGTAGTAGACCCAAAGATGAGCTCGGCAGTTAAAGAATCATATTTCACACCAGTAAGTAGAATTGGTTTCATAGAATGCAAATCCTGCTATTATGAAGTAGATGTGGATAATAAAGTAGGACATATGCCAAAAACACTACAACTTAACTGGTTGACTTAGTACACGAAAAAAACTGTGGACGATAGAGGGTGTCAAGTGTGTCTAAAGCATGTTTTGCACTAACTACACGTGCAACAAACATCAAGTTGTTTTCACCACTGCTACTCTCCAAAGATCACACAGACAAAAAAAATATGTAAGAAGCATTCGAATACGTTAACCAACTCCCCAAAAATTAAAACAATGGTTGACTCACCAAAGATCTTGTTTAGATCTGGAATGTTGCATGTTGCTCTTAGTCGGGTGAACAGAGGATTTCTCGCGTCGCCAACCCTACCCAAAGCTTCTGTGGGCATGAAATTGGTGGTCACCGTATATGGCCAACAATCTTATTAGAGGAGAGTATCACAAATATCTCAAAAGTGTTGACAGTTCAGTCTGTACCCTAGCTGGCCTGATTTGTTTCGGGTCCTTTCCTTCACTTTGCCTATTGTACTCTTGCGGTGCATGTTCATTTTCATTGATACAAATTCGATATTTTGAAACGCAATATTAATATACTTACTACAATTGAGAAAGATTGCGGATATCTGCAATGCAGTTGGTAATAAAACAACAACTGCACAGTAACATGGTGACCCATAGTTTCACCATTAAGCTATTAACTACTCTAGCATAAGAAATCATGTGTGAATAACTTTGACAGCTAATTTAATAGAAGGGGCGCCACACAGTAATATTTCTATGTGTGGACGATCTCTGATTCGTTGGAGGTGAGGAGCTTAATTAGATTCAAGAAAAAATTGGAATGAGACCTTAACTCATAATAAGTATGGATATATTACTATTTGATTTTCTATACCATTTAGTAAGTAGCAAAAACATACTCACGCCGGATTTTTCCAACAACGATTCACTGGATAACCAATTGGTGTAATTTGTTTGTCTGCGGTACCAGCTGCCCTTGTCCAATAGTACATAGTGTCATAGGAAAAGCAAGTCAGTCAATTGATGTTAATGTTTTTTTCAAGAAAATTGACAATCTGAAATCTGAAGTGTGGGCATCTGGCTGGGTACATGAACTAAACCTAAAGAATGTAGGGGCAGTTCTCTGATTGTCCTCCTGCATGGCTTAAACTAAATCCACTGAGGATACAATCAATGGAGGAGAATTGGAAGTCAGTACATTGGCATTGAACTATGCCGAACTATCATCAAGTTGAGCACTTTCACGACCTACTCCACAAGGTCCAATGTTAACATTTATCGCCATTGAACTTCTATCGATCATTAGGTCACTGAAAACCAGTATATATTGGCATTGAATTTGTATTGATCATTAGGTCACTGAAACATGTTAAAAAAATTGCAGCAGTGATTCACGCATGGCTTTCATGCTAATCTGAAAGGGCACTAAGTACAGACCCAAAAACAGAGCATCGTCCTCCAGATTGGCATCTACACTGGTATTTACTTGTCGTGAATCTGTTTAGGAAAATTGTATGACAAACAAAGAATCCACTTCGTTTCAAACCAAGATGCATGTACGGTAGGAAAAAATCGAATTCAACCCATCTCAATGAACCTGGATGAATTCAACCCATCTCAAGGTACCTCGGAACTTGATGGCCGCTTAAGTGTTGCAGCCTCCCGTTGACAGAGCTAACCGGCGGCAGCAGGCCCTAGCAGCTCGATACTCTCCCGGCCGCCTGTGTAGCCGCCATGTGCTGCCCGATTCCAGCAAGTAGCAACCATCTCCTAGAAGCTCTGTCACGCGCCTCGATCTCGGTACCTAGCTCCACCGCTCTCCTCCGTGTCGTGGTATCGTCACGGCATATGTCATAGGGTGGCTAATCGAAGGTGGTTCCTAGATGGTCTCACGGCGGTATCCGGATGCGGGTATGAGACGAGCGACACGGTCGGCGTACCCAGGTTCGAGGCCCTCCGATGGAGGTAACACCTCTACTCCTGCTATGAGTGTATATGGTAATCACACAGTACAATGGTGCTCCTTGAGCTGTATCTGGCTGCTCGGGGAGGCTAAGGTAGACGAATGTCTCTCTCCCAGAGTAGCGCTAAGACTAGAATAAAGTGAGAATGATCGATCGTCCCCCGCATGAGGGGGGTAGCCCAGCTTATATGGCGGCACTTTACATAGAAGTCCCTATAGTCTAGTGGCCGGCTTCCCCCTTCCCGAGGCGTTGACGTCATGGAGCCATTAAGGCATCATGGCCTGTCCCATCCGCCTGCCGGAGTCGTATGGCGAGGAGGTGTCTCTGTCGCCATCATGCCTGTAGCCGTACGGACGACGCCATGATGGCCTGTCCGCCGCGTGGCACTGTTGCTCCACAGTGCCCCGCGACGGAGATGAGGTCAGCGTGGACCTTTGAACCGGACCACCGCTCGTTCCTTCTCGTGCAAGACTCGCCAGCCTCGAGTCGGTGGTGTGAAACCGTCGGATATGGCTTAGAAGCCGGCCCATACACGTTGAAGCCGTGCCGGGCCGACTAGGACTTAGAGCCAGCCGGCTTCGGGTCAGCCGGCTACGGCTCCAGCCGGCTGCTCCCTCCCGGCTTTGCCGCCAGCCGGCCAACCTCGGCCGGCTGCTCCGCGTCCATTGCCCTACCTGGGGTCTTCCCCCCGACATTAGCCCCGAAGCTGGCAAGGTCCTGCGTTAAGAGGGACCTAGGCAGGTTTTCCTGGCTTTAGATACCTCTCGAATGTGTTGGGCGGCCCTTGGAGGGGAAAACTGAGAATTTCCGTTCAGCCGGCTGCACCCTCATCCGGCTTGCCCCATCCGGCTGCTCCTAGCCGGACGCTATTTTCGCTTCAGCAGCTCTTGCTTTTTTACAAGTATTGATGATGTCTCCGCTGGGAGAGTTCGGGACCAGATTGAATTTAATGTCCGGCTCCGGCTTGGCCGCGCCGGAGTTTCCGCCGCCTCGGGCCCTGCGCCCGACTTGACCGGTCTGACGGCTGACTCCTGCTGCCATTTCGTCTGGTCACATCAATGTCTCCTCCGGATCCGGGGTGGTAGTGGGGGACGTGGTGTGGCCGTTTTCGGTAACCGCTGTGGTCGTGGGCGGAGTTACGGCGCAATAAATCCGGGGACGTGGCCGTTCGCCACTGGAGGCCAACCGTCGTGGCAGAGGCTATAAATGCCGGGGGAGCACCGAGGCGGCTACTTGCCCCTTTCTTCCTCCTCGCGCCTGCTCCGCTCCTTCTCTTCGTTCGAGCTCTTCACTGCTCCGGCGCGGTTCCTCCACCGTTTCCCTGGCGAACTCCGGCGGGCAGCTGCCCCGACGTTCCTCCGCCGGGCCGCCGCCGCCACTCCGCCAATCCGGCGCCACGGGGCCGCGCGTGTCAACGGTAAGCTCGTCTCCACCGCGCTCTCCCCCGGCGAGGAGCGGTTCTTCCTCGCCGTTTCGCCTCTCTTGGTCTTCTTCTTCCTCCTCCTCGTCAATGGCCCAGCCAAGCGGTTCTTGGAGGGGTTCGTACATGCGCGAGGACGACATCGCGCGTCTTGTGCGCCTCCGCCGGATTCCCGCGGAGGTGATCACGAGGGTGCCCGGCGGGGAGATCGAGCCCAAGCCGGAACCCGGCGAACGTGTGGTCTTCGGAGCACACTTCGATCGAGGATTGGGCTTGCCGGCTTCGCACTTCTTTCGCCGGTTTCTCGACTTCTTCGGCTTGCCGCCTCACCACCTGCCGGCCAACGCCTGCATCCTCCTCAGCTGCTACGTGGCCTTCATGGAAGGCTACGCCGGCTTGTGGCCGGATGTAGAGTTTTGGAGCCGGCTCTTCTACATCAAGGCGCAGACGACCGAAGGCCACCTGAGGACCTGCGGCGCCGCCTCGATATACTCCCGCACGGGCACGCCATTTCCGAGGATCCCGACGGTAGATTCGGTGAAGAATTGGCAGATGTCTTTCTTTTACGTGCGGAATGACAACCCGGTCTTCGACCGGCTCAACTTGCCGGAGTACAACCCGGCGCCGCCGGGCCGGCTCAACTGGGGCCACAACGCCAGGACAACGGACCCGGACGCAGAGGTAAATCTTCTGTGGGATTTCTTGGGGGCGAGCGTCTCTGAGGGCCGGCTGAGCACCGAGGACCTCCTCTGCACCTACACCGAGCGCCGCGTGATGCCGCTCCAGATGCGTGTCCACAAAATCGGGCACATGTCGGCCGGCTTGATCCAACCGGACTCCAAGCTCAAGGCCCAGGTCGCCCGCCGGGTGAACAGCGTCACCAAGGCCAACATGCCGGAGAACTGGGATTGGGGACTGATGCCTCACGACCGGGCGTCGCCGCCTGAGCTGGTAAGCTTTTGTTTTTTGGCCGACTTCCGGCTTGTGGCTGCGCGGCCGACTTGATATTTACTGTGTTTTGTCTTCAGCTTTTCGACCGCCAAGGCACCGAGGACGGCGATCTGGCGGAGAAGGTCTGGACGCCGGATCATGTTGATCCGGCTGACCAAGCCGGCGACCAAGCCGGTGACGACGATCTGCCGGAGGTGCCGGACCAAGGCGGCCAGGGGGAGCACAACCCGCCGCCCTCGCCGAGCATGAGCAGGCAGGAGGGCGGCGGAGTCGGTCGGGGCCGATCCCTGCGGTGCCCCTACGCGTGAGGCCGCCTGCCGCCTCGGCGACTTCTGCGCCCAAGGGGAAGAAGCGAGCCGGCGGCGGGTCCACGGCCAAGCTGGAGGCTAAGGCCAAGAAGCAGCGCCGGGTGGAGCCCAAGAAGGTTCCGGAGGTAGCCGGGTGAGTCCCTTTTCTTCGTTATTTGATTCCTTTTCTTTCCTTTCTTTTTATTTATCTTCTCTTGTTTGTTCGGCTAGGGCTGCCATCAAGTTTACCCAGGGTGGCGGCTCTCGGCCGGCTCCCCGCGTTGTGCCAACGCTCCCGCGGCAAAGGAGGGAATCAACCCCGCAGTCTTCTTCCGCGCGCGCCGCCTGTCGTCGTCGTGCCGCCCGCGGCTACGCCGCCTTCCGTGGGCGTCTTCTTCAGCTGTACCTCCTTCTGCGGCGCCTGGCCGCGGCGGTGAGTCGGTCCGCCGGCCTACTCTGGATGAATTGTTTCCACGCCGCGCTCCATTGTTGGGGCTGCGGCCGGGGCCGGCAAGGGTGCACCGCAGCGACCGGAGCTGGAGCGGCGAGCTGCGCCCGGGAGCTGGAGCGGCGGGCGCGCGCTGGCCCAGGCCGGCGGGCTGCGCCGCCCGAGGGAACGCATCCGGCCGCGGAGGCCCCCATCGGACCAACGCCCGCCGCGCCGCCTCAGAGCCGTCGAGGAGGAGCCGGCCGGGGAGCCGGCAGGGAGGAGCCAGCGCGCCGAAGGACGCCGGCTCCGGCGTTGGTGAGAAGGAGGGCCGCCGGACCCATCGAAGGCCTCCATGTGGCCAGGGAGCACGGCTGCTGCACGTGCCGTCCGCCTCCGATTCCAGCCTTGGCTCGGCCGGCACCATGGAGAAGGCGTGGCATCAGGCGGATGCCTGCGAGGTGACCAGCCGGGAGGGGCATCCGGGCGTGGCGCCCATGAAGATGTTCTTCTCCGGCTACCGCCAGCCTCAAGGCCAAGGCTGCCGAGACCATTGCCCAGCTGGCAACGCTGGAGGATGCTGACAAGGTAGGTGTCTTATCTTATTTTTTGCAATTTTGTTGTTATCCTGGTAGCCCTCCGAGGCATGGGCCGGCTGTTCGGAGCCGGTCCGGGTTTCGCCTAGATATCTGACTGTTTCTTTCAGGTGGCGGAGCGGCGCACCGTCTTGTACAACCAAGTCGTGACCAGCTATCACAAGGCCAAAATTGAGCGGGCCGGCTTGGCTCGCGAGCTGGAGGTTGCCAAGGGTAAGGTTTTCTTCCTTTTGACTTAGCTTCTTTTTCTTTGATTTCACTCGGCTGACGACTTTTCTTGTCGACTTGCAGCTGAGGCTGCTCGGGTCCCGCAGCTGGAGTCGAACCTTCGGGCCGCCCGCGCCCAATGCGCCGAGAGCGAAGAGGCGGGCGCTGCCGCCAAGCTGAAGGTGGCTGATGGGGAGCTGGCGCGGCTACGCCGACTTGAGGATAACCACCTCAAGGAGCTGGCCGCCCTCAAAAAGGATGGGGAGGAGAAGCTGGAGGGCCCGAGCAAGCGGCTGGAGGAGGTGGACCGGCGCGGCAGCCAAAGGTGACCGCTAAGTCCGATGTGTCGGCCACCAGCGGTGGGTAGAATGAAATCGCGCTCGACCGCGGCTTGGCGGGTGAGTCTTTATTTTCTCTTTCCTTCCCCTTTTCCGGCTTTCGGCTGGCCGCGGCAGGTGATTTTTTCGATATCTCCATCTTCAAGCGGGGCAGTCGGTGCTTGCGTGCGCGTTTCTTCTTACGAGACTTCGACAATCTCCATCTTCAAAGCGGGGCGTCGGTTCCGGCTGCCACGATCTTTTAAACTTCGACAATCTCCATCTTCAGCTGGGGCAATCGGTTCTTGCTGGCCGCCTCTTCTTTCCGAGACTTCGACAATCTCCATCTTCAGGTGGAGGCGGGTTCTGCTGCCGCCGTCTTACAAATTTGCATTTCTGCTTTGTGGCTTCGACGTGCTTCTTCTTTGCGGCCTTCCCGAGGCGCAGGATGCGGCACTAGCGGCCGTTGGCAGGCGCGGGAGGAGCGCCAGGTGGCGGGAGCAAAGCTCTGCCTGCTTCACCATGGAGGACTACCTGGCGTCTATGGCCGCCCGCGTGGAGCCAATCACCAAGCTTGGCTGGGAGCTCCGGAAGGCGGCGGAGGAGCTGATCCGGCTGCTGTGGCCGACGGAGACGTTGCCGCAGGACCTCGCCAACCTCATCAGTGGGCGGAGACGACGCCTGACCGCTTCCTTGACTGGAAGGAGTCGGCTGCGCGTGCCGAGCCGATATGGCCCTCTCCTTCGTGCTCCTGGTATGACGAGGTCAACCTTGATCAGCTAGAGTGTCGGCGGGCCGTGGAGGAAAGCCTTTGGCGGAGAACAAGACCGCCGGCTTGCCGCGCTGCCATCGCGACCGTCGACAAGCGTATCTTCATCGGGATCCGAACCCGCCGTCGACGCGAGAAGGAGACGGAAGATGATGCGGACACGAGGTGGACCCAGCACGGCAACGCTGATGCTCCCAGCTGGTCCTGATCCAGCCGGTGCTTAAATGTATCTGTTAAGATGTTGCTTTTGACAAGACAATTCGTTAAATCCCGGGATGGTGCATATGTAAGACAATGTTATTATCATTTTATTAGGGCACACTTTAATGTGTTTGTTAATCATTTGTGTGCCGCTTGCTTTCTTTCAACTTGTTCGCTTTTTCCCATCCGCCCCCTCTTTGGCTTTGCCCTTGCCGATCGTACGTCCGACTTGCGGTCCGTCGCCGGATCAAGAGCGGGCACTGGGTGAGGCCGACGATTTCAGTCGAACGAGTCGAATTTGGCAGTCCGGCACTTTTATGAAGAGTTATGCAAGAATCGATTCGCTTTCACTCTTTCCTTAACCGTCTTTCGTGTCCGGCTCTAGGCACTTACTCCCTTGACCGGACAATGGGTTGCGGTCTGTAGTGGTGAAGCTGGCTGTCGGAAACTGGATCACGTTACTAAGCCGGCCGCGTGAGAGGGTGTTAGCCAATCGGCGAAAACAATAGAGTACGCGAAAAACTTGTCGGAATCGGCGCTCTTAGCGCTTGCTTTTTCATAGCTTAGAAAAGGGAGTACAAGGGATACATACATTCCTGCTCTCAAGTGTAAAATGGTCGAAGCAACCTGACATTCCAGGGACGTTTAGTCTCCTCGTCAGCTTTGTTCGGCTTGGTTTTCTTAGCCTCTTGGGCATCTATGAGATAGTAGGAATCATTGCCTTGCTCACGATGAAGGGACCCTCCCATGGGGATGACAGCTTATGCTGTCCGGCTGTCCGTTGGATCAGCCGGAGTCTCTTCTCGGAATGCTAAGGACCGGACCTTCGTGTGATAGCGCGGAGGCTCGCTGGTATCTGGTGACCTGGACTCGGCCATAAGGGACCTCTTCGACCAGGTCGACTCCATCCTCACGAGCTTCTTTGGCTTCAGCTTCTGTGTATAGCTTGATACTTGGCGCGTCGTGCTCGATGTCAGTTGGCAGGACGGCTTCGGCCCCGTATACGAGGAAGAAGGGTGTGAAGACGACTGAGCGGTTTGGCGTCGTGCGCAGGCTCCATAATCTGGCGGGCAGCTCTTCAATCCAGCAGCCGGCTGAGCGCTCAGCGCTCCACCAGCCGGGGCCGGATGCGGCTGGATCAAGCCGTTTGCCTTCTCCACTTGGCCGTTTGACTCCGGATGCGCCACGGACGATAGGTCCATTCGGATCCCCATCTCCCCGCAATAACGTTTGAAGATGCCTTCGGTGAAGTTGCTGCCGTTGTTGGTGATGATGCTATGGGGATAGCTGTATCTTACAATGATCTCCTTGAGGAATGTGACGGTGTGGAGCCGTCCAGCTTCTTGATTGGCTTGGCTTCGATCCACTTAGTGAATTTATCAATCATCACCAAGAGATGAGTCATGCCGCCTCGGGCTGTTTTGAATGGGCCACCATATCCAAGCCATACGGCAAACGGCCAGGTAATGGGGATGGTCTTCAAGGCGGAAGCCGGCGTGTGCTTTTGCTTGGCAAAGCGTTGGCAGCCGTTGCACTTCTTCACCAGTTCTTCTGCGTCTCAGCGCGGCGTGCCGTCGTGGAAGGCTTTGGCCACTATGGCTCTGGAGGAGGCGTGATGGCCGCACTCTCCCTGATGGATTTCCCGTAGGAGTACAATCCCTTCGGCTCGGACGCATACTGGAGCACCCCACTTACGCTGCGTTTGTACAGCTCGTGGTTGATGATTGTATAGGCCTTGGCCCTTCTCAATCTGCCTGGCTTGGACCCTGTCATTGGGCAGCACACCATCGGTGAGGTAGGAGAGGAATTCTTGTGCCCATGATGGTACGCATTTTATTTCAAACACGCGACCACCAGGGCCTCCATCTTCGGAGCCTCCGGATTCGACGCATGGTCGGGTTCGGCGAGCTGCGGAGTTATTTCAGAAGCAGTTGGCTGAGAAGCGCGTTGGGAAGCCCCGGGTTCGGCTGTAAGCCGGCGACTTGGGTGAAAGCCCCGGGTTTGGCTGAAGCCCGTCGGCACGAATATGGAATCCGAGTCGTGACGGTATGATGGACGGCTTCTTGAGGACCGCCAAGGCAACGCCGGCGGAATGGCTTGCCGGGTTGAGCCAATCTTGGATAGGCGTCGGCCGCCTCGTTGTTTGCTCGCGGCACATGATGGAGTCGCAGGCATCGAAGAAGCCGGATGGGCTGCTGGACGTGGAAACGGTATGAGGCCATGTTGGCGTCCTTCGCGTCCCAATCGCGGATACTTGCTGTATGACCAAGTCTGAGTCGCCGAAGCAGAATGCGACGCACGCCTATCTCCTTGGCCAGCTTGAGCCCATGGATGAGCGCTTCATACTCCGCCACATTGTTGGATGCGGCGAAGTGGATCTGGGACGTGGTCCACCCGGTCCCCTTGGGAGAGGTGATGGCGATGCCGGCTCCAAGCCGTTTCGCATCTTCGAGCCGTCGAAGTGCGCTTCCAGTGTGGGGCACTGGCGGCAAGTGTGCATCTCGGTCATCACGAAGAAGTCCGCGAGGATCTGCGACTTGATGGCCGTGCGCGCTCGTAGATGATGGTGTGGCGCTGCGCTCGAGCCCCAGCAACCCGACCGTGCGTCTTTTCGCGATGATTTCCGCCGAAGTGCTGGCCACCACCTTGATGGGGTGTTCTTGGAAGTAGTGCTTGAGCTTCTTGGCCACCATGTACACGCCGTAGGTGACCTACGTAATGGGGTAGTTTTGCTTGGCCGGGACAACATCGCTAAGGTAATAGATGGGCCCCTGCCCTTCCTGCTGACTTGCTAACTTGCTCCACCACCAGGACGACGCTAACCACACGATTGGTGGCAGCGATGTATAACGGCATCGGCTCCATTGAAGCCGGTGATGCGAGGATGGGCGCGGTCGAGCACGCGCTTCAAGTCACGGAAGGCTTCATCACGCTGCGGTGACCAGACGAGACTTGTCCGATTTCTTCAGCAGTGCAGGCAGTGCCTTCCCCCGGCCGGTGACGAAGCGGCTCAAGGAGGCCAGGCATCCGGTGAACCAGCCGTCCTTGAGGCACTGGCAGCTCCATCTTCTCAATGGCACGATCTTCTCAGGGTTGGCGATTCCTCGAAGACGAGGTAGCAGGAGTTGGCAGGTGGCCGCCGCGTGCACTTGGCCGGGCAGGAATCTTCCAGATTGGTGAAGGTTTCTCTCGGGTCATCAAGGAGGGTAGGCATCTCTTGGTTTTTACAACGACATCATCCACATATGCGTGAACATTCCTGCCGATTTGATCCTGCAACACTTTTGCATGCACCTTTGGTAGGTGGCGCCTGCATTCAAGCGAATGGCATAGTCGTAAAGTAAGCCCCATACGGGGTAATGAACAAAGTCTTTATTTGATCTGGATTCAAAGGAATCGGTGGTAGCTGAATAGGCATCTAGAAAGACAACAGGTTCACCCGGCAGTGAATCTATGACTTGATCTATGCGCGGCAGGGGAAGGGGTCCTTCGGGCACGCCTTGTTGAGGCTAGTGTAGTCGATACACATGCGCCAGGAGCCGTTCTTCTGCGGGACCGGGTTCGCCAACCAGTCCGGGTGCAGACCTTCCATGATGAAGCCGGCTGCGAGAGCAGGCGATTTCTTCACCGATGGCCTTCCTTCGTTCTTGGCGAAGCGCCTGAGAGGCTTCACCGGCTTGGCTTCAGCCCGACGGGTGGTGCTCAGCCAACTCCCTCGCACACCGGCATGTCCCTTGGAGACCATGCGAAGATGTCCCGATTCTCACGGAGGAAGGTGGTGAGCTCGCTTTCTATTTCCTGCTCAAGCCGGCACCAATGGTGACGTACTTGTCCGACTGCGCGGGTCGACGGGATCTTCTTGGTGTTGTCGGCCCTGGAAATGGTGTCCGGGTTGCCTACAGCCGGCATGTCGCCGCGCGACCTTAGCCAGGGCGACGGCGTCGTGGATGAGCTGCGGTGCGATGACCAGCGTCGGGCCATCTTGGAGCTCTGTGGGCGCCAGTCCATGGAGGCGTAATCGCCGGCTACGGTGATGACTCCTTTAGGGCAGGCAGCTTCATCTTCGGTACCCATAATGGGGCACCGCCATGAACTTGAGTCAGGGGCTTGCGCCGAGGAGCGTGGTAGGGACTCACGAGGTCCACCACCTCGAACTCGATCCTTTCGGTGTGGAAGTGATCCGGCTTCCGAACATCACCTCCAGCGTGATCCGGCCGATCCGAGGCCGGCATGGTCGGCCCGCACTGCATAGGCGGTGGGGGTGGGGTGCAGTCGGCTTCTTGAATGCCTAGCTTGCGGGGCGGTGTCGCGGTAGAGGATGTTGATGCTGCTGCCCCGTCGATGAGGACGCGCGAGAAGCGCACGCTCGCCGGGTTGTGCCGATGGTGGGGTCGAGGACCATGGCATAGCTGCCCGGCTTCAGGACAGCCGGTGTGTCGCGGCGATCAAAAGTGATGGGCTGCTCGACCAGTTCAGTTGGGGCCGGCGATGTGTGCGCATTAACCTCGAGAGGACCGCTCTCGTCTTGTCCTCGGGCTCAGAGGTGAAGATGATGTAGGTAGCATCCTCGGCCAAGTAGCGGCCATGGTGCACATGGTTAGCCTCGTGGTGCTCGAGGTTGGCGTTCTCTGCCGCCCGGCTTGGCCACCGGCCGCCGGGCTGGTGGACGGTGGGGCGGGAGAGGCTCGCCGCTTGTTAGCCGCTTCATGAAGTGGCGGTCGCGGGTGGTGTGGTTGGAGGGGTTCTTGCCGCTGTGGTGCCCGTGACGTCGAGCCTTGTTGCTCGAAGGTGTGCTTCGGCTTCCGGGGCCGGTCTTGCTTCTGGCGCTCGCCGCCACCCGCCGCATGGTCCGGCACGACCACACTGGGTGGAACCGTACGGCGGTCCGACTGGTCGCTGTGTCGCTTGCAGCGGTATGTCCCGCTGGCTGCCATGCGAGCCGCCCTCGGCCGGCTTGTGCTCGCCGGCTTGTTGTTGTCCCGCCCGCGAGGGCCGCGGAAATGTGGAGCCTTGCCGGCTATTGACGCCGCGTGCCATGGGCGATGGCCATCAGCGACCATCGACTTGGGGTCGCTGCGGCGTAGCTTGTGCCACAGCATGGTGTTGGGCCGGCAGCCTCCCATGAAGAAGCTGATGGCCTGGACCTCGTCACGCCCTCGCAGAGTTGCGCATTGCTTGGTGCGTCGGTACGCGCGATCCGTCTCGTCCGGCCACGCTTGCACATCTCTAGTTGCTGGGGCGACCCGGCGGCGTAGGTGCCGGTGAAGTTCTTGTGAGCCTCTTGAAGTCCAGCCAGCCGTTTATGCTGCCTGGCAGGTTGTTGAGCCATGTGCGGGCGGAGCCGAGCGGCATGAGGGGGAGTTGCACGACCCAGCGCTTGTTGCCTTTAGCGATGCCGCTGCGGTGGAATAGTCCAGCGGCAGTCCTCCGGCTTGGCGGTGCCATCGTACTTGGGGTGTCGCCGGGGAGCTGGAAGCCGTTGATCATGGGCTCATTGTTGATGCGGGGCCCGAAGCACTTTGGGCCGGCTGGCGCCTCTTCTTCCGCAATGCGGGATTCGACCAGCCGGTCGAGGAGTTCTCGGGCGTCGGTTGGCTCGATGCGCGGGCCCAGCCGGGATTGTGCCGGCTGGTGTGCGCCACTTGCTTCTGGAGCCGGCCGGCGCTGGTGGCGGGGCTCGAGTCTTGCTCATGGTTCGGCTTGGTGGAGGCCGGTGGCTGCTGCGCCGCTCGGAGTGGTGGCTCGGCCGGCTTGAGCTAGCGGGCGTGGCGGGAGTCACGATGCCGGCTTGGTCTTGAGGAGGTGGACTGCCGTGTCCCTGGCACCTTCCCAACGTTGCCTGCGGTACCACGAGCGTGAAGCTGCGGGAGCGTTGGCGCACAGGGAATTGTGGCGCGGTTGCGCGCAGCTGATCCCCACCAGCGCGGTCTGGCGTCTCCCTGCTCGAGGCGGTGCAGTTCTGCCCCGGCCGACCGCGAGCATGTTCTTGTCGGGGGTGTTAGAGGAGCATGTTGACGGGCCGGCGCTTCCGCGCCGCGGTGAGCTGGCGCCTGGGTCGCGGCCCCTGCGGCGGATCGCCGGCTCGGCTGGGGGCGTGCCGCCTGGAGTGACGTGGCGCGTGGTTGCAGCACTGTATTGGGTGATGTCCCACCGGCGCTGCGCGGCCGTTCTTCGGTTTAGGAGGAGCAGGCGGTGCGCCTAAATCCGCCTCGATGGCGGTGGCGTCGGCGCCGGTCGTGAGCAGGGTGCTGTTTGCCGAACGTGGGGATGGTGGTGGCCGGCGGCTTTGACCCGAGCGGACGCGCTGGCCGCGGCGGTGCGCTCTAGGTCAGGCAGACGCGCGTGGACTTGGTGGGCTGCTCGTCGCCGGTCACCATGACTTGCGATGCAGGGGTCGGCGAGGGCGTTGCTGATGCCGGCTCCGGAGGAGGGCTTGCGCGGCGCACCTACAGCGGGTAGCGGCGGTGCACGGCGCGAGCGACGTGAAACCGTCGTGGTCGCGAAGAGATAGCTGCCGCCGGCGAAGAGCTGTCGGCGAAGCCGACAGCGTTGTCGGCCCGGCGCGATCGAGGGAGCCGAATCTCGGATCAAAGCAGCGACCGCTCGCCCGGTGGTGATGTGAGGCCCGTCCGGATGAAGACACCGCCGCGGACAGCCGAGAGCCCACGGTGGCGCCAAATGTCGTGGTATCGTCACGGCATATGCCATAGGTGCTAATCGAAGGTGGTTCTAGATGGTCTCACGGCGGTATCCGGATGCGGGTATGGGGACGGGCGACACGGTCGACGTACCGGTTCGAGCCCTCCGATGGAGTAACACCTCTACTCTATGAGTGTATATGGTAATCAGTATAGGTGATGTACACGGTACAATGGTGCTCCTTGATGTATCCGCTGCTCGGGGCTAAGGTAAGACCGAGTCTCTCTCCTCCCGTGGCGTAAGACTAGAATGAATGAATGAGAATCGTCGTCCCCCGCACGGAGCCCAGCTTATATAGGCGCTGTCACTTTACATAGAAGTCCCTCCCTATAGTCTAGTGGCCGGCTTGGCGGCTCCAGCTCCTTCCCGAGGCGTTGACGTCATGGAGCCGTTGAGGCATCATGGCCTGTCCCATCCGCCTGCCGGAGTCGGTATGGCGGTGTCTCTGTCGCCATCATGCCCTGTAGCCGTACGGACCGACGTACGCCATGATGGCCTGTCGCCGCGTGGCGTTGCTCCACGGTGCCGCGCTGCGGGAGATGAGGTCGGCGTGGACCTTTGAACCGGACCACAGGTTCCTTCTCGTGCAAGACTACTTGACCTCGAGTCCGAGTGTGCGTCGGATGGCAGCGGCCCGGCCTACGGCGTTGAAGGCGTAGCCGGGCCGACTAGGACTTGCCGGGTCAGCCGGCTACGGCTCCAGCCGGCTGCTCCTCAGCCGGCCTTTGCCGCCAGCCGGCCAACCTCGGTCGGCTGCTCCGCGTCCATTGCCCTACCCGGGGTCTTCCCCCCACACTCCGGTAGAGCAGGAAAAATCAGAAGCCTCCAATTTGAGTACTACACCACTACTACTATTTGACACTTGACAGTTGACACCAGCTGCAGCAGTCTTGTACTGCAATTCTGCAAAGCAAATAAACAAAACAAAGGGATTCAGCACATCATAATGCAAACAGAAGAGAAGGGAAGAATTGAAAGGAACAACTTCAACAGGGCCTTCACCTCGCGCACGCCGCGTGGTCCGGGCGTCTGGCCGTCGTGCCAGGCGCAAGCACACATCGAATGTTTGTCTCGATGGTCCCGTGTTTGGAGCCTCTGCTCCGGAGGTGCGACGGCTGTTTCTGGTCGCCTCGCTTGTGCACACAGGAAGGTCACCATGGGAAGAGCCTAGGCCTTGGGACCACCATGGTCTCGAATGGGAGCGTCGCACAACTGAGTTGCAGCAGCTCCTCATGTTGTAATCTGTCGTTGCTCTCCCACCTAAGGCGCAAGCATTTGGTGCTCCTGGCCTCACGATCCCTGGATCTGGCGCCGGCAAAGCCGGCCTGGAATGTGCTACTCATGCCCTCACGACGCCCAGATTTGGCGCCAGCGGAGCCTTCCTGGAATCTGCCATGCTAGACGGAGAGATCTCGTGGAACGCTGACTCGCGCATGCGGCCGGCGGGGCCTCCTCCCAGTGCTGCCGTCCGCCCTCGAGGTAGTGCGCACAGCCGTTCGGAGCACGGGAGCTTTCATCCCGGCCACGGGGGAGACTGCAGCCAGAGATGAGTGCAAGCATGGCGGTGTTCGAAGCTCGAAGAGGGATACCTCTGGTTAGAAGCGCAGGTGGAAGACGATGGAGGGAGGAGCGGCGTGAGAGGCGGCAGTGCCACGACCGCTCAGAAGAAGAGGAACATGGAGAATTCCAAAATACAAGCGCGCAGCGGCGGCGGAGATTGGGAGAGATTGTGGGATACCTCCGGTGAGGGGGACGACGGGCAGCTTCCGCCGGGGCATGAGCGGCGCGCGACGGCAGAGGAGGTAGGCGGAGGATATTGGGGGAGAGGACATGGTCAGGACTCAGGTCCCACGAGGAAGAAGACACTAGTGGAGAACAGACCTATAGTGACCACCCGCGACAACGGAGGCGGGACAAAAGGTGCACCCTTTTCTCGCGTGTCGTTTACCACTCGCGACATATGCTTCACCACGTGGAAGGCACGGGGCGTCTAGGGGTACACCCTTTTGTGGCGGGCGGTATGACGACCCGCGACAAAAGGGCCTCTACGTGGCGCGCACAGAGCGCTCTTGTTTTAGGGTTTGAGGGGTGAGAACACCCCCCCCCATATCGCCACCGCCCCCCGTTTGTTTCATTTTTTCATTTTAAAATAAAAGTTGCATATATTTATAAGCTACTACAAGTTATACACGTTCATTTATTATATATAGATCGAGCAAACAAATATTGGAAGCAAAAGTCTCTTCGTAGATTCCCCTTACATATATACATACATGGAGCTCACTACTACCGGGACAAAAGCCCGTCGTCTATTCGAACTAATACATGTGGATCATTTGTTGCGCCTATTTGGATTAAACCGGCCGTTGTCGTCTATTACTTCTCTCATCAGAAATCCCGCCAGTTCCTCCGTAATTCCTAGCATGTGTTCCTGTGGTTGGAGGTTCTCCCGCATGAAGTCGACCTATATAGGAAAATGAGATGAATATGATTATATCAATCTTGATAACGAAATATTGACGATAATAAATTAAAGTTGTGAATATTATTGCTTACGTTGAATCTATTATCGTTGTGCTTCTCAGTGGTTAACATGCGAATGGACTCGCAAACGTAGTATCCACATAGATTCGTCCCATGTGGCTGCTGGGCGCACAGTACAATAGTAAATGTTAGCTGTTCTGCAAAGTTACCCGTAATAATCTCCTTGAAAGATGTCCAAACCCTGCCAGGCAAAAGAATGATAGAATGAGTGGATGATTAATTGATATCTCACGGAAGATATAGCGCGACAATGATTGAAAATCCGTCTAGAGAATCTCCTGCAAGTCGCGGATAAATTTACGAAATCATCCTCCAATCGCAGTCCAATTTGACGGTTGATACGTCCAATTTGCATCACTATTTTATATCATAATTTGCTGTTATTCATTGATATATTTCATATTTGGAGATGATACTTATGTTATTTCATCTATTTTGCATGTTTCATGATTATTGGAGGATCGCACCGGAGCCAGGTGCTGGAAAAAGCACCGTCAGAGTGCAATATTTCGGAAGATCAACGGTTGACGGAAATTATATGAAAAATCCTATTTTCCAGATGACGAAGGGAGCAGAAGGGGGAGAAGAGGGGACCCGAGGTGGAGCCCACCCCATAGGCCGGCGCGGCCCAAGGCTGGCCGCGCCGCCTGTGAGGAGGGGGCCCACTGGCCCTCTCGCCTCCACAACCGTATGCCGTCCCAAAACCTAAGCCAGAGGGGTACGTCGAAAGGCCACGGCCGCCTCTGCGGGGTGGAGATCACCCGAGAGAAAAGGCTCTCCGGCGGGCAGGAATCCGCCGGAAATTCCCTCCCGGAGGGAAATCGACGCCATCGCCATAGTCATCGAGCTGGACATCATCTCCATCACCATCACCATCATCTTCATCATCATCACGTCTCCACCGCTGCACCTCGTCACCGTTGTAGCAATTTGGGTTTGATCTTGATTGTTTGATAGGGGAAACTCTCCCGGTGTTGATTTCTACTTGTTATTGATGCTATTGAGTGAAACCATTGAACCAAGGTTTATGTTCAGATTGTTATTCATTATCATATCACCTCTGATCATGTTCCATATGATGTCTCGTGAGTAGTTCGTTTAGTTCTTGAGGACATGGGTGAAGTCTAAATGTTAGTAGTGAAGTATGGTTGAGTAATATTCAATGTTATGATATTTAAGTTGTGGTGTTATTCTTCTAGTGGTGTCGTGTGAACGTCGACTACACGACACTTCACCTTTATGGGCCTAGGGGAATGCATCTTGTACTCGTTTGCCAATTGCGGGGTTGCCGGAGTGAGAAACCTGGCCCTAGTTGGTATATCGATGCAGGAGGGATAGCAGGATCTCAGAGTTTAAGGCTGTGGTTAGATTTATCTTAATTACTTTCTTGTAGTTGCGGATGCTTGCAAGGTATAATCACAAGTATGTATTAGTCCTAGGAAGGCGGTACATTAGCATAGGTTCACCCACACAACACTTATCAAAACAATGAAGATTAATTAGCCGTATGTAGCGAAAGCACTAGACTAAAATCCGTGTGTCCTCGAGAACGTTTGGTTAATATAAGTAAACAAACCGCTTGTCCTTTGTGCTAAAAAGGATTGGGCCACTCGCTGCAATTATTACTCTCGCACTTTACTTACTTACTTATTCATCTGTTACATCAAAACCCCATGAATACTTGTCCAGGCATTTATGAATCCTTCTTTCTGCTTGTCGCACCTTAGACTCGTTGGGATACACCTTACTTACTTATCGAGAACACATACCTATACGGTGGGTCAGAGCCGCTAGCGTCGCAGCTTCGTCCATATCGAAAGGACCAAGTTCCTGGTACGCCAAGGGAACTTGCAACACTTTGAGTGGTGGGATCGATTGTTTGGCCTGTGCTCCGAGCTGGGAAACTTCCTTTCCTTTTCTGCCTGCTGTCGCTTGCTTGGCCTTGAGGGGTGCACTTGTTGAACTGGATTTCTTCCCGGCTACAGTTCTTGCTAATGATTTGCTCGTGCTAGCACTATCCTTCTTCTTACCAGCACTATCCTTCTTGTCCTCAATTACCTTCGCAAGTGTGCGTTCATAGTCATCCTTCTTCTCGTGTAAGTCATATTACGATGGTGTGTTCAGAAAACTAAGAGCATATGCTTTTTGCTTCTCTGTGTATGGTGCTGGGGCCTTGGGTTTCTCCTTATGAAAATGTTCATAATTGTGTTTCTTGACAGCGGCCTCAGTTTCCTCTTCGGTAAGATCGTAAGCACGGGGGGGGAAGCTTTGGTACTCTTGGTAGGGGCAACATTTTGCGGACAGGACTCTTCACACGCTTCCTCTTGGGTGCATTCCGAATCTTAGTGGGCGCAGGCGGCGGCGCAGGAGATGGAGATGGAGTAAGGATGTGGTGGTCAAAGTCATGGGGTGATGGTGGCGACATGTGATCAGTCGGAGGAGGTGATGGTGGCCTTCGATCATTTGGAGGAGGTGATGGTGACCTGGTGGGACGACTAGTAGAGGTTACCATGCCTGGAAGCTTGATGTTTTTCTTTTCCCAAAGAATGATTTCTCATAGTACGTCTCCGAGTGTATCCCGGCCATCACCTCCAGCGATTACGAGCTCCAATGACTCCCACGTCGGTACAACTGTATCCACCCCGACACGAGCATAGCCAGCTGGAATCTCATTGCCATGCCATGTTGCCGGCTCACCTTCAGGTCCAAATGCAGGTAAGACATAGTCGACCGCCACCTTAACAAACATGTTCCTGAACACCTCATGGAGATCACAAGGTGTTTTCTCCTTGATTCCATCCACGGGGTCGCCAGGACCTCCATCTATCATCCGTGTAGGCGGGGCCTCCGAGTCGGCCACGCTGCTGTCTCGTCGTTGAGATATGCGGCGGTATTATCTGGCTCGCGCTGTCCTTTAAGTTCATTAATCTCCCGCTGCTGCTGATGAATCTCCCGCTTCTGCTGGTCTAGTTGGCGTTGGAACTCAGTCATCCGGTCATTCTGCACCTCCAGCTCGCATTTTTTTGCTCTTGCTCGGCATCTATAAGTCTCCGCGTCGTTCGGAAACCCAAGCGCCCACGGAACACTAGGGCCGAAGCCTCTTGTTCGTCCTCCCTTTTCAGGATTACCGAGGACAAGCGTCAGCAAGTCTTTCTCTCTATCGGGAGCAAACTTCAGTTTTCCCGCTTTAATATCTGTCGTCACTTCAATCCATTTCCCCTGGGTATCTTAACCTTGCTATCACTTTCAACAAGGTCCCCTGTCTTCATGTCATACTCACAGCCATGCCCAAGGAACCAATTTTGAGCCCTAGTGTCCCATCCTTCTCGCTCGGGTTCTGGAGTGATCCCATTCCTCTTCATCTCAGCCTCTTGTGCATCCCACTTAGGCCCCTGATACGTCTCCAACGTATCGATAATTTCTTATGTTCCATGCCACATTATTGATGATATCTACATGTTATATGCACATTATATGTCATATTTATACATTTTGGAACTAACCTATTAACAAGATGCGAAGAGCCGATTCTTTGTTTTACGCTTTTTGGTTTCAGAAATCCTAGTAAGAAATATTCTCGGAATCGGACCAAATCAAGACCCAGGTCCTATTTTTCCACGAAGCTTCCAGAAGACAGAAGAGTCAACGAAGTGGGGCCACGGGGTGGCCAAACCCTAGGGCAGCGCGGCCCACCCAGCCGCGCCGGCCTGGTGGGCCCTGTGCCCCTCTGACTTGCCCTTCCGCCTACAAATAGCCTTCGTCGCGAAACCCCCGTCCGAGAGCCACGATCGGAAAGCCTTCAGAGACGCGGCCGCGCCAATCCCATCTGGGGATTCAGGAGATCGCCTCCGGCACCCTGGGAGGGGATTCATCTCCGGAGGACTCTACACCGCCATGGTCGCCTGGGAGTGATGAGTGAGTAGTTCACCCCTGGACTATGGGTCCATAGTAGCTAGTTGGTTGTCTTCTCCTCATTGTGCTTCGTTGTTGGATCTTGTGAGCTGCCTAACATGATCAAGATCATCTGTAATACTATATGTTGTGTTTGTCGGGATCGATGGATAGAGAATACTATGCTATGGTAATTATCAAGTTATTACATATGTGTTGTTTATGATCTTGCTTGCTCTCCGTTATTAGTAGAGGCTCTGGCCAAGTTTTTACTCTTAACTCCAAGAGGGAGTATTTATGCTCGATAGTGGGTTCATGCTGCATTGATATGGGAGTGACAGAAACCTAAGGTTGTGTTGTGTTGTTGCCACTAGGGATAAAACATTGATGCTATGTCGAGGATGTAGTTGTTGATCACATTACGCACCATACTTAATGCAATTGTCTATTGTTTAATAATGGGAGGGTTCGGATGATAACTGAAGGTGGACTTTTTAGGCATAGATGCAGTTGGATGGCGGTCTATGTACTTTGTCGTAATGCCCAATTAAATCTCACTATATTTACCATGTCATGTATGTGCATTGCGGTGCCCTCTCTATTTGTCAATTGCCGTGTAATTTGTTCACCCAACATGCTTTATCTTATGGGAGAGACACCTCTAGTGAGCGTGGACCCCGGTCCATTCTTTTATATGAAATACAATCTGCCAATACTTGTTTTCTGTTTACGCAAACAATCATCTTCCACACAATACGGTTAATCCTTTGTTACAGCAAGCCGGTGAGATTGACAACCCCTCACTGTTTCGTTGGGACAAAGTACTTGGTTTGTGTTGTGCAGGTTCCACGTTGGCGCCGGAATCTGGTGTTGCGCGCACTACATCCGCCGCCATCAACCTTCAACGTGCTTCTTGGCTCCTCCTGGTTCGATAAACCTTGGTTTCTTTCTGAGGAAAACTTGCTGCTGTGCGCATCATACCTTCCTCTTGGGGTTCCCCAACGAACGTGTGAAATACACGCCATCAAGCACATTTTCTGGCGCCGTTGCCGGGGAGATCAAGACACGCTGCAAGGGGAGTCTCCACTTCTCAAACTCTTTACTTTGTTTTTGTCTTGCTTTATTTTATTTACTACTTTGTTTGCTGCACTTAAACAAAACACAAAAAAATTAGTTGCTAGTTTTACTTTATTTACTGTCTTGCTCTCTATATCGAAAACACAAAAAAATTAGTTACTTGCATTTACTTTATCTAGTTTGTTTTATTTCTGTTGCTAAAATGAATACTCCTGAAAATACTAAGTTGTGTGACTTCACAACCACAAACAATAATGATTTCTTATGCACACCTATTGCTCCACCTGCTACTACAGAGAATTCTTTGAAATTAAACCTGCTTTACTAAATCTTGTCATGAGAGATCAATTTTCTGGTATTAGTTCTGATGATGCTGCTGCCCATCTTAATAATTTTGTTGAACTATGTGAAATGCAAAAGTATAAGGATGTAGATGGTGATATTATTAAATTGAAATTGTTTCCTTTCTCATTAAGAGGAAGAGCTAAAGATTGGTTGCTATCTTTGCCTAAGAATAGTATTGATTCATGGACTAAATGCAAGGATGCTTTATTGGTAGATATTATCCTCCCGCTAAAATTATATCTTTGAGAAGTAGCATAATGAATTTTAAGCAATTAGATACTGAACATGTTGCTCAAGCATGGAAGAATGAAATCTTTGGTAAAGAATTGCCCAACCCATGGATGACTACTTGGATGATCATCAAACCTTCTATGCAGGACTAAATTTTTCTTGTGAATTTATTGGATTCAGCTGCTGGAGGTACCTTTATGTCCATCACATTGGGGGCGGCTACAAAACTTCTTGATGATATGATGATTAATTACTCTGAATGGCACACGGAAAGAGCTCCACAAGGTAAGAAGGTATTTGTCGAAGAATCCTCCTCCTTGAGTGATAAAATTGATGCTATTATGTCTATGCTTGTGAATGGTAGGACTAATGTTGATCCTAATAATGTTCCTTTAGCTTCATTGGTTGCCCAAGAAGAACATGTTGATGTAAACTTCATTAAAAATAATAATTTCAACAACAATGCTTATCGGAACAATTCTAGTAATAACTATAGGCCATATCCTTCTGCTAATGGTAATGGTTATGGTAATTCTTATGGGAATTCTTACAACAATAATAGGAGTGTACCCCTGGTCTTGAAGCTATGCTTAAAGAATTTATTAGTACACAAACTGCTTTTAACAAATCTGTTGAGGAAAAACTCGATAAAATTGATATTCTTGCTTCTAGAGTTGATAGTCTTGCCTCTGATGTTAATCTTTTAAAATTGAAAGTTGTGCCTAATAATGATATTGAAAATAAAATTGTTACTACAGCAAATGCCATCCAAGTTAGAATTAATGAGAATATAAGATTAATGGCTGAACTGCGTGCTAGGTGGGATAGAAGAAAATGAAAAACTAGCTAAAGAGAATAATGTAGCTAAAGTTTGGACTATTACCACCACTAGTAATGTTGATTCCTCACATGTTGCTGCACCTCCTACTATCAATGATAAAATAATTGGTGTTGGCGATGTTTCTACTCCTAGTGCAAAGCGTGCAAAACTGCCTGAAATTGCTAAAACTGCTGAAACTGCTTGTGATAAAACTGCTGAAATTTTTTCCAACCTTGGGGATGATGATCCCATTGCTGTAGCTCATAATGATTTAGATTTTGATGATTGCCACATCTCTGAAGTTATAAAGTTCTTGCAAAAACTTGCTAAAAGTCCTAATGCTAGTGCTATAAATTTGGCTTTCACAAAACATATTACAAATGCCCTCATAAAAGCTAGAGAAGAGAAACTAAAACTTGAAACTTCTATTCCTAGAAAGTTAGAAGATGGTTGGGAGCCCATCATTAAAATGAGAGTCAATGATTTTGATTGTAATGCTTTATGTGATCTTGGTGCAAGTATTTCTGTTATGCCTAAGAAAGTCTATGATATGCTTGACTTGTCACCATTGAAAAATTGCTATTTGGATGTTAATCTCGCTGATAATGCTAAAAGAAACCTTTGGGGAGAGTTGATAATGTTCATATTGTGGTTAACAATAACCTTGTCCCGTTGATTTTGTTGTCTTGGATATTGAATGCAATGCATCTTGTCCCATTATATTGGGAAGACCTTTTCTTGAACCGTTGGTGCCACTATTGATATGAAGGAAGGTAATATTAAATATCAATTTCCTCTCAAGAAAGGTATGGAACACTTCCCTAGAAAAAGAATGAAGTTACCTTATGACTCTATTATTAGAGCAAATTATGATGTTGATGCTTCATCTCTTCATAATACTTGATATACACTTTCTGCGCCTAGCTGAAGGCGTTAAAAAAGCGCTTATGGGAGACAACCCATGTTTTTACTACAGTACTTTGTTTTATATTTGAGTCTTGGAAGTTGTTTACTACTGTAGCAACCTCTCCTTATCATTTTTTGTGCCAAGTAAAGTCTCTATAATAAGGTTCATACTAGATTTGGATTACTGCGCAGAAACAGATTTCTTTGCTGTCACGAATCTGGGTCTAATTCTCTGTAGGAAACTCAGAAAATTATGCCAATTTACGTGAGTGATCCTCAGATATGTACGCAACTTTCATTAGTTTTGAGTTTTTCCATTTGAGCAAGTGTGGTGCCATTTTAAAATTCGTCTTTACGAACTGTTCTGTTTTGACAGATCCTTTTATTTCGCATTGCCTCTTTTGCTATGTTGGATGAATTTCTTTGATCCATTAATGTCCAGTAGCTTTATGCAATATCCAGAAGTGTTAAGAATGATTGTGTCACCTCTGAACATGTACATTTTTACTGTGCACTAACTCTCTAATGAGTTTGCTTGAAGTTTGGTGTGAAGGAAGTTTTCAAGGATCAAGAGAGGGTATGATATACTATGATCAAGAGGAGTGAAAGCTCTAAGCTTGGGGATGCCCGGTGGTTCACCCCTGCATATTCTAAGAAGACTCAAGCGTCTAAGCTTGGGGATGCAAGGCATCCCCTTCTTCATCGACAAAATCATCAGGTTCCTCCCTGAAACTATATTTTTATTCCATCACATCTTATGCACTTTGCTTGGAGCGTCGGTTTGTTTTGTTTTTGTTTTGTTTGAATAAAGTTGGATCCTAACATTCACTTTGTGGGAGAGAGACACGCTCCGCTGTTGCATATGGACAAATATGTCCTTAGGCTTTACTCATAATGTTCAAGGCGAAGTTTCTTCTTCGTTAAATTGTTGTATGGTTGGAATTGGAAAATGCTACATGTAGTAATTGCTAAAATGTCTTGGATAATGTGATACTTGGCAATTGTTGTGCTCATGTTTAAGCTCTTGCATCATATACTTTGCACCGATTAATGAATAAATACTTGGAGCTTGCTAATTTGGTTTGCATATTTGGTTTCTCTAGAGTCTAGATAATATCTAGTATTGAGTTTTGAACAACAAGGAAGACGGTGTAGAGTCTTATAATGTTTACAATATGTCTTTTATGTGAGTTTTGCTGCACCGTTCATCCTTGTGTTTGTTTCAAATAACCTTGCTAGCCTAAACCTTGTATCGAGAGGGAATACTTCTCATGCATCCAAAATCCTTGAGCCAACCACTATGCCATTTGTGTCCACCATACCTACCTACTACATGGTATTTCTCCGTCATTCCAAAGTAAATTGCTTGAGTGCTACCTTTAAAATTTCATCATTCGCCTTTGCAATATATAGCTCATGGGACAAAATAGCCTTAAAAACTATTGTGAGTATTGAATATGTACTTATGCATTTTATCTCTTATTAAGTTGCTTGTTGTGCGATAACCATACTTAGGGACGCCATCAACTATTCTTTGTTGAATATCATGTGAGTTGCTATGCATGTCCGTCTTGTCTGAAGTAAGGGAGATCTACCACCTTATGGTTAAGCATGCATATTGTTAGAAGAACATTGGCCCGCTAACTAAAGCCATGAATCATGGTGGAAGTTTCGTTTTGGACACATATCCTCAATCTCATGTGAGAATAATAATTGTTGTTACATGCTTATGCATTAAAGAGGAGTCCATTATCTGTTGTTCATGTTGTCCCGGTATGGGTGTCTAAGTTGAAGAATGATCAAAAGCGAGAAATCCAATACGAACTTTCTCCTTAGACCCTTGTACAAGGCGGCATGGAGGTACCCCATTGTGACACTTGGGTTAAAACATGTGCATTGTGATGATCCGGTAGTCAAGCTAATTAGGACAAGGTGCGGGCACTATTAGTATACTATGCATGAGGCTTGCAACTTGTAAGATATAATTTACATAACTCATATGCTTTATTACTACCGTTGACAAAATTGTTTCATGTTTTCAAAATAAAAGCTCTAGCACAAATATAGCAATCGATGCTTTCCTCTTTGAGAGGACCATTCTCTTTACTTTTATGTTGAGTCAGTTCACCTATCTCTCCACCTCAAGAAGCAAACACTTGTGTGAATTGTGCATTGATTCCTACATACTTGCATATTGCACTTGTTATATTACTCTATGTTGACAATATCCATGAGATATACATGTTATAAGTTGAAAGCAACCGCTGAACCTTCATCTTCCTTGTGTTGCTTCAATACCTCTACTTTGATTTATTGCTTTATGAGTTAACTCTTATGCAAGACTTATTGATGCTTGTCTTGAAGTACTATTCATGAAAAGTCTTTGCTTTATGATGCATTTGTTTACTCATGCCATTACCATTGTTTTGATCGCTGCATTCATTACATATGCTTACAAATAGTATGATCAAGATTATGATAGCATGTCACTTCAGAAATTATCTTTGTTATCGTTTTACCTGCTCGGGACGGCAGAACTAAGCTTGGGATGCGATACGTCTCCAACGTATCGATAATTTCTTATGTTCCATGCCACATTATTGATAATATCTACATGTTATATGCACATTATATGTCATATTTATGCATTTTACTGGAACTAACCTATTAACAAGATGCCGAAGAGCCAGTTCTTGTTTTATTTTGTTTTTGGTTTCAGAAATCCTAGTAGGAAATATTCTCGGAATCGGACGAAATCAAGACCCGGGTCCTGTTTTTCCCAAGCTTCCGGAAGACCGAAGAGTCCATGAGTGGGGGCAGAGGTGGCCAAACCCTAGGCGGCGGGCTGCCCTGGCCGCGCCGGCCACGTGGTTTGGGCCCCTTGTGCCCCCTCTGTTTGCCCTTCGCCTACAAATAGCCTTCGTCGCGAAACCCCCGGTACCGAAGGGCCACGATACGGAAAGCCTTCCAGAGGCGCGGCCGCCGCAATCCCATCGGGGGATTCGGAGATCGCCTCCGGCACCTGCCGGGAGGGATTCATCTCCTGGAGGACTCTACACCGCCATGGTCGCCTCCGGAGTGATGAGTGAGTAGTTCACCCCTGGACTATGGGTCCATAGCAGTAGCTAGTTGGTTGTCTTCTCCTCATTGTGCTTCGTTGTTGGATCTTGTGAGCTGCCTAACATGATCAAGATCATCTATCTAATACTATATGTTGTGTTTGTGGGATCCGATGGAAGAGAATACTATGCTATGGTAATTATCAAGTTATTACATATGTGTTGTTTATGATCTTGCATGCTCTCCGTTATTAGTAGAGGCTCTGGCCAAGTTTTTACTCTTAACTCCAAGAGGGAGTATTTATGCTCGATAGTGGGTTCATGCTGCATTGATATGCGGGAGTGACGAAGCCCTAAGGTTGTGTTGTCTTTGTGCCACTAGGGATAAAACATTGATGCTATGTCCGAGGATGTAGTTGTTGATCACATTACGCACCATACTTAATGCAATTGTCTGTTGTTTGCAACTTAATACCGGAGGGGTTCGGATGATAACCTAAAGGTGGACTTTTTAGGCATAGATGCAGTTGGATGGCGGTCTATGTACTTTGTCGTAATGCCCAATTAAATCTCAATATATTTACCATGTCATGTATGTGCATTGCGGTGCCCTCTCTATTTGTCAATTGCCCACTGTAATTTGTTCACCCAACATGCTTTATCTTATGGGAGAGACACCTCTAGTGGAGTGGACCCGGTCCATTCTTTATCAAAATACAATCTCTTGCAATACTTGTTCTTTGTTTTCTGCAGACAATCATCTTCCACACAATACGGTTAATCCTTTGTTACCGACAAGCCGGTGAGATTGACAACCTCTTTGTTTCGTTGGGACAAAGTACTTGGTTGTGTTGTGCAGGTTCCACGTTGGCGCCGGAATCTCGGTGTTGCGCCGCACACATCCCGCCGCCATCAACCTTCAACGTGCTTCTTGGCTCCTCCAGTTGATAAACCTTGGTTTCTTTAGAGGAAGCTTTTCGCATCATACCTTCCTCTTGGGGTTCCCCAACGAACGTGTGAAATACACGCCATCAGCCCCCTCGCCCCGTATGATGGTGATATAACTTTTCGCTTGCATTCTTCTTGTTTTTCTTTGACAATGCCACAGCATCCTCTGAGCTCTTTGTACTTCACAAATTCTTCCCAGTTATGCTCCTGCTTCGCTAGATAGCCTTCGAATAATGGAGGCTTCTTCTCGGCCTTATAAGTTGCCCATAACCGGTTCTTCCACGCCCGGAAAAGTTCCCCCATCTTCTGAAGAGCCCATTTCTTCACTAGTGCCCTCTGCTTCTTCATCTCAGTCTCCGATCCCAATTGTGGCAAACTAAAATGTGCCATGAGGTCGTCAAAAAGCGTGTCTTTGTACCTATCGGCAACCTCACTTTCAGACACCTTCTTGGTCTTGTTCCATTCTTTAATAGTGATCGGGATGCGATCCCTAACCAGAACTCCGCACTGATTTTTGAATTTCGTTGCGACAAATTGGGGTGCCACCGGTTTGCCTTTAGGTGATATAGCTTCAATTGTGAAGTGGTCTTTCTTGGTCAACTTCTTTGTCGGGCCTCGTTTCTCCAACTTATCTTCGGAGGCCTAAGAGAACAAAAATTAATTAATTTATATACATATGTACATATAGAATTCCAACTTATCTTCGGAGGCCTTCACCGGAGCACTCGGCTTCTCCATCACCGGAGCCGCGGTCTTCTCCATCACCGGAGCCGCGGTCTTCTCGGAGCCGCGGATTATGTTCTCGACTAGGTCTTCTGTTCCAAGTCTCGATTGAATTCGAATGGATCCATTGTTTCTGCAAAAAATTAAATCGATAAGTACATGTTCTAACCCTAACCAAACCCTAACCCTAACCAAACACTAACCAAACCCTAACCCTAACCACGGATGGGGTAGGCTCAAGGAGGGGAAGGCGGCGTGGAGCAGGGAGAAGAGGGCGCGTGAGGGAGAGGGTGTCGGTTGTTTGCGAGAGGGAGAGGGTGTCGACGTCGGTTGTTTGCGAGAGGGGGAGGATGTCGGTTGTTTGCGAGAGGGAGAGGGAGTCAGCGACGGGTGTTTGCGAGATGGAGAGGGCCGGTGTTAGTGTCGGGTTCGTCGGTGGAGGAGTCGTCTATTAGGGTTTGGCGTCGGGTTCGAAAATTACGAAACTAAATTACGAAACTTATACATATACTAATTAACTATACACTAACTAAGTAAATACATATAATAAATACATATACTAAATTACTAACTAAATAGATATACTATATACATATACTAAAAAACTATACTAAATACATATACTAATTTAAGCAAGAATTAAACAGTTTCTGAAATTGTAAAAAGGGGAAATGACATCGGCATGACGTCATGATGACGTCAGCCGATGGCATCTTCCTATCGCGCACGGATGCGGCGGAGGAGGGCGCGAGGGGCAGCGCGACGTAGCGCGTCGGGAAGAGGAGCTCGCGGTGAGCGTTTGGGAGGCGACGCCGCTCTATTTGCGTCGCCGGAGCTTGGCCGACGACGAGCCCTAATGGCGGCGGCCAGAGCCACGCGTCGCGGGGACGCTGTAGAGCGAGGGGAGCGAGCGGCGGCGGCCTGAGCACCGTCTGCTCACCAGGAGCGCGAGGACGTAGGCGGCAAGGCCGGAGGAGGCCTACAGGCGGACGAATCGGCGACGATGTGGCCGCTGGTGGCGGTCGGAAATGGCGATGGCGGCGGCAATTCGAAGCCTCCCGCGTCGATTCCTTGTTGCAGGGTGAACGAGGACGACGAGGCGGTCCCAATGGTGGTCACGGTGGAGCTTGGCGTCGGCGGCGGCGGCGCGGTGAAATCCGGCAGCCTGGCGGCGCTAATTCGCTAGGGTTTGGCCTCCAGTGTCGCGGGTGGTGGCTCCGCCCGCGGCAGGTATATGAGAGACACCCTTTTGTCGCGTGGTGCCAAGACCCGCGACAAAGGACCCCTGTCACGGGTGGTGGCACGACGACAAAAGGTTGGAGTCTGTCGCGGGTCGAGCCACCACCCGCGACAAGAAGTAGGAAGCTGATCCGTGGGAGCGCATCCAACGGCTCGGCGATTTGAATCCAACGGCCGGAGCCGTTGGACGGATCAGCCTTTTCCTCTCAGACCCTTTCTGTTTTCTATTTTAAATTAACAAAACTATTATTTTAATAACTTTTAAATGGTAACTCAAATACAAATGTTTTATATATGAAAATTGATCAGAAAAAGCTAATGAACATGAATATGACATCCATATACCTATTTGCATCTCGCATCATATCAAACGTTGATAGTCATGTATGTTTCACCCCTAATGATATGCGGAGTGACACCGGCTTCCACGTGCCTTCCGCCGGCGTGCGACGTGTAGCCCCGGCTTACACGTGCCATGCCCCGCGTGCGCTATATAAAGCGCCGCGTGCGCGCGCAACCACACGTCGCCGCCGCCTCCGCTCATTCATCTCCGGGATGCCACCACGCTGTCGCGGGTCGTCCGGTTTCCGTGGCGTCCGAGCGGTAGGTTCTACGCCGAGATACGCGCCGGTGGCTTCCGCCTCACCCTCGGCACGTACAACACGCGGAGGCGCGGCACGCACTCTACGACGAGCGGCGTGGCGATTTCGCAGCCACGGCGGCGGCGGTGTGACTTCGGATGTTGAATCGCTAGAGGAGCGGAGTTCTGCGCCACACGTGCCTCGTCGACAGAGGACCGTCGCCGGCACAGCCAGGTGCAGCGCCGGATCGCCATCGCGACCACGGCGGCGATTGATGCGCCGGTGGAGAGCGCGATTCCTAACGACGTCGACAACACCGACGCGTTCTTCGCTGACCTCGGGGGCACAGCGCAGGTCCAACAGGCGCCACCGTCGGGCCGTCGCCGAGTTCGAGCTCGACAACCCGAATACAACTTGGGCCGAAAACGACCCTCGGTGGGACGACATTTGGACGGAGACAACCTCCGACGACGAGTAGAGACTAGACTAGTCGTTTATCTATTTTAATTGTAATTTCAATAAAGACGTTGTGGGTTGTTTTCAATAAAGTCGTTGTGAGAAATTTTATTACGATTTAACTGGAATTAAAGTACAGAGCTCAACTGAAAATTAAGATACATGGCCAGATTCGAATGTTGGAGTCATTCAGTCATAGTCGTGCCTAGCCCTATAAACGTCGCCACTGTAGTCATCGTAGTCGCCGACGTCATCGTCGTTAGCATCGGGGTCGCGGTTGTCGAACCTCGGCGGGTGAGCATGCGTTGGCTGGGACTGAGGGTAGCGCAGGCGGGGGCCACGGTAGGCCATGACGCTCTGGAGAGTCCGGCCGCGTCACCACAGCCGACGGCCGGCCTCGTTGAAGTTCGAACGAGGCGGGCCGTCCTCCTCGTACCTGGCAAGCGCACTCTCACGCCGATTGATGAAGAAGCTGTCCCAAGTCGGGCTGTAGTCGGGATGCCACTGGGGATTCCTCCGCTGCTCTGGCGTGAGCTCGAAGTAGTAGTGGTTCGTGATGGCCATCTCGCGCGCCACCTAGAGGGATGGGAGGGACCGGTGCGCCTCGGCGCTCGGCAACCAGCCGGCCGGACGCGGTAGCCGGCGGGCGAGGGGTAGTTCGAGGCGCAAAGCGCCTCCGCCTCGGTGTTAGAGATACGATCGAAGCCATGGGAGAGGGTGATGAGGTTTGCAGATATGAGTCTATATGTGATATGTAAATGGAGGCCAAGCCTACATATATATAGTGAAAAAATAGGAAGACGGAGGCGGGAAGCGGTGGAAAGCACGGAAAGAAAATAGGCGGGAACGCAGTGGCGTGGGAAACTTTCATCCCGGGTGGGGGCTCAAACCGGGACAAAAGATACAAGGATTATCTGGGGGAGTCTTATCTAGGAGGGCCTTATCTGGGGGAGTATTATCTAGGAGGGCCTTATCTGGGGGTGGCTCACGTGCGAGCAACTGATACGTCTCAAACGTATCTATAATTTCTTATGTTCCATGCTAGTTTTATGACAATACTCACATGTTTTATATACACTTTATATCATTTTGATGCCTTTTCCGGCACTAACCTATTAACAAGATGCCGAAGCGCCAGTTCCTGTTTTCTGCTGTTTTTGGTTTCAGAAATCTTACACAGGAAATATTCTCGGAATTGGACGAAACAAAAGCCCACGGTCTTATTTTCCACGGAGCTTTCCAGAACACCGAAGGAGAGACGGAGAGGGGCCAAGGTGGCCCCACACCCTAGGGCGGCGCGCTGCACAGGAGGGGGCGCGCCGGCCTATGGGGTGGGCCCCTCGACCGCCTCCCGACTCTGCCTTCGCCTATATAGCTCTATAGTGGCGAAACCTAGTGCAGGAGCCACGATGCGAAAATGAACTATGTGTGTCGCCAATCCCATCTCGGGGATTCGGAGATCACCTCCGGCACCCTGCCGGAGAGGGGAATCATCACCGGAGGACTCTACATCATCATGCCCACCTCCGGATTGATGCGTGAGTAGTTCATCCTTGGACTATGGGTCCATAGCAGTAGCTAGATGGTTGTCTTCTCCTCTTGTTCTATCATGTTTAGATCTTGTGAGCTGCCTAACATTATCAAGATCGTCTATTTGTAATACTACATGTTGTGTTTGTTGGGATCCGATGAATATGGAATACTATGTCAAGTTGATTATTGATCTATCATATATGTGTTGTTTATGATCTTGCATGCTCTCCGTTGCTAGTAGAGCTCTGGCCAAGTTGATACTTGTGACTCCAGAGTAGTCGATTGTGGGTTCATGCCTCCATTGAATCTGGGACAGTGACAGAAAGTTCTAAGGTTGTGGATGTGTTGTTGCCACTAGGGATAAAACATCAATGCTTTGTCTAAGGATATTTGTGTTGATTACATTACGCACCATACTTAATGCAATTGTCATGTTGTTTGCAACTTAATACTTGGAAGGTGCGGATGCTAACCCGAAGGTGGACTTTTTAGGCATAGATGCATGCTTGATAGCGGTCTATGTACTTTGTCGTAATGCCCTAAGTAAATCTCATATTAATCATCATGATATGTATGTGCATTGTTATGCCCTCTCTATTTGTCAATTGCAACGTAATTTGTTCACCCAACATCTATTTATCTTATTGGAGAGACACCACTAGTGAGCTGTGGACCCCAGTCCATTCTTTTACATCTGAAATACAATCTGCAAACTCTGTTCTCTGTTGTTCTTCGCAAACAAACATCATTCTCCACACTATACGTTTAATCCTTTGTTTACAGCAAGCCGGTGAGATTGACAACCTCACTGTTAAGTTGGGGCAAAGTACTTTGATTGTGTTGTGCAGGTTCCACGTTGGCGCGGAATCCCTGGTGTTGCGCTGCACTACACTCCTCCACTAACAACCTTCACGTGGCCTTCATCTCCTACTGGTTGATAAACCTTGGTTTCTTACTGGGGAAACTGCTGTACGCATCACACCTTCCTCTTGGGGTTCCCAACGGACGTGTGCTTCACGCGTTATCAAGCTAAATTTAAGGCGCCGTTGCGGATCAAGACACGCTGCAAAGAGAGTCTCTCATCCAATCTCTTTACTTTGTTTATTGTCTTGCTTTACTTTATTTTTTTCTGTTTTGTTTGCTTTCCTTATATCGAAAACACACAAAAATTAGTTACTTGTTTTTACTTTATTTTATTTTCTGTCTTGTTTGCTTTCTTTATATCAAAAACACACAAAAAATTAGTTACTAGTTTTACTTTACTTAATTCGGTTTTGCTTAGTTTATTTTTATTACTGTTAAAATGAATACTCCTGAGAACACTAAGTTGTGTGATTTCACTAGCACCAATAATAATGATTTTATATGCACTCCTATTGCTCCACCTGCTACTACGGCAGAATTTTATGAAATTAAACCTGCTTTACTAAATCTTGTTATGAGAGAGCAATTTTCTGTGTTAGTTCTGATGATGCTGCTGCCCATCTTAATAATTTTGTTGAACTTTGTGAAATGCAAAAGTATAAGGATGTAGATGAAAGACATTATAAAACTGAAATTGTTTCCTTTCTCCTTAAGAGGAAGAGCTAAAGATTGGTTGCTATTGATTGCGCGTGAAACACACGTCCGTTGGGAACCCCAAGAGGAAGGTGTGATGCGTACAATAGCAAGTTTTTCCTCAGAAAAAAACCAAGGTTTATCGAACCAGTAGGAGCCAAGAAGTACGTTGAAGGTTGATGGCGGCGGAGTGTAGTGCGGCGCAGCAGGGATTCCGGCGCCAACGTGGAACCTGCACAACACAATCACGGTACTTTGCCCCAACGTAGCAGTGAGGTTGTCAATCTCACCGGCTTGTTGTAACAAAGGATTAAACGTATTGTGTGGAAGATGATGATTGTTTGCGAAGAACAGTAAAGAACAATTGCAGTAGATTGTATTTCATATGTAAAGAATAGGACCGGGGTCCACAGATCACTAGTGGTGTCTCTCCCATAAGATAAACAGATGTTGGGTGAACAAATTAGGTTGGGCAATTGACAAATAAAGAAGGCATAACAATGCACATACATATATCATGATGAGTACTATGAGATTCAATCAGGGCATTACGACAAAGTACATAGACCGCTATCCAGCATGCATCTATGCCTAAAAAGTCCACCTTCAGTTATCATCCGAACCCCTCCGGTATTAAGTTGTAAACAAGAGATTGCATTAAGTATGGTGCGTAATGTAATCAACACAAATATCCTTAGACAAAGCATCGATGTTTTATCCTAGTAGCAATAGCACATCCACAACCTTAGAACTTGTCTGTCCCAGATTTAATGGAGGCATGAACCCACTATCGAGCATAAATACTCCCTCTTGGAGTCAAGTATCAACTTGGCCAGAGCCTCTACTAGCAACGGAGAGCATGCAAGAACATAAATAACATATATGATAGATTGATAATCAACTTGACATAGTATTCAATATTCATCGGATCCCAACAAACACAACATGTAGCATTACAAATAGATGATCTTGATCATGATAGGCAGCTCACAACTAACATGATAGCACAATGAGGAGAAGACAACCATCTAGCTACTACTATGGACCCATAGTAGGGGTGGACTACTCACACATCGATCCGGAGGCGATCATGGCGATGAAGAGACCTCGGAGATGATTCCCCTCTCGGCGAAGTACCGAAGCGTCTCCTGATCCCCGAGATGGGATTAGCGGCGGCGGTGTAACACCCCAAACTTCAATAAAAAGAAAGTTAGAGGATTCCAGAAATACAAAATTTCAAACCAACAAAAACTTTTCTTTTGCATATAGTACCATGCATAGGACTTGTGCATTTGAGTGATATGCCATGATGATTGTTGTTACTTGTATCTTGATATGCTCTAAAACCCTAGAGTGATCATATGAAGATCACCAACCAAATAAATCAAAGAGGAAGAAAATCCAATAAGTGGAAAACCCTAAAAACCCTCACATATGCCCTATGGTTTTTATAAATTTTGACCCTAGACCTATTTGGTCTTCACCATTAGTTGAGTAATGTTATTAAACAATTATTACAACTTTTGGAACCAATGTTGCACAATTCAAATGAATTTTAAACCCATTTCCCACTCACATGTGATGATGACCAAATCTGCCAATTTTAGTCTGATCACCACTTAGAGCCCCTGCCATTCAATTTTCTCAAACCAATTCTTGCTAACTCTTTACACCATTTCAAAGTCAACCTCAAGGTGAACAACTTTGATGAAGACCACCCTGCCAAATTCATCTTTGATCAATAGCTATGCTCATCCAAAGTTGCAACTTTATAATGAGTTCAACAATCTTCACTTAGCCATTTTGGCCAAATTTTGAAATATAATTTTTCCACCACCACCTCAATTTATCTCTGGTCAATTACAACTTATCTTAACCTTCACATATCACAAACTTTCACCTTTTGAATTATTTCCATTTTTGATATTTTTGTATTTTCCAAATTTGAACCCTATTCACACACTATAGCAAATAGTGATCTACTCAAACCATCTCTACCCTAACCAACCCCAAATGGTTCCCTGGTCCCCTCTCTCACAAACACCAACATCAAAACCCTAGGAGGAGAGGGAGTACATGCATGGCATGGCCATGCCGGCCACATGCCGGCCATGCCGCACCACCCCCTCTCCCCTTGCTTCCCCAACCTGGCCACCTCGCCACAGCACGCCACCGCACCGCCTAGCCTCGCCTAGCACCGCCCTGGTCGAGGAGAAGCTCGACAACGCCCGGACGACGCGCGCCCAAACCCGCCCTGGACGCCGCTCACGTCGCGCGTGTGCACGCTGCGGGCACACACTGGCCACGCGCCGCGCCACCACCTCGCGCACGCCCTGGCCCCTCTGCAACGCCTTGAGCACGCACTCGACACCACGACGCCGCCAGACATGGCCTCGACCACGACCCGTGCCCGCCGCCGCCGGAGAAGGAGACCCTGATCCGCCGCGGACGCGACAGACGCGGAAGCAACGCGACACCAACCAGGCCCTCCCCGACCAAGCTGTCGCCGCCATTAGCTCGCCTGGACACGAGAGCACCGCCATAGCCTCGCCTAGCTCGACCGCTCGCCGGAAGCCGCGCCATGGTCGACCTTGCCACTGCCCCGCCACCCTCTCTCAATCCTATAAATAGGAGGTTCCCTGGAAGCAACTGAGCACACCACCTCACTCCCCACCCTTCACCACTTCGCCTCGCACCGTTAGCCACCTCGATCGTCGCCGGAGCAAGGCCAATTGCAAGATCGGAGCCGCGGAAGCCCTGGAGAAATCGCCATTGATCCGCCACCTCGAGCTCCGCCACCGCTACCATGTCGCCGTCGTCCACATCTACCTCGCGCCCTGCCAACCCTTGCTGGAGCCGCCGTAGCTCTCCCACCCTCGCCGCCGCCGCACGTCGGGATCTCGCCGAGGAATGACGATGGCCTGTGCCGTCCGATCTACTTCTAATCCAACGCCCCCGTCGCCACGTACCGTTCGGGTTTAAAAGGAGGCTGACAGGCGGACCCCACCCTGTCAGGCAGCCCACGCGGGCACAGACGCGTGGTGGGCTGGCTCGGACGTTTTAAACCTTTCGGCCCGTTAGCTTTTCCCGCCGGCCTGTTTAATTCAAATTTGATTTAAACAATTCCAAACATTTCAATACTGCCCAAACTTTGAAATTCAACCATTTCAAATTGGCTAAACCAAATTTAGTGAATTTTATATTGTTAGAAAGCCACTGAAATTCTCTACAACATGCCACTGGCCTCATGGTCAAATTCTTTTTAGAATTAATGTGACAAAAATAACAAGACAGGGACTTTTCCCTATTCAAATAATTCTTAAAAATCAACCAAAATAGATATTAAATTAATTCCAACTCTAATAACTCACATTTGACTTACACTAATTGTTTCTGCAAGAAAATGGTGTGGTCACTTTGCATGATCATGCCATGGTTTAATGAATGGATAATTTGACTAGTTTAACTAGTTGATATTGTCCAAAACTATTAAAGTAAATTGTGTGAAGTCTTATACTTCATTTAAACTTGTCTCACATGCATTCATGGGATGTTTGTACCTCTGGTCCAAACTCTCTTATATGAATGGCTTGAGATTTAAATCATTTGTAGTATTATTAAAATGGTATGAGGTGATCTACCTCATTTAAATCATTTTCTCAAATACTGATGATGAATGGTTGACCTAGGTCAATACCCATTTCATGTATAATTGTTTGAGAAATTAAATCTTAAGAAGATTTCAATGAGAGGAAATTATTTCTCAAGAACCCTATGGAAACTATCATTTACATATAAAATACAAAGAAGTGAACTCTATTTAAATCCCACCACCCATGCACCCTAGTTAATTTATCTTGTGTGCATAGAATAGTTTGTGTGTTATATGTGATGTATGGAATGAGGAAATTATTTCTCAAGAACCCTATGGAAACTATCATTTACATATAAAATACAAAGAAGTGAACTCTATTTAAATCCCACCACCCATGCACCCTAGTTAATTTATCTTGTGTGCATAGAATAGTTTGTGTGTTATATGTGATGTATGGAATAGCCATTGAATTAGTGAGTAATTATACTCGTATTCAAATTTAGACGGTAGCACCGGAGAGTACGCCGAAGAAGAAGGATACTACCAGGAGGAGGAGGAGGAACAGTTTGAGAACTACCAAGGCAAGCTAATATTCTTGCAAAGTGCAAAGCTTGGGGCAAGGCACCATGAATCTTACCTTTTCTTACATAAGCCTATCCCAAGTTTTTACTTTACAAGCTTTTACTTGTTTTCTCAATAAGTTACTTTTATAGTTACCTTTGGTCTAAGTCTAGAATACTACAAGAGTATCAAACTTAGCCTAGCTAGCACTACAAGTAGTTCCCTCAAGCAAAGCAAGATAGCACCCCTCATGGATTAGAGCTAGTGCTAATGAATTAAAACTTGACTACTCTAGATGGGAACAATGTGAATTTGAAAGGATTTTGAAACCTTGGAATGAAGATGCATTCCATTGAATGATTTTTGAAGGTGGATATGAACAAGAGAAGATAGTGATTTTTGGAAAAACCATGATGTTGGTTTGAATGCGATACCTTTCCAATTATCAAGTACCCCCACAATACCTGATTATGGGTAGGGCGTAACTGGAAGTTTATGTGTCTTAGTATGGGTTCCCTCTAAACAAGCGTCATCGGGGTTACGCCGAAAGCTGCCTCCACCACAAAAGAAACGATATGATATGATGCGAAATGAGGTGAATGTCCGGCCCAAGCCCTGTGCAGTTCCCAGGTGGTTTTCACCGGGAGGCCAAGCTCATGGGGAGAGGTGCTCATACTAGGTTCGTAAGTGAAAGGTTATGGTTGATGATCCGCGTACTGTTCATTCAGGGTTATTCCTGACGGATGAAATCAAATGTTGTGGCACAAGTGTGCAACCTCTGTGAGTGTAAACCTATTCGAATAGCCGCGTCCACGGTTACGGACGGTTGGAAAGGCCATACAGTTTCCGATGTCATACTTTTGAAAATGATGTTGAAAGATGATGTTGAAATGACTTGTGGTGAATTGAATTGAAATCACCACAGGAATGGTGGGAATGACACTAATGTTCCCACTTGAGTTAGTTAGCACTTGAATAAGCTTTTCTCAAAACTTTGTGAACTAAAACTAGCTTTATGCAAATAAACTAGAGCTTAGCCAACCATACTAGAATGTCTAGCACTTACTTTAGTATCAGTTTGCGAGTACTTAAAGTACTCACGGCTTTGTCCCTGGCTATTCAAATGGCCAGAGTATGAAGAGGAACAAGGAGATGACCAGCAGGACGCCTACGACAACTAAGCGCCTTCCAACGTCAAGCGTTGGCCTGTGGACTAGAGAGTCCTTGTATCTTACGCTTCCGCTATGTTGAACTATGAACTTGTGTTTGTTCGTTGATCAATAGATCAACTATTCGTGTAATATGGATGATGTGATTCCAAAATTGTAAGACTTATGGTTTGTAATGAATGATGACTGTGATACTTAACTATTATGCCTCGCAACAACAATATTCCTGGGATTGCGATGTATGACATAATAGGCATTCGGACTTAAAAATCCGGGTGTTGACAAGTTGGTATCAGAGCCATTGTTTGACCTTAGAAGACCTTAGTTAGAATGGGCGTTCTGAAAAACTTAACTTTGAAATCAAATGAAAGGAAATATTTGTGAAAACTTACTACACTCTTGTCTTGAGACTTTGCCAAAATTTGATGAATCATGTTCTATCTTATTTGACTCAACTTAAAATTTTGCCACACTCTGCACTCTCTAACTTACTCAACCAATTCTCTTTCAGATGGAGCCCAATGAACCCATCAACACCAAGTTTTACCAGCTTGGGAACGGAGGAAGCTTGATCTTCGAGCACGACCTCAACGCCGTCTCTGACTTCCTTGGGCGCCCACACCCCGAGTTTCACGGGGTTCAGCTGGACGACACGCCCGGGGGAGAGTTGCAGTGGGTGATCACTGCCGACTTGAGGGGCAAGATGGAGCCTCCCACATCGGAGAGGATCCTGTTCTCGTTCCGTGAGAGCAACTGGTTAGATGGACTTGCACGTGCTCTTCAGGAGGCACTTGCTCGTCTTTGTGGCCAGAATGTGGTACGCCTGCTTGCGTCTCGCTACGCACACCTTGTGAGGCGTGATGCTGCGGGAGTGCCCATGGAGCTACAGCCGCACCCGGAGTTGAGGCACCATGCTGAGCACCTGGACTTCATGCTCTACCAGACTCAGAAGGACCTCGACGCCTCTCGCGCTTACGCGAACCAGACCCATGCTCACATCACCGAGCAGGGTGAGGCGATCAAGCTACTCAACCACGACCGCAGGAGCCTTCGCCAGCAGCGCGCCAAGAAGGACTCTACGATTCGACGCCTTCGCGCCCGGATCGCGTCACTTGAGGCCACTGTCAAGGCCCAGGAGGATCAGATTCGTCAGCTGGAGGATGACGATGGAGGCATCGACATTCGGGGAGGAGACGCCTTCCTGAGCGACGACAACGACTTTGAGGACGATGAGAACACCGAGGAGGAGGACTACGAGTTCCTGGAGGCAGGACCCGACGACTACGTCCCGATCGATATAGATGATGAGGAGTAGTTGCACTAGTCTCACTTATAGTAGGTGTGAGTTGTATCCCGTCCCTTGTATCGTAGCAAGAAAATGGTTCTTAAAACCATGGAAGTATGTGTGTTAGTTTGTACCATGTGTTGCATGAATGAATGAAGGGTATGTTTGTCATGAAAGGTTACAAGTTTTCAAATGTTTTTCAAACTTAACCAAAATAAACCATAGAATGTTCCCTCTTATCTCATGATCTTCTATATCTTCAGATGGCCCCTCCAAATCGCACCAACGACGCGATGCTGCAACTGCTGCAAACCATGCTTGCAGACCGGGAAACCGAGAGAGCCGAACGTCAAGCCAACCTCATCGCCTTGCCAACATCGCCAACCAAGGCCATGGAAATCATGACCACCCCGGATCCAAACTCAAGAACTTCCAAAACACCAACCCTCCTGTGTTTAGCAAGACCGAGGACCCCTTGACGCCGACGATTGGCTCCAGACTATGGAGAACAATCTGGAGGTAGCCGGAGTGGAAGCCAACGAGAAAGTTTTGTTCGCCACTCACTATCTCGCTGGACCAGCCCGCGCTTGGTGGACAAGCACCCGTGCCATGAATGGAGGTCAATTCATGACTTGGGAGGATTTCAAACTCAAGTTCAGCAAGTACCATGTACCCCCGGGTCTTATCAAGAAGATGAGGGATGAGTTCCGTGAGCTGAAACAAGGTCGCATGACGGTGGTTGAATACCGCGACAAGTTTCTTACACTGTCAAGGTATGCCCCTGATGAGACCGACACCGTTGAGAAGAGGAAGGAGAGATTCCTAAACGGACTGCATGATGAGATGCAGACTGTCCTCGTCAACATTCCCTTCGCCGACCTCGAAGCCCTTGTTGACTCCGCCATCCAGATGGAGGGCAAGTTAAACCAAGCCAATGAGAACCGCAAGTGCCGCATGGCCAATCAGAGTGGATCAAGCCATCCCCAAAAGTTTCGCCCTAGCTCAAGCGGAGGTTTCACTCCGAGAAACAATAGCAAGCAACTCGCGCCCCGGTTATCAGAATCGGAGTGGAGGAAACTCCAAGCCAGGAGGCTACAACAACAACTACAACAACAACAACTACAATCGCGCACCACCCCGAGCCCCTAACAACAACAACAACACCAATACCGCTCCCAGAACCGGAAGCAATGCCATCCCCGTCGCGAACAAACAGGACAAGTCCACCATCACCTGTTATGAGTGTGGTGTAGTGGGGCACTACTCCAACGAGTGTCCCAAGCGTCTCGCCAAGCTCCCGGCAACACCGCTGCCTGCTCGGCAACAACGCCGTGTCTCCACCGGCAAGAAGTTCGCCCCCAACAACCCCAACAACCGCAACGGCCGTCTCTACCACATGAGCGCCGAAGAAGCCCAGGAAGCACCAGATGTTGTGCTGGGTTTTCTGTCAACCACACCCCTGCCAGAGTGTTGTTTGATTCCGGAGCATCTCATTCTTTTGTCACTGAAGACTTTGCATCAACAAGTAAAATTCAACCCCTCAGTTTGAAGCATGTTATGATAGTTCAAATCCCCGGATCAACCACCAAAGCCAGAAAATTTTGCAAAAATGTACCCATCATAATACATGAGGTAGAATTCTATGCCAATCTCATCATTCTGGGAACCAAAGGTTTGGAAGTTGTCCTAGGAATGGACTGGATGTCCAAGCACAACGGATTGATAGACTGTGCCAAGAAAGCCATCACCATGACTAGCAGCACCGGTATCGTAGTAGAGCATGTCTCTGAAAAACTACCCAGAAAATTCACGTGTAATCAAAGTGTAGCCAAGCCAACTCTGGATCAAATCAGGGTCGTCTGTCGATACCCTGATGTGTTTCGGATGATCTACCGGTATGCCCCCGGATAGGGATATCGAGTTTATCATCGAGTTAATTCTGGAACTGGACCCATAGCCCGAGAGCCTACAGCATGAACGGCGAGCTTGTGGAGTTGAAGAAGCAGATAGATGATATGTTGGCCAAAGGTCTGATTAGACCAAGTGCATCCCCTGGAGATCCCCCGTCTTGTTTGTGGACAAGAAGGATGGTGCAAATCGTTTATGTACCGTAAGCTTAACGACGTCACCATCAAAAACAAATACCCCCTACCCAAGATAGAAGACTTGTTTGATCAACTCACCGGAGCCAAAGTTTTCTCCAAGATTGATCTTAGAACTGGATACCACCAACTAAAGATCCGAGCCACCGACATCCCAAAAACTGCCTTTACCACTAGATATGGGTTGTATGAATACAACGTCATGTCATTTGGACTAACCAATGCCCCCGCTTATTTCATGAATCTCATGAATAAGATCTTCATGAACTTTTTGGACAAGTTTGTCGTTGTATTCATCGACGACATCCTCGTCTACTCCAAGTCCGAAGAGGAACACGAGCAACATTTGGAGATTGTCCTAGAAACCCTTAGACAGCACCAGTTGTACGCCAAGTTCAGCAAGTGTGAGTTCTGGCTGAAGGAAGTTGGATTCCTGGGACACATCTTGTCTGCAGGAGGAATTGCCGTAGATCCCGCCAAGATCAAAACTGTTATGGAATGGAAAGCCCCAACCACCCAAACCGAGGTCCGTGCTTTTCTTGGATTAGCCGGATATTACCGCAGATTTGTAGAAGGTTTTTCCAGCATCGCTCGACCAATGACCCAACTGTTGAAGAAGGACAAGAAGTTTGAATGGACCGATAAATGCGAAGAGAGCTTCCAACAGCTCAAGAGTAGACTGACCACCGCCCCAATCCTGATCATGCCTGATATCGCCAAGCCCTTTGACGTATATTGCGACGCCTCCAAGGTTGGTCTTGGATGTGTGCTTATGCAAGAAGGCAAGGTTGTATCCTACCTTTCAAGACAGCTCAAGCAACATGAACAGAACTACCCAACCCATGACCTCGAGCTTGCAGCCGTGGTCTTAGCCTTGAAAGTTTGGCGTCATTACCTCATGGGTAATCGATGCGAGATCTACTCCGACCACAAAAGCCTCAAATACATATTCACCCAGAAAGAGTTAAACATGAGACAACGCCGATGGATCGAATTGATCAAAGATTACGACATGGAGATTCACTACCACCCCGGCAAGGCCAATGTGGTAGCGGATGCTTTGAGTCGACTGCCGTGTGTTGAACTCCATGCTCGCAACCGAACAGCCCAGCTTGCACCAAGAGTTTGAACAGTTCAGACTTGAACTTGTTAGCGAAGGATTCCTAGCCAGCATAGAACTGCAACCCACCTTGGTTAGTCAGATCAAGGAAGCCCAGAGACGGACAACGCTAGCATCGACGGAATCAAAGCAGATAGCCGCCGGAAAAGCGGATTCACCGTAGGAGCCGGAGTTCTTTGGTACAAAGAACGTCTCTGGTACCCTCGGACTCTGACTTGAAACAAGTCATCCTGCAAGAAGCTCACGACACCTTTACTCAATCCACCCCGGAGGTACCAAGATGTACCAAGACCTGAAGGAACAATTTTGGTGGCACGGAATGAAGAGAGAGATCGGTAGCTATATCGCTAAGTGTGACATCTGTCAGAGAGTTAAGGCAGAACATCAACGACCCGCCGGACTGTTACAGCCACTCCAGATTCCAGAATGGAAATGGGACTCCGTAGGAATGGACTTTATCACCGGACTGCCCAAATCCAGCAAAGGCAATGATTCCATATGGGTAATTGTCGATAGATTGACCAAAGTCGCCCATTTCATCGCCGTCAAAACCACTTATCAAGGCCCAAAGTTAGCTGAACTATACATCTCCAGAATAGTCGCTTTGCACGGAACCCCCAAATCGATAGTGTCAGATAGAGGATCACAGTTCACCTCAAGGTTCGCAGAAAGTGCACGAAGGACTAGGAACCCGCCTGAATTTCAGCACCGCCTATCACCCTCGGACCGACGGACAGGCCGAGAGTAAACAGATACTAGAAGACATGCTTAGAGCATGCGTACTGGAATACGGATCCAAGTGGGAAGACTGCCTACCTTACGCAGAATTCTCCTACAACAATAGTTATCAAGCCAGCCTACAGATGGCCCCCTTTGAAGCCTTGTATGGGAGGAAGTGCCGTACCCCCTGAACTGGTCGGAGTCGGAGAAAGCCAAGTTTTTGCCCGGATGTTCTTCGTGGCCGAAGAGAAAGTACACAAGATCCGAGTACCTCAAGGCGCGGTCTAGACGGAAGAGCTACGCCGAGCAAGAGACGTCGGGAGATGACCTTCGAGATCGGAGACTTTGTCTATCTCAAGGTATCCCCCTTGAAAGGGATGCAGAGGTTTCAGTTGAAAGGAAAGCTTGCACCTCGCTACGTAGGACCCTTCCAAGTCCTCAGCCGCCGAGGCGAAGTTTCTTATCAACTGGAGTTGCCTGAAGAAATGTCGGCTGTGCACGACGTTTTTCACATCTCACTCCTCCGGAAATGCCTTGAAGTCCCGGAGAAGACCGAAGTGTTCAAGAACATCGATCATAGATCGGTAGATATCAACCAGGATCTGACTTACCGCGAAGTGCCGATTCGCATCTTGGAAGAAGCTTATCGAACCACCCGCACCCGAAGCATCAAGTTTCTGAAGATTCAATGGAGCAATCATACCGAGGATGAAGCCACATGGGAACGCGAAGACTTCATGAAGAAGGAGTACCCAGATCTCTTTAGTACCTAACTTTCTTTTCGATCTCGGGACGAGATCTTTTGTAAGGGGGAAGGGTTTGTAACACCCCAAATTTCAATAAAAAGAAAGTTAGAAGTTCAGAAAATACAAAATTTCGAACCAACAAAAACTTTTCTTTGCATATAGTACCATGCATAGGACTTGTGCATTTGAGTGATATGCCATGATGATTGTTATTACTTGTTCTTGATATGCTCTAAAACCCTAGGGTAATCATATGAAGATCACCAACCAAATAAATCAAAGAGGAAGAAAATCCAATAAGTGGAAAACCCTAAAAACCCTCACATATGCCCTATGGCACTTTTATAAATTTTGACCCTAGACCTATTTGGTCTTCACCATTAGTTGAGTAATGTTATTAAACAATTATTACAACTTTTGGAACCAATGTTGCACAATTCAAATGAATTTTAAACCCATTTCCCACTCACATGTGATGATGACCAAATCTGCCAATTTTAGTCTGATCACCACTTTGAGCCCCTGCAATTCAATTTTCTCAAACCAATTCTTGCTAACTCTTTACACCATTTCAAAGTCAACCTCAAGGTGAACAACTTTGATGAAGACCACCCTGCCAAATTCATCTTTGATCAATAGCTATGCTCATCCAAAGTTGCAACTTTATAATGAGTTCAACAATCTCCACTTAGCCATTTTGGCCAAATTTTGAAATATAATTTTTCCACCACCACCTCAATTTATCTCTGGTCAATTACAACTTATCTTAACCTTCACATATCACAAACTTTCACCTTTTGAATTATTTCCATTTTTGATATTTTTGTATTTTCCAAATTTGAACCCTATTCACACACTATAGCAAATAGTGATCTACTCAAACCATCTACCCTAACCAACCCCAAATGGTCCCCTGGTCCCCTCTCTCACAAACCCCAGCATAGAAACCCTAGGGAGAGAGAGAGAACATGCATGGCATGGCCATGCCGGCCACATGCCGGCCATGCCGCACCACTCCCCTCTCCGCCCTGGCCACCTGTCCACAGCACGCCACCTCACCGCCTAGCCTCGCCTAGCACCGCCCTGGTCGAGGAAGAGCTCGACAACGCCGGACACGCGCGTCCATGGCGCCCTGGACGCCGCTCGCGTCGCGCGTGTGCACGCCGCGGGCACACACTGGCCACGCGCCGCGCAGCCACCTCGCCCACACCCTGGACCCCCTGCGAGCGCCTTGAGCACACACACGCCACCACGACGCCGCCAGACAACCGCCAGACCACGACCCGTGCCCGCCGCCGCCGGAGAAGGAGACCCTAATCCGCCGCGGACGCGACAGACGCGGAAGCAATGCGACCCAACCAGGCCCCCTCCGACCAAGCTGTCGCCGCCATTAGACTCGCCTGGACACGTAGAGCACTGCCGCCACCTCGCCTAGCCCAACCGCTCGCCGGAATCGCCGCGCCATGGTCGACCTTGCCACTGCCCCGCAGCCCTCTCTCAATCCTATAAATAGGAGGTTCCCTGGAAGCAACTGAGCACACCACCTCACTCCCCACCCTTCACCACTTCGCCTCGCACCGTTAGCCACCTCGATCGTCGCCGGAGCAAGGCCAATTGCAAGCTCGGAGCCGCGGAAGCCCTGGAGAAATCGCCATTGATCCAGGCCACCTCGAGCTCCGCCACTGCTACCAGCTGCTTCGCCGTCGTCCACATCTACCTCGCGCACACTGCCAACCCTTGCTGGAGCCGCCGTAAGCTCTCCCACCCCCTACTGCCGCCGCCGCACCGTCGGGATCTCGCCGGAGATGACGATGGCCCTGTGCCGTCCGATCTACTTCTAATCCAACGCCCCACGTCGCCCCGTACCGTTTCGGGTTTAAAAGGAGGCTGACAGGCGGACCCCACCCTGTCAGGCAGCCCACGCGGGCACAGACGCGTGGTGGGCTGGCTCGGGCCGTTTTTAAACCTTTCGGCCCGTTAGCTTTTCCCGCCGGCCTGTTTAATTCAAATTTGATTTAAACAATTCCAAACATTTTCAATACTGCCCAAACTTTGAAATTCAACCATTTCAAATTGGCTAAACCAAATTTAGTGAATTTTATATTGTTAGAAAGCCACTGAAATTCTCTACAACATGCCACTGGCCTCATGGTCAAATTCTTTGTAGAATTAATGTGACAAAAATAACAAGACAGGGACTTTTCCCTATTCAAATAATTCTTAAAAATCAACCAAAATAGATATTAAATTAATTCCAACTCTAATAACTCACATTTGACTTACACTAATTGTTTCTGCAAGAAAATGGTGTGGTCACTTTGCATGATCATGCCATGGTTTAATGAATGGATAATTTGACTAGTTTAACTAGTTGATATTGTCCAAAACTATTAAAGTAAATTGTGTGAAGTCTTATACTTCATTTAAACTTGTCTCACATGCATTCATGGGATGTTTGTACCTCTGGTCCAAACTCTCTTATATGAATGGCTTGAGATTTAAATCATTTGTAGTATTATTAAAATGGTATGAGGTGATCTACCTCATTTAAATCATTTTCTCAAATACTGATGATGAATGGTTGACCTAGGTCAATACCCATTTCATGTATAATTGTTTGAGAAATTAAATCTTAAGAAGATTTCAATGAGAGGAAATTATTTCTCAAGAACCCTATGGAAACTATCATTTACATATAAAATACAAAGAAGTGAACTCTATTTAAATCCCACCACCCATGCACCCTAGTTAATTTATCTTGTGTGCATAGAATAGTTTGTGTGTTATATGTGATGTATGGAATGAGGAAATTATTTCTCAAGAACCCTATGGAAACTATCATTTACATATAAAATACAAAGAAGTGAACTCTATTTAAATCCCACCACCCATGCACCCTAGTTAATTTATCTTGTGTGCATAGAATAGTTTGTGTGTTATATGTGATGTATGGAATAGCCATTGAATTAGTGAGTAATTATACTCGTATTCAAATTTAGACGGTAGCACCGGAGAGTACGCCGAAGAAGAAGGATACTACCAGGAGGAGGAGGAGGAACAGTTTGAGAACTACCAAGGCAAGCTAATATTCTTGCAAAGTGCACAGCCCCTTGGGGCAAGGCACCATGAATCTTACCTTTTCTTACATAAGCCTATCCCAAGTTTTTACTTTACAAGCTTTTACTTGTTTTCTCAATAAGTTACTTTTATAGTTACCTTTGGTCTAAGTCTAGAATACTACAAGAGTATCAAACTTAGCCTAGCTAGCACTACAAGTAGTTCCCTCAAGCAAAGCAAGATAGCACCCCTCATGGATTAGAGCTAGTGCTAATGAATTAAAACTTGACTACTCTAGATGGGAACAATGTGAATTTGAAAGGATTTTGAAACCTTGGAATGAAGATGCATTCCATTGAATGATTTTGAAGGTGAATATGACCAAGAGAAGATAGTGATTTTTGATAAAACCATGATGTTGGTTTGAATGCGATACCTTTCCAATTATCAAGTACCCCCACAATACCTGATTATGGGTAGGGCGTAACTGGAAGTTTATGTGTCTTAGTATGGGTTCCCTCTAAACAAGCGTCATCGGGGTTACGCCGAAAGCTGCCTCTACCACAAAAGAAACGATATGATATGATGCGAAATGAGGTGAATGTCCGGCCCAAGCCCTGTGCAGTTCCCAGGCTGACTGTCTGTCTTCACTGGGAGGCCAAGCTCATGGGGAGAGGTGCTCATACTAGGATTCGTAAGTGAAAGGTTATGGTTGATGATCCGCGTACTGTGTTACGATCATTCAGGGTTATTCCTGACGGATGAAATCAAATGTTGTGGCACAAGTGTGCAACCTCTGCAGAGTGTAAACCTATTCGAATAGCCGCGTCCACGGTTACGGACGGTTGGAAAGGCCATACAGTTTCCGATGTCATACTTTTGAAAATGATGTTGAAAGATGATGTTGAAATGACTTGTGGTGAATTGAATTGAAATCACCACAGGAATGGTGGGAATGACACTAATGTTCCCACTTGAGTTAGTTAGCACTTGAATAAGCTTTTCTCAAAACTTTGTGAACTAAAACTAGCTTTATGCAAATAAACTAGAGCTTAGCCAACCATACTAGAATGTCTAGCACTTACTTTAGTATCAGTTTGCGAGTACTTAAAGTACTCACGGCTTTGTCCCTGGCTATTCAAATGGCCAGAGTATGAAGAGGAACAAGGAGATGACCAGCAGGACGCCTACGACAACTAAGCGCCTTCCAACGTCAAGCGTTGGCCTGTGGACTAGAGAGTCCTTGTATCTTACGCTTCCGCTATGTTGAACTATGAACTTGTGTTTGTTCGTTGATCAATAGATCAACTATTCGTGTAATATGGATGATGTGATTCCAAAATTGTAAGACTTATGGTTTGTAATGAATGATGACTGTGATACTTAACTATTATGCCTCGCAACAACAATATTCCTGGGATTGCGATGTATGACATAATAGGCATTCGGACTTAAAAATCCGGGTGTTGACAGGCGGCGTCTCTGGAAGGTTTTCCGTATCGTGGCTCTCGGTACTAGGGGTTTCGCGACGAAGGCTTTAAGTAGGTGGAAGGGTAGGTTTAGGGGCGTCACGAGGGACCCACACAACAGGGCCGCGCGGCCAGGGCCTGGGCCGCGCCACCCTAGTGTGGCGTCGCCTCGTCGCCCCACTTCGTATCTCCCTCGGTCTTCTGGAAGCTTCGTGGAAAAATAAGACCCAGGCGTTGATTTCGTCCAATTCCGAGAATATTTCCTTTGTAGGATTTCTGAAACCAAAAATAGAAAACAGCAACCGGCTCTTCGGCATCTCGTCAATAGGTTAGTGCCGGAAAATGCATAATAATGACATATAATGTGTATAAAACATGTGAGTATCATCATAAAAGTAGCATGGAACATAAGAAATTATAGATACGTTTGAGACGTATCAAGCATCCCCAAGCTTAGTTCCTACTCCCTCGAGTAGGTAAACGATAACTAAGATAATTTCTGAAGTGACATGCTATCATAATCTTGATCAATACTATTGTAAAGCATATGAGATGAATGCAGCGATTCGAAGCAATGGTGAAGACAATGAGTAAACAAATGAATCATATAGCAAAGACTTTTCATGAATAATACTTTCAAGACAAGCATCAATAAGACTTGCATAAGAGTTACTCATAAAGCAATAGATTCAAAGTAGAGGCATTGAAGCAACACAAAGGAAGATATAAGTTTCAGCAGTTGCTTTCAACTTCAACATATATATCTTATGGATAATTATCAACACAAAGTAATATAACAAGTGCAATAGGTAAACATGTAAGAATCAATGCACACAGTTGATACAAGTGTTTGCTTCTGAGATAGAAAGAATAGGTAAACTGACTCAACAATAAAGTAAAAGAATGGCCCTTAGAGGAAGCATGGATTACTATATTTGTGCTAGAGCTTTTCATTTTGAAAACAAGAAACAATTTTGTCAACGGTAGTAATAAATCATATGTGTTATGTATAAGATATCCTATAAGTTGCAAGCCTCATGCATAGTATACCAATAGTGCTCGCACCTTGTCCAAATTAGCTTGGATTAACATGGATTATCATTGCATAGCATATGTTTCAACCAAGTGTCACAAAGGGGTACCTCTATGCCGCCTGTACAAGGTCTAAGGAGAAAGCTCGCATTGGATTTCTCGCTTTTGATTATTCTCAACTTAGACATCCATACCGGGACAACATAGACAACAGATAATGGACTCCTATTTAATGCATAAGCATTCAACAACAGTTAATATTCTCATAAGATATTGAGGATTAATTGTCCAAACTGAAACTTCCACCATGAATCATGGCTTTAGTTAGCGGCCCAATGTTCTTCTCTAACAATATGCATACTCAAACCATTTGATCATGAAAATCGCCTTACTTCAGACAAGACGAACATGCATAGCAACTCACATGATATTCAACAAAGGTAAAAGTTGATGGCGTCCCCAGAAACATGGTTACCGCTCAACAAGCAACTTATTAAGAAATAAGACACATAAGTACATATTCTTCACCACAATAGTTTTTAAGGCTATTTGTCCCATGAGCTATATATTGCAAAGGCAAAGAATAGAATTTTAAAGGTAGCACTCAAGTAATGTACTTTGGAATGGCGGAGAAATACCATGTGGTAGGTAGGTATGGTGGACACAAATGGCATAGTATTTGGCTCAAGGATTTGGATGCACGAGAAGAATTCCTCTCAATACAAGGCTAGGCTAGCAAGGTTGTTTGAAGCAAACTCAAGTATAAAAGGTGCAGCAAAGCTCACATATGAACATATTGTAACTATTATAAGACTTTATATTGTCTCCTTGTTGTTCAAACACCTTAACCAGAAAATATCTAGACTCTAGAGATCAATCATGCAAACCAAATTTTAACAAGCTCTATGTAGTTATTCATTAATGAGTACAAGGTACATGATGCAAGAGCTTAAACATGATCTATATGAGCACAACAATTGCCAAGTATCACATTATTCAAGACATTAAACCATTTACCACATGCGGCATTTTCCGTTTCCAACCATATAACAATGAATGAAATAGTCCAACTTTCGCAATGAACATTAAAGATAAAGCTAAGAACACATGTGTTCATACGAAACAGCGGAGCGTGTCTCTCTCCCAAACAAAGAATGCTAGGGTCCGATCTTATTCAAACAAAAACAAAAAACAAAAACAAACAGACGCTCCAAGTAAAGCACATAAGATGTGACGGAATAAAAATATAGGTTCACTAGAGGAACCTGATAAGTTGTCGATGAAGAAGGGATGCCTTGGGCATCCCCAAGCTTAGACGCTTGGGTCTTCTTAAAATATGCAGGGATGAACCACGGGGGCATCCCCAAGCTTTGACTTTTCACTCTTCTTGATCATATTGTATCATCCTCCTCTCTTGACCCTTGAAAACTTCCTCCACACCAAACTCAAAACAAACTCATTAGAGGGTCAGTGCATAATTCATATATTCAGAGGTGACATAATCATTCTTAACACTTCTGGACATTGCACAAAGCTACTGAAAGTTAATGGAACAAAGAAATCCATCAAACATAGCAAAAGGCAATGCGAAATAAAGGCAGAATCTGTCAAAACAGAATAGTTCGTAAAGACGAATTTTTAAGAGGCACCAGACTTGCTCAGATGAAAATGCCCAAATTGAATGAAAGTTTCGTACATATCTGAGGATCACGCACGTAAATTGGCAGATTTTTCTGAGTTACCTACAGAGGCATATCGAAATTCGTGACAGCAAGAAATCTGTTTCTGCGCAGCAATCCAAATCTAGTATTGACTTTACTATCAAAGACTTTACTTGGCACAACAATGCAATAAAATAAAGATAAGGAGAGGTTGCTACAGTAGTAACAACTTCCAAGACAAATATAAAAAAAGTGCAGAAGTAAAATAATGGATTGTCTCCCATAAGCGCTTTTCTTTAACGCCTTTCAGCTAGGCGCAGAAAGTGTGTATCAAGTATTATCAAGAGATGAAGCATCAACATCATAATTTGTTCTAACAATAGAATCATAAGGTAACTTCATTCTCTTTCTAGGGAAGTGTTCCATACCTTTCTTGAGAGGAAATTGATATTTAATATTACCTTCCTTCATATCAATGGTGGCACCAACAGTTCGAAGAAAAGTTCTTCCCAATATAATGGGACAAGATGCATTGCATTCAATATCCAAGACAACAAAATCAACGGGGACAAGGTTATTGTTAACCATAATACGAACATTATCAATCCTCCCCAAAGGTTTCTTTATAGCATTATCAGCAAGATTAACATCCAAATAACAATTTTTCAATGGTGGCAAGTCAAGCATATCATAAATTTTCTTAGGCATAACAAAATACTTGCACCAAGATCACATAAAGCATTACAATCAAAATCATTGACCCTCATCTTAATGATGGGCTCCCAACCATCTTCCAACTTCCTAGGAATAGAGGTTTCAAGTTTTAGTTTCTCTTCTCTAGCTTTTATGAGAGCATTTGTAATATGTTTTGTAAAGGCCAAATTTATAGCACTAGCATTGGGACTTTTAGCAAGTTTTTGTAAGAACTTTATAACTTCAGAGATGTGACAATCATCAAAATCTAAATCATTATGACCTACAGCAATGGAATCATTGTCCCCAACATTTTGAAAAATTTCAGCAGTTTTATCAGTTTCAGCAGTTTTAGCAGTTTCAGGTAATTTTGCACGCTTTGCACTAGGAGTAGAAACATTGCCAACACCAATTATTGTACCATTGATAGTAGGAGGTGTAGCAACATGTGAAGAATTAACATTACTAGTGGTGGTAATAGTCCAAACTTTAGCTACATTGTTCTCTTTAGCAAGTTTTTCATTTTCTTCTCTTTCCCACCTAGCATGCAATTCAGCCATCAATCTAATATTTTCATTAATTTGAACTTGGATGGCATTTTCTGTAGTAACAATTTTATTATAAATATCCTTATTAGGCATAACTTTCAATTTTAAAAGATCAACATCAGAGGCAAGTCTATCAACCTTAGAAGCAAGAATATCAATTTTATCAAGCTTTTCTTCAACAGATTTGTTAAAAACAGTTTGTGTACTAATAAATTCTTTAAGCATGGCTTCAAGACCAGGGGTACACTCCTATTATTGTTGTAAGAATTCCCATAAGAATTACCATAACCATTACCATTATTAGAAGGATATGGCCTATAGTTGTTACCAGAATTATTCCTATAAGCATTGTTGTTGAAATTATTATTTTTAATGAAATTCACATCAACATGTTCTTCTTGGGCAACCAATGAAGCTAAAGGAACATTATTAGGATCAACATTAGATCTACCATTCACAAGCATAGACATAATAGCATCAATCTTATCACTCAAGGAGGAGGTTTCTTCGACAGAATTTACCTTCTTACCTTGTGGAGCTCTTTCCGTGTGCCATTCAGAGTAATTTATCATCATATCATCAAGAAGCTTTGTTGCCGCCCCAAAAGTGATGGACATAAAGGTACCTCCAGCAGCTGAATCCAATAGGTTCCGCGAAGAAAAATTCAATCCTGCATAAAAGGTTTGGATGATCATCCAAGTAGTCAGTCCATGGGTAGGGCAATTCTTTACCAAAGATTTCATTCTCTCCCATGCTTGAGCAACATGTTCATTATCTAATTGCTTGAAATTCATTATGCTACTTCTCAAAGATATAATTTTAGCGGGAGGATAATATCTACCAATAAAAGCATCCTTACATTTAGTCCATGAATCAATACTATTTCTAGGCAGAGATAGCAACCAATCTTTAGCTCTTTCCTCTTAATGAGAAAGGAAACAATTTTAATTTTATAATGTCACCATCTACATCCTTATACTTTTGCATTTCACATAGTTCAACAAAATTATTAAGATGGGCAGCAGCATCATCAGAACTAACACCAGAAAATTGCTCTCTCATAACAAGATTCGGTAAAGCAGGTTTAATTTCAAAGAATTCTGCTGTAGTAGCAGGTGGAGCAATAGGTGTGCATAAGAAATCATTATTATTTGTGCTAGTGAAGTCACACAACTTAGTATTCTCGACAGTACCCATTTTAGCAGTAGTAAATAAAGCAGACTAGATAAAGTAAATGCAAGTAACTAATTTTTTGTGTTTTTGATATGGAGAACAAGACAGTAAATAAAGTAAAACTAGCAACTAATTTTTTTGTGTTTTGTTTAAGTGCAGCAAACAAAGTAGTAAATAAAATAAAGCAAGACAAAAACAAAGTAAAGAGATTGGATGTGGGAGACTCCCCTTGCAGCGTGTCTTGATCTCCCCGGCAACGGCGCCAGAAAAAATGCTTGATTGCACGTGAAACACACGTACGTTGGGAACCCCAAGAGGAAGGTGTGATGCGTACAGTAGCAAGTTTTCCCTCAGAAAGAAACCAAGGTTTATCGAACCAGTAGGAGCCAAGAAGCACGTTGAAGGTTGATGGCGGCGGAGTGTAGTGCGGCGCAACACCAGGGATTCCGGCGCCAACGTGGAACTGCACAACACAATCACGTACTTTGCCCCAACGTAACGATGAGGTTGTCAATCTCACCGGCTTGCTGTAACAAAGGATTAAACGTATTGTGTGGAAGATGATGATTGTTTGCGAAGAACAGTAAAGAACAATTGCAGTAGATTTTATTTCAGATGTAAAGAATAGGACCGGGGTCCACAGATCACTAGTGGTGTCTCTCCCATAAGATAAACAGATGTTGGGTGAACAAATTACAGTTGGGCAATTGATAAATAAAGAAGGCATAACAATGCACATACATATATCATGATGAGTACTATGAGATTCAATCAGGGCATTACGACAAAGTACATAGACCGCTATCTGACATGCATCTATGCCTAAAAAGTCCACCTTCAGGTTATCATCCGAACCCCTCCAGTATTAAGTTGTAAACAACGACAATTGCATTAAGTATGGTGCGTAATGTAATCAACACAAATATCCTTAGACAAAGCATCAATGTTTTATCCCTAGTAGCAACAGCACATCCACAACCTTAGAACTTTCTGTCACTGTCCCAGATTTAATGGAGGCATGAACCCACTATCGAACATAAATACTCCCTCTTGGAGTCACAAGTATCAACTTGGCCAGAGCCTCTACTAGCAACGGAGAGCATGCAAGAACATAAATAACATATATGATAGATTGATAATCAACTTGACATAGTATTCAATATTCATCGGATCCCAACAAACACAACATGTAGCATTACAAATAGATGATCTTGATCATGATAGGCAACTCACAAGATCTAACATGATAGCACAATGAGGAGAAGACAACCATCTAGCTACTGCTATGGACCCATAGTCCAGGGGTGGACTACTCACACATCGATCCGGAGGCGACCATGGCGATGAAGAGACCTCGGGAGATGATTCCCCTCTCCGGCGGGTGCCGGGCGATCTCCTGAATCCCCCAAGATGGGATTGGCGGCGGCGGCGTCTCATGGGTTTTCGTATCGTGGCTCTCGGTACTGGGGGTTTCGCGACGAAGGCTTTAAGTAGGTGGAAGGGCAGGTCAGGCCACAGGGCCCCACACAACCCGCGGCCAAGGCCTAGGCCGCGCCCTAGTGTGTGGCCGCCTCGTGGCCCCACTTCGTATCTCCTCCGGTCTTCTGGAAGCTTCGTGGAAAAATAGGACCCTAGGCGTTGATTTCGTCCAATTCCGAGAATATTTCCTTACTAGGATTTCTGAAACCAAAAACAGCAGAAAACAACTGGCTCTTCGGCATCTTGTCAATAGGTTAGTGCCGGAAAATGCATAATAATGACATATAATGTGTATAAAACATGTGAGTATCATCATAAAAGTAGCATGGAACATAAGAAATTATAGATACGTTTGAGACGTATCAGCTATCTTTGCCTAAGAATAGTATTGATTCATGGACTAAATGTAAAGATGCTTTCATTGGTAGATATTATTCTCCTGCTAAAATCATATCTTTGAGAAGTAGCATTATGAATTTTAAGCAATTGGATAATGAACATGTTGCTCAAGCATGGGAAAGAATGAAATCTTTGGTAAAGAATTGCCCTACCCATGGACTAACTACTTGGATGATCATCCAAACCTTTTATGCAGGATTGAATTTTTCTTCAGGAACCTATTGGATTCAGCTGCTGGAGGTACTTTTATGTCCATCACTTTGGGGGCGGCAACAAAGCTTCTTGATGATATGATGATCAACTACTCTGAATGGCACACTGAAAGGACTCCACAAGGTAAGAAGGTAAATTTTGTTGAAGAAACCTCCGCCTTGAGTGATAAGATTGATGTGATTATGTCTATGCTTGTTAATGGTAGATCTAATGTTGATCCTAATAATGTTCCTTTAGCTTCATTGGTTGCTCAAGAAGAGCATGTTGATGTGAACTTCATTAAAAATAATTTCAACAACAATGCTTATAGGAATAATTCTGGTAACAACTATAGGCCATATCCTTCTAATAATGGTAATGGTTATGGTAATTCTTATGGTAATTCTTACAACAATAGTAGGAGTGTACCCTCTGGTCTTGAAGTCATGCTTAAAGAATTCATTAGTACACAAACTGCTTTTAACAAATCTGTTGAGGAAAAGCTTGGTAAAATTGATATTCTTGCTTCTAAGGTTGATAGTCTTGCTGCTGATACGTCTCCAACGTATCTATAATTTCTTATGTTCCATGCTAGTTTTATGACAATACCTCCATGTTTTATTCATACTTTATATCGTTTTGATGCATTTTCTGGCACTAACCTATTAACAAGATGCCGAAGCGCCAGTTCCTGTTTTCTGTTTTTGGTTTCAGAAATCCTACACAGGAAATATTCTCGGAATTGGACGAAACGAAAGCCCACGATCTTATATTTCACGGAAGGTTCCAGAGCACCGAAAGGGGGAGGGGAGCCAAGGGGCCCCACCCCACATGGCGGTGCGGCCAGGGCGCCCCTATTGTGTGGGACCCCGGGACCCCTCGAGGCTGCCCTTCCCTATAAAGCCTCGTCGCGAAAACCCTAAAAACATAAGCCACGATACGAGAAAAAGCCGCCGCCATCGCGAAGCCAAGTTCGGGGGACAGAAGTCTGTTCCGGCATGCCGCCGGGACGGGGAATTGCCCCCGGAAGGCATCTCCATCGACACCACCGCCATCTTCATCGCCATCGCTGTCTCCCATGATGAGGAGGGAGTAGTTCTCCCCGAGGCTAAGGGCTGTACCGGTAGCTATGTGGTTCATCTCTCTCTCCCATGTGATCTTTATGTGATCATGAGCTTTGTATCACTATTAATCTATGTGCAACTCTAGTGATGTTATTAAAGTAGTCTATTCCTCCTTCATGATGTAATGTGGACAGTGTGTGCATCATGTAGTACTTGGCGTAGGTTATGATTGTGATCTCTTGTAGATTATGAAGTTAACTATTACTATGCACTCTAGAGTTACTTTAATATGAACTCCGGATTCACTCTCCATGGTGTGACAGTGACAGTGTTTGCATCGTGTGTGATTCCTTTATGACGTTGTGGAGCTTGTTTACTCCGGCTTGAGGGTGCTCTCGTAGCCCTACACAATGAATGATGTTTGTTATCCAACAATAGAGTCTTTGAAAGTAGCATAAGAGAAGAGAAGTTATTTATTTATGTGATCATTGTTGAGAGTGTCCACAAGTGAAAGTATGATCCCTAGGCCTTGTTTCTAAGCATTGAAACTCCGTTTCCAACAAGTTCTGTTACATGTTTACTTGCTGCCATATTTATTTCAGATTGCTATTACCACTCATATTCATCCATATCACTTGCATCTTACTATCTCTTCGCCGAACTAGTGCACCTATACATCTGACAAGTGTATTAGGTGTGTTGGGGACACAAGAGACTTCTTGTATCATAATTGCAGGGTTGCTTGAGAGGGATATCTTTGACCTCTACCTCCCTGAGTTCGATAAACCTTTGGTGATTCACTTAAGGAAAACTTGCTGCTGTTCTACAAACCTCTGCTCTTGGAGGCCCAACACTATCTACAGGAATAGAAGCGTGCGTAGACTTCAAGCTATTTTCTGGCGCCGTTGCCGGGGAGGTAAGGTAAAAGGTATTCACATCCTCCAACTACTAAGCTATTTCCTAGCATTGTTGCCGGTGTGTGAGTGCTCGAAGCTATTTCCTTTAGATCCTGCAATTGCATCTTTTTGTTTCTTGTTTTTATTTTCACTAGTTAGGCTTAATGGAAAACAACAAAAAAATTAGAGATCTTTGTGAACTTTATATTGAATTAGGACATGATGTGTTTGAAGAGAGAATTAAAAAACCCATGGAACTTTGTTTGCAAAATAGTTGTAGCAATGTTATTAGCATGAACTCTTTGAATACTATTATTGCTAATGCTATGGAAGAATTTAAGCTTGGGGAAGCTGGTTGTGATATTTTTAGTCCCCCAAGTTTTGAGGAGAAAATTTTCTTTGATGATACTTTGCCTCCCATTTATGATGATTATAATGATAGTGGTATTTTGGTGCCACCTACTATGGAGGATAAAGTTTATTATGATTATACCATGCCTGCAATTTATGATGATTACAATGATGGTTGTGATAGTTTTACTCCCAATATTACTAATAAAATTGATTATGCTTATGTGGAGAGTAATGATACTTTTATGCATGTAAATAAGAATGCTTTATGTGATAGTTATAATGTTGAGTTTGTTCATGATGCCACTGAAAGTTATTATGAGAGAGGGAAACATGGCTATATGCATCTTAATAATATTAAGTTTCCCCTCTTTATGTTGAGAATCTTGAAGTTACTCGTGTTTTATCTTCCTATGCTTGTCACTTTGCTCCTCATGAATTTATTTGTGTACAAGATTCATATGCATAGGAAGCGGGTTAGGCTTAAATTTGTTTCATACTTGCTTTTGATGCTCTCTTTGCTTCAACTCTCATCCTTATGTGAGCATCATTAATTATTGAGCCCATCTTAATGGCTATAAAGAAAGCACTTCTTGGGAGATAACCCATGTTTTATTTTGCTACTGTTTTGTTGTGTCTTGGAAGTTGTTACTACGTAGCAACCTCTCCTTATCTTTATTTTATTGCATTGTTGTGCCAAGTAAAGTCTTTGATAGTAAGGTTAATACTAGATTTGGATTGCTGCGCAGAAACAGATTTCTTACTGTCACGAATTTGAGTAGAACTCTCTTTAGGTAACTCAGAAAAATCTGCCAATTGTCGTGTGTGATCCCAAGATATGTACGCAACTTTCATTAAATTTGAGCTTTTTCATCTGAGCAAGTTAAGTGCCCCTGAAAAATTCGTCTTTACGGACTGTTCTGTTTTGACAGATTCGCCTTTTATTTCGCATTGCCTCTTTTGCTATGTTGAATGGATTTCTTTGTTCCATTAACTTTCAGTAGCTTTGTGCAATGTCCAGAAATGTTAAGAATGATTATGTCACCTCTGAATATGTGAATTTTTTATTATGCACTAACCCTCTAATGAGTTTGTTTTGAGTTTGGTGTGGAGGAAGTTTTCAAGGGTCAAGAGAGGAGGATGATACAATATGATCAAGAAGAGTGAAAAGTCTAAGCTTGGGGATGCCCCCGTGGTTCATCCCTGCATATTTCAAGAAGACTCAAGCATCTAAGCTTGGGGATGCCCAAGGCATCCCTTCTTCATCGACAACTTATCAGGTCACCTCTAGTGAAACTATATTTTTATTCCTTCACATCTTATGTGCTTTACTTGGAGCGTCTCAGTGCTTTTATTTTTGTTTTTGCTTGAATAAATTCGGATCCTAGCAATCCATGTGTGGGAGAAAGACACGCTCCGCTGTTTCATATGAACACTGGTGTTCTTAGCTTTACTTTTAATGTTCACGGCGAAGGTTGAAACTGCTTCGTTCATTGTTATTTGGTTGGAAACAGAAAATGCTTCATGTGGTAATTGGTATATTGTCTTGAATAATTTGATACTTGGCAATTGTTTTGCTCAAATAGATCATGTTTAAGCTCTTGCATCATGTACTTTGCACCTATTAATGAAGAACTACCATAGAGCTTGTTGAAATTTGGTTTGCATGATTGGTCTCTCTAAAAGTCTAGATATTTTCTGGTTAAGGTGTTTGAACAACAAGGAGACGGTATGGAGTCTTATAATGCTTGCAATATGTTCTTATGTAAGTTTTGCTGTACCGGTTCATACTTGTGTTTGCTTCAAACAACCTTGCTAGCCAAAAGCCTTGTACTGAGAGGAAATGCTTCTCATGCATCCAAATCCTTGAGCCAAAACCTATGCCATTTGTGTCCACCATAACTACCTACTATATGGTATTTCTCTGCCATTCCAAAGTAAATTACTTGAGTGCTACCTTTAAAATTTCATTCTTTGTCTTTGCAATACATAGCTCATGAGAAAATAGCTTAAAAAACTATTGTGGTATTGAATATGTAGCTTATGGGACATGGCGTTTTTGCTCTCGGGCTCATATGAGCTCGTTTTGTGAACCATTCGTTTGGTATTGATCCGTGAGCCAATGCCATTTTTTAGTTGGGATACGGATAGCCGAAAATGTAGGTTCAGAATGGCAGCCGTACCGGTGGGTACAGTGGGGCAAGATTTAACGGGATTTTTCAAGGTGACGAGTGCTGGACCCGTGAACCTATGGTACAGATTGGATAGCCCCAGCCCGATTAATAAAATGTCTTAATGTTTCATTTCTGTTTAATGATTATAGAATCGCTTGTGATGGACGGGACGCCCATGCAGTTGCTCCGCTAGCTCATCCTATAATATAAGCTAACTATGCCAGCAACGGCACTGGTCTCACTTTATACTAGCCGGCCCGGACGGCAACCTTGGCTTGGCCGAGGTCAAAATCACCGGCGCCCGCCGATACTACGAGCTCCTTCGATGTCCGCATCGGCGGCCGCCTCCATGGCTTCGCCAGCTTCCTCTACCTCCCATTCCGCTTTCACCGTCCATCCGCTGCTCCTCCCTGCGTGCCCGGTCGCATCGACTCGGCCATGGGCCTTAAGCTATACGCATGTACTACATCTGGACTAGACGCTGGCTGTCAACTGTGTGAGGCTTATCCACAGGCTCTTACAGGATGGCGAGATCGACGCGTTCTTCAGGTGGGTCCGTTCGATGAACCTACTGTGGAGTGTGGTTACGGTGTCCGAGAAAAGAGGAAGCGCCGGCGAAGGAGGAGAAGACGAGCTGCCGGCTGCCGCGGCCTTGAAGTTCGACTTCTACTCGGCGGTGTTCGATGCACTGTAGGCCACGGTGCCGCCAAGCGACCACGAGAGCTGCGTTGATGGAAGCGAGGAGTTCCTCGCCACGGAGATCGATGCGGTGCGGGGCCTAGTGGCGGTGGCGGGAGGCCCGATGCTTCAAGGCCTGGCCGCCGACCCGCGATCTCGACCGGTGAGCACGTTCGCTACAACGTAGGCGTGGGCTGCCAAGTGTTGACGCCGCGGCGTGGGCTGCCCGGCGTTCGCGACAACGTAGGTGCGGCACGCTAAGGCTGCACTACACATCGTCACCGTCGCGAGGGAACGCGGAGAAAGACCGTGGTCCGTACGTGTTTCCTACCGACGGGACAATAGCCGTCCGTTAAGTGTAACATAAATACTGTATATGAGTAGGTGTGATCCCTCCGCTCTGCCCATGTTTTAAAATAGATATACGGCAGTGAATACATCCCAAGTACCAGCCCATGAGAGGAAACGAGTGGCCTAGAAAACGAGCTCATATGTGCTCGGGATCAGAATAGCATTTTCGCAGCTTATGTATCTTATTTCTTATAAGTTGCTTGTTGAGCGGTAACCATGCTTCTGGGGACGCCATCAACTACTACACCTTTGTTGAATATCATGTGAGTTGCTATGCATGTTCGTCTTGTCTGAAGTAAGGGTGATTTATCATGATCAAATGGTTTGAGTATGCATATTGTTAGAGAAGAACATTGGGCCGCTAACCGAAGCCATGTATCATGGTGGAAGTTTCAGTTTGGACATTAATCCTCAATCTCTTATGAGAATATTATCTGTTGTTGAATGCTTATGCATTAAAGAGGAGTCCATTATCTGTTTTCTATGTTGTCCCGGTATGGATGTCCTTAGTTGAGATCTATCAAAAACGAGAAATCAAATGCGATCTATCTCCTTGGACCTTTGTACAGCGGCATAGAGGTACCCCTTTGTGACACTTGGTTGAAACATATGTTATGCAATGATAATCCATGTAAATCCAAGCTAATTAGGACAAGGTGCGGCACTATTGGTATTCTATGCATGAGGCTTGCAACTTATAGGATGTCTTATGCATAACACATATGAATTATTACTACCGTTGACAAAATTGTTTCTATGTTTTCAAAATGAAAAGCTCTAACACAAAAATAGTAATCCATGCTTCCCTCTGCGAAGGGCCTTTCTTTTACTTTATGTTGAGTCAGTTTACCTATTTCTTTCTATCTTAGAAGCAAACACTTGTGTCAACTGTGTGCATTGATTCCTACATACTTGCTTATTTGCATTCATCATATTACTTTGTGTTGACAATCATCCATGAGATATACATCCATGAGATATACATGTTGAAGTTGAAAGCAACCGCTGAAACTTATATCTTCCTTTGTGTTGCTTCAAAACTTTCTACTAAGAATTTATTGCTTTATGAGTTAACTCCTATGCAAGTCTTATTGATGCTTGTCTTGAAAGTACCATTCATGAAAAGTCTTTGCTATATGATTCAGTTGTTTAATCATTGTCTTTACCATTGCTTTGAATCACTTCATTCATCTCATATGCTTTACAATAGTATTGATCAAGATTATGATAGTAGCATGTCACTTCAGAAATTATCCTTGTTATCGTTTACCTACTCGAGGGCGAGTAGGAACTAAGCTTGGGGATGCTTGATACGTCTCCAACGTATCTATAATTTCTTATGTTCCTTGCTAGTTTTATGACAATACCTACATGTTTTATTCACACTTTATATCATTTTGATGCATTTTCCGGCACTAACCTATTAACAAGATGCCGGCGCAGTTCTGTTTTTCTGTTTTTGGTTTCAGAAATCTTACACAGGAAATATTCTCGGAATTGGACGAAACAAAAGCCCACGGTCTTATTTTCCACGGAGCTTTCCAGAACACCGAAGGAGAGACGGAGAGGGGCCAAGGTGGCCCCACACCCTAGGGCGGCGCGGCCTGGAGGGGGGCGCGCCGGCCTATGGGGTGGGCCCCTCGGCCGCCTCCCGACTCTGCCCCTTCGCCTATATAAACTCTCCATCGCGAAAACCCTAGTACCGAGAGCCACGATACGAGAAAACATATTGTGACGCCGTCGCCGCCAATCCCATCTCGGGGGATTCAGGAGATCGCCTCCGGCACCTGCCGGAGAGGGGAATCATCACCGGAGGACTCTACATCATCATGCCCGCCTCCGGATTGATGCGTGAGTAGTTCATCCTTGGACTATGGGTCCATAGCAGTAGCTAGATGGTTGTCTTCTCCTCTTGTGCTATCATGTTTAGATCTTGTGAGCTGCCTAACATGATCAAGATCGTCTATTTGTAATACTACATGTTGTGTTTGTTGGGATCCGATGAATATGGAATACTATGTCAAGTTGATTATTGATCTATCATATATGTGTTGTTTATGATCTTGCATGCTTGATAGCGTGCAAGACACACGTCCGTTGGGAACCCCAAGAGGAAGGTGTGATGCGTACAGCAACAAGTTTTCCCTCGGTAAGAAACCAAGGTTATCGAACCAGTAGGAGTCAAGGAGCACGTGAAGGTTGTTGGTGGCGGAGTGTAGTGCGGCGCAACACCAGGGATTCCGGCGCCAACGTGGAACCTGCACAACACAATCAAAGTACTTTGCCCCAACGTAACAGTGAGGTTGTCAATCTCACCGGCTTGCTGTAAACAAAGGATTAGATGTATAGTGTGGAAGATGATGTTTGTTTGCGAAGAACAGTAAAGAACAAGTATTGCAGTAGATTGTATTTCAGATGTAAAGAATGGACCGGGGTCCACAGTTCACTAGTGGTGTCTCTCCCATAAGATAAATAGCATGTTGGGTGAACGAATTACAGTTGGGCAATTGACAAATAAAGAAGGCATAACAATGCACATACATATATCATGATGAGTACTATGAGATTTAATCGGGCATTACGACAAAGTACATAGACCGCTATCCAGCATGCATCTATGCCTAAAAAGTCCACCTTCAGGTTATCATCCGAACCCCTTCAGTATTAAGTTGCAAACAACGAGACAATTGCATTAAGTATGGTGCGTAATGTAATCAACACAAATATCCTTAGACAAAGCATCGATGTTTTATCCCTAGTGGCAACAGCACATCCACAACCTTAGAACTTTCTGTCACTGTCCCAGATTCAATGGAGGCATGAACCCACTATCGAGCATAAATACTCCCTCTTGGAGTCACAAGTATCAACTTGGCCAGAGCCTCTACTAGCAACGGAGAGCATGCAAGAACATAAACAACATATATGATAGATTGATAATCAACTTGACATAGTATTCAATATTCATCGGATCCCAACAAACACAACATGTAGCACTACAAATAGATGATCTTGATCATGGTAGGCAGCTCACAAGATCTAACATGATAGCACAATGAGGAGAAGACAACCATCTAGCGCTATGGACCCATAGTCCAGGGGTGGACTACTCACACATCGATCCGGAGGCGATCATGGCGATGAAGAGACCTCCGGAGATGATTCCCCTCTCCGGCGGGGGTGCCGGAGGCGATCTCTGAATCCCCGAGATGGGATTGGCGGCGGCGTCTCGCAAGGTTTTCCGTATCGTGGCTCTCGGTGCGGGGGTTTCGCGACGAAGGCTTTAAGTAGGCGGAAGGGTAGGTTTAGGGGCGTCACGAGGGACCCACACAACAGGGCGCGCGGCCGGGCCCGGCCGCGCCGCCTAGTGTGGCGTCGCCTCGTCGCCCATTCGTATCTCCTCGGTCTTGGAAGCTTCGTGGAAAAATAAGACCTGGGCGTTGATTTCGTCCAATTCCGAGAATATTTCCTTTGTAGGATTTCTGAAACCAAAAACAGCAACTGGCTCTTCGGCATCTCGTCAATAGGTTAGTGCCGGAAAATGCATAATAATGACATATAATGTGTATAAAACATGTGAGTATCATCATAAAAGTAGCATGGAACATAAGAAATTATAGATACGTTTGAGACGTATCATGCTCTCCGTTGCTAGTAGAGGCTCTGGCCAAGTTGATACTTGTGACTCAGAGGAGTATTTATGCTCGATAGTGGGTTCATGCCTCCATTGAATCTGGGACAGTGAGAGAAAGTTCTAAGGTTGTGGATGTGCTGTTGCCACTAGGGATAAAACATCAATGCTTTGTCTAAGTATATTTGTGTTGATTACATTACGCACCATAATTAATGCAATTGTCTGTTGTTTGCAACTTAATACTGGAAGGGGTATGGATGCTAACCCGAAGGTGGACTTTTTAGGCATAGATGCATGCTGGATAGCGGTCTATGTACTTTGTCGTAATGCCCTAAGTAAATCTCATATTAGTCATCATGATATGTATGTGCATTGTTATGCCCTCTCTATTTGTCAATTGCCCAACCGTAATTTGTTCACCCAACATGCTATTTATCTTATTGGAGAGACACCACTAGTGAACTGTGGACCCCGGTCCTTTCTTTTACATCTGAAATACAATCTACTGCAATCTCTGTTCTCTGTTGTTCTTCGCAAACAAACATCATTCTCCACACCATACGTTTAATCCTTTGTTTACAGCAAGCCGGTGAGATTGACAACCTCATTGTTAAGTTGGGGCAAAGTATTTTGATTGTGTTGTGCAGGTTCCACGTTGGCGCCGGAATCCCTGGTGTTGCGCCGCACTACACTCCTCCACCAACAACCTTCACGTGGCCTTCATCTCCTACCGGTTCGATAAACCTTGGTTTCTTCTGAGGAAACTTTCTTTGTACGCATCACACCTTCCTCTTGGGGTTCCCAACGGACGTGTGCTTCACGCGTTATCAGCAACCATTAGTCCCGGCTGGTGGGTACAACCGGGACTAAAGGTGGTTCTGTGTCATCTAACAAAACTGTCGGCAGGATAAGGACGCGTGGGTGGACCCACTGCTCGATGAGATAAAGCATGTAACGCACGACGCCCTGTCGGAGGAACAAAACAAAGTAGAAGCGGCGTCTTGCCTATAAAAGGAACACCGATACGCCTTGGCAAGCAGATCAACAAGCAGGTAGGGAGAGTTTCATCCCCATGGATGGAGGAAAGGGTTGGGAAATCTCCCGTGGCGCAGCTTCTCGAAGATGTCGTTGGTGCACACGCCCTACGGCATCTCGGAAGCTGCGCTCGAAAATTGAGAAGTCTTGGGAACTATTAAGAATACATTATTACATTACAGGTTTAAATATCGAGAACATCGCCATCTAGTGCTGTGGTTTTCTTCTACCCCGTAGCCATGGAGAATCTTCATTATTTAGCAAGATGCTTGGGTCAATCTTCACCGTGAAGGGCGGAATTTCTTTAAACTTATTATAATCTTCTGACATGTCTGTCTTGTCATCCACTCCCACGATGTTTCTTTTCCCGAAAGAACTATGTGGCGCTTTGGCTCCTCGGTTGATGTATTCTTTTGTTGATTTCTTTTTCTCGATTTTCTAGACATGTCCTTCACGTAGAAAACTTGAGCCACCTCATTGGCTAGGACGAATGGCTCGTCCATGTGCAAGATTGTTGAGATCCACTGTTGTCATACCATACTTATCGTCTACCTGTACACCACTGAGCTTCACCTATTTGCACCGAAACAAAGGGACCTTAAAAGTGGGTCCATAGTCAAGTTCCCATATCTCCTCTCTATGTACCCATAATATGTGGTGGTCTTCCCATTCTCGTCTTTTGCATCGAAGCGGACACCACTGTTTTGGTTGGTGCTCTTTTTATCTTGGACGATCGTGTAAAATGTATTCCCATTTATCTCGTACCCTTGGAATGTACATATATTTGAAGATGGTAACCTGGCCAACAAGTACAGCTGCTCTCCAACAGTGGTGTTACTCATGAGATGTCTTTGCAACCAACTGCCGAAGGTATTCATGTGTTGACGTGTAATCAATGACTCGGGCTGGCCCGGGTTTATTTCTCGTAAAACATTCTTGTGTTTCTCGATGTACGGAGCCACCAAGCTGGAATTGTATAGAACTGTGTAGTGTGCTTGATTGAAAAAAATCTTGTCCATGCACACCGTTGCTTTCCTTCCTAGTGTGCCTTTTCCAGTCAGCCTCCCCTCATATCGAGATTCAGGAACACCAATCGGCTTAAGGTCAGGAAGAAAGTCAACACAAAACTCAATTACCTCCTCAGTTTCGTAGCCCTTTGAGATACTTCCTTCCGACCTAGCTCGGTTATGAACATATTTCTTTAAGACTCCCATGAACCTCTCGAAGGGGAACATATTGTGTAGAAATACAGGACCGAGAATTCTAATCTCTTCAACTAGGTGAACTAGGAGGTGCGTCATAATATTGAAGAAGGATGGTGGGAACAACAACTCGAAGCTGACAAGACATTTGACCACATAATCCTGTAATCCTGACAAAGTTTCTGGATCCATTACCTTCGAGAAATTGCGTTGAGGAATGCACATATCTTCACAATGGCTAGTCGAACATTTTCTGGTAGAAGTCCCCTCAATGCAACCGGAAGCAATTGTGTCATAAGCACGTGGCAGTCATGGGACTTTAGGTTCTGGAATTTTTTCTCCTTCATATTTACTATTCCCTTTATATTCGACGAGAAACCAGACGGAACCTTGATACTGAATAGGGCTTCAAAAAATATCTCTTTCTCTTGTTTGGTAAGAGCGTAGCTGGCAGACCCTTCAAACTGCCCTGGATGATTGCCGTTTCGTCCTTTATGATGTTCCTGGTCCTCCCGTGCTTCTGTTGTATCTTTTGTCTTCCCATACACGCCCAGAAAACCTAGAATATTCACACAAAGATTCTTGGTCAGGTGCATCACGTCGATTGCAGAGCGGACTTCTAGGACTTTCCAATATTCTAGCTCCCAAAAAATAGATTTCTTCTTCCACATGGCGCGTGTCCGTCGGCGTCTTTCGGAACAGGTCGACTGCCTGGACCCTTTCCAAAGATAACATTTAAATCCTTGACCATGTCAAATACATCAGCACCACTACGGGGGACAGGCTTCGGACGGTGTCTGCCTCGCCATTGAAATGCTTGCCTTTTTTCCTTAAGGCATGCTTGCGCGGAAGGAAACAACGATTGTACAGGTACACAACTTTCCTACTTTTTCCCAAATATTTACTTTCAGTCTAATCTAAACAGTGTGTGCATGCATTGTATCCTTTGTTCGTCTGTCCTGAAATGTTAATAGTCAGAATAACAACGCTCGTAGATCAAATTCTTGCTCGTGTGCTCATCCCACACACGTACACCTGGTTGGCCCACAACTCCAAAAGTTCATCAACTAATGGCCTTAGGTACACACCAATGTCGTTGCCGGGTTGCTTTGGGCCTTGGATAAGCACTGGCATTATAATGAACTTCCGCTTCATGCACAACCAAGGAGGAAGGTTGTAGATACATAGAGTCACGGGCCAGGTGCTGTGGCTGCAGCTCTGCTCCCCAAAAGGATTCATGCCATCTGTACTTAGACCAAACCATAAGTTTCTTGCCTCACCTGCAAAATCCGGGAACTCTCTCCCGATGTTTCTCCACTGCCGACCATCAGCGGGGTGCCTCAACATCGCGTCTTTCTTACGTTCTTCCATGTGCCATCGCAACAACTTGGCATGCTCTTGTTTTGAACAAACGTTTCAACCGTGGTATTATGGGAGCATACCACATCACCTTCGCAGAACCCTCTTCTGGGTGGCTCGCCCTCAACATCACCAGGGTCATCTTTTCGATCTTATACCGCAATGCACCGCATATCGAGCATTTATTCAAATTCTCGTACTTCTCACCGCGGTAGAAGATACGGTCATTAATGCATGCATGTATCTTCTGCACATCTAATCCTAGAGGGCGGACAAGCTTCTTTGCTTCATACGTACTGACGGGCAATTCGTTATTTCTTGGAAACAACTTCTTTAATATTATCAGCAATTTTTCAAATCCCGAGTCAGTCACACCGGCCTCTGCCTTCCATTTCAGCAATTCCAATATGCTACCCAGCTTTCTCTGCCCATCTTCACAACCTGGGTACAACAATTTGTGGTGGTCCTCTAACATCTTGTCGAACTGCAACCTCTCCTTATCCGTGCCACAGTCTCTCCTTGCATCAGAAATGGCCCGACGAAGATCATCATCAACAGGATCATCTGGTGCATGTTCTTCACCTCCTTCTTCTTCATTGTCTTCCCTTGCGGTATCATCGCATTCAGAGAACATAGATCGGTACTGGTCATCGTTATCTTCTTCTTCATCGCCGTCTTCCAACATAACCCCTTCTTCTCCGTGCTTGTCCAAACATTATAGCTGGACATGAATCCGAACCGAAGCAGGTGGCTCTTAATGTCTGTTGAGCAAGAGTAATCCTTCTCATTCTTACATTTCAGACATGGACATCACATAAAACCTTGTTTCGATTTGTTTGCCTCGGCCACAAGCAGGAAAGAATTCACGTCCTGTCTGAAAGCGGGAGCACATCGGTTACCGTACATCCATGGATGACTCATCTGCATCATAAGTACAATTATGTATCAGATGCAATCACCTTGCTAAAATTAGTATTGTACGATTTATGTATACGAGAAAATAGTTGCTAACCTTTTAGGATCGAAAAGAGGAGAAATCTTATCAAATAAAATCAAGTGACATCCCTCACAAACATTTCATCAAACACCTCTTGTGCACATGAAGAAAAAAAGAGGTAGCATAAACCTCCACCTTTCACCACCAAAGAAAAAAATGTATGGAGGTGGGGGGCTGGCTGTGTGTATATATAGGGATGGCCCTTTTGTCGCGGGTCGTACTACAACCCGCGACAAAAGGGGTGCGCCAAACCTCAGCCCCCTTTTGTCGCGGGTGGTTATACGGTGCGCGACAAAAGGCCCGAACCGCTCAAAAGGGTTTCGGGGCGATGTGGCCACGCCATTTGTCGCGGGTGCTGTCACACCCGCGACAAAAGGCTTCCACGAAAGCCCTGTTTTCCACTAGTGAGAGAGAGGATAAAGCAGACTTTGAGGCTGCCATTTTTTACCGGACGCAGAATACCCTCACGAACAACACTATAGCCAACATCAAGTGGGCCAAAGATGTCAGCCACGCTAGAGATCTAACCCGGGGTAGTGGTAACTCGTTTCGTTTTTTCCAAACATACAATCCTAACCGTTTATAGCCACGATCCTACGGCCAAAACAGCGTGCGTGGGAGTAGGCTGAGGACGCTGGGTATTCAACAAGATTATATGTTGTAACGTTTCGTTTTTTCCAAACATACAATCCTAACCGTTTATAGCCACGATCCTACGGCCAAAACAGCGTGCGTGGGAGTAGGCTGAGGACGCTGGGTATTCAACAAGATTATATGTTGTAACTAATATGGACCATGTACAGACTACAGAGTTATCAAGTAATGGATAAATCTTTGATCCGTAAAATTAGAGATAACATGGAGGAAGAAAACGAATCATATATTGTACCTCGCGGAATTCATGTATATCAGAGAAAAATCTCAAGAACTTTTGTGCAAAAAAAAAAACAGAAAAAATAAAAGATAAGAAGAACATGATACGGAGGGGATAAAATAAATAAATCAACAAAGACAAAGATTGGAAAGTTGCCCAGCAACTAGCATGGAATCTCTGCAACAAACGGCCACTTAATAGTCCTAGAGCGAGCAACATTAAGTACATGCTGACGGATTCATCGATGCAGCAAAGATCAATTGGATAAGGCATCAATCAAACCTGATACAAAATCCATCAGGAAAAGCTAGTCAAATCAGCCCAGCTTAAAAATTCAACAGAAACACAGCGACAGGATAGAGATCACGAACGTGATTCTGGATTTGCAGTATAAAAACCGAAATTGGATCTAGAAAAGTAACGCCATGCAAGATGGAAAGAATGACGTTGTGGATGGAGAGGAAGAGTCGGGGGAATCAAGCTCGAATAGGATGGAAGCCAGCGGATCCTTATTCAACCTCGCTCGAGGAGGCCGGATCTAGCACCGCACGATCTGAACGGCCGGGCCAAAGTCGAAGAGCTGCGCGTGGGTGGTTGAGGACGCAACGGGATGAAGATGGGGCGGCTGTAGTGCTTCACCATGGATTTCGCAATAGTGACCTACAGTGTTTTTCGTTGAAAAGAAGGCGATAGGAATCATGGGGAGAGAGAAAGAATGTAACTAGGCGGAGATTTACACAAAAATAACCCTTCTCTGAAACTATAGTACAGACTGATCCTCTGGCCTGTTAGATGTATATATCTGTCTATTGTAGTTTTCCCATATGTTAGAGGGCTTTCTGCATATGTGCACTTGTACATGTACTATATATTGTGGCCTTTGGCCCCCTGGTAATACAACAAATATATTGCTCTAACATGGCTTTATTGATTGCTGAGGTGACTTGGTTACGGTGGTTGCTTGCAGATTTTGGGGTCTCTGTTACGACACACACTCCACTTTGTCTGACAGTACAAGTGCTATCAGTATTGCACGTGATCCGGTCAAGCATGAGCTGACCAAGCATATCGGTGTTGATGCTTTTTACACACGTGCACAGGTACAGGATGATGTTGTTGCGGTTCATTATGTGCCTTCAGATTTGCAGTTGGCGGATTTCTTTACGAAGGCACAGACTCGAGCGCAGCATGATTTCTTACTCTCCAAACTCAGTGTTGTGGATCCACCATGAGTTTGCGGGGGGGGGGGTTAGATGTATATATCTGTCTATTGTAGTTTTCCCATATGTTAGGAGGCTTTCTGCATATGTGCACATGTACATGTACTATATATTGTGGCCTTTGGCCCCCTGGTAATACAACAAACATATTGCTCTAACACGGCCAAACTATTTCACCCATCTAACCCTTTTGTGTAGCGCCGCTCACATCGCCCGTGCGGGCGGCGCCACTCTCCCATCCGACGTGGCGTCCTCGACGCTGAAGTGTGCACCGATCTGACGTGGCGACATGTGTGGCGCCACGTCAGATCGGTGCACACCTCGGCGTCGAGGGCGCGTCAGGAGGGGCGCCACGCACGGCGCACTGAGGTGTGGCGCCGATGTGAAGGGCGTCACACAAAAGGGTTAGATGGGTGAAATAGTTTGGCCGGAGGATCAGTTTGTGCTATAGTTTCAGAAAAGGGTTATTTTTGTGTAAATCGCCTATCTAGGCAGGTAGAGGGGAGAAAAGTCACTGAAAAAATGAGACAAAAAGCGGAGAAAAAGGTAGAAGTGGGGATACACACGTGGCGCGCGCGTCTGCACCCTTCAACCGTTACTAAATGGCGTTAGACACGTGTCGATATTCTTTTGCAGCAGACATTTTTCGATATATATATGTGTGTGTGTCAACATATATGGATTGAGATTATATGGTGGTGCCGTTATATTTTACTTGTGAAATTCTTTTATTTATGTAATTACACTTTATGAAATATTCTAGGCGAAATTTATAGTCAAAGTTGTGGTTGTGGAAGAGAAAAATGTCAATTGTGTCTTATGTTTTGGGACATGTGGTGTCGGAATTAAAATAGCTGGAATGCAAGTGAAAGTATTTGTGATAGTGGTGTAACATTTTTATGATCTATAGTGGAACGTCAAACGCCGTTTTGTCGTAGTCCGGCACCGGTTCAACTGCTGCTATGACATGATTTTTTTCCTAAGCTGCATTTGGCATTGCGGTAGATTATCATTATCTTGCTTCGAAATATTTTATTGTTTATTTCACCCGTTTTCTCTTTTTTTATCTACTATTTAACATATTATAATGTAATCACAATAGAACACACTTCAACAACCATAAACTAACCCTTACAAAACTATCGACTTTGTGGCTCAACTATGCCTCAGGGAAATCGACTTTGTGCCTTTGTGTGGCTCCAACTATGCTTGAGGGTAGGTCCTGCTTGATCCAAAACCGTGATGGTAGATTGGGCCTCCGAATTTCTTTACCGGCCACCAAATTAAGAAAAAACCCACATTGTTCTCTCCTCAACTTCCTATTGTTGTGTCGAGCTTCATCAAATTTTGACCTAGTCAAGGCTAGCTCCCACAACTTCAGTCAATTGTAGACCTATTTTTAAGGCCATTGCTTATTCTGGTTCTTCGACCCTAAAGTAACCAAGAAAGAAAGATATCAATACAATATATACGTGTTTTGGTGGCAGAACAGCCCAATTGTTTGCTAAAAAAGATATTCCTACTAGCACATGCTGAAAGTACCTGAATTTACCCACTCTGCCGCAAGCTGCTCTTCTTCGTCTTATCCTTCATGGTGCTACTTCTGCCGTGACAATAGCCACCGAGCAATCGAGCATGTGCTACATCTGAAGCAGCTGTCGGCCGGTAGATCACGGGCGCTTGCATCATCAACGAAGGAATCATGGGCCCGAATGGAACCATCGGAGGCGGCGCCCCTAGTACTACCGTTGGGCGGACATGGACCCCGGGAGAAACGGGCACAGACATGGCCTGGACTTGATGCTGCAGCGACCTCAGGTACTGGATAGTCTGGTCCAGCGTCGATGCTTGGTTAGATAACTGAAATGTTGACGGTAGATCGAGACGATCAATAACTAATTATTAACAAGTTTCTAAAATTTAACTATTTAAGTATCCCACACGACATGACCTCATCGCATCCTGGGACGAGCTGCTTCAAGGTCTTTATACGCTCATTTATCTTTGACCTTCGTCTCTGCTTATATTTGTGCCAAAAAAAAACAGTATAGTTTACGATCAATGTGCATTTGTTGTATAGTTAATCTGGGTTCAGAGTGTGTATATCTCATGTATCTCAAGCTAGGTACCTTTTCTGTTTGGCTGTGTGCTACTGCGTGGTTAATCCTTCTTGCTCCTCCTGTCTTCCTCATTGCTCTAGACTCGCTTGTTATATCCTGTCAGTGAATATTGTTCGTTTAAATGTTTCGAAACCAAGTCTTTTGCCGATGTACCAAAAGAATCACGCGAAGTTGTGAATCATTTGATAGACTTGTATATATTTGTGCCACTGGTTCGTCTCTAGCGCTACCATTCCGCAATTGTGCTTCCTGTTAGGCGTGTGTATTCTGGGTTTGTCAGAGTACCTCTCCCTCCAAGGTATAGAGGTTATAATCTTCGTATGCAAAACGCAGACCGAGCTTAGCTGAGGTTCTTAGGTTCCTTTTGGTGGAGCCTGTGCACCAGGCATTAGTACTAAATTTGGCATGGGTGTTACCATTCTCCTTGATTATGTTTTGGTACAAACGGTGGTGTTTATTTAGTTGACAATCATTTCAATAAAAAGCTGCATGTGGTGACTATATCAATTTTAAGATCTTACGACTCAGTAGTTATCAATAAAAAAAAGATCTTCCGACTCTGGTTCTTGGAGGCCCTTATAGGTGTAGGATGTGCATACCTACATTCATATTGTGCGTACCTACTTTCTCGATGAGGTTCCCGTTTCATTAATGTTAATCCTTGGAGCTCCTTTGATTCATGGAATCTTCACAGTAATTGAGATGATTAAGATCGTATGGATTTTTTCCTACAGAATTTGTCTGATTCATTGGATTATATCTCATAGGAACTAATCCTATAGTAATCTCCTAGTGTATGATAACTCCGTGACCAGGGCTGGAGATTCTTGTGGGCCGTCCATGTCTTCCCAAGACAGATTTTAGTTTAACGGTGTATTTGGCCCATCAAATTTTTACTTATGTGTACATATTGCTTTATGTGTCTCTTCTATCTCACCAGCATATGAATTGGTCCTATCGAGTTGGTAAGTCATGCTCTGCCACTCCATGAAACCAAGATGTTTTCATCAATTTATATGTGTACGAATCTCAATGTCCATATCCAATAGATTTAATAACTTAGCACCGACTTAGGGACAAACCATATCTTAATTTTCCGAGAATTAATAAAGCTATTAAATTCAATCATGTTAGCTTACATGATGCACTCTAAAAAAAATGGTTTAAGAACTGTATATGGCAAACACGATACTTACCACGGCTAAGTTCTTCTCCATTGTCGGAAGCTTCTTATCCAACTTCCTTGCCAACTGCAGGTTTGACTCCTTCATGGACGTCACTCGATCATCCGGTGCTAGGCTGGCATGGGCATGACCTTGTTTGATGATCGGGTGAAGCCACCTCGCCATCTCTTCCTCGGAAGGCGGCACACGAAGCTGCACCTCATGCCTATGTACATGTGGTGCCGAGATGGCGAGACCTGCTCCTTTGGCTACCAATTCGTAAAGATCATCGCTGTAATTAAGGGAACACAAGCCATGGCCTTATATAACTAGTCAAACATATGTCATCACATATCCACGTCTAAATACATGCAAAAATATCCAAAATGTTCATAAACACACCCACGCACACAATGTCTATTGAAGAGTAGAGTCGTGATTTTTAATTCTATTTTAAGTTTTTAACAAGCAACCGAGTTTTGTATGTATAGATGCATCGAACAGTTCGTGCATGCAAAATATATGTTCTAGCTGCGCATGTATGAAAATTATATGTTCTTTACCTTGAATGGTGGTCAAGAGCGGACAGCTCGTGGAAGTTGGCGGTGAGATCGTCCCAGTAGCTCGGCATCGAGAATGAGGAGCTGCTAGTGTTGGTAATGGTATATATAACTATAAAGTAGTGCACTGCGCCGATACGATATATAGTAGCAGTACCGTACCCTTTTTTGCTTGGGCGCGTTGGACACTTCCATACGTTTATCTTCTCGTGTCAGTCCATAGAGCTCGATCTCTTCAGATAGCTATATATAAACTCCATAGCCTAGCTAGAACTTATGCCAAGCATCCATATTGGTAGTTTCCACCTCTGCCTTAACCTTTGGATGCTGTGGGTGGACGTGTGTTACTAGTGGAAAATAGGGCTTTAGTTTCGGTTGCGCAATCAGGATTATGCAATCGGGACTAAGGTTTCCCTCTTTAGTCGGTTGAAATATAAATCGGAACTAAAAGAAACCTTCACGTGGTGCGACCAGGAGACTCGGGGTGGATGAGCTTTAGTTCCGGAAAAATCGGGACTAAAGACCTCTCCTTTTAGTTCTGGCTCAGAGTTTGTAATACCAATAGGGACTAAAGGTTCCAAACGAACTAGATCTAGAGGACTCTGTGGCCCATGCTGCTCGAACCGAAACTAATGCGGCTCATCAGTCTTGGTTTCTTTTTAAACTGGAATTGAAGTTTTCAGGGGGTTTGGATGAAAGCCTATTTCTTTACTAGTACTATGTTGGATGCTAGCTGGTCCGTTATCTTATCTGCCGGTGCATGGAACTTTCCTCTCGTTCTTCTCCTAGAGCTAGCTAGTAACTGACCTCACACCATAGCTTTTAGGTACTTTAGAACAAAATGCATGCATCCATGGGTAGCTTCCCGACGTTTCTACGTCCAAACGTACTGACATGGCACGCGTGCACCGCTCGAACATTTGGATGCATAGAGTCGTGAGCCTGCCGCAACATGCATGCATCTTAGCATCCACGCACAAGTGCAGATATTTCATGCACTGACGTACACGCTGACATGTATACAAGTGCATGTACATGTTTATATACCTAAACGCTGACGCTTGAACCATTGGTTTTCTTTGACACTAGTAGAAAAAGAGGCTTTCATCCGCCCCCATTAGTTCTCAAAATATAGGAACCGCGACTAAAGGGGTCTTTAGTCCTTGATTAGGCGACTCCGCGACTAAAGACCTGGGCCAGCGCGCTCGGTGGCCAGCTGGTGGACGGGAGGAGCTTTAGTCGCGGTTGGTCGGGCCAACCGCGACTAAAGGTTCTCGGGCCAGCCGCCTTTAGTCGCGATTGGCTGCCAACCGGGACTAAAGGCCCATCCCTATAAAAGGCAACTCAGCTCACTTCACTTAGTCATTTGGTGCCACTTCTCTTCACAATCTTCACAAGGGGTGGTGGGTTTGCTTTTGGTTCCTCTTATGCACACAAGGTGTTCGATGAAATGCCCGAGAGCATGAAACAAATATGATATGAAGTGTCCGAGCCACACTTGAGCTTTCTCATTTATTTTCCTCCTCGATCGCGGTTAGCAACTTGAACCTTTCATGTGTCATTGATAAAATATGCATTTGTGTAGTTCATTGTTTAATTTCTATTATTTGTAGCTAGTTAGTTTAACAAATGCATGATGGTTAATTATATACTTTATATAATAATAATGCAGATGAATCGGCAATGGATGTACGGTAACCGACTCTCCGGCGAGTTCATTACGGGTTTGAAAGATTTCCTCGTAGTGGCTAATGCGAACAAGCAGGGGGTTTTGTTATCTGTCCATGTGCTGCCTGTAAGAATCAGAAGGGTTACTCTTCCTCAAGAGACGTTCACCTGCACCTGCTTCGGCACGGTTTCATGCCAAGCTATAATTGTTGGACCAAGCATGGAGAAAGAGGGGTTAGAATGGAAGAAGATGAAGAAGGAGGATATCAACGATGACAACTATCCTGATCATTTCGGTGATACTTTCATGGAGGATGCTGAAGGTGGGGAAGGTGAAGGGGAAGGTGAAGAAGAGGCACGTGATGAGCCCGCTGATGATCTTGGTCGGACCATTGCTGATGCACGGAGAGGCTGCGAAACTGAAAAGGAGAGGAAGAATTTGGATCACATGTTAGAGGATCACAAAAAGTCGTTGTACCCCGGATGCGATAATGGTCTGAAAAAGCTGGGCTGCACACTGGATTTGCTGAAATGGAAGGCACAGGAAGGTCTATCTGACTCGGGATTTGAAAATTTGCTGAAAATGATGAAGAATATGTTTCCAAAGAATAACGAGTTGCCCGCCAGTACGTACGAAGCAAAGAAGGTTTTCTGCCCTCTAGGTTTAGAGATTCTGAAGATACATGCATGCATTAACGACTGCATCCTCTACCGCGGTGAATACGAGAATTTGAATGAATGTCCGGTATGCACTGCATTGCGTTATAGGATCAGAGGCGATGACCCTGGTGACGATGTTGAGGGCGAGAAACCCAGGAAGAGGGTTCCCGCCAAGGTGATGTGGTATGCTCCTATAATACCACGGTTGAAACGTCTATTCAGGAACAAAGAGCATGCCAAGTTGTTGCGATGGCACAAAGAGGACCGTAAGTCGGACGGGGAGTTGAGACACCCCGCAGATGGAACGCAATGGAGAAAGATCGACAGAGAGTTCAAAGATTTTGCAGCTGACGCAAGGAACATAAGATTTGGTCTAAGTACAGATGGCATGAATCCTTTTGGCGAGCAGAGCTCCAGCCATAGCACCTGGCCCATGACTCTATGCATCTACAACCTTCCTCCTTGGTTGTGCATGAAGCGAAAGTTCATTATGATGTCAGTGCTCATCCAAGGTCCGAAGCAACCCGGCAACGACATCGATGTGTACCTAAGGCCATTAGTTGATGAACTTTTACAGTTGTGGGGTAGACCTGGTGTACGTGTGTGGGATGAGCACAAAGAAGATGAATTTGACCTACGAGCGTTGCTTTTCGTAACCATCAACGATTGGCCTGCTCTTAGTAACCTTTCGGGACAGACAAATAAGGGATACAATGCATGCACGCACTGCTTACATGAGACTGAAAGTGTGTATTTGCCAAATTGTAAGAAGAACGTGTACCTGGGGCATCGTCGATTTCTTCACCGACATCATAACGTAAGAAAGAAAGGCAAGCATTTCAACGGCAAGGCAGATCACCGGCCGAAGCCTGCGGAACGTACTGGTGCGGAGGTATTTGATATGGTCAAGGATTTGAAAGTCATCTTTGGAAAGGGTCCTGGCGGACAATCAGTTCCGCAGGGAGCTGACGGGCACGCACCCATGTGGAAAAAGAAATCTATATTTTGGGAGCTAGAATATTGGAAAGTCCTAGATGTCCGCTCTGCAATCGACGTGATGCATGTTACGAAGAATATTTGCGTGAACCTGCTAAGCTTCTTGGGCGTGTATGGGAAGACAAATGATACAAAGGAAGCACGGCAGGACCAGCAACGTTTGAAAGACCCTGATGACCGGCATCCGGAATGGTTTCAAGGTCGTGCCAGCTACGCTCTTACCAAAGAAGAGAAGGTCATCTTTTTGAATGCCGAGCAGTATGAAGGTCCCGTCTGGATTCTCGTCGAATATAAAGGGAATAATAAACATGGCGGACAAAAAGTTCCAAAACCTGAAGTCTCACGACTGCCACGTGATTATGACGCAATTGCTTCCGATTGCTTTGAGGGGGCTCCTACCGGAAAATGTTCGAGTAGCCATTGTGAAGCTATGTGCATTCCTCAATGCAATCTCTCAGAAGGTAATCAATCCAAAGATCTACCACGGTTACAGAACGATGTGGTCCAATGTCTTGTCAGTTTCGAGTTGGTGTTCCCGCCATCCTTCTTCAATATTATGACGCACCTCCTGGTTCACCTAGTCGAAGAGATTTCCATCCTCGGTCCTGTATTTCTACACAATATGTTCCCCTTTGAGAGGTTCATGGGAGTATTAAAGAAATATGTTCGTACCCGTGCTAGGCCAGAAGGAAGCATCGCCAAGAACTATGGAAATGAGGAGGTAATTGAGTTTTGTGTTGACTTTGTTCCTGACCTTAAGCCGATTGGTCTTCCTCGATCGCGGCACGAGTGGAGACTAAGTGGAAAAGGCATGATCGGAAGGAAATCAACGATATGTATGGACGGCCATTCTATGACTGAAGCACACCACACAGTTCTGACCAATTCCAGCTTGGTGGCTCCGTACTTTGAGAAACACAAGAATATTTTACGCTCGGACAACCCGGGGAAGCCTGAATCCTGGATTAGAAAGGCCCACATGGAGACTTTCGGCAGTTGGTTGAGAAAACATTTAATGAATGACAATGATGTTGGAGATCAGCTGTACATGTTGGCCAAGACACCATCTTCGACTATAACGACTTTCCAAGGGTACGAGATAAATGGGAATACATTTTACATGATTGCCCAAGATAAAAAGAGCACCAACCAAAATAGTGGTGTCCGCTTTGATGTAGCAACCGAGAATGGGCAAAAGGTCACATATTATGGTTACATAGAGGAGATATGGGAACTTGACTATGGACCCTCCTTTAAGGTCCCTTTGTTCCGGTGCAAATGGTTCAAGCTAACAGGAGGTGGGGTAAAGGTGGACCAGCAATGTGGTATGACAATGGTGGATTTCAACAATCTTGGTTACCTTGACGAACCATTCGTCCTAGCCAAAGATGTCGCTCAGGTTTTCTATGTGAAGGACATGAGTAGCAAACCGAGGAAACGGAAAGATAAGAAAACGATCGGTACATCATGCGATGATCCAAAGCGCCACATTGTTCTTTCGGGGAAAAGAAACATCGTGGGAGTGGAGGACAAGACAGACATGTCAGAAGATTATAATATGTTTGGTGAAATTCCGCCCTTCAAAGTGAACACTGACCCAAGCATTAAGTTAAATGATGAGGATGCTCCATGGATACGGCACAGTCGTAAGCAAGCAGGGACACAAGGGAAGAAATGATGTGTAATAATTTATTGTACCAAACTTTGTTGAATGGATCATGTGAATTATATTATCCGTGATGTGTTTGGTGTCCATTTTCGAATGATTCGATTGATTCGAGATACCACTGATGATACATGAAATTTGGAGTGATTTAGTCATACTCCTGCCTAGGCGTATAATATGCATACTCGTAGTCTTCATAGTCGCCGCCGTTGTACTGGTAGTCGTCGCCTTCTAAGTTGCCGTCGTCGTCTCGCTGCCGTCGTCGCTGTCGTCGGGCGGCGCTCGTGGCTCGAACTGAGGGTAGCGCGGGCGGGGGATATCGCCGGCCGTTATGTAGTCCATGACGCTCTGTAGAGTCCGGCCGTACCACCATAGCCGACGGTCGGCCTCGTGGAAGTTCCCAGGAGGCAGACCGTCCTCCTCATACCTGGCGAGCGCTCTCACGCCGATTGATGAAGAAGGCGTCCCAAGTATGCTGGTTATCGGGATGCCAGCGGGGATTCATCCGCTGCTCCGGCGTGAGGTCGAGGTAGTAGTGGTTCGTGATGGCCGCCCGGCGCGCAGTACCCTGAGGGACGGGAGGGACCGGCACGCCTCCGGCGCTTAGGCTCCATCCGGCGGGTGGACGCGGTAGCCCGGTATTTTGATATATTATTTGTATGTTTAACATTTTGAAATGAATTAGTTTTATTTTTCTGAATTTTTTGATATATTATTTGTATTTTTAACATTTTGAAATGAATTAGTTTTATTTTTCTGAATTTTTTGATATATTATTTGTATTTTTAAGATGTTGAATAGAATTATTTTTATTTTTCTGAATTTTTTGATATACTATTTGTATTTTTAACATTTTGAAATGAATTAGTTTTATTTTTCTTGATTTTTTGATATATTATTTGCATTTTTAAGATTTTAAATTGAATTAGTTTTATTTTCTGAATTTTTTGATATATTATTTGTATTTTTAACATTTTCAAATGAAAAGAATTTTGAAAAAGACCTTTAGTCGCGGTTGGCCTGCCAACCGCGACTAAAGTCTTTCCGCGGGGGGAATTCGAAAAAAGACCTTTAGTCGCGGTTGGCCACACCAGCCGCGACTAAGGGCTCCGATAAATACGCGCGGCGCGCTGGCGGTTCACTTCTTCTTCCTCCTCCCGAACCGGGCGGCGCGCGCGATCCTCCTCTTCGTCGAAACCACGCCGTCAGCTGCCACCCGCTGCGCCTCGACACCATCGCCCGCGACGACGCCGCCTCCGTCGTCGTCCCGCGCCGGCCGCCTCTCGTCATTTGTACGTCTCGCCGCGCCGCCGTGTCGTTCTTCCCCGTCGTCCGCCGCGCGCACGCCGCATCGCCTCGCCGTTCGCCGCCGGTAGATGGCCGCTAGCCCGACGTCCTCGCCACGCGACGCCCGCCGCCCGCGCGCAAATTGTTGGCGCGCTCGCCCACGCGACGTCCTTGCCCGCCCGCCCGGCGCGGTACAAAGAGAGAAGAGGGGAAAAGAGAGGAAGAGGAGAGAAGGAGGCGCGCCCCCTATTTTTTTATTTTTTTTAGAGATGCACATAGCCACAAAACAAAATCAAAAAGTTCATTAATTAAAAAGAACCAACTTGACTCAAAAAAGTTCATTAATTAAAAAGTTCATTAATTAAAAAAAGTTCATTAAAAAGAACCAACTTGAATCATCGCCACGCCCACCGGGGTTGCCTCGACGGCCTCTCTCCTCCTCGGACCGTTAGTCGTCTTCTGTGTCAACCGATCGCCAACACCGTCTCTGGGAGAAGGAAGAGGAAGGAGGGGCCGGGGAAGAGAGAAGGCGGCGCGGCGGCTATTTTGTTCTTTTTGTTTTTTTTGAGAGAGATCGAGAGAGAAGGCAACACACCGCCCCGCGCGTATATACGGAGGGGCGGCGAGGGGGCGGCGTACAACTTTGTGCGCCGCCCCCTCCGTATATGTGCGGTTTTTTTTGTTTTTTTAGGAGAGAGAGAAGAGAGAGAGAAACACCCACCCCCCTTTCGCCACCGCCCTTTCGCCACCGCCGCCGCCCTTTCACCGCCGCCCCCCTTTGCCACCGCCACCGCCCCCCTTCTTCACTTAATTAATTAGTTTTTACTACATGTTTTCAGGACTGACATATGGCGGACGATAGAGCTGACCCGATTATGGCCAACTATGATCCGGATGCTGAAGAACATATAATGGGCATCATAAACGGCGATGTTCCTTATGTGCCGACCGAACAAGATGAAGAAGAGGATGTCTCTTCTTATCTGAACCTTGACGGTGAAGATGAAGGTCGTCAACGAGGTGATGACGAAGGAACGAACATTGCCGATGGAGGTCAACCGTCGATAAACGACGATCTTGAATTGCAAGTAGCAACCTCCTCCGGCGAGGTATATATATATACATTGAGCCTCTGGTGATACAAACTTACTGATTTGAATAAATATGTATTAACGCGCGCGACTCTCTTTCTTTTTTTAGCCCTCGGCCGGATCGTCGAAAAAATCGAGTACGACAAAGCGTGGCATGACCAATATGCTGAAACAAGGAGAAACATATACCATCGAGGTTGTCAGTGCAACCGGCAAGCCGCTGGAGCCCCAAAAGCACTCCACAAAGTTTATCAACCAATGCGGAGCCGTTGTTAGAGACAACGTCCCGATCACCGTCCAGGAATGGAATGAGCCAAAGAAGGCACGTCTTGGTTTCAGTTTTGTCGACAAGAGAACAAAAAAAGATTGCTGGAGAAAGCTTATGGAACATTTCATTCTACCTCCGGAATTCAACAAACGCGATGAACAGGGTAACGAGATTCCGGGTGGACGTGAGAGGAGGAGGCTAGTCAAATAGTCGCTCTAAGAAGATGGCCGAAGCATTCCGGAACTTCAAGAAAAATTTAGCCCATGACTTTGTCAACGAGAACAAGACTCCGGATTTCAAAGGACAATATGAGAAACTGAAAGATGATTGGCCAGAATTTGTGAGGCAAAAGAAATCGGAGCATTTCATTGAAATATCGAAAAAAATAAGGAAAATGCGGCTAAGAAGGAGTACAATCATATTATGGGGCCAGGAGGGTATCGCCTTTCGGAGCCTAAGTGGGAGAAGATGGAGAACGACCTGAGGGCGCGAGGAATCCCTCTTGCAGAGGGATGGGACCCAAGGGCCAAAAGCTGGTGGTACGGGCATGGGGGATCGCTAGACCCGGAGACAGGGGTGTGTGTTCACCGGAAGAAAGCGTTTAAACCCACCCAAGCCCTTATTGAAGCAATGACCCTAGCTCAAGAGGGGAAGATCAAGTTCAACAGAGAGAATGACGCGCTGACATTTGCCCTCGGGTATCCTGAACACCCAGGACGTGTACGAGGCAAAGGCGCCATTCCGTGGAAAGTAGGGTTCTCCCAGGACGATGACCCGTACGGTTACAGAAGCCGTAAGAGAAAGACGGAACGAGATGCAGATTTTGTGGGGCACTTGGCATCGGAACTCCATCAGGTGAAGCAGATGGTGTATGAACTAGTAAAAGAAAGATCGGCTGCTGCTGGGCCACATGAAGATCTCGGAAGCCAACAGCGGAGAAGCAGTGTGGCTTCCACGGAAGCCCCGCCTGGTGCTAATGCACCCTTGCTGGCCCCGGCTGGTGCTACTTCGGCTGGTGCTAATGCACATCGAGATTCATGCAGCGGAGCCTCACTACCCCGTGGATGATGTAAAGGAGATTAAAGAATGTGATCTGCATTTTCCAGTGGGGGGCATATGTTCCACGAAGGTAGCTAGCGGCAGTGCTTTACCTTGTACACCGGGAGCACTCCACCACAACAACCCCATTGAAGATGGCTATGCTCGTGTCACGGTGGAAGAAATAGTCCAACGGTTTGAGGACCTGGAGATTGACATTTCTACACCCGAAGGGGAGAGAAGACTTGGAGATGTCAAGCGCCAGTTCATTCTATGGAAAAAGAAGTACATAGTGTTTCCAGGCGAGGCGCCAAGGCTAACAAGTCCACCCCCCTCCGGTGGTGGTGGTGGTGGTGGCGGCGGTGGTGGTGGTGGTGGTGGTTCACCTACACCTCCTTCACGTCAGCCGACGCCGCCCCCCAACCCACAACCTCCGGCGGGTAAGCAGCTGCCGCCCCCAGTCCTCCTCCGGCGGGTACGCCGCCCCCCAATCCACCTCCGGCGAAGAAGCAGAAGCAGGCGGACAGCAAGGCAACCTCCTCCTCGACTATTAACCCGGACCCTTATGTACCTAAGACCACAAAGGTACCGGAGCCATCACTCAAGCCTCTCCTCCCAAGGCCTTGGGAATGTAGTGTCGAGGAAACTAACGCGGCCGCGGCTGCTCAGCATGAGAAATGGAAGGCGGAAATGAAGAAGAAAGAGAGCCCAAGCCAGTATTTTCTGAGAAGGAAAAGAAGTGGGCTAAGTCATTTTTGAGCACACCGTCCCAAGTCGAGAAGAATATGCCTGACGACTATGGACGTGAACTTCGTAGGCAAGCACTCATATTGAAGGAGAAGAAAGACTTGGCGGAGAAGGAGAAAAAAAGCGGGAAACAAGTTGCCCAGCTCGGGGAACAAAATAAACAATCGATCCCCCCGCTCATAGTGAAAGCCGCCGGTCCGGATGCCCCCTGATATCATAGCAGCTGCGGCAGCACAGGGAATGACTGTAACGGGTGCCAGAGAAAAGCGGCCGAGATCGGTATGACTCCTCGTGCAGTGTTAGGCCTTGAGGTGACGCCAATGAGTGAGGTAGCAATTACATATGTGCCGAATGGGCCTCTCATCGAGTCTGCGCAGGAAGAGGATCTACCAGCACAAATGCAAAATCTGGTACGTTGGTACAAGGGTTACATAACAAATAACGCCGGCAAAGAATATATTTATGCGGAAGTTAGACATGAGCATCACTTCAAACATTACTATGTAACAATTCATATGAGTGAATTGTTCCAGCTGTTCAATCTGCGCGAGCTCGACAAATCTATCATCAGTTGCTACGTTCTGTAAGTGATTTATTTCTACCTCATCTCGTTCATTGCCTGCACTATATATATTGTCCTAACTATATTGTTGTGTACGCTATTATGCAGAATGAAGATTGGGGAATGCCAAAAAAGGAACATCCATGATGTTGGGTTCATTGACCCGCACATCGTTAATGGATATGTGTTAGAAAAACACCCCCGCGACGTGGAGCAAGACCTGTTTGATTTTCTTACAAAGCAGCAGCTCAAAAGTGAAATTCTATTTCCTTACCATTTTGGGTGAGTGTTTCTGTCTTGAGCACATTCTCTTTTGTTTACTTCATGCATGGTATGTCTAATCGATGAGTTATGCATGACTGTGCATGTATCGTGTCCGCAGGTTCCACTGGATTCTACTCATAATTGAATTTCACACCTCCAGAGTTCTCATCATGGACTCTCTGAATATGGATCCAAAGCTTTGGGTCAACATGACAAATATGATGCAAAAGTAATTATTTTCAATCATTTGCGCTCTATATCGATCGACCTCTTTCGTTCATTTCCTAATATCAAGTAACTAATAACTCCCTTGTTCATTTAATTTTCTTTGCCCTGTAGGGTTTGGAGACAGTTCACAGATGAAACGGTCGGTGAATTCAAAAAAGAGCTAGAATTTAGAAGGTACTGACTGGGGATATTCAGCCACCGGGGACCAATCTATGTGGATACTATGTTTGTGAGTTCATCCGGAGATACACCTCTGAGCGGAAGCCGTCGGAGAACAACGTCAAGAGGAATAACTTGCGGAAGACGCTTAGTCCAGAAGCTCGCTTCCGACCAATTCAAGAGGAACTAGCAGGATTTTTGATGAGGGAAGTCCTCCATCCTAAAGGAGAACACTATTACGAGGACGTAGAACTTCTGATGCCGTAAATTATGTATGGAAACTTGTTCGAAATTGTATATGGTCATCCGAGATTGAATATATATTGTATATTCCTCTTGAATTCTTCTTGGTTCTAATTTCAAACTTGTTTGAAATTGTACATTCATATGCATGTATATAGTAGCGTAGAATATGTGAAACTCCTTCAAAATTAAAATAAACCACAAAATAAAATATAAAAGAAATAAAACAATACAAATTAAAAAAGAAACCAGATTTAGGGGGGGGGCTAAAACCCTAAACCTGCGGAGGCCTTTAGTCGCGGTTGGCCAGGCGAACCGCGACTAAAGGTCCTCCGCCCCGACGGACGCCTGGCGCCCACGTGGACGGGCCTTTAGTCGCGGTTCGTAAGCAACCGCGACTAAAGGGGGGCCTTTAGTCGCGCTTAATTAGTCCCGATTGCGCAACCGCGACTAATGGCAGTTGCGAACCGGGACTAAAGCCCCTTTTTCTACCAGTGTGAGCACCCACAATTGTTTAACTAGATCATATTGCAGTTGCAGATGAACAAGTTCATCAATGCATAGCGTTAGCAAACTCAGCCCGTACGCCCATATTTGGTTGGGCAAGAGAGTCCTAGTAGTGAAACTTCTTCTACGAACATCTTCAACAGACGTGCAGTGGCGCCGCGCGGTAAAATAATTATACAACCTTGTTTTCCTAATTTTAGCGCGCGTTTGCGAATCGCTTCACCAGGCGCTGGACAATTTAGTGCTTCGTTGTCAAGCGTTTCACCAGGCGCGGTAAGGCACGGTAAAACAGAACGTGCGTGGCAGGGTTTTGACGCTTGATCAAATACAATATACAACCACATGGACACGAACAATGAAATATATGGGAGACATAGTTCAAGAGGAAGACATAGTTCAACACCACAAACTAAAAAAAACATAGTTCAAGACCACCAACAAAAAGAAACATAGTTCATTCATCATCACCATCTTCTTTTTCACCTCCATCTTGTTCTTCATCTTCATTTTGAACTTCGGTTGTGTGTGCATAACTGGGAGTAGAATGAATTGGAGGAGATGGTATGAAGCCATCATTGGGAGTAGGCATGGATGGCATTGGAGAAACCATTGACATGAATTCACCCGGAGTTGGCATGGATGGCATTGGAGCTCCCATGGCTCCCACGACACCCATTTCTACATTCCCTCCCATGTCTTCCATTCCTCCCATGAAACTCATCTCTCCCATGGTAGTTATTCCTCCCATGCCTCCCATGGTACTCATTCCTCCATAGCCTCCCATGGTACTCATTCCTCCATAGCCTCCCATGCCACCTGATGTCTACGCACGCTTCTATTCCTGTAGACAGTGTTGGGCCTCCAAGAGCAGAGGTTTGTAGAACAGCAGCAAGTTTCCCTTAAGTGGATCACCCAAGGTTTATCGAACTCAGGGAGGAAGAGGTCAAAGATATCCCTCTCATGCAACCCTGCAACCACAAAGCAAGAAGACTCTTGTGTCCCCAACACACCTAATAGGTGCACTAGTTCGCGAAGAGATAGTGAAATACAAGTGGTATGAATGAATATGAGCAGTAGTAACGGCGCCAGAAAAGTGCTTGCTGGCGTGCAGTTGATGGTAGTAATTATGCAGGAAGTAAAGATGCAAAACAAGAACAAGCAGCGATAGTATTTAGGAACAAGGCCTAGGGATCATACTTTCACTAGTGGACACTCTCAATATTGATCACATAACAGAATAAATAAATAGATGCTAGACTCTACACCCTCTTGTTGGATGATGAACACCACTAACTGTGTAGGATTACGAACCCTCAATGCCGGAGTTAACAAGCTCCACAATATTCAATGTTCATATTTAAATAACCTTAGAGTGCATGACAGATCAACATAACCAAACCAAGTACTAACATAGCATGCACATTGTCACCTTCACACTACGAAAGGAGGAATAGATCACATCAATACTATCATAGCAATAGTTAACTTCATAATCTACAAGAGATCACAATCATAACCTACGCCAAGTACTACACGATGCACACACTGTCACCATTACACCGTGCAGGAGGAATAAACTACTTTAATAACATCACTAGAGTAGCACATAGATAAATTGTGATACAAAACACATTGCAATTATAAAGAGATATAAATAAGCACTTCACTATGCCATTCATAACAGTGAATAAGTATTCTGTGAAATATAGCCTAAGAGACCCACACGGTGCACACACTGTCACCTTTACACACGTGGGACAAGGAGTCTCCGAGATCACATAAGTAAAACCCACTTGACTAGCACAATGACATCTAGATTACAAGCATCATCATATGAATCTCAATCATGTAAGGCAGCTCATGAGATTATTGTATTGAAGCACATAGGAGAGAGATGAACCACATAGCTACCGGGCCCCGAGCCTCGATGGAGAACTACTCCCTCCTCATGGGAGACAGCAGCGTTGATGAAGATGGCGGTGGTGTCGATGGAGAAGCCTTCCGGGGGCACTTCCCCGTCCCGGCGGCGTGCCGGAACAGAGACTCCTGTCCCCCCGATCTTGGCTTCGCGATGGCGGCGGCTCTGGAAGGTTTTCTCTGGTTTCGTCGAACGTGGTAGGGTTTTCGCGACGGAGACCTTAAGTAGGCGGAAGGGCAGGTCGGGGGCCACACGAGGGCCCCACACAACAGGCGCGCGGCCAAGGCCCAGGCCACGCCGCCCTGAGTGTCTGGCCACCTCGTGGCCCCACTTCGTCCCCCTCCGGTCTTCGGAAGCTTCGTGTAAAAATAGGACCCGGGCGTTGATTTCGTCCATTCCGAGAATATTTCCTTACTAGGATTTCTGAACCAAAAAAGAGAAAACAGAACGGCACTTCGGCATCTCGTCAATAGGTTAGTTCCGGAAACGCATAATAATGACATATAATGTGTATAAAACATGTAGATATCATCAATAATGTGGCATGGAACATAAGAAATTATCGATACGTCGGAGACGTATCAGCATCCCCAAGCTTAGTTCTGCTCGTCCCGAGCAGGTAAACGATAACAAAGATGATTTCTGGAGTGACATGCCATCATAACCTTGATCATACTATTGTAAGCATATGTAATGAATGCAGCGATCAAAACAATGGTAATGACATGAGTAAACAACTGAATCATAAAGCAAAGACTTTTCATGAATAGTACTTCAAGACAAGCATCAATAAGTCTTGCATAAGAGTTAACTCATAAAGCAATAAATTCATAGTAAAGGTATTGAAGCAACACAAAGGAAGATTAAGTTTCAGCGGTTGCTTTCAACTTATAACATGTATATCTCATGGATAGTTGTCAATGCAAAGTAATATAACAAGTGCAATATGCAAGTATGTAGGAATCAATGCACAGTTCACACAAGTGTTTGCTTCTTGAGATGGAGAGAAATAGGTGAACTGACTCAACATAAAAGTAAAAGAAAGGCCCTTCGACGAGGGAAGCATCGATTGCTATATTTGTGCTAGAGCTTTGGTTTTGAAAACATAAAGAGAGCATAAAAGTAAAATTTTGAGAGGTGTTTGTTGTTGTCAACGAATGGTAGTGGGTACTCTAACTACCTTATCAACCAGACTTTCAAGAGCGGCTCCCATGAAGGACGTTATCTCTACCAGCAAGGTAGATCATCCCTCTTCTCTTTTGTTTACACATGTACTTTAGTTTAGTTTTTCTTTATTTATGGATGACACTCCTCCCAACCTTTTGCTTACACAAGCCATGGCTAACCGAATCTCGGGTGCCTTCCAACATTCACATACCATGGAGGAGTGTCTATTTGCAAAATTAAGTTGCTTACTGATAGATCAGAGCAAAACATGTGAAGAGAATTATTAATGCAAGTTAATTAATTGGGGCTGGGAACCCCATAGCCAGCTCTTTTTGCAAAATTATTGGATAAGCGGATGAGCCACTAGTCCATTGGTGAAAGTCTGTCCGAAGTAAATGACAAGATCGAAAGATAAACACCACATACTTCCTCATGAGCTATAAAACATTGACACAAATAAGAGGTGATAAATTTTGAATTATTTAAAGGTAGCACTCAAGCAATTTACTTTGGAATGGCGGAGAAATACCATGTAGTAGGTAGGTATGGTGGACACAAATGGCATAGTGGTTGGCTCAAGGATTTTGGATGCATGAGAAGTATTCCCTCTCGATACAAGGCTTAGGCTAGCAAGGTTATTTGAAACAAACACAAGGATGAACCGGTGCAACAAAACTTACATAAAAGACATATTGTAAACATTATAAGACCCTACACCGTCTTCCTTGTTGTTCAAACTCAATACTAGAAATTATCTAGACCTTAGAGAGACCAATTATGCAAACCAAATTTTAGCAAGCTCTATGTATTTCTTCATTAATAGGTGCAAAGTATATGATGCAAGAGCTTAAACATGAGCACAACAATTGCCAAGTATCAAATTATTCAAGACATTTTACCAATTACTACATGTAGCATTTTCCGTTTCCAACCATATAACAATTAACGGCAGTTTCAACCTTCGCCATGAACATTAAAAGCTAAGAACACATGTGTTCATATGAACCAGCGGAGTGTGTCTCTCTCCCACACAAGCATTTATTCGAACAAAAACAAAAACAAAAGCACACGCTCCAAGTAAAGTACATAAGATGTGACCGAATAAAAATATAGTTTCAAGAGAAGGAACCTGATAATTTGTCGATGAAGAAGGGGATGCCTTGGGCATCCCCAAGCTTAGATGCTTGAGTCTTCTTAAAATATGCAGGGATGAACCACGGGGGCATCCCCAAGCTTAGACTTTTCACTCTTCTTGATCATAGTATATCATCCTCCTCTCTTGACCCTTGAAAACTTCCTCCACACCAAACTCGAAACAAACTCATTAGAGGGTTAGTGCATAATCAAAAATTCACATGTTCAGAGGTGACACAATCATTCTTAACACTTCTGGACATTGCACAAAGCTACTGGACATTAATGAAACAAAGAAATCCATCCAACATAGCAAAAGAGGCAATGCGAAATAAAAGGCAGAATCTGTCAAAACAGAACAGTCCGTAAAGATGAATTTTAAAGTGGCACCAGACTTGCTCAAATGAAAATGCCCAAATTGAATGAAAGTTGAGTACATATCTTAGTATCACTCACGTAAATTGGCATAATTTTCTGAGTTACCTACAGAGAATTAGGTCGAAATTCGTGACAGCAAAGAAATCTGTTTCTGCGCAGTAATCCAAATCTAGTATGAACCTTACTATCAACGACTTTACTTGGCACAACAATGCACAAAACTAAGATAAGGAGAGGTTGCTACAGTAGTAACAACTTCCAAGACCCAAATAGAAAACAAAATTGCTGTAGTAAAATAAAGACATGGGTTATCTCCCAAGAAGTTCTTTCTTTATAGCCATTAAGATGGGCTCAGCAGTTTTAATGATGCACTTGCAAGAAATAGTAGTTGAAGCTAAAGAGAGCATCAAGAGGCAAATTCAAAACAAATTTAAGTCTAACATGCTTCCTATGCATAGGAGTTTTGTAAATAAACAAGTTCATGAAGAAAAAAGTAACAAGCATAGGAAGATAGAACAAGTGTAGCTTCAAAAATTTCAGCATGTAGAGAGGCATTTTAGTAACATGAAAATTTCTACAACCATATTTTCCTCTCTCATAATAATATCCAGTGGCATCATGAGCAAACTCAACGATATAACTATCACATAAAGCATTCTTATCATGAGTCTCATGCATAAAATTATTACTCTCCACATAGGCATAATCAATTTTATTAGTTGTAGTGGGAGCAAATTCAACAAAGTAGCTATCATTATTATTCTCATCATCAAATATAGGAGGCATATTGTAATCATAATCAAATTTATCCTCCATAACAGGTGGTACTAAAAGACCAATATCATTATAACCATCATAAATAGGAGGCAAAGTATCATCAAAGTAAATTTTCTCCTCAATGCTTGGGGGACTAAAAATATCATGCTCATCAAAGCCAGCTTCCCAAGCTTAGAATTTTCCATATCATTAGCAACAATGGTGTTCAAAGCGTTCATACTAATATCATTGCTACTAGCATGCAAATAAGGTTCCATAGGTTTTTTAATTTTCGCATCAAACCATCCATGTCTTAAATCAGGAAATAGAATAAGAAGCTCATTGTTGTCCATTATGCCTAACTAGTGTAAACAAGAAACAAAAAGATGCAATTGCGGGATCTAAAGGAAATAGCTTCGAGCACACACACAACGCAACAAAAAGTACTTTACCTGGGACCAGTATGAGTGCCACACCTTTCCTCCCGGCAACGCGCGGAAAATAGCTTGATGTCTACGCACGCTTCTATTCACAGTGTTGGGCCTCCAAGAGCAGAGGTTTGTAGAACAGCACAAGTTTCCCTTAAGTGGATCACCCAAGGTTTATCGAACTCGGGGAGGAAGAGGTCAAAGATATCCCTCTCATGCAACCACAAACCACAAAGCAAGAAGTCTCTTGTGTCCCCAACACACCTAATAGGTGCACTAGTTCCGCGAAGAGATAGTGAAATACAAGTGGTATGAATGAATATGAGCAGTAGTAACGCGCCAGAAAAGTGCTTGCTGGCGTGCAGTTGATGGTAGTAATATTGCAGGAAGTAAAGATGCGGTAAAACAGTAAACAAGCAGCGATAGCAGTATTTAGGAACAAGGCCTAGGGATCATACTTTCACTAGTGGACACTCTCAACATTGATCACATAACAGAATAAATAAATAGATGCTAGACTCTACACCCTCTTGTTGGATGATGAACACCACTAACTGTGTAGGATTACACGAACCCTCAATGCCGGAGTTAACAAGCTCCACAATATTCAATGTTCATATTTAAATAACCTTAGAGTGCATGACAGATCAACATAACCAAACCAAGTACTAACATAGCATGCACACTGTCACCTTCACACTACGAAAGGAGGAATAGATCACATCAATACTATCATAGCAATAGTTAACTTCATAATCTACAAGAGATCACAATCATAGCCTACGCCAAGTACTACACGATGCACACACTGTCACCATTACACCGTGCAGGAGGAATAAACTACTTTAACAACATCACTAGAGTAGCACACGGATAAATTGTGATACAAAACACATTGCAATCATAAAGAGATATAAATAAGCACTTCACTATGCCATTCATAACAGTGAATAAGTATTCTGTGAAATATAGCCTAAGAGACCCACACGGTGCACACAGTCACCTTTACACACGTGGGACAAGGAGTCTCCGGAGATCACATAAGTAAAACTCACTTGACTAGCACAATGACATCTAGATTACAAGCATCATCATATGAATCTCAATCATGTAAGGCAAATCAGGAGATGGGCCATAAGTGAGATGGGCTTGAAGGATATATGCTTGAAGGATCTCTGAAGCGGCCTTGGACGAGAGTTTGGGCTAAGTTGCCCGTGTATCTGTATTTTATTAGATTGTGTTTAGAATTAAAAGGTAGAATTTGGCCCGTGCACGGTTAGGTGCACGCCTGAATTAGAAAGTCCCTTGGACTATAAATATGTATCTAGGGTTATCGAGAAAGGAGGACAATCATGTTCACAACAAACACAAATCAGGCGCATCGCCACCCCTTATTTCGAGGGTTTCTTCCGGGTAAGCATCATGCTGCCTAGATCGCATCTTGCGATCTAGGCAGTACGCGTTTATTCGTCTACCTTGTGCTACTGAAGCGTTGTTGATGGCGAGTAGCACTACTTATCTTTAGGTGTTTTGGGGCTTGCATTGATGCTTTCTTATGCATATCTGCTTGGCAATGCCGTCCCTCTACACCTAGCTGCCCTTACACCTATCTGGGTGTAAGGGCAGCATCTTGCTTGTTCGTTACTCGATCCGATCTGTTATAGGTGCTCCTTGTTCTGCAAGGATTAGTTTAATATCTCGCATGATTAGGCCTTTGGGGTCGGACGATCCGGTAGTGCGTTAGGTGTTGTTTACCGTTCCTACAAGGGATGTTCCAGAATTGACTTAATGTTGGTTTTTAGGCCTCTTGTAGGGGTAGTTTTCATCATCTTTCGTATCTGCTAGGCCCAACTACGCGTAGGATGTTCCGGTTATGCGGTGAAAACCCTAAACTGTCGTAGATTGGTTTAGCTTTGTTTTGATCAAGCAGGATCCCCATGTCATTGCAAATCCAACGTGAACCATGGGGCGAGCCGATCCACAGGGCAACCTGAGAGCCGATAGGGCTCGTATTTAATGTTTACGTGTCTACCATGCAGGAACAATCGAAGCAATCTAACACCTTCCTGATCGGGTCTAGGTCGTGGCACGCCCTAGCAACCGCCAGGATGTGGTGGAAACTTGCGACGCGAGGTGCCAGGGTCCACTAAGCGGCCTTGGGAGCCTCCCGGCTCTTCGTGTTGCTTAACCACTGCTCGCCGGTGGGCTTTGGCGGGTAACACATTCTGGCACGCCCGGTGGGACAATTTTCTACAACATCCACGTCAACACCTGCATCCGAGATGGCGGATGAACCGATCAAGTACGAGGATCTCCCTGCAGAGCATCAGAAGAAATACGATGAGCTGAAGGCCATCCGAAGCCGAACTCATCGGCTCCTTTGAGAAGACCCGTTCGCACGGCATCAGGTTCAAAGGATTCACACCCCAAGGCGTACTCGAGGGTTTGGATCTGTCTCTCCCTTCGGAGGAACGTACCAGAGCCCTGCGTCAGGAAATCAACTACGTTGTGGCTCATTCGCTACATCGGCATTCTGAGAGCCTGGTGAACACTTTGGAGCGCATTGCGCTTCATGTGGTGCAAGAAATCATGAAGCACCAGTACTCCCCCTCAGGACCTGTTCTAGGAACTCACCAGGGAGAGATGCAACTCCACACCAGGCCACCATTGCCGTACGCGATGGCAGCAAAGCAACAAGGTTCACCGGCATACGTCGTCTACAAGGTTGGAGGTGATCCTGGCGACTACCAGTTCTTATATGAGCCTCCCAAGGAGATCCCACACGGATACGTGTGCACATTCGTGCCGGATCGCAACAATCGGACACAAGCGATCCAAACTTCGCAGGAGGAGGAATTGCCGGAAGGGGAGCGATTGTTACGGCAGGAGGGACGGCTGGAACAGCAGGGAGTTTGGGAGCAGACGCTGAGAAGCAGGCGTGGCTAACTAAACATGCCACTGCACCAAGCCATGAAAGATCAACTGCTACAGCTTCCACCGTGGATCAGATCAGTGCAGTCTTGAGAGACCAGTTCGGTATCCTGCCGAAGAAGAAAATAATCGGCTATTCCAAGCCGTATCCCAATGAGTTTGACCTGATCCCGCTACCACCTAAGTATCGGCTCCCTGACTTCACAAAATTCAGTGGATCAGAAGGATCTAGCTCCATCGAGCACGTGAGCGACACTTGGCCCAACTGGCATGGTTTCAGATCGGATCAGCTACGTGTGAGGTTCTTGCGCAATCTCTCACCGGTCCATGGATGGTACACCTCGCTGCAGCCAAATTCAGTTCGAACATGGAAGCAGCTGGAAGAGCAGTTTCACACACAATATCATTCGCCACTGAGTGGCATTGCCGAACCGACCCAGGTTCGGCAAAGGCGAGAGAGAAGATGTTCGAATATATTCAGCGCGAACTGTCAAGAACCGATGTTATTCGGTTCATTTATCTGAGAAAGAAGCAGTCGAGCTGGCCGTGGCAGGACTCGCAGCGCCATTCAAGGATCTGACGTTCCAAGTGGAGTACAACTCGTTGGCGCACATGGTCCAAGAGACTTCGTATGAACAGCGCCACCAGAACTGTACCAAGACAAGTACAAGCGCACGATAAGCCTGGTCGATGCTGATGAGGATGAAGATTCTGCGGAAGATCAGGAAGTCGCGGTGGCTGAATGGGCTCGGACGGCAGTGCCTGTGTCCTGCAAATGGGTGAATCCACCAGGGCCTCTCAGAGGGTTTGACTTCGATGTGAGCAAAGCTGAGCAGATTTTTGATCTGCTGCTAAAGGAGAAACAGTTGAAGTTACCCGAAGGCCACAAAATCCCTACGTCGCAAGAGATGAACGGTAGGCCATACTGCAAATGGCATCATACGTTTTCTCACACCACCAACGACTGCAAAGTATTGCGCGCACAAATTCAAATGGCGATAGAATCAGGCCGATTAACTTTCGGACAGTTTGCCATGAAGGTTGACACACGTCCGTTTCCTGGCGTCAACATGGTGGATCTTAGCCACTCCATAAGGTGCGAGCCAGAGTTCTCTTTTGGTGTCAACATGGCAGGGCTTGTGAGCCGCCATGGCGAAGATAAAGCAGAGAGCAGCCACTCCCGTGGCAAGGATAAAGAGGAGGCCGTTCCACGCGACCGGCCCCAAGATGACGATAGACGGTACCTAACCGAAGAGGAAGTGAGAAGCGTGCGGTATCAACGTCCACTCTCCGCGCATCTCCTTAACAAGTATGAGCAGCAGTATGACCGACGCGGCACGACGAGATGATGAGAGATATCGTCGGTCCGATGCAAGGACGGAGGTACCGTCGGCATGATAGAAACAACGATACGAGCGTCACGCTAGAGGGAGGTCAAGGGAGCAAGACAACATGGATAGGCACTGGGACTGTCCTTTCTTCAAACATTGCTGGGACTCGGGAATGAGCCGATTGCCAACAATCGAGAAGCGCGAGAATGCAGACAGCAAAGGAAGGGATCAAATGAGGTTTCAGTGTTCAGACGTCTAGGGCCTCTCCCACCTCAGAATAAATGAGCTGAGTCATCTCAAGAAGAAGACTTTGAGGAGTCAGATGGAGAAGAAGATAGGTATCACCGGCCAAGGTGGTGCCCCCGATGGACTCGACCATTCTCGCGTAGGGTGCGGCCACGAACCCGGAAGAAGCCGAGGCACGCACTGCACATTGAGGAAGGCACGGCCCGATCTGGCCGTGAAAATTCAGTAGACATTGGAGACAAAGGCGCGCCCGCCAAAGAAAGTATGGCGCCCTAAACAGACGAAAGCCGATGCAGAGGCATCGGCTGACACAAACATAGTGTCCATGATCTCGTCAGAGATTTATGATCCAGGACATGGTGAGCATACCTCGAGCAAGTCACGTAGCCACAATAAAAGACCAAGAAGTTGTAAACCCTCATTGAGCATCGCAATGAAAAAGGAGGCCGATTCTAGCGATCGGCCAGTATTATCCTCAACATAAGCTTTGCCTGTGTTCAGCATTGACCTAGCAGGCGACGGAAAGCTGGGGTATGGGTTTACATCAGCTGACGAGCTAGAAGAGATCGATATTGGTCCTGGGGATAAGCCACGACCAACATTTATCAGCAAAAAATTAGATCCACATCTGAGGGGCTTGATGATAGCCTTGTTGAAAGAGTACCCAGATTGTTTTGCATGGGATTATACGGAGATGCCTGGGTTAGACAGGAGCATCATTGAGCATAGGCTCCCTCTGAAGAAAGGATTTCGGCCGTTCCAGCAGCGAGAGCGATGATGAAGGCCAAAGTTTTGGAGGAAGTCAAGAAGGAGATCAAGAAGATGTTGGACGCCGGGTTCATCAGGCCATGCAGGTATGCTGAATGGATTTCCAATGTTGTACCTGTGGAGAAAAAGGATGGCCGATGGCGCGTCGCCATAGATTTTCGGAACCTCAACAGCGCCACTCCAAAGGACGAGTATCCGATGCCGGTAGCAGAGACACCCTGATCAATGCAGCTGCTGGTCATAAAATTTTAAGTTTCATGGATGGCAATGCCGGCTACAACCAAATTTTCATGGCTCCAGAAGATATACACAAGACTGCATTCAGAGTGCCAGGCTCGGTGGGCTTGTTTGAATATGTGGTCATGACGTTTGGACTGAAGAATGCCGGCGCAACATACCAGAGAGCCATGAACTACATCTTTCATGATCTAATCGGCAAATTGGTGGAAATTTACATCGACGACGTGGTGGTAAAGTCTGTTTCGACGGACGGACATTTAGAGGACTTGCGACAAGTCCTGGACCGAACTCGGAAGTTCGGGCTAAGAATGAACCCAAAGAAGTGTGCCTTTGGTGTGACGGTCTTCCTGGGTTTCTTGGTTCATGAACGTGGAATTGAGATCGGCCGAAAAGTCAAGAGGCGTGCGAACGATGAAGCTACCCACCACGAAGAAGGAGCTCCAGTGTCTCATCGACAAAATTAATTTCGTCGAAGGTTTATCTCCAACTTGTCGGGACGAATCGAGCGTTCATGGGATTAGTTAAAATCAAGTCCGATGAGGAGTTTCGTTAAGAGCAACAACGGGCGTTTGACGATATTAAGGAGTACCTGACCAAGCCACCTGTGTTAGTTTCCGCGGCAAGACAGCCGTTCTACATTTACTTATCAGTACGACACTCCATTGCGTCAGTGGTGGTGCAGGTTTATGATGGCCTGGAAAAGTGGTTTTCTACCTCAACAGAAGGATGTTGGATGCAGAAACAGGTACCCCGAAATTGAGAAGTGCCTCTGTCTATTTTTACTTGCACCAAGATCCAGCACATCCTCTGTCCGCAGAGATCATAGTCATATGCAAATCGGATGTCATCAAGCACATGTTGTCGGCTCCTGTATTAAAAGGCCGACTCGGCAAATGGATGTTTGCATTATCGGAATTTGAGATCCGGTATCCCGCGAAAGCAGTCAAGGGACAAGCGTTAGCCGATCTTATTGCTGAGCGAATAAACACGGACGTAGCAGCACTATCTGTGCGCGCATGGGCCATGTTCTTCGATGGATCGGTTTGCGATGATGGTTGCGGCATCGGCGTGCTGCTCGTATCGCCTCGGGGGGCAACGTACTCCTTCTCCATCAGGTTGGATGCCCCTTGCACCAACAATGTGGCTGAGTACGAAGCAATCTGCAAGGGAATGGAGTTACTCTTGGAAGCTGGGGCAGAAGCAGTTGAGATCTTTGGAGATTCCAAATTGGTGATTTCTCAACTCACAGAGGAATACAAGTGCGAGAGCGAGTCACTCTTCCCATTATGGGTACAATGCCGTGAGCTGATGACACAGTTCAGGTATATAAGCTTCAATTGGATCCCAAGGTCGCAAAATATCGAGGCAAACGATCTCGCACAGACAGCGTCAGGATACAAGGACGTAGCAGACGGAGCCGATTTTCAGGTGCAGTTCATGGAACCAGATGATTGGAGAGCCGATATCTTCAATTACTTGAAGGATCCGGCTCGGGGGCACCTAAACGGATAAGATACAGAGCCATGAAGTATGTACTGATTGGCGATGACATGTTTTATAGAACATTGGAAGGATTACTTCTCAAATGTTTGGGACCAGCCGAGTCCAATCGGCTCTTGCACGAGGTGCATGAGGGTGCTTGTGGAACTCACCAGTCGGCTCATAAGATGAAGTGGCTGATTAGGCGCTCGGGATTTTATTGTCCTACCATGCTTGAAGATTGCTTCCAGTATTATAAAGGGTGTCAAGCATGTCGAAGTTTGGGAGCATTCAGATGGTACCCGCATCAGCAATGAATCCCATCATCAAACCTTGGCCATTCCGAGGTTGGGGTATGGATATGATCGGCAAAATTCATCCTGCGTCGAGCAAAGGCCATGAATGGGTTCTGGCCATTACAGATTACTTCACTAAATGGGTGGAGGCGGTCCCTATGAAGAAAGTAGCATCGGAAGATGTTATCAATTTCGTGTTGGAACATGTCATTCATAGATTCGGGATTCCCCAAACTATTACGACCGATGGAGGTTCGGTCTTCGTTTCGAAAGAGATGAAAAAGTTCTGCGATGACATGGGGATCAAGTTAATCCGATCGTCTCCATATTATGCTCAAGCAAACGGGCAGGCTGAAGCATCCAACAAGAGCTTGATCAAGCTGATCAAGAGGAAAATCGACGAGCACCCTAAACGATGGCATGAGGTGTTGTCAGAGGCGTTGTGGGCTTACCGCATGTCGTGTCATGGAGCAATAAAAACCTCGCCATACCAGCTGGTCTATGGACAAGAAGCTGTGTTACCCTGGGAAATTAAGGCGGGGTCAAGACGGATCACGTTTCAGAATGATTTAACTGCTGAAGAATATGCAGCCCTGATGAGTGACAGCATTGAGGATGCAACGGAACTTAGACTATGGTCACTTGAGAAAATCAAGGAGAACAAAGCCAAGGTGGCTCGTGCATATAATAAGAAAGTGAAGCCAAAAGAGTTCCAAGTTGATGATCTGGTATGGGAAGCTGTATTGCCGTTGGGGACGAAGGATAAAAAGTATGGTAAATGGTCTCCGAATTGGCATGGCCCGTACAAAGTTGTCCAAGTTTTGAAGGGGAATGCATACATGCTCGAGAGTTGGATGGCGTGAAGTTCCCAGTGGCTATCAATGGCCAGCATCTCAAGAAGTATTTCCCAAGTATGTGGGATGATGGACAGTAAGATATGGAGGCCGATACACAAATCGGCCAGTAAAGAATAAAATGGGGGCCGATGTATGAAATCGGCCGGTAAAAAAAAAATCAGGCAGCCGATGCACGGTCATCGACTCTAGAGATTGAAGGCAGCTTTTTCGCCTTGAATTACGTTTGGAATGCAGGCCGATGCATAAATCGGCTCTTAGGGAACGATTGGTGAACACATTTATTTCATCACAGATCAAAAAGACGAATCTCCCAAGGATTTGTTGAGAGTTTGAATCTGCGCGTTTGAGGTTGAAGGATAGTTTGGACATGGACTGTACCGTTTGACCATGAGAATAGGCAGCTGTTTCGCCTTGAATCGCGTTTGTAGGCAGGCCGATGCTTTGCCATCGGCTCTTTAAGCAATGACTTTGTTGGACAATCGGCAAAATTAACAAGAAAGCAAGAGTAATTGGGGAATATTTTCTTCATTGAAAGGGATTTCTTACAAAGAGGGAGCCGATTGCTCAAAGGAGGAAGAACAAAAGGAGGACAGATTGCTACTCTACGCCTATGCTAGCTAGTTCCTACTCTAAAAGCCGTCGCTGTCCCCGTCATCGCCGCCGTAGCCGCCACCGGTGCTGCCGTCGCGGGCTCCTCGTCGCTACTGCCGTAGCCCTCAATGGGGGCGTCTTCCTCTTCATCATCGTCGTCTTCGTCGTCATCCGACCATGCCTGCCCGCGGGACCGCTTCGCGGCGGCTCGTTTCGAGGAGGGTGTCGTCCTCTCTTCTTCCTCCTTGTTGAGGAGGCATCGTCTTCTCATCCTCTTTTTCTTCCTCTTCATCGAAGGGGGTGAAGCTACCCCAAGAGAGGAGGTCATCCTCGCTCTCCGCCACCAGTTCCCCGTCGATGAGGAACCGAGGTCGTCTTCCCATCGGCCGAGAGGTCGCCATCCTGACCACGAGGCCTCTGGGTGGGCCATCGGCACATGGTCGAAGTCCCACTCCGGCTCTTCCCATTGGCCGGGTCCGGCATCAGCTCATCCGAAGAAGAAGATTGGAAAGAAAGAGCCGATGCAGCCGAGGAGGAAGATGAGGCCATGGTGGAGAAGGGTTTTTCGACGGCTAGTGTGGAGCAAAAGGATGAAGAAGCAAAATGCGGTTAAAATAGAGGGGGTATAGTGGAAATTTAATGCTTGGGCAGTTTTCGAGGATACGGTGCTAAAGCTGTCAATCGTGCAGAAGTTGAGAAGACAGGGTATCATGACGAAGAATACCACACCGTTCGCTTCCGCACGACAGACCCTTCGAAGGAAAAACAGAGTGGTTTTGAATTATCATTACCAAAACCAAGGGGGCATGTGTTATCCCTGATTTGCCAACCGGAGACAAAGCCGTAAGTGAGATGGGCTTGAAGGATATATGCTTGAAGGATCAAGCGGCCTTGCGCGAGAGTTTGGGCTAAGTTGCCCGGTATCTGTATTTTATTAGATCGTGTTTAGAATTAAAAGGTAGAGTTTGGCCCGTGCACGGTTAGGTGCACGCCTCGAATTAGAAAGTCCCTTGGACTATAAATATGTATCTAGGGTTATCGAGAAAGGAGGACAATCACGTTCACAACAAACACAAATCGGGCGCATCGCCACCCCTTATTTCGAGGGTTTCTTCCGGGTAAGCATCATGCTGCCTAGATCGCATCTTGCGATCTAGGCAGTACGCGTTTATTCGTCTACCTTGTGCTACTCGTGCTGAAGCGTTGTTGATGGCGAGTAGCACTACTTATCTTTAGGTGTTTGGGGCTTGCATTGATGCTTTCTTATGCATATCTGCTTGGCAATGCCGTCCCTCTACACCTAGCTGCCCTTACACCTATCTGGGTGTAAGGGCAGCATCTTGCTTGTTCGTTACTCAGTAGATCCGATCTGTTATAGGTGCTCCTTGTTCTGCAAGGATTAGTTTAATATCTGCATGATTAGGCCTTATGTGGGTCGGACGATCCGGTAGTGCGTTAGGTGTTGTTTACCGTTCCTACAAGGGATGTTCCGGGAATTGACTTAATGTTGGTTTTTAGGCCTCTTGTAGGGGTAGTTTTCATCATCTTTCGTATCTGCTAGGCCCAACTACGCGTAGGATGTTCCGTTATGCGGTGAAAACCCTAAACTCGTAGATTGGTTTAGCTTTGTTTTGATCAAGCAGGATCCCCATGTCATTGCAAATCCAACGTGAACCATGGGGCGACCGGCTCTTTGAGCCGATCCACAGGGCAACCCGAGAGCCGATAGGGCTCGTATTTAATGTTTACGTGTCTACCATGCAGGAAAATCGAAGCAATCTAACACCTTCCCGATCGGGTCTAGGTCGGTGGCACGCCCTAGCAACCGCCAGGATGTGGCTGGAACCTGCGGGACGACGCGAGGTGCCAGGGTCCACTAAGCGGCCTTGGGAGCCTCCCGGCTCTTCGTGTTACCAACTCGCCGATTACATCAGAGAATCTCAATCATGTAAGGCAGCTCATGAGATTATTGTATTGAAGCACATAGGAGAGAGATGAACCACATAGCTACCGGTACAGCCCCGAGGCTCGATGGAGAACTACTCCCTCCTCATGGGAGACAACAGCAGCGTTGATGAAGATGGCGGTGGTGTCGATGGAGAAGCCTTCCGGGGGCACTTCCCCGTCCCGGCGGCGTGCCGGAACAGAGACTCCTGTCCCCGGATCTTGGCTTCGCGATGGCGGTGGCTCGGAAGGTTTTCCTGGTTTCGTCGAACGTGGTAGGGTTTTCGCGACGGAGACCTTAAGTAGGCGGAAGGGCAGGTCTGGGGGCCACACGAGGCCACAAGCAGCGGCGGCCAAGGCCTAGCCGCGCCGCCTAGTGTCCGGCCACCTCGTGGCCCCACTTGTCTCCCCTCCGGTCTTGGAAGTCGTGTAAAAATAGGACCTGGCGTTGATTTCGTCCAATTCCCGAGAATATTTCCTTACTAGGATTTCTGAACCAAAAAAGCAGAAAACAGGAACTGGCACTTCATCTCGTCAATAGGTTAGTTCCGGAAAACGCATAATAATGACATATAATGTGTATAAAACATGTAGATATCATCAATAATGTGGCATGGAACATAAGAAATTATCGATACGTCGGAGACGTATCACCACCCATGGAACACATTCCACCCATGCCTCCATAGCATCCCATGGCTCTCATGGTGCTCAACCTTTTCTGCGCCAAAATTTGATTTCTGGTGTTGAGGACATCCCATCTGTTGATACAACCGATGTACCTACAGCCACATAAATACAAGGACCAATCATTTGTGCTCGTGCCAAACAACTTAACTATCAGGTACTTTAGTTTCTTGAAACTATTCCTCACATACATGAGAATATGATGCTGCCTAAATCAAATGTGTTTGTTAATCTTAGAAATGATGGACCTAGCATGGATGAGGAGGACAAGCATTAGAGCATGATCACACATGGAGGAGATGGCAGCAAACATGTGAGGATTGAAGAGGACGCCCCAAGTGGAGATTTCAGAACTTTGAAGCCACCATAATGATGATTGAAGACTTGGACGAAATATACAAGATTACACTTCATAATTTCGTCCATAGCATAATATGGTGCTGCGTCACCTTTAGTTTTGGGCCAGGCCCATGTCATTTTCATAGGAATAAAGTCAGCCACTTTTTAGAGTCCGTATTGAAGGGGAAAGGCCTTCTAGGGTTTGGTTCGGCCACCATACGTATGGCTGGCCGAAACCCCACCTTTTCCTCCTTTAAATACCCCATAGCCGTCACGTTTAGACTCGGATTTTGATTAGATTAAAAGTTAGCCATTGCTGCAACTCTCGTGTACTTCTTTTGAGGTCAACGCCCAGAACAAGACCGACTATTTGAAATTCCACCTTATTCAATAAAGCTTTCATCTATATCCGCAATATTCTGATTGCATCATTAGTTCTTACTTGTTCTCGATTTCGGGAAGGAATTAAGACCCACGCTGGTCAGGCTGATCGTGCACCCGCAAGATCAGTAACTCCTGGAGATTGTCCTAGCGATTGCATTGGCGCACGAGCTTTGCACGTGTAGTCGGATCGTCAAGCACGAACTCCACCAACAAATCGAATTATCCTCGTCTCATCGAAAGATCGGCCACCTTTTCCCTATCAAGTGGTATCAGATTTCAGGTTGCTCGGTGAGATTTTACAGTTTTCCTAGTATAGATTGCATCTGCCATCATACCCATAAACCACGAAAAAGCTAAAAATACTGTTAGGGTTTTAGATCATCGTCCCATAAACCCCTGCCACGCCTTGCATTGTCTTTTTAGTTTTGCATAGTTGAATTTGTGTCTGCATCTTCGTGTCGAGTTGCTGGTCTTAGCGTCTAGTTCCATTAGAGTTTCGAGTTCTGGTCATATTAGTCACGCAGCCGCCACCCGCTCGCACCATACGCAGATCACCGCCACCACCCGCCATATACTTCCGCCATCACCATATACACCCGCCATATACTTCCGCCATCGCCATATACACCCGCCATATACTTTCGCCACCGCCATATACATATGACATATACCCTGTTTCCTACCGCGACACGGTTTCGTGTTGTTTCTCTGCCGCGACAGAGTCCGTGTAGACTAAGGTTTTCCTGTTTCCCTTAATAGTTGTTGCCTTTTAATTTCGTTTGTGTTGTAGAAATTTTTTTTGTGAGATAAGTTTTGGCCGCCAGTAAAGAATTGTGAAGGAGAGCAAAAAACAGTATCGAAACGCCTCCGATAAATTTTTCTGGCTACATTGGTTTTCAACATTGGAGATCACTTTTCTCCACTGGCCGTTATAGCGACATTTTTTTGCGCCTGCGCTTTCCGCAGCACTTCCAAAATTTCGACAATTTTTTCTGAGGCTATACTGTTTTTAGACCTCGGGGATCAGTTTGAGACACTCGCCATCATAGTGATTTTTCGCATATCGGTTCGCCACATCATCGCCACCTCATCGCTGCTAGTTGCTTGTGTGCCGCGTCGTGACCTCGTTAGTGTTCTAGGCTCGCGTCTCTAGTACGGTCTAGCCTAGGACCAGCACAGTACCGTTGTTGAGCATACTTTCAATATTGCATTGCTGTTTTGACAATTGTTGTTTTGCTACCATATTAGCCTTCCTACAGCTCTACATATTGTCTCCACGTGCTCTGTGTCGACACCTGGTAATCGCTTTGGCAATCTTTGGAGACGCTGATCCTTGTTGGTTGCCATATCACCTTCCTCCTGTTTGGTAAGAACTTGTAAGAGCTTTGTATTTTGCTTGACGAATTGTGTGTGAACCAGCATATTCCGTAGTTTGTAGGCATATACATTTGTGCTTTTTGAGTAGTACCAATTATGACAGGACCTACATCGGCCGTTGTTGATCCGACCAAGATGATGAGTGAAGAGTTGCATGCTCACTTCACCCACCTTTTGGGGGGGCATGCCCACGACGTAGATGCGCGCCTTGGTGACGTTGACGCCAAACTCACGGACGTGCAGGAGAAGATGGATGGACTCGAGGAAGCTTTCAACTCCAAGCTTGACGCCAAGTTTCAGGAGGTGTTGGCTCGGTTACCGTAGCCTCGCGACAACGTGCGATGTCGTGCACGCCGCGTTCCTCGTGTGGTGGTTCTTGCGGGTACCGCTCGTGCTGCAATAGCCGCACCTGAAGCACCTTCTGATGAAGGATATGATGATTATGGAGGGGACGATGAGCTGGTAGATGAGAATGTGTTGGATGGCGAGGAGGTCGAACAACCTGCACCGGGTCGTCCACGACAATTGAACTGCAACGCTCGGCCACCTCCACGACCGGTACTTGATGATGATCATGTTGCAAAACTTAAATTGAATATTCCGTCATTTGAGGGTATATATAATCCTGATGCATATCTTACTTGGGAATTGGAAGTAGAGCAACGCTTTGCATGTTTACGCTATCCTGATCATTTGCGTGTTAGTGCTGCTACTTGTGAGTTCACAGATTTTGCATCTATTTGGTGGTCTGAGCATTGTAGAGTACATCATGCTAATATTCCTACTACTTGGGTTGGTTTAAAACTTGCTATGCGTACTCGCTTTGTTCCTCCACATTATCAGCGTGATTTGCTTAAAAATTGTCTCGTTTAGAACAAGGAAAAAATTCTGTAGAAGACTATTATCAAGAATTGCAAACTGGCATGATTTGCTATGGTATTGTAGAGGATAATGAAGCTATGCTTGCACGTTTCTTTGGTGGTTTGAATAAAGAGATTCAGCATATTTTAGATTATAAGGAGTACAACACTATTACTCGCTTGTTTCATCTTGCTTGCAAAGCTGAACGTGAAGTGCAGGATCGTCAACCACCATGGAGAAGAGCTAATATTTCTGCAGGTCGTACATCGTCATGGTCTCCGCGACAATCAGCGCCACCATCTCGTGGGGCTGCACCAGCACCTACTACCTCCAAGTACACCGCGCCTGCATCACGAGCGCCACCTTAAGAGTGAGAATCAGATTGTTGCTACAGATTTTGTGCCACATAAGACTAATACTAAATCTGATTCGAACCATGCTACTGAAATTCGTTTGAAAAATCCTTGTTTGCTTGCTAGCAAATCTGATATTGTTGAACTTGATGTGAACACTACTCAATGTTATGCTATTATTTGCAAAGAAGTTCTATTTTCATTTGAGGATATGTCTCCTTCTTTGCCACATGCGGTTGCTAACCTTTTAATTCATTGATGTGTTCCACAAGATGTTCCACCTAGACTACCACCTATTCGTGGGATAGAACACCAGATTGACTTGATTCCAGGAGCTTCGCTGCCCAACCGTGCGCCATATCGTACCAATCCTGAAGAGACCAAAGAGATTCAGCGACAAATTCAGGTTCTCCAAGATAAAGGTTACATTCGTGAGTCTCTTAGCCCATGTGATGTTCCTATTATCTTGGTACCTAAGAAAGATGGTTCTTCACGCATGTGTACTGATTGTAGAGCTATTAATAATATTACCATTCGATACCGTCATCCTATACCTCGTTTAGATGATATGCTTGATGAATTGAGTGGTTCTATTATGTTCTCTAAAGTTTATTTGCGTAGTGGTTACCACCAGATTCGTATGCAATTAGGAGATGAATGGAAAACAGCGTTTAAAACTAAGTTTGGTTTATATGAGTGGTTAGTAATGCCTTTTGGTTTAACTAATGTTGAAAGTGCATAGAGCCCCCATGTGTGGTTTTGGTAATTAATGACAATCCCTATGGACTAATCGTTGCTTTGAGTTATATCTGTAGGAGTTGTCCATAGGCAATGCTTGAACGATTAGTTGACGTCAAGGTTGCAATACGAAGAAATGAGGTGCAAGTTCAAGATGAGTCAACTCAAAGAGCTCACATGCTTGAAGCTTTCCATTCATATGTGCTCATGGATATGTGAAGATGCACCGAAGAAGAAGCTCTCCAATAGTGGATTGTGGGGGAGCAATCAGAAAGACATCAAGCAAGCACAATCAAGAACGGCGTTCCATCCTTGTTGCGGTCAAGATCATCATCATCAAGCTCAAGTGAAATGCTCAAGGTTAAGGTTTGCTCTCGATAGGGTTTCTTTCTCACCGGTCTCGTGGTTTAGTTGAGAGACCGGTTTATAGGCTAAGTGTCGTACTATCAAGGGGCTCTCAATTAAGTAACTCGATCGTATCGTTCGGAGAGCGGTCAAACCTTTGCATCATTGCATCATATCTCTTGATTATTATTTGGATCTTATCCATGTGGTGTATTAGAGCTTGTGGTTATTTCCATTACAAGCTCTAGTTCATCAAAAACGGATTTCGCATATATCATTTGTTGCGTTTTCGATTTTGGAGTTTTTCTCGATTCTCCGGGTTTAGAGGGTTCACTCTAAAAATTATAGAAAATCATACCCCAATAATTTCCATATTTTCACTCATTTTTGGGGTATCTCTTGTCGTCCTCTTTCCAACAAAATTGGTTTCATGTCGATCGGAGTTTCCAAACTCTAGTTATTGATTTTTTCTAAGTTTGCCCAAAGAGAGGTAGTTTGGGCTGGCCGGTAGTACCGCCCGAGCAGCCGGTAGTACCGCCGAGGTACCGCCGGTAGTACCGCCCAAGTTACCAGCCCTCGGTACCGGGGTACCGCCGGGTCCGCAATTTGGACCCAACGGGCAGAAATTGGACCCCTTTTTTAAGTCCTTCTTCCTCTCTCTCTGGCACTTCTTCTTCTCCTCTCTCTCTACTCCATTGTTGCATCTTGAGATCTCTTCCTCTCCCTCAGTCCCTCTATGATTCTTGCTCATATTTGAGGAAAAGAGAGAGGAGGTCTAGATCTATATTTGCACCAATCAAATCCCCCTCTTTGTGAGGGAATCTCTAGATCTAGATCTTGGAGAGAAATTTTGTGTTCCTCTTCTTATTTTGTTCTTCCTCTCTTATTCCCCCAATAGCTTTAGTAGCTTTGTTGGAATTTGAGAGTGAAGGATTTGGGCATCTTTGTGGTGTTCTTGCCATTGCATTTGGTGCATCGGTTTGACTTCTCCGCGGTGATACGTGGAGGTGAAAGTTCGTGAGATATTCACTTCGGGAGCTTGTTCCCGGAGCTTGTTCCTCTTGGGTCTTTGGACCCTAGACGGCTTAGTGGTCTTTGTGGTGTTCTTGGGGACTCCAATTAAGTTGTGGAGATTCTTCAAGGGCAAGGCCTTTGTGGCAATTTATTGGGAGCCTCCAATTAAGTTGTGGAGATAGCCCCAAGCTTTGTGCGGGTTCGGTGACCACCCTAAGGTTCCATAGTGGATCGAGGACATCCCTTTTGGTGGGAATTCTCGAGGAGAATACGGTGGCCCTCGTGCATTTGGAGTGACTTGTCCTCCACACCGCTCCAACGGAGAGTAGCACTCGCAAGAGTGTGAACTTCGGGATACATCGTTGTCTCCGCGTCACTTCGGTTATTCCTATACCCGAGCTCTTTACTTATGCACTTTACTTTGTGATAGCCTTCGTGCTTGAAGTTATATATCTTGCTATCACATAGTTGCTTGAATTGCTTAGCATAAGTCGTTGGTGCACATAGGTGAACCCTAGTTATATAGGTTTTGTGCTTGACAAATTAAACGCTAGTTTTATTCCGCATTTGTTAAGCCATATTCGTAAAAGTTTTAAACCGCCTATTCACCCCCCCTCTAGGCGGCATCCGTGTCCTTTCAATTGGTATCAGAGCCCGGTCTCTCATTTTAGGCTTCACCGCCTTGAGAGTAAGGATGTCGGCTAGAGATTTAGTGCATGATCACACTTTTATATTCAATGGCACAAATTATGATGTTTGGAAAATTTGCATGCTTAGTCATTTTCGGGCCATTGACCCTCATATGGAGCGAATTGTAGATATAGGTTTTTCTCCTCCGATGGATTCCCAAAATCTATCTTTAGAGGATGAGAAAAATTTATATCTCAATGCTCAAGCTTCTAATGTGCTTGTTCATGCTTTGAGCAATGTAGATATTCTTGCAATCTTGCCTTTCCGGAGCGCTCATGATTTATGGACAAAGCTTCAAGAAAAATATGATGTGTCCAACATTATTGAGGATGATTGTATTCCCTCCACTTCCGGCCGTGATGAACTTTCATCCACTTCACCATTGTGTTGCAAGACACAAAGAAATGCCAAGGTGAGTGGTGATAACTGATACGTCCAATTTGCATCACTATTTTATATCATAATTTGCTGTTATTCATTGATATATTTCATATTGGGACACAATACTTATGTTATTTCATCTATTTTGCATGTTTCATGATTATTTGGAGATCGTGCACCGGAGCCAGGATTCTGCTGGAAAAAGCACCGTCAGGATGCAATATTTCGGAAGATCAACTGTGGAAGGAAATTACACCAAAAATCCTATTTTTCCAGATGACGGAGAAGGCCAGAAGGGGAGTCGAGAAGACCCAAGGTGGGGCCACCACAGGCCGGCGCGGCCCATGGCCTGGCCGCGCCACTGTGGTGTGGGGCCCCACAGCCCCTTTCGCCTCCTTTTCTTCGCGAAACCCTTCGTCCCGAAAACCTAAGCTCCGGAGGGTACGTCGCGAAGAGTCACAGCCGCCTCGCGGGGCGGAGAACACCGAGAGAAAGAGCTCTCCGGCGGGCAGGAATCCGCCGGGGAAATTCCTCCCGGAGGGGGAAATCGACGCCATCGTCACCGCCATCGAGCTGGACATCATCTCCATCACCATCACCATCATCTTCATCATCATCACCGCCATCTCCACCGCTGCACCTCGTCACCGCTGTAACAATTTGGGTTTGATCTTGATTGTTTGATAGGGGAAACTCTCCCGGTGTTGATTTCTACTTGTTATTGATGCTATTGAGTGAAACCATTGAACCAAGGTTTATGTTCAGATTGTTATTAATCATCATATCACCTCTGATCATGTTCCATATGATGTCTCGTGAGTAGTTCGTTTAGTTCTTGAGGACATGGGTGAAGTCTAAATGTTAGTAGTGAATTATGGTTGAGTAATATTCAATGTTATGATATTTAAGTTGTGGTGTTATTCTTCTAGTGGTGTCATGTGAACGTCGACTACATGACACTTCACCTTTATGGGCCTAGGGGAATGCATCTTGTACTCGTTTGCCAATTGCGGGGTTGCCGGAGTGACAGAAACCTAAGCCCCCGTTGGTATATCGATGCAGGAGGGATCGGATCTCAGAGTTTAAGGCTGTGGTTAGATTTATCTTAATTACTTTCTTGTAGTTGCGGATGCTTGCAAGGGGTATAATCACAAGTATGTATTAGTCCTAGGAAGGGCGGTACATTAGCATAGGTTCACCCACACAACACTTATCAAAACAATGAAGATTAATCAGCTGTATGTAGCGAAAGCACTAGACTAAAATCCCGTGTGTCCTCGAGAACGTTTGGTCATTATAAGTAAACAAACCGGCTTGTCCTTTGTGCTAAAAAGGATTGGGCCACTCGCTGCAATTATTTCTCTCGCATTTTACTTACTTGTACTTTATTCATCTGTTACATCAAAACCCCCTGAATACTTGTCTGTGAGCATTTACAGTGAATCCTTCATCGAAACTGCTTGTCAACACCTTCTGCTCCTCGTTGGGATCGACATTCTTACTTATCGAAGATACTACGATACACCCCCTATACTTGTGGGTCATCAAGACTATTTTCTGGCGCCGTTGCCGGGGAGTGAAGCGCTATTGGTAAGTGGAATTGGTAAGGAAAACCTTTACTGTTTGTGCTGATTTTATTTCTGCCTGCTGCTATAAGTCATTATGGAGAGATCTTCTCTTCAATTTCTATTTGGGAAATCTACTACTACTGCAACGGTAGTGGATGAGGCGCCAGGTGAGGAAGTGATACCATATAAAATACCTATGAAAATTATTGAACGTGTTATGGATAACCGCTATGAAGGGGATGGAACTGTCCATCCTGGTGATCATTTACTGTTTTTGCATGAATTATGCAGGTTATTCAAATGTGCAGGTATTGCTATGAATGAAGTAAGAAAGAAACTATTCTCTATATCGCTGTCTGGTAAAGCGGCGCATTGGTATAAATTACTGGATAATGGGGATTCTCTTGAATGGAATGATATTGTGCCCCGGTTTTATTCTAAGTTCTATCCTCCAAGTGAAATTCACAAAGATCGGAATCGCATATATAATTTTTGGCCTCATGATGGAGAAAGTATTGCCCAAGCTTGGGGGAGATTGAAGTCTTTAATGCTCAAATGCCCCATTCATGAGCTTCCTGGTAATGTTATTATTGATAATTTCTATGCAAGACTTTCTTTTCAAGACAAGACCTTGCTGGATACTTCTTGTTCTGGATCATTTACACGCAACAAAGAAGAGTTTAAAAGGAACCTTCTTGATCGGATCCAAGAAAATACTGAAGGTTGGGAGAACGACAAGGATAGAGAATCAGGTATAATTTATGATTATAAATGCATTGAAGCTTTTATGGATACTGATAAATTTCGTAATATGAGTGCTACATATGGTCTTGATTCTCAAGTTGCTGCAAATCTTTATAAAGCTTTTGCCTCTCATTATGAATTGCCTAAGAAGAATTTTGACAAGTATCATGAACCATATAAAGATAAAATTGATTCATCTATTAATAAATGTGTTGTAGTTGAAACTGCTGATCATGTTATTCCTGAAGCTTATATTGAAAAAACTCCTTTCCCTGCTAAAATGAAGGAGTACTCTGTTATAAATAGTGCGGTTCATAAAAGTGAAAAGAAACCTATAGAACCTGAAGAACAAATAAAAGTTGAACCTGCTGTTGCAATAGTTAAAGATCTTGTGACTGAAAATGTGGAGGATGGTCATATTATTTTCTGTGAAGATGCTTCTAATATTGTTTCACATCCTAATAAACCCAAACAAGTTAGTGTTCCTATGCTATCTGTTAGAATTGGTGATCATTGCTATTATGGTTTATGTGATATTGGTGCAAGTGTTAGTGCTATTCCTTATGAGCTTTACACGGAGATTATGCATGAAATTGGTTCTTGTGAACTTGAAGATATTGATGTGGTTATTCAGCTGGCTAATAGAGAAACTATTTCTCCAATTGGTATTGTTCGAGATGTGGAAGTTCTATGTGGTAAGATTAAATATCCTGCTGACTTTTTGGTACTTGGTTCTGCTGCTAGTGATTATTGTCCTATCATTTTTGGTAGACCTTTTCTAAATACTTGCGGAGCTATTATAGATTGCAAGAAAGAGAAAATTTTGACTAAATTTGCTGGTGAATCTTATGAGTTTAACTTCTCTAAATTTACCAAAACTCCTTATAAAGCTGATTTGCCTAGTAATGATTTTAAAATGGAGCAGTGTGCATCTATTGTTCTTGTTCCTAATAATCCTTTGCAGCAACATTTGGAGAATAGCGAGAGTGAAGTTTTTAGGAAAGAAAGAGATGAGCTTGAGGAGATTTTTCTTCGCCAACCTATTCTCAAGCATGATTTACCGGTGGAAGATTTGGGTACAACACCACCACCAAAGGAAGATCCTGTTTTTGATTTAAAGCCTTTGCCTGATAATCTTAAATATGCTCATATTGATGATAAGAAAATATATCCTGTTATTATTAGTTCTAAGCTTACAGAGTTTGAAGAAGAAAGATTATTGCAAATATTGAAGAAACACCGAGGTGCTATTGGCTATACTCTTGATGACTTGAAGGGGATTTCTCCCTCTATTTGCCAACACGCCATTAATATGGAAGATGATGCGAAGCCTGTTGTTGAACCTCAGCGTCGTCTAATTCCTAAGATGAAGGATGTGGTAAGAAATGAGGTATTACGACTTCTTGAAGCTGGTATTATATATCCTATTGCTGATAGTAGATGGGTTAGTCCTGTTCATTGTGTTCCTAAGAAAGGAGGAATGACTGTTGTGCCTAATGATAATGATGAGCTCATCCCTCAAAGAGTAGTTGTAGGGTATAGAATGTGCATTGATTTTCGAAAAGTTAATAAAGTTACTAAGAAAGATCATTACCCTTTACCATTTATTGATCAAATGCTAGAAAGATTGTCTAAAAATACTCATTTTTGCTTTCTTGATGGTTATTCTGGGTTTTCACAAATTGCTGTTAAAGCTAAAGATCAAGAGAAAACCACTTTCACTTGTCCCTATGGAACTTATGCTTATAGACGTATGCCTTTTGGTTTATGCAATGCTCCTGCTACTTTTCAAAGATGCATGTCTGCTATTTTTCATGGCTTTTGCGAGAGTATTGTAGAGGTATTCATGGATGATTTTTCTGTCTATGGTAATTCTTTCGATAATTGCTTGCGAAACCTTGATAAAGTTTTGCAGAGATGTGAAGAAACTAACCTTGTTCTTAATTGGGAGAAATGCCACTTTATGGTTAATGAAGGAATTGTATTGGGACATAAAATTTCGAGAGAGGTATTGAAGTTGATAGAGCTAAAGTTGAAGCCATTGAGAAGATGCCCTATCCAAGGGATGTTAAAGGTATTCGTAGTGTTCTTGGTCATGTTGGGTTTTATAGGAGATTTATTAAAGATTTCTCCAAGATTTCAAAGCCTCTTACTAATCTTCTTCAAAAAGATGTACCTTTTGTTTTTGATGATGATTGTAAGGAAGCTTTTGAAACTCTAAAGAAAGCCTTAACAACTGCTCCTATAGTTGAACCTCCTGATTGGAACTTACCATTTGAAATTATGTGTGATGCTAGTGATTTTGCTGTAGGCGCTGTTCTTGGACAGCGAGTAGATAAAAAACTGAATGTTATTCATTATGCTAGCAAGACTCTTGATGCTGCTCAAAGAAATTATGCTACAACTGAAAAAGAATTGTTAGCTGTAGTCTTTGCTTGTGATAAGTTTAGATCTTATATTGTTGATTCAAAAGTTACGATTCATACTGATCATGCTGCAATTAGATACCTTATGACAAAGAAAGATGCTAAGCCAAGGCTTATTAGATGGGTACTTCTTTTGCAAGAATTTGATTTACATATTGTAGATAGGAAAGGTGCTGATAATCCTGTTGCTGATAATTTGTCTAGATTGGAAAATATTGCTTATGATCCTGTTCCTGTTAATGATAGTTTTCCAAATGAACAATTGGCTGTAATAAAGGTGAGCTCGCGAGACAGTCCTTGGTACGCTGATTATGCTAACTTTATTGTTTCCAAGTACTTGCCTCCAACCTTTTCAGCTCAGCAAAGGAGGAAATTCTTTTATGACTTGAGGCATTATTTTTGGGATGACCCACACTTATATAAAGAAGGAGTGGATGGTATTCTGCGAAGGTGTGTTCCCGAATATGAACAACAAGAGATATTGAGTAAATGTCATGGTAGTGCTTATGGAGGACATCACGCCTGGAGATAGAACCGCGCAAAAGGTTCTACAATCAGGTTTTTATTGGCCAACTCTCTTCAAGGATGCGAGAAAGTTTATTTTATCTTGTGATGAATGCCAAAGGGTTGGTAATATCTCCAGACGTAATGAAATGCCTATGAATTATACTCTTGTTATTGAACCGTTCGATTGTTGGGGATTTGACTTTATGGGACCTTTTCCCTCTTCAGAAGGTAACACTCATATACTTGTTGCTGTTGATTATGTTACTAAATGGGTGGAAGCCATACCTACAAAAAGTGCTGATGGTGAGACCTCTTTAAGAATGCTTTTAGATATTATTTTTCCTAGATTTGGAGTACCTAGATATATTATGACTGATGGAGGTTCTCATTTTATTCATGGAGGTTTTAGAAAAACTCTTGCTAGGTATGGAATTAATCATAGAATTGCTTCCGCTTATCATCCTCAAACTAGTGGGCAAGTAGAACTATCAAATAGAGAAATTAAATCTATCTTGCAAAAGACTGTTAATAAATCTAGAAAGAATTGGGCTAGTAAATTGAAAGAAGCACTATGGGCTTATAGAACTGCTTATAAAAACCCCATGGGAATGTCACCTTATAAAATGGTTTATGGAAAAGCTTGTCATTTACCTTTAGAATTAGAGCACAAAGCTTATTGGGCTGTTAGAGAACTAAATAAAGATCCTAAACTAGCCGGTAATAAGAGGTTGCTGCAATTAAGTTCACTAGATGAATGGAGAAGTGAAGCTTATGAAAATGCTAAACTCTTTAAAGAGAAAGTTAAGAAATGGCATGATAGAAGGATTATCAAAAGAGAGTTTAATATTGGGGATAAAGTCCTATTGTATCGGTCTCGTCTCAGATTCTTTGCAGGGAAATTACTCTCGAAATGGGAAGGACCATATGTTGTTGAGGAGGTGTATCGTTCAGGAGCAATTAAAATTAGCTCTCTCCAAGGCAATGCTACGCAAGTGGTGAATGGACAAAGACTCAAGCATTATATCTCGGGTGATTCTTATAATGTTGATGTTGATATTATTCAAGTGGAAACACCGGAGGCTTTCATCAAAGGACAAATTGACAGTCCGCCAGAACTCGACTTTGAATAGGTAACAATACTGGTAATGAAAAGTTCGCAATTTACTTTCCGAACAATATTTTTGCTGTTTTTGGAAAATATGAAAAATTACGAGATCGAAACGGAGTGGAGGAGACGACGAGGGCGTGCCCCCATAGGCCGGCGCGGGCCCCAGCCTGGCCGTGCCGACCTATGAGGACACCTCCTCGTCGCCCCTTTCCGACTCTGGTTCGACCTGGTATTTTCCGTTTGTTCTGAAAATTTTTATTATATAATCCCCCGGACCCCTGGAGGTCCGTATATCGTTTTCTCGACGTGTTTTGTTTCGAGCTGTTTCTGCCAGGATTTGTCTTTGATCTAGAGCACCATGGCCTCCGACAACAAGGGCAAAGGGCCTTCGAAGGAAGAAGTGAAAAGGGTGTCGTCAAAACAAGAGCAACAAGCTGTTGGGAGTAAGCAAATCTTGGTGGGATCTGTTGACACTCGACGTTCTTTCTCTCATAACTTGCAGGGACCCTTACCACCAGCTCTTGGTCTCGACTCTTTCCCTGTGCTGGAAGAAGTTCTACGGACTACCGATGAGTTTTGTGATCAATATCGGGCTCTAAGAAGAGAAGTGGAGATACTCCAGGAGGAGAATTACCGACTCCGTAGATTGCTGGAATATTATTCGATACCCATCACAAGGTCGCCACCGCCAACTTCAGATAACAATGAATCTCTTCGAGTCTTAGTGCAGAATTGCCAAGCTGAGAAGTTGAAGCTGAAGGAGATCTGTAAGAAGCGCGGGAGGAATTCATCACCACCATCGCCAAAGGAGTAATTCATCATCGGTATTGGCATCCCCTTGGTTTGTTCCAAGCTTGGGGGAGTGCCGCGGTATCACATCATCACTACCTTTTACTTTTACTATCAAGTAGTGTCATATCATGAGTAGGGAAGTTATCATATAAGATGGGTTGCAGTATGGAAGTATCTCTCCTTTAGTTTGTCTATGTATCCCTTGGTGTGAGTTATCGATATGAAATATTAATGAGAAGTCTTATCATTTACATATTGCACACCCTATTTTAGTTTGCAATTTCTATTATATGATTGATCTTGTTGTTAAGTATTGGTATCACTTTGGGAGCATTGAGTAAATCTATTTGGTTTTGGCAAACTTAGCAATGGTCAATAGCAACAACACTTTGAGTTTAAGAAGAATAGAGGAAATACATGTAGAAGATGTTATTATCTTTCTTATCAGTTCTTAGCTTAGTATTCTGAAGTTAAGATTGTTTGTGCTTACAAGTAAGATGCATGATTGTTTCTATCACATGTATATTTGTTTGTTTCCCTCAACTCTTATGCTTGCTAATTAACCTTGCTAGCCAAAGACCTGTACGGAGAGGGAATACTTCTCGTGCATCCAAACCTGAACCCAAACCTATGCCATTTGTGTCCACCATATCTACCTACTGCATGGTATTTTCTGCCATTCCAAGTAAATACTTCGTGTGCTACCTTTAAACAATTCAAAACTTATCATCTGTTATTTGTGTCAATGTTTTATAGCTCATGAGGAAGTATGTGGTGTTTTATCTTTCAATCTTGTTGGGCAACTTTCACCAATGGACTAGTGGCTTCATCCACTTATCCAATAATTTTGCAAAAGAGCTGGCAATGGGATTCCCAGTCCCAAATTAATTAACCAAAATAGACACTCCTCCATGGTATGTGATTGTTGGACGGCACCCGAAGGATTCGGTTAGCCATGGCTTGAGAAAGCAAAGGTGGGGAGGAGTGTCATCATAATAAAATTAAATAAAAAGGCACTCCTTCATGGTATGAGATTGTTGGCAGGCACCCGAGAATTCGGTTAGCCATGGTTTGTGAAAGAAAAGGTTGGAAGGAGTGCCATCCAAAAATAAAGATAAAATGGGAGCCGCTCTTTGAGAGTTTGTCTGGCGAGGGGGTTAGAGTACCCGCTACCAGTCGTTGACAACGACAAACACCTCTCAAAACTTTACTTTTATTCTCTTTATATGATTTCAAAACTGAAAAAGCTCTAGCACATGATTTAATCCCTGCTTCCCTCTGCGAAGGGCCTGTCTTTTACTTTATGTTGAGTCAGTAAACCTATTTCCCTCCATCTCAAGCAAGCATTTGAGTTGTTGTGATCGAACTATTATATTGTGATTTGCTTCATCATGTCTTTTATTCTTTCTTGTTTAGTACAAGTTTTATCTGAATGAATATAGCTTTGAAAATTATCAATGATTATGAGGAGATTATTATGATTGAGTATGCAAGTTGTGCTATATAAGCTTTAATATGAGAGCGCTGCTCAATAGATAAGTATAATCTGTTAACTGTTCTCTGACCAAGAACAAAGTTTGCCATCACCAATTATGATTTCTTATGCACCTTTATTTGTGATTACCTTATACTCGTTTCAAGTTGAGTTATATGAGGAAGTTGTTTACTATAATGTCTTGTGTGAATGAATATGATGCTTCTTGTCCGTATTTTATTTATCGACTCTTCACTCCATAAACATGTGGTCCTGTTTACGAGTTCAGTTTCGCTTGGGGACAAGCGAAGTCTAAGCTTGGGGGAGTTGATACGTCCAATTTGCATCACTATTTTGTATCATAATTTGCTGTTATTCATTGATATATTTCATATTGGGACACAATACTTATGTTATTTCATCTATTTTGCATGTTTCATGATTATTTGGAGATCGTGCACCGGAGCCAGGATTCTGCTGGAAAAAGCACCGTCAGGATGCAATATTTCGGAAGATCAACTGTGGAAGGAAATTACACCAAAAATCCTATTTTTCCAGATGACGGAGAAGGCCAGAAGGGGGAGTCGAGAAGACCCAAGGTGGGGCCAGACCACAGGCCGGCGCGGCCCATGGCTGCGCACCACTTGGGTGTGGGCCCCACAGCCCCTTTCGCCTCCTCTTTCTTCGCGAAACCTTTCGTCCGAAAACCTAAGCTCCGAGGGTACGTCGCGAAGAGTCACAGCGCTCTGCGGGGCGGAGAACACCAGAGAGAAAAGAGCTCTCCGGCGGGCAGGAATCCACCGGGGAAATTCCCTCCCGGAGGGGGAAATCGACGCCATCGTCACCGCCATCGAGCTGGACATCATCTCCATCACCATCACCATCATCTTCATCATCATCACCGCCATCTCCACCGCAGCACCTCGTCACCGCTGTAACAATTTGGGTTTGATCTTGATTGTTTGATAGGGGAAACTCTCTCGGTGTTGATTTCTACTTGTTATTGATGCTATTGAGTGAAACCATTGAACCAAGGTTTATGTTCAGATTGTTAATCATCATATCACCTCTGATCATGTTCCATATGATGTCTCGTGAGTAGTTCGTTTAGTTCTTGAGGACATGGGTGAAGTCTAAATGTTAGTAGTGAATTATGGTTGAGTAATATTCAATGTTATGATATTTAAGTTGTGGTGTTATTCTTCTAGTGGTGTCATGTGAACGTCGACTACATGACACTTCACCTTTATGGGCCTAGGGGAATGCATCTTGTACTCGTTTGCCAATTGCGGGGTTGCCGGAGTGACAGAAACCTAAGCCCCCGTTGGTATATCGATGCAGGAGGGATCGCAGGATCTCGAGTTTAAGGCTGTGGTTAGATTTATCTTAATTACTTTCTTGTAGTTGCGGATGCTTGCAAGGGGTATAATCACAAGTATGTATTAGTCCTAGGAAGGGCGGTACATTAGCATAGGTTCACCCACACAACACTTATCAAAACAATGAAGATTAATCACCTGTATGTAGCGAAAGCACTAGACTAAAATCCCGTGTGTCCTCGAGAACGTTTGGTCATTATAAGTAAACAAACCGGCTTGTCCTTTGTGCTAAAAAGGATTGGGCCACTCGCTGCAATTATTTCTCTCGCATTTTACTTACTTGTACTTTATTCATCTGTTACATCAAAACCCCCTGAATACTTGTCTGTGAGCATTTACAGTGAATCCTTCATCGAAACTGCTTGTCAACACCTTCTGCTCCTCGTTGGGATCGACATTCTTACTTATCGAAGATACTACGATACACCCCCTATACTTGTGGGTCATCAATAACCATTGCAATGTTGATGGTGAGGATATTCTTGATGATCCTTCATCTCTATCTCATTGCAATGCTTCATCTTTGTACTTAAACACATCTTGCACTATAATTGATTTACATGCTTGTGTTGATAGTCCTTGCATATCATGTGTTTGTTGCTTGAATAAATCTCATGATGATATGCTTGCATTGTCTTGTGGCCATGATAAAAATGCTTCTATTTCCTCTAGTTGTTGTGTGTCTAACAATGTTGAGGAAGCCGAAGAATCCATTGGCAATGACAAGATCTTGAATGTAGCTTGAAGTAGCTCTTCTTATCCATCATCTCAAGTTTCTCATATATGCCTTATGGCTAAGGCTTCTACTACGGCGCCAATTGACAAGGTATCAACTTGTCAATGCCTACTTGAGACTACGGTTTCGTAGGAAGTAGAGGGCAAGTAGATCTCGAGGGTTTAGCCGGAAAAGTACTCGACTGCTAGAAAACTAGGGTTATGTTGACAATGGAATCGATCCTTTCTTTCTCCTTCGACTCCCCCTTATATAGGAGGCGGAGCCGAAGGTTTCGTGATGTACAAGTTACAAAGACCGGGAGACTCTTTGAGTTCGTCCCGTAATAGTTACAAGTCTATTCCTAATACAACTCTATCTTTCCAAACTATCTCTTAATTGGGCTTCGAGGCTTCATAAACTTCGGGTCGTGGGACTTCAGTAAACCCCGGGTACTATCTTCGGCAGGCCCATTGGGGATGTCTATGTCATTCATACCTTGGAAGCTAATCTTTCTCATAATGATGAAGATGAAGTACATGAAGAAGAAGAGGAATTGATTGCCTCTTTAAATGACAAGGGTGAGGTTGTTCATCGTGCTCTTCGCAAAAATAAAATTGCTTGCTCTAAATTTGTTGAAATCTTAGTTTGTGCTATTGAGAGCCAAAAACTTATTGAGATGCATGAGAACACCATATTAAAAATGGGTGCTCTTGAACGTGAGTATGCCGATGATGTAGCATCTCTAAAGAATGAACTTGAAGAAGAACAAACCACCAAAGAATCTCTTGAGGAGACCTTTTCTCTAGAATTGTCTAGAATAAAGGAAAACCATGATAGAGATCTTGAAGTGGCAAATGATCTAAAGCTAAAAAATGATAAGCTTGTGTTTGTTAATGCTAAACTCCTTGAGGATTTTGAGCAACTCAAAAATGGCTCTAGGGTCATTGAGAGTGCGCTCACCAAACTCACCGAGTCACATGAGCAACTTAAAGCTTCATATCTAAAAGAGCATGCCAACTTGCCTTCTCCTATTTCTGATAATGATGATGCTTGTGCTACTAACCCTACATCTTGTGAAGCATCCATTTTGACGGAGAATGTCGAGCTAAGGGCTCAACTTGAATTGCTAACTAGCAAGTATGGGATTTTGGAAGAAAGTCATGGAAAGCTCTCTAGCTCCCATGATGAACTTCTAGTGCCCCATGAGAAGCTAAAGTTAGCTCATGAGGATGTCATGTCAAAGGTAACATCTTGTGAGCCTCATGTGGATACTAGCACTTTTTGAACAAGTAGCCTCATGATGCCTTGTCTCCCCACAACCAAAACAATGAAAAGAGCATAAGACATCGGTTTTTAGCTAATGTTTCAACAACTGTCTTGCTAGCATGAATTGGAACTTTCTTCTTAGGTTGCGCATGTGTCTTATGTTCTTGATTTGCTATTGTCGGTAGCCGACCAAGAAGATTTTGGTTATGACCACCTTGAACTTTTTGCCCAACATTACGTTGCCCTATGGGAAACTTCTGCTTGTAAGCCCCTTGTTGGGGGGATGGCCCCCGATAGGCCAAAGACATGGCAAACTTGCCATGTTTCAGTTATAAAGATATCGGTTTAAAGATTAATCCGGATTATCAAGTTAGGCTGGCTAGCGCCAAGTGGAAACATACCGGTATCCCAGGAGGGGTATACCGGAATGTGGTTAACTAGAGAAGAGGCTGGAGTACCGGCAGGGGCTCAACTGTAGCATGTCGGCATTTCTGGTCAAAGATTCCATAAGGGCTAGAGGACAAAGATGAGCGGCACAGCTTTAATCGAAGCTCTGAAGCCAAAGCAGAAGATGACGTAAAAGCTACCGGAAGAGGTCATCGCTCCCTGATTAAAGACAAGACCGGTGTCATTTAGGCCAAAGAAGCTTTATAAAGTAGCTTAGCTCATCAAAGATGCCATTAGGGTTTCTTCCCTTGTAAGCCACCCTCTCCCCTATATAAGGAGAGGGGCACACCGCGGGGACGGATCATAAGTAGTAGTAGAGAGAAGTAGAACAGATAGAGGAGCTCACCTAGCCGTACATCTTCAACCTCTGGCCAAGGGCTAAGTTAAGGAATACATACCGGAATTCTGTCCCAAATCCTTTCCCTTGTTACCAAAACCCTCACCCAAATCCTCTAGCGTACATTCGGCCCCAACTTAAGCCATCCTATGGCATCTGTCTGTTCACCACGACGATAGTTGGCGCCCACCATGGGTAGATACCGGTTTGAGGCACAAAACGCTGAGCTTGCTAGAATTAACAAAGCAGCTGCAGCGTCAAAATCAGTGCGTTCGGCAAAAAATTCCGACAAGTCGCATGCGGAGCATCGTCCCCATCCTGACAGAAGAAGAGAAAAAGAAGTGAATGTGCAGCAAATGACTGTGTATGATCCGGTTCTTGCCGGAAAATAACAAGCCGGGCAATATGAGCCCGGAAGAAAGAGCCAAGGGGCAGGTCGTGGCTATGCCGGAAACGCTTATGCCGGTAAAGGTGAAACCGGGCAAAATTATCGAGCGGCAAGAGCAGCTTACGCTGAGGAGGAAATGCCTCCACCAAGGTACCCAGAAGAGCCGCTCCACCATACGATGAAGCCGATTCTGAATGGAAAGAATCTAGCACCGGACCCGTTGGGAGAGCGTGTTGGAGAAAGGTGCCTGCCAGACCGGGATGCGAGGCATAGGCCGGACAGAGTGTACCTATCCGAGATAATCGAGGCTGAAGGTCCTCCGGGTCCACAATGCTTTGGCCCGCGGATCATGAGGGAAGAACCACCAGTACGCAACTTCCAGTTGCCCCGTGACATAAAAACATACGATGGAACCACGAAGCCAGAAGATTGGAGAAAATAGCTTGATGTCTACGGGTGCTTCTATTCTTGTAGACAGTGTTGGGCCTCCAAGAGCAGAGATTTGTAGAACAGCAGCAAGTTTCCCTTAAGTGGATCACCCCACTACAAGAGGACACCCCCTACAACAACGCATGTATGCGTATCTAAATGCATATATAGGCGTTGCAAGCGACTCTACCAACGGATAAAAATACGTTGCGTTTTTGGGTGTTGCAAGGATACAATGCAACGCATTTGTGTGCGTTGGTAACCCATCAGATAAGGGTTGCAAAATAGCTACAGATTTCAAGCAACCGATGTATGCGTTGGTACGTTGGTACAGAGATCCTACACGGACTGAAAATACTATTTTCTTGAAAGAATGGTTTGGTCGCTCTAGAAGTTGGTAGATATTTTTCTCAAAAAATAGTATAGTCCGTACACAACACATACAAATTGTAGAATATGACTGCATTGTGTGACAAAGAATTCAATATTCATTATTGAAACCACCATCTCATACATGAAAATCATATCAAGAGTAAACAGTTTACAATCTTGCTTCCGAATATCATATTCTACCTAGTACCGCATATATGAAATAGACAATTTACAATCTTGCATCAAAAGAAGTTATTCAGTCCTGCAAATATGGCAAGTCTTCCAGATGTATGGGACATGGTATCCGAATATGGCAAGTCTTGCAGATGTATGGGACCTACAAACACATAAATTTCATTTTCAGTATCAAAGTAACCAAAAACAGTGATCGGTATCACAAATACTATTAGTTCAGCACAAAAGACTTTGCTATCATGTGCATTTGAAGTAGCACATCAGACCCAGAAATCATAGTGGTTACCACTGTAGATGTAAATACAAAAATAAATTTGGATACAAAATAACCACGACAAGGGCTGAACGAATCCATCAAACAGAAAATCAGAATCCCTTAATTGACTAGATCATCCGTATAAAAATACATGAAAATTCTTAATTAGCTAATTGATATATAGAATGATCAATCACAATATCACAAAGTTAAACAACTAATCTGACCGGCATAAGTTGAGATTCACACAATGCAGGACCATTTACATTGTAGATGCTTTTAAGGTTCAACTACAGGTGTACTTGATAAAAAACAGCATAAAAACATAAAAGAGGCTTACAGAAACTACTAACATGGACTCCAGTCGTTTGAAACTCTTATTGGTTGCCTCAGTGTGATTGCAATTCCAAGCTGAGACATATCATGTGAAACAAAAAAAATCAAAATCTTATCAGAAGTATGATGTAGCGATATCTTTCAATAATTTGTAGTTGTACAAGTTAAACAGGTGGAGGAATTAATACATGCTGGTAATGAGAAGGAAATAACTATTAACTACCTGTTCTATTTAGAGTCAATTATGTTAAGCGATATACGGCAAATTCCGCATGTTGAACAAACAAAGCTAGAAGCTACTAAGTAGAATACTTCAGTAGTAGCGTGGACCAGGTTAAACCAAATACATGCATAGCCTGTGTTGTAGTGCTCTGAAACTATATCCAAAATCAAATATATAACAGAAAGAAGATCAGCTTCTGCTTGAATAATGACAGCATGCCTTCAACAAGATATCATAAATTTCTTTGGTTTATACAATGTTGGCACTGGCCTTGAGAAGTTCCTCAATTCGCTGTCTTGTTATGTCAGATTTCCTGCCAGGAAAAAGTAATATCAGGTACGACCCAAGGCATGAAGTCTAGCACTGAAAATGAGAAACAAAAAGGATACTAATATGTTTGGGAGATAACAGCAAGGACTCACAGATCTTCTCCCTTGGATTAGATACAAGGATTTGAACCCCCATTTGTATTTTTGTCTTCCGAAATTTAAAATCAAGACAAGCAATTCTAGCAGGGGTCACTTTAGTATGCATTCATTGAGCTGCAACGCCTGAATCTACTAAGAGCTTTCAAAAGATTGATACTCTACAGAACAATAGAACATACAAATCAATCACTGCAACCAGTTTAATTGAAAGCATCGCATGAGAAGGAGTATTGGACGTGATACAAATCACCAACAGGGGAGGAATTAACACCTGCCAATATTCATGATGTTCTGGTTCTTGCTGCTGATGTGCACCCGCTTGGCTTCTTGATGATGCCATCTCCTGCCAACGCCCTTGCAACAGTAGCCAGAATCTCTGGCCCGTCTTTCCTCGGCCGAGCCCCACGTTCTCCAACTGGCGGCTGCGCCCCTGTGCTCCAACTCGCCGCCGCAGCCCTTCAAAAAACATACACGTCATGGAGTAGCCCAAATTCATCTTGGTTGCAAGAGGATTTCACGAAATTAGGGGATCTCATGGTAGACCAACGCAAATATGTGCTCGAATCAGACCTTTGAGACGTCCTCGTTCGACTAGTGTGAGGTGCCAATGTGAGCCGCGCCACCGGCCACAACTGGTATCCGGCGAGAGAGCCGCTGCTCGCTAGCAGCCAAGGATCGCCCTGCGGGAAGTGGAGGGAGGCGGCTAGGTTTAGGGCACGGAGGAGTTGGATTTCCACGGAGCGGTCGTGCGGTCGTGGCTGGAGGGTTAGATTAGAGGAGCCTTACTGGGCTGGGCTCGTCTTTTTAGTTTTTACAGGTTGCAATCTGTACAGTGGCCAACAAATGTACCCTGCTACGCATAGATGTGTATCTAGGATAAAATTTTGCAACGCATATTTGAAGGGTTGCTAGGTATGTATTGCTTTACGGGGGTTATTCTTGTAGTGCCCAAGGTTTATCGAACTCAGGGAGGAAGAGGTCAAAGATATCCCTCTCATGCAACCCTGCAACCACAAAGCAAGAAGTCTCTTGTGTCCCCAACACACCTAATAGGTGCACTAGTTCGGCGAAGAGATAGTGAAATACAGTGGTATGAATAAGTATGAGCAGTAGCAATGGCACCAGAAAAGTGCTTGTCGTGCGTGTTGATGGTAGTAATATTGCGGAAAGATGCATAAAACAGTAAACAAGCAGCGATAGCTATTTAGGAACAAGGCCTAGGGATCATACTTTCACTAGTGGACACTCTCAACATTGATCACATAACAGAATAAATAAATAGATGCTAGACTCTACACCCTCTTGTTGGATGATGAACACCACTAATTGTGTAGGATTACACGAACCCTCAATGCCGGAGTTAACAAGCTCCACAATATTCGATGTTCATATTTAAATAACCTTAGAGTGCATAACAGATCAACATAACCAAACCAAGTACTAACATAGCATGCACACTGTCACCTTCACACTACGAAAGGAGGAATAGATCACATCAATACCATCATAGCAATAGTTAACTTCATAATCTACAAGAGATCACAATCATAGCCTACGCCAAGTACTACACGATGCACACACTGTCACCATTACACCGTGCAGGAGGAATAAACTACTTTAATAACATCACTAGAGTAGCACACAGATAAATTGTGATACAAAACACATTGCAATCATAAAGAGATATAAATAAGCACTTCACTATGCTACTCTGAATTACTCTCTGGCAAGATAACGAACACTAATTCATCATGTAGGCAAACCTTAAAGATGCATTCCCAAGTACTAATGAACACCCCACGCTGTCACTTTGAGCATTCATAGGAGGTACTAACACACCATAATTTCATAGAGACATCCAACTCAAATCATAACTCAGTGAATAAGTATTCTGTGAAATATAGCCTAAGAGACCCACACGGTGCACACACTGTCACCTTTACACACGTGGGACAAGGAGTCTCCGGAGATCACATAAGTAAAACCCACTTGACTAGCATAATGACATCTAGATTACAAGCATCATCATATGAATCTCAATCATGTAAGGCAGCTCATGAGATTATTGTATTGAAGCACATAGGAGAGAGATTAACCACATAGCTACGGTACAGCCCGAGCCTCGATGGAGAACTACTCCCTCCTCATGGGAGACAAAGCGTTGATGAAGATGGCGGTGGTGTCGATGGAGAAGCCTTCCGGGGGCACTTCTTCCCCCGTGCGGGAACAGAGACTCCTGTCCCCCGGATCTTGGCTTCGATGGCGATGGCGGATGGAAGGTTTTCTCCGGTTTCGTCGAACGTCCGAGGTTTTAGGTCGGGGACCTTTATATGGCGAAGAGGCGAGTCGGGGTCGACGAGGCGACGACACACTAGGGCCCCCTAGGGCCGCGCCGCCTGTCATCAGGGCCCATGGGCCCGGCGACTCTCGTGTTCGAAGCTTCGTGGAAAAATAGGATGTCGTTGATTTCGTCCGATTCCGAGAATATTTCTTACTAGGATTTCGAAACCAAAAAGCAGAAAACAGGAACTGGCACTTCATCTCGTCAATAGGTTAGTTCCGGAAAACGCATAAATATGACATATAATGTGTATAAAACATGTAGATATCATCAATAATGTGGCATGGAACATAAGAAATTATCGATACGTGGGAGACGTATCAGCATCCCCAAGCTTAGTTCCTGCTCGTCCCGAGCAGGTAAACGATAACAAAGATAATTTCGGAGTGACATGCCATCATAACCTTGATCATACTATTGTAAGCATATGTAATGAATGCAGCGATCAAAACAATGGTAATGACATGAGTAAACAAATGAATCATAAAGCAAAGACTTTTCATGAATAGTACTTCAAGACAAGCATCAATAAGTCTTGCATAAGAGTTAACTCATAAAGCAATAAATCAAAGTAAAGGTATTGAAGCAACACAAAGGAAGATTAAGTTTCAGCGGTTGCTTTCAACTTATAACATGTATATCTCATGGATAGTGTCAATGTAAAGTAATATAACAAGTGCAATATGCAAGTATGTAGGAATCAATGCACAGTTCACACAAGTGTTTGCTTCTTGAGATGGAGAGAAATAGGTGAACTGACTCAACATAAAAGTAAAAGAAAGGTCCTTCAAAGAGGAAAGCATCGATTGCTATATTTGTGCTAGAGCTTTTATTTTGAAAACATGAAACAATTTTGTCAACGGTAGTAATAAAGCATATGTATCATGTAAATTATATCTTACAAGTTGCAAGCCTCATGCATAGTATACTAATAGTGCCCGCACCTTGTCCTAATTAGCTCGGATCACCGGATTATCATCGCAATACACATGTTTTAACCAAGTGTCACAAAGGGGTACCTCTATGCCGCCTGTACAAAGGTCTAAGGAGAAAGCTCGCATTTGGATTTCTCGCTTTTGATTATTCTCAACTTAGACATCCATACCGGGACAACATAGACAACAGATAATGGACTCCTCTTTTATGCATAAGCATGTAGCAACAATTAATGTTCTCATATGAGATTGAGGATATTTGTCCAAAACTGAAACTTCCACCATGATTCATGGCTTTAGTTAGCGGCCCAATGTTCTTCTCTAACAATATGCATGCTCTAACCATTAAATGAGTGGTAAATCTTCCTTACTTCAGACAAGACGGACATGCATAGCAACTCACATGATATTCAACAAAGAGTTGATGGCGTCCCAGAAGCATGGTTATCGCACAACAAGCAACTTAATAAGAGATAAAGTGCATAAGTACATATTCAATACCACAATAGTTTTTAAGGCTATTTTGTCCCATGAGCTATATATTGCAAAGGCGAATGATGGAAATTTAAAGGTAGCACTCAAGCAATTTACTTTGGAATGGCGGAGAAATACCATGTAGTAGGTAGGTATGGTGGACACAAATGGCATAATGGTTGGCTCAAGGTTTTTGGATGCATGAGAAGTATTCCCTCTCGATACAAGGTTTAGGCTAGCAAGGTTATTTGAAACAAACACAAGGATGAACCGGTGCAGCAAAACTCACATAAAAGACATATTGTAAACATTATAAGACTCTACACCGTCTTCCTTGTTGTTCAAAACTCAATACTAGAAATTATCTAGACCTTAGAGAGACCAAATATGCAAACCAAATTTTAGCAAGCTCTGTGTATTTCTTCATTAATAGGTGCAAAGTATATGATGCAAGAGCTTAAACATGAGCACAACAATTGCCAAGTATCACATTATTCAAGACATTTTATCAATTACTACATGTAGCATTTCCCGTTTCCAACCATATAACAATTAACGAAGCAGTTTCAACCTTCGTCATGAACATTAAAAGCTAAGAACACATGTGTTCATATGAACCAGCGGAGCGTGTCTCTCTCCCACACAAGCATGAATTCAAACAAAAACAAAAACAAAAACAAACAGACGCTCCAAGTAAAGTACATAAGATGTGACCGAATAAAAATATAGTTTCAAGAGAAGAAACCTGATAATTTGTCGATGAAGAAGGGGATGCCTTGGGCATCCCCAAGCTTAGATGCTTGAGTCTTCTTGAAATATGCAGGGATGAACCACCGGGCATCCCCAAGCTTAGACGTTTCACTCTTCTTGATCATAGTATATCATCCTCCTCTCTTGACCCTTGAAAACTTCCTCCACACCAAACTCGAAACAAACTCATTAGAGGGTTAGTGCATAATAAAAATTCACATGTTCAGAGGTGACACAATCATTCTTAACACTTCTGGACATTGCCCAAAGCTACTGGAAGGTAATGGAACAAAGAAATCCACCCAACACAGCGAAAGAAGCAATGCGAAATAAAAGGCAGAATCTGTCAAAACAGAACAGTCCGTAAAGACGAATTTTAAAATGGCACCAGACTCGCTCAGATGAAAATGCCCAAATTGAATGAAAGTTGCGTACATATCTGAGGATCACGCACGTAAATTGGCAGATTTTTCTGAGTTACCTACAGAGAGGCATATTGAAATTCGTGACAGCAAGAAATCTGTTTCTGCGCAGTAATCCAAATCTAGTATTGACTTTACTATCAAAGACTTTACTTGGCACAACAATGCAATAAAATAAAGATAAGGAGAGGTTGCTACAGTAGTAAAAACTTCCAAGACTCAAATATAAAACAAAAGTACTGTAGTAAAATAAACACATGGGTTATCTCCCAAGAAGTGCTTTCTTTATAGCCATTAAGATGGGCTCAGCTGTTTTAATGATGCACTCGCAAGAAAGAGTAGTTGAAGCAAAAGAGAGCATCAAGAGGCAAATTCAAAACAAATTTAAGTCTAACATGCTTCCTATGCATAGGAATCTTGTAAATAAACAAGTTCATGAAGAAAAAAGTAACAAGCATAGGAAGATAGAACAAGTGTAGCTTCAAAAATTTCAGCACATAGAGAGGTGTTTTAGTAACATGAAAATCTCTACAACCATATTTTCCTCTCTCATAATAACTTTCAGTAGCAACATGAGCAAACTCAACAATATAACTATCACATAAAGCATTCTTATCATGAGTCTCATGCATAAATTATTACTCTCCACATAGGCATAATCAATTTTATTAGTTGTTGTGGGAGCAAATTCAACAAAGTAGCTATCATTATTATTCTCATCATCAAATATAGGAGGCATAGTATAATCATAATTAAATTTATCCTCCATAACAGGTGGTACTAAAAGACCAATATCATTATAATCATCATATATGGGAGGCATATCATAATCAACATAAACTTTCTCCTCAATACCCGGAGGGCTAAAGAGATCATTTTCATCAAAACCGACCTCCCCAAGCTTAAATTCTTCCATAGCATTAGCAACAATGGTGTTCAAAGCATTCATACTAATATGTTCCATAGGTTTTTTAATTTTCGCATCAAACCATCCATGTCTTAAATCAGGAAATAGAATAAGAAGCTCATTGTTGTCCATTATGCCTAACTAGTGTAAACAAGAAACAAAAAGATGCAATTGCGGGATCTAAAGGAAATAGCTTCGAGCACACACACAACGGCAATAGAAAAGTACTTAGTTACCTGGGACCGGAGTATGAGTGCCTTTACCTTCCTCTCCCAGCAACGGCGAAAATAGCTTAGTTGTCGGGGCCGGTGTGTGAGTGCCGTTTACCTTTCCTCCCCGGCAACGGCTAAAATAGCTTGATGTCTACGGTGCTTCTATTCTTGTAGACAGTGTTGGGCCTCCAAGAGCAGAGGTTTGTAGAACAGCAGCAAGTTTCCCTTAAGTGGATCACCCAAGGTTTATCGAACTCAGGGAGGAAGAGGTCAAAGATATCCCTCTCATGCAACCCTGCAACCACAAAGCAAGAAGTCTCTTGTGTCCCCAACACACCTAATAGGTGCACTAGTTCGGTGAAGAGATAGTGAAATACAAGTGGTATGAATAAGTATGAGCAGTAGCAATGGCACAGAAAAGTGCTTGCTGGCGTGCAGTTGATGGTAGTAATATTGCAGAAGTAAAGATGCAGTAAAACAAGCAGCGATAGCAGTATTTAGGAACAAGGCCTAGGGATCATACTTTCACTAGTGGACACTCTCAACATTGATCACATAATGAATAAATAAATAGATGCTAGACTCTACACCCTCTTGTTGGATGATGAACACCACTAACTGTGTAGGATTACACGAACCCTCAATGCCGGAGTTAACAAGCTCCACAATATTCGATGTTCATATTTAAATAACCTTAGAGTGCATAGATCAACATAACTAAACCAAGTACTAACATAGCATGCACACTGTCACCTTCACACTACGAAAGGAGGAATAGATCACATCAATACCATCATAGCAATAGTTAACTTCATAATCTACAAGAGATCACAATCATAGCCTACGCCAAGTACTACACGATGCACACACTGTCACCATTACACCGTGCAGGAGGAATAAACTACTTTAATAACATCACTAGAGTAGCACATAGATAAATTGTGATACAAAACACATTGCAATCATAAAGAGATATAAATAAGCACTTCACTATGCTACTCTGAATTACTCTCTGGCAAGATAACGAACACTAATTCATCATGTAGGCAAACCTTAAAGATGCATTCCCAAGTACTAATGAACACCCCACGCTGTCACTTTGAGCATTCACAGGAGGTACTAACACACCATAATTTCATAGAGACATCCAACTCAAATCATAACTCAGTGAATAAGTATTCTGTGAAATATAGCCTAAGAGACCCACACGGTGCACACACTGTCACCTTTACACACGTGGGACAAGGAGTCTCCGGAGATCACATAAGTAAAACCCACTTGACTAGCATAATGACATCTAGATTACAAGCATCATCATATGAATCTCAATCATGTAAGGCAGCTCATGAGATTATTGTATTGAAGCACATAGAGAGAGATTAACCACATAGCTACCGGTACAGCCCCGAGCCTCGATGGAGAACTACTCCCTCCTCATGGGAGACGCAGCGTTGATGAAGATGGCGGTGGTGTCGATGGAGAAGCCTTCCCGGGGGCACTCGTCCCGGCGGCGTGCTTGATCAGAGATTCCTGTCCCCTGGATCTTGGCCGCGATGGCGGCGGATCGGAAGGTTTTCTCTGGTTTCGCGAACGTCTCGAGGTTTTTAGGTCGGGACCTTATATAGGCGAAGAGGCGAGCGGAGGGTCGACGAGGCGACGACACACTAGGGCCCCCCCCTAGGGCGCGTCGGCCTGTCATCTGGGGCCAGTGGCCCCCCAGCGACTCTCGGTGTTCGGAAGCTTCGTGGAAAAATAGGATGGGCGTTGATTTCGTCCGATTAGAATATTTCCTTACTAGGATTTCTCAAACCAAAAACAGCAGACAGGAACGGCACTTCGGCATCTCGTCAATAGGTTAGTTCAAACATAAATATGACATATAATGTGTATAAAACATGTAGATATCATCAATAATGTGGCATGGAACATAAGAAATTATCGATACGTCGGAGACGTATCAGCATCCCCAAGCTTAGTTCCTCCCGAGCAGGTAAACGATAACAAAGATAATTTCTGGAGTGACATGCCATCATAACCTTGATCATACTATTGTAAGCATATGTAATGAATGCACATCAAAACAATGGTAATGACATGAGTAAACAAATGAATCATAAAGCAAAGACTTTTCATGAATAGTACTTCAAGACAAGCATCAATAAGTCTTGCATAAGAGTTAACTCATAAAGCAATAAATCAAAGTAAAGGTATTGAAGCAACACAAAGGAAGATTAAGTTTCAGCGGTTGCTTTCAACTTATAACATGTATATCTCATGGATAGTGTCAATGTAAAGTAATATAACAAGTGCAATATGCAAGTATGTAGGAATCAGTGCACACAAGTGTTTGCTTCTTGAGATGGAGAGAAATAGGTGAACCGACTCAACATAAAAGTAAAAGAAAGGTCCTTCAAAGAGGAAAGCATCGATTGCTATATTTGTGCTAGAGCTTTTATTTTGAAAACATGAAACAATTTTGTCAACGGTAGTAATAAAGCATATGTATCATGTAAATTATATCTTACAAGTTGCAAGCCTCATGCATAGTATACTAATAGTGCCCGCACCTTGTCCTAATTAGCTCGGATCACCAGGATTATCATCGCAATACACATGTTTTAACCAAGTGTCACAAAGGGGTACCTCTATGCCGCCTGTACAAAGGTCTAAGGAGAAAGCTCGCATTTGGATTTCTCGCTTTTGATTATTCTCAACTTAGACATCCATACCGGGACAACATAGACAACAGATAATGGACTCCTCTTTTATGCATAAGCATGTAGCAACAATTAATGTTCTCATATGAGATTGAGGATATTTGTCCAAAACTAAAACTTCCACCATGATTCATGGCTTTAGTTAGCGGCCCAATGTTCTTCTCTAACAATATGCATGCTCTAACCATTAAATGAGTGGTAAATCTCCCTTACTTCAGACAAGACGGACATGCATAGCAACTCACATGATATTCAACAAAGAGTTGATGGCGTCCCCAGAAACATGGTTATCGCACAACAAGCAACTTAATAAGAGATAAAGTGCATAAGTACATATTCAATACCACAATAGTTTTTAAGGCTATTTTGTCCCATGAGCTATATATTGCAAAGGCGAATGATGGAAATTTAAAGGTAGCACTCAAGCAATTTACTTTGGAATGGCGGAGAAATACCATGTAGTAGGTAGGTATGGTGGACACAAATGGCATAATGGTTGGCTCAAGGTTTTGGATGCATGAGAAGTATTCCCTCTCGATACAAGGTTTAGGCTAGCAAGGTTATTTGAAACAAACACAAGGATGAACCGTGCAGCAAAACTCACATAAAAGACATATTGTAAACATTATAAGACTCTACACCGTCTTCCTTGTTGTTCAAAACTCAATACTAGAAATTATCTAGACTCTAGAGAGACCAAATATGCAAACCAAATTTTAGCAAGCTCTATATTTTTTCATTAATAGGTGCAAAGTATATGATGCAAGAGCTTAAACATGAGCACAACAATTGCCAAGTATCACATTATTCAAGACATTTTATCAATTACTACATGTAGCATTTCCCTTTCCAACCATATAACAATTAACGGAGTTTCAACCTTCGCCATGAACATTAAAAGCTAAGAACACATGTGTTCATATGAACCAGCTGAGCGTGTCTCTCTCCCACACAAGCATTTATTCAACAAAAACAAAAACAAAACAAACGACGCTCCAAGTAAAGTACATAAGATGACCGAATAAAAATATAGTTTCAAGAGAAGAAACCTGATAATTTGTCGATGAAGAAGGGGATGCTTGGGCATCCCCAAGCTTAGATGCTTGAGTCTTCTTGAAATATGCAGGGATGCCTTGGGTCCCCAAGCTTAGACTTTTCACTCTTCTGATCATAGTATATCATCCTCCTCTCTTGACCCTTGAAAACTTCCTCCACACCAAACTCGAAACAAACTCATTAGAGGGTTAGTGCATAATAAAATTCACATGTTCAGAGGTGACACAATCATTCTTAACACTTCTGGACATTGCCCAAAGCTACTGGAAGGTAATGGAACAAAGAAATCCACCCAACATAGCGAAAGAAGCAATGCGAAATAAAAGGCAGAATCTCAAAACAGAACAGTCCGTAAAGACGAATTTTAAAATGGCACCAGACTTGCTCAGATGAAAATGCCCAAATTGAATGAAAGTTGCGTACATATCCGAGGATCACGCACGTAAATTGGCAGATTTTTCTGAGTTACCTACAGAGAGGCATATTGAAATTCGTGACAGCAAGAAATCTGCGCAGTAATCCAAATCTAGTATTGACTTTACTATCAAAGACTTTACTTGGCACAACAATGCAATAAAATAAAGATAAGGAGAGGTTGCTACAGTAGTAAAAACTTCCAAGACTCAAATATAAAACAAAAGTACTGTAGTAAAATAAACACATGGGTTATCTCCCAAGAAGTGCTTTCTTTATAGCCATTAAGATGGGCTCAGCAGTTTTAATGATGCACTCGCAAGAAAAGTAGTTGAAGCAAAAGAGAGCATCAAGAGGCAAATTCAAAACAAATTTAAGTCTAACATGCTTCCTATGCATAGGAATCTTGTAAATAAACAAGTTCATGAAGAAAAAAGTAACAAGCATAGGAAGATAGAACAAGTGTAGCTTCAAAAATTTCAGCACATAGAGAGGTGTTTTAGTAACATGAAAATCTCTACAACCATATTTTCCTCTCTCATAATAACTTTCAGTAGCAACATGAGCAAACTCAACAATATAACTATCACATAAAGCATTCTTATCATGAGTCTCATGCAGAAATTATTACTCTCCACATAGGCATAATCAATTTTATTAGTTGTTGTGGGAGCAAATTCAACAAAGTAGCTATCATTATTATTCTCATCATCAAATATAGGAGGCATAGTATAATCATAATTAAATTTATCCTCCATAACAGGTGGTACTAAAAGACCAATATCATTATAATTATCATATATGGGAGGCATATCATAATCAACATAAACTTTCTCCTCAATACCCGGAGGGCTAAAGAGATCATTTTCATCAAAACCGACCTCCCCAAGCTTAAATTATTCCATAGCATTAGCAACAATGGTGTTCAAAGCGTTCATACTAGTATGTTCCATAGGTTTTTTAATTTTCGCATCAAACCATCCATGTCTTAAATCAGGAAATAGAATAAGAAGCTCATTGTTGTCCATTATGCCTAACTAGTGTAAACAAGAAACAAAAGATGCAATCGCAGGATCTAAAGGAAATAGCTTCGAGCACACACACAACGGCAATAGAAAAGTACTTAGTTACCTGGGACCGGAGTATGAGTGCCTTTACCTTTCCTCCCGGCAACGGCGCCAGAAAATAGCTTAGTTGCCGGGGTGCCCTGTGTGAGTGCCGTTTACCTTTCCTCCCCGGCAACGGCGCCAGAAAATAGCTTGATGTCTACGGGTGCTTCTATTCTTGTAGACAGTGTTGGGCCTCCAAGAGCAGAGATTTGTAGAACAGCAGCAAGTTTCCCTTAAGTGGATCACCCAAGGTTTATCGAACTCAGGGAGGAAGAGGTCAAAGATATCCCTCTCATGCACCCTGCAACCACAAAGCAAGAAGTCTCTTGTGTCCCCAACACACCTAATAGGTGCACTAGTTCGTGAAGAGATAGTGAAATACAAGTGGTATGAATAAGTATGAGCAGTAGCAATGGCACCAGAAAGTGCTTGCTGGCGTACAGTTGATGGTAGTAATATTGCAGAAGTAAAGATGAAACAAGAACAAGCAGCGATAGCGTAGTTTGGAACAAGGCCTAGGGATCATACTTTCACTAGTGGACACTCTCAACATTGATCACATAATGAATAAATAAATAGATGCTAGACTCTACACCCTCTTGTTGGATGATGAACACCACTAACTGTGTAGGATTACACGAACCCTCAATGCCGGAGTTAACAAGCTCCACAATATTCGATGTTCATAACAGATCAACATAACCAAACCAAGTACTAACATAGCATGCACACTGTCACCTTCACACTACGAAAGGAGGAATAGATCACATCAATACCATCATAGCAATAGTTAACTTCATAATCTACAAGAGATCACAATCATAGCCTACGCCAAGTACTACACGATGCACACACTGTCACCATTACACCGTGCAAGGAGGAATAAACTACTTTAATAACATCACTAGAGTAGCACACAGATAAATGTGATACAAAACACATTGCAATCATAAAGAGATATAAATAAGCACTTCACTATGCTACTCTGAATTACTCTCTGGCAAGATAACGAACACTAATTCATCATGTAGGCAAACCTTAAAGATGCATTCCCAAGTACTAATGAACACCCCACGCTGTCACTTTGAGCATTCACAGGAGGTACTAACACACCACAATTTCATAGAGACATCCAACTCAAATCATAACTCGGTGAATAAGTATTCTGTGAAATATAGCCTAAGAGACCCACACGGTGCACACACTCTCACCTTTACACACGTGGGACAAGGAGTCTCCGGAGATCACATAAGTAAAACCCACTTGACTAGCATAATGACATCTAGATTACAAGAATCATCATATGAATCTCAATCATGTAAGGCAGCTCATGAGATTATTGTATTCAAGCACATAGGAGAGAGATTAACCACATAGCTACCTGTACAGCCCCGAGCCTCGATGGAGAACTACTCCTCCTCATGGGAGACACAGCTGTTGATGAAGATGGCGGTGGTGTCGATGGAGAAACCTTCCGGGGCACTTCCCGTCCCGCCGGTGTTTCAACGAGACTCCGTCCCCGTATCTTGGCCCGACGGCGGCGGGAAGGTTTTCCGGTTTCGTCGAACGTCTCGAGGTTTTTAGGTCGTGGACCTTTATATAGGCGAAGAGGCGGAGTCGGGGTCGACGAGGCGACGACACACAGGGGGCGCCCCTGGGGGCCGCGCCGGTCGTCATCCGGGGGCCCGCCCCCCTCCGGCGACTCTCGGTGTTCCGGAAGCTTCGTGGAAAAATAGGATGTTGGCGTTGATTTCGTCCGATTCCGAGAATATTTCCTTACTAGGATTTCTGAAACCAAAAAGCAGAAAACAGGAACTGGCACTTCGGCATCTCGTCAATAGGTTAGTTCCGGAACGCATAAATATGACATATAATGTGTATAAAACATGTAGATATCATCAATAATGTAGCATGGAACATAAGAAATTATCGATACGTCGAGACGTATCAATTGGCTTATGACTATGTGGCAGCAGTACATTGTTTGAAGGAGGAACCGCGAAGGTGAGAAACCCCGGGCCGTGAGAATCATATCGTCCTTTCCCGTAGGACCTGCACGTATTTGGCTTAACAATTTGCCAAAGGGTTTATAAGTGGTTGACTTGATTTCGAGGAAGCTTTGGAGCAACTCAAGCAGATGTACCGGAGGCCAAACAGGCCGCAGCAGCTCGCTATGTTCCAGCAGCGCGCCAATGAAACAGACCGGGACTATCTAACCTGGTGGAACACCACGAGGAACTCTTGCGAAGGAGTGATAGAGGCACAAGCCATTGCTTGGTTTTGCAATGGTTGCCGGAGAGGTTCACCACTGTGGCAAAAGCTGCAGAGAAACATGCCAACCACTTTGGCTGAAATGATTCGGGTGGCAGATAGCTACGCATTGGGAGATCTGATGCAACCGGCGGTACAAGCTGAGCCGGCGCAAACGAGCCAACCGCGCCAAGATCAATACCGGAACAACCACCACAACAAAAGAAGGGAAGATTTTCCGGATCGAAGGTACGGAATGCAACAAGTGGCCGCAGTGCAGGACAATTCCGGCGCTGGCGGAAGCCAAAGGCAAAAAACCGGATCGCAGCCATGGGCGGGTCCAAAGAAACAATGGGTTGAAAAGAAACCGTGGCAAAATGAGGAAAAATACACCATGGAATCCGCTATGGATCAGCCGTGCCGCTGGCACACACCGAATCCGGCAAGACCGGCGAACCATTTGACAAAAGATTGCTCCTGGACCAAGAGATTGATGGACAGAGGCATGATGAAAGATGCGGGGACCAAGGCTCCGGAAGATTACCACCACCACCGCTTACCGGGCAAATGCGCTACCGGCATCCTCAGCCAAACCGGCCGCATCAGCAAGAAGTCAATCAGGTGGCACAAGGTATTAACCAAGGCCCACCACCGGCACCTTTGGGCTGGAATGTTTATCAAGATCCAGACATGTGCTGCGTTGTGTTCGTAACAGAGCCAAGGGACCGGCAAAGTATGCATCGCCGTTCCATGGAAGTGAACGCGGTGATACCGGCAGTACCAAAATACATGATGTGGTCAGATCAGAACCACTTGGTCGTTCAAAGATCATCCAAAAGTGGTGCCTAATCCCAAGTGATATGCCTTGGTGGTGGACCCGATCATGCATGGGCCAGTATCGCGAGTACGGTTCAGCAAGGTGCTGGTGGACAATGGAAGCATCATAAATATCATGTACCGGCACACCATGCAAACGCTTGGCATAACACCAAACATGCTGGAGCCAACACACACCACGTTCCATGGAATCGTTCCGGGACTGTCCTGTTCACCAATGGGCAAAGTTCGGGTGGATGTGCTGTTTGGAGGGCGTGACAATTGTCGCGTTGAAAACGTCTTGTTCGAGGTGGTTGACTTGGACAGCCCCTACCATCCGCTGCTTGGGAGACCGGCATTGGAAAAATTCATGGCCTCCACTCACACTGCGTATCTTGAGATGAAGATGCCGGCACCAAAAGGACCCTTAACTGTGGTTGGAAACTACAAGGTGTCAAACCGCTCCGCCGGATCGAATCGCAGAACTGTGGAGAAGTGAGAAAAAGAAAAGAATGCAAACTGTTGTACTGGCTCAACCTCCCAGCAAACTTAGTGGCAATGAGTGGCAATTTGGGCACACCGGCTTTCAAGCCAACCAAGGAGACAAAGGACATCGTGCTGGATCCGGCTTACCCAGAGCGCACCGTCCGTATCGGTGCCGGTCTGAATGAAGCATAGGTAAGCGCGCTCGCCAACTTCTCCGTGAGAATCGGAACATTTTTGCCTGGCGATGACTTGGTGGGTGTGCCGAGGGAGTTGGCTGAGCACACTCTCAATGGATGGCTCCACCCAGTGAGACAACCTTGCGCTGGTTTGCTGAAGACAGGAGAAAGATCATTGGAGAAGAAGTAACCAAGCTGTTGGTTTCCGGTTTCATCGTGGAAGTACTGCACACTGAGTGGCTAGCCAATCCGGTGCTGGTCGAGAAGAAAAAAGAGGAGGACCCCAAAGCTCCAAAGGTGTGGCGCATGTGCATCGACTAAACCAACCTGAACAAGGCATGTCCTAAAGATCCATTCCCGCTACCTCGGATTGATCAGGTGATCGATTCCACTGGTTGTGAATCGTTGTCCTTTCGGATGCTTATTCGGTCAAATTCCCTGAAAAAGGAAGATCAAATAAAGACTGCGTTCATTACCCCGCACGGGGCTTATTTCTATGTCACTATGCCTTTTGGTTTGTGCAACGCGGTGCAACGTACCAGCGCTGTATGCAAAAATGCTTGCATGATCAAATCGGTAAAAATGTGCAATTCTATGTGGACGATGTTGTGATAAAAACGAAGGTGAAAGATACCTTAATCGATGACTTGCGGCAAACGTTTGACAATTTGCGACGCTTGTCATCGTGGTGAACAGACAGATGCCATAGGATGGCTTGAGTTGGGGCCGAATGGACGCTAGAGGATTCGGGGGAGGGTTTGTGATTAGATGGGATGAACTTCCGGATGGTTTCCTCAAGAACTTAGCCAAGGCTAGAGGTTGAAGAAGAAAGACACAAGGAAGAACTTGCTCTAGATCATCTTCTTTATTGATCTCCACAGGTTACAAGTTTCTCAGTGCCTATGCGTACATGTGTCCGTGCCCGTGAAGAGGGCTGCCCCCTCTCCTTATATAGGGGAGAGGGTGGCTTACAAGGCAAGAAACCCTAATGGCATCTTTGACTAGACAAACTACTTTACAAAGTTACTTTAATCATAGATGAGACTGGGTCTTCTTTAATCAGGGAGGCTGACGTCCTCCGGCTTCTTTGATCGTCATCCTCCTCTTTATCGTCAGGCCTTCGTTTAAAGCTACTTTGCTTAGCTCATCTTTGTCCTCTAGCTCTGAAGAGAATCTTTGACCAGTCCTGCCGACATGCTCTTCTTTCCGGTAGCCCGGTGTCTTTTCTATCCGGTTCCGGTATACTCCTCTTGGGGATACCGGCTTAGCTTTACTTAGCCAAACTCTTGTCTTTGTGTCCGATAAAACATTAAACCGTATCTTGATGGCTCAAACCATCCGGTTGGCATGCCTGCATACCGGGTCATCCCCCAACATTAGTCCCCGAAGCTGGTATAGTCTCGCGGATTCTATCCAACAGACCATGCCAGGTTCTCCCGTCTTTGGATACCGGTTTAATCTATCCGGCGCTTAGCTTGGATCCGGCATCTTTGCCCGGACTCACGTTTTCTCTCTTTGCAAGGCATTCTCCGGCTGCTCCTCCGGCATCTTAGTCATTAAATACTTCCTCGGCGAAGTCGAATTTCTGCCCCCGCGCCGTCGCTGACATGCGCACCGTGATCGACGTGTCGTTGTCGGGGTCACTTCCCGCTCCGCGCGTATTAATCGCCTCACACGGATCCTAGCCACCGTTCGATCCGTGTGCACCTCCCCGTGGCTTGTTGTCTTTCGAGCGTGCAGGGCGCGCCACGTGGCGGCACGAGGCGAACCGCGCGGCTTCGACGGTTTCGGCCCACTTTCCCTTCTCTCTATATAAGGGCGAGCGTTCCCTTCATCTTCGCACTGCCCCCATTTCCGAGCAGCTTGAGCCCTTCGCCCCTTCCTCTTCGCCGCTGCCGCTAGAGCGTCGTCGTCGGTGCTAGGACGTTGCTCCACCCGCGCCGAAGCTCTTCACCGCGCGGAGTTCTTGCTGCGCTCCTTCCTCGCTGCAGATTCAAGCTTTCTCCGACGGACCTTGCTCTTCTCCGTCGCCGGCCTTCGTCGACAGCCAAGAGCTCACCGTTCCTCCGGCGAACTTCTCCCTGAACGCCTCCGCCGCCTCAGGTTAGGCTCGATACATCTTTACCTCTTCTCTCTTATCTTTCCGTGATCTTGGGCCGGAGAGTATTTATCCCCTCTTTTATTTTGCTTTTTCTCTTACTCGTAGATCTTCGCGCGAGGGTCTTTTGGGGAAAACTGTTTACCAGACTCCGGTGTCCTCCAGATCCACATGTCTAGCGAAGAACCTCTCTTGCCTCCTCTTCTAGTAGTCAAGGCAGAGCACATCCGACGGGCTAACCGAAGATCTTGCCCGGATGGAAATGGATCCAGAAAGATCAAGAGGTCGGCACTCCTAGCCGGGCCCCCGGAAAGGATCTTTCCGGTATCACACGCGGAGCCTGGAGAGGTTCCGACGTGACTCAACACGAGATCGACTGGCTTTACCGGTCTAGGAGAATACCGGATGGAGTCTCCTGCCGGCTTCCAGGTGACGAGATCGAACCGGTGCTTGAACCCGGTGAGGTCGTTGTTTTCCTTGCTCACTTTGAGCGTGGCTTCGGCCTTCCTGCCTCCGACTTCTTCCGCCAATTTCTGGACTTCTATCGACTCCAGCCTCACCACCTTCCTGGCAACGCTGTTTTTTATCTTTCTTGTTTTGTCGCCTTCATGGAAGGCTACATCGGCATCCGTCCCGCTCGCGAGACGTTTGCCCGCTTCTTCTCTCTCCGGATCAACTCGGTCCAGGGCAAGGATATTCCCAAGCCCAAACCCCCCGTACAATGCGGGTCTTGTATCATCGGCTCCCGCCAAGGGAGCCCCTTTTTTAAGTTCAACGGCCTCGAGTCTTGCCGGTTGTGGCAGACGACGTTCTTCTACGTGAAGAACAAGAGCGCCACCGACCTCATCAACTTGCCGGCGTTCAACCCGGCGCCGCCCGCCAAGATCAACTGGAACTACAACCCCGGTACGGATCACATAGAGACGAACCGGGTGGTACGCTTCATGTTGAAGCTGATGAAGGAGACCAACATCTGCTCCGATGATATCATCCGCACCTTCATCTGCCGCCGGGTGCTTCCCCTTAAGCGCCGCGCTCACAAGATAAGCGAGATGTACGGCCCTGGCGATCCCACCAAGATCACCGGCCTACCCTTGAGCAAGGCGGATGTGGTCCTGAAGGCAAATATGCCAAACGGACATGCCGGATGACTGGGAGTGGGGCTTCCTTCCTCTCAGCCCTCAACCCTCCAACCAAGGAAGGAGACCGTGCTGGTTGCTCTACCGGTAATTTTTGCGCTGTGGCTAATCTTTTTCTTTTGTTTTCAGGCCAAGGACCGTCTCCCTCATTTCCAGCCGATCAGCGAGGCCCCGGAAGCGCCTTGGACAAGCTCGATCCGATCCCTTCGTTCCTTGGTACGATCTCAAGATGGGCCGCATCCCCACCCGCCCGGTAACCCCTCTGCGGCTTCGACGATAAGCTCACCATGCTTGAGGTAGTCTCTTCCTGGCCTCTCATACCTTGTTGCCTATTTCCTTCTCAGACGCTCAGCCAGCATCAACCACAGGTCCATGAGCACGTGGCTCCCCTGCAGGCCGAGGTCGGGGATGAGTTCCCGACAAGCTCATGCCCCAGCAAAAAGAACAAGGCGCCCGCCGCCGACGCCGAGCCCTAGCCAAGCTCCCCGCCAAACGCCCTTGGACGAAGTTTGGGGGAAAGCAAGTAGGCACGAAGCGCTACAAGCACAAGCAGATGCCGGTCTCTTCCGGGTAAGCCTTTTGTTTCTCTATTTGCTTCATTTTCCAAACTTTTCCCTTCTCTCTGTTGTTTTGACCTTTCCTCTTCTTTTTGTTCAGCCCTGCTCCCTTGCTGTCCAAAGCTCCAATGCCCGGTTTATGACCTCGCAGGAACTGCAAGGGCTCCAACCTCCTCTCAATGCTCCGGTACCATCCGGTACCGGCGACCTCTCCGCCTCCTCCGGGAGGCACTACAAGTGCGGGCGCGCGCCCTACACCTCCCCGATCACCGCGCGAGGGAGGATCTCACCTCCCCTCCTGAGACCGAAGATACCGGCGCCAGCAACACCGGCGCCGACAACGAAGCTGCCGGGCGGGCGGAACCTCCGGTTCCTCTTGCCCCAAGAAAGAAGAAGAAGAAACACTCCAGCTCTTCCCCCACCAAGGCCGCGCCGGATTCTTCCGTGCCGGCCTCCTCTACACCGCCCCCGGAAGCTCCTATTCTTGAGCCTACCGGGGCCACTCCAACACCGACCAAGCCAAGGACCTTCCGCGGCCGAAGCCGCCGCCCGAGACCCCCAAGATCACAAAGTTCAAGCTTCGGGCTTTGGGAAGCGATGGAGGGCAGCACCTCTCCCGATGCCCCGCAGCCTCTAGTGCCGCACGGTCCCGCCGCCGTCGTGGTCCAAGAGAAACCTTCCGCCTCCTGGGCCGGATCGTTGAGCCGAAGCGCGAGGGCCGGACCCGGGGCACTTCCTTCCCTACGCCAAAATGGAACGATGCGATATCCACATCCACCCGCGCCCGGAAGGATCGTCTTCCGGCGCCAGACCTGCCGGGCCCCTATCCACCAAGAACACTTCATGCGGCCGAAGGCGTGGAAGGAGTTCGACAACACGTGGCCGACGCATCCACCGCAACGTGGTAAGTTCCATCAATCTTTCGCAACTTTTCTGTTGATGCCGGTTTCTTTCTCTCCGGATCTTGTCTATCTTCCCAGTCCCCGAGTTTAGTGTTGAGAGTGTAGCTCTTAGCGCGAAACTTAGGTAAAAACTTGAAAAACCGGCTTCTTTTTTACAATTATTTTCCTTTGAACAGCACGTAGATGCTGCTGTGCCGAGGAGCTTCTCCGGGAGCATCGGATCTTGCCGAGGCCCACACCACCGCCAAGGTTTGTTTCTTATTTTGCCTCCCAGATTCTTCTTACGAACGTTTTCTTTCTAACACTTATGAATTTTTGTTCAACAAACTGTCCGGAAGCTACCCTCGAGGCCCCAAGGTCCGATCGCCGCTCTCAAGGTACCGCTTTTCCTTTTGCGGTTAACTTGTGCTTTTCCCCGACACCCTTTCTAACACTTTTCTTTCCTATCGGTGAAAAGGAGCGGCTCATCAAGGAGCATCATGAGGCACTAGATGCCCGTAAGACCGCCTGGGAGCTCAAGGAACAAAGCATCCAGCCGCGCTCAGCAATGACCAAGACCGAAGATGCCAAGGCAGCATCGAGGGCCAAGAAGGAGGTTGTGGATGATTCCACGAACTCAATGCGGTGCGAGGAAGAGCTGGAGGAGGAGAGGAAGGCGGGAAGCGGCGGATCGCCACATTGAGGTTATGACCACCGATCATAAGGAATATGATCTACTGGTCATGCGATTGATGCCTTCTCCGTAAGCTCTTGCCTTGCCTCTTCTTTCGCTTATAAGCTTTTTCCTTTTTAGAAGTGTATCCGTGTCCCTTTTGCCTCCGGCAGATTGTTTTCCGGTATCTTACGCTTATGCTTTTCCCTTCTTCCTATAGAGCATTTCCCTGACTCTCAAACGCACGCCGTGAAAAGGTGATGGAGGATAGGGTGGCGCGACGCTCCCGACATGGACGCGCACGGGACGCACGACCATCTGGTCGCCCTCTTTCCGCCCGAGTCCAACACATGCGCTCGTGGACCGGCCTCTTGCCGATCCCGATGCCGCCATCCAACTCTTTCAAGGTGCTGTGGCCTGAAGATGCAATGCCGGCGAACATCACCCTCACCGCCAACCGGCTAAAGGAGGCAGGGCGCCGGATCGTGAGTGGCAGCTCCGCAGCTCGTGCTGGAGCTTATACCGCGCTGCGCTCCGCGTGCTCCTGGTACCCGAACTTGGATCTTGATGCTCTGCAAGGCATACGCCAAGATGCTCCAACTGATCTGAACCCGGCCCCTTCAAGGGTTGAGCGGACCTACCGGCTTGCTTGAGTACGCCTGTGTTCGCACCTTCATCCCCCCTCCTCCCGATGTCAAGGACTACCTCGGCAGGAGGAGGAAGAGTGAAGGTGAAGATGGGGGTGCCATGTCGCCAAGCTCCGAGGCCAATGCTGCTCCTCCTGAAGCCCCCGCTGTTTAAACATCTGCGACAGCAAGTTTACCTGCTCCTGCTTGCTTCATGATAAAACTTGTTAAATTCTACCCCGGTATGCCGGGGTTTATGATGTAAGATAAAACTCATCATTTTGGTTGTGGTACCACTTTATGCCGGTGTCTTGCATACCGGTAACTTATTAAGTTATGTTGGTTTGCTACTTAGCACTTTGCTTATCCTTTCGAATTTTGTCTTGCACTGCAACGATTCCGAAATTGTTTCCGCATCCAATTCGATGCACACTTGGCTCTTTTGCTTTGGCTCTGCCTACCTTCTCTGGGCGTTTTGGCGTATGAGCACAAAGTTCTTTTACCAAGCAAGCACTTTCTTGAACTTAGAAATAACTCGAAATTTTTGCAAAAAACCGGTACAACCGGGGTTAGTTAAATTTTCCGGATTGTTCTTTCCCGCTCTCCCTCTTCGCAGTTCATGTGCCTATCCCCTACCGGTTTATCTTGCTTGCCATGAAGCCGGGTTGCGGACAACAGCAGAGTCGAAGACTCCGGTAGGGTCTAGCACACTACTAAACCGGAAAGAAAAAACGTTCAATAAGCAACCGGTAAACTGAAAAAATAAACATGTTACATACAACTTTAGTAAGGGTAGTCCCCGAGACTCATTTGTGGTTCCGACATCTTTTATTCATAGTAAATAAGGTACAAAAAGGAACTTCTTACACCACAACTTCAAGAGTAGAAAGGACGCAACAGAGCTACATTCCATGGACGCTTGGTCTCCTCTCCGGACCTGTCCGCCTTTCCTTTCTTCCATTCCTGTGCATCAATCAGGTAATAGGCATCATTGTGGAGAGCCTTGCTCACAATGAAGGGTCCTTCCCATGGGGGGAAAGCTTGTGCCGGCCTTCAGTGCGCTGCACTAGGCGTAGCACTAGGTCTCCTTCCCGGAATACCCTCGGGTTAACCTTCCGGCTGTGATAGCGTCTGAGGTTTTGCTGGTAAATGGTTGTTCTTGCCAGAGCTAATTCTCTTGCTTCTTCTAGCAAGTCCACATCGTTTTCTCGGGCCTCCTTTACCTCTTCTTCGGTATAGAGTTGCACCCTTGGTGAATCATGGAGAATGTCGGTTGGTATGACCGCTTCTGCTCCATAAACCATAAAGAATGGAGTGTATCCGGTAGACCGGTTTGGAGTTGTTCTTATACTCCACAGCACCGATGGTAGCTCATCGAGCCAACACCCCGGCGATTTTTCCACCGCATCGATGAGTCTTGGTTTGATACCGGAAAGTACCAAAGCGTTTGTTCTTTCAACTTGGCCATTGCCTTGTGGGTGTGCCACCGAGCACAAATCCAACCGGATATTGTTGTCCTCACAAAATCTTTTGAACTCACCTTGAGCAAAGTTCGTGCCATTGTCAGTGATAATGCTATGTGGGTAGCCATACCGCAAAATAACATCTTTTAAGAACTTCACCGCTGTGCGCCCATCACATTTTGCAATGGGTTTCACCTCTAGCCACTTGGTGAATTTATCCACCATAACCAAGATGTGGGTCATGTTTCCCCTTGCGGTTTTGAATGGGCCAACCATGTCTAGGCACCAAACGGCAAACGGCCAAGTTAGCGGTATGGTCTTTAAACCGGATGCTGGGGTATGGTTTTGCTTGGCGTACCTCTGGCACCCATTGCATTTTCTTACCATATCCTCCGCATTTTGCAAAGCCATTGGCCAATAGAACCCATGCCGGAACACTTTTGCCACTAGTGCCCTTGACGAAGCGTGATGCCCACATTCTCCTCGGTGAATTTCCTCGAGCATTTCTTTTCCTTCTTCCGGTTCCACACACCTTTGAAGGACACCGGTAACACTTCTCTTGTACACCTCGCCATTGATGATGGTGTAAGCTTTAGACCTCCTCTGGATCTTCTAGACTCATTTTCGTCAACCGGCAAGGTGCCGTTGATCAGGAATTCCTTAATAGGTTTAACCCATGATGGCGCCTCCCGAACCAAGAACACCGGTACGTCTATGTCCATGCTATCCACCAGCATTGCTTCTTCCGGTATAAGCACAGCAGTCCCCGAGCCTACCGGAGCAGTCCCCGGGCTTACCGGAACAGTCCCCGGGTTTCCTTCGTCAATATCCATTGGTACAACATGTGATTCCGGTACAAAAATTGACTCCGACTCCGGACTTGGTTTGATCGATGGTACTCTTAAGTGTGCCAAGGCTATTCCGGGAGGAATTTCTTGCCTGGACGAGCCCAGCTTGGACAAAGCATCTGCGGCTTCATTCTCTGCTCGCGGCACATGGTGAAACTCACACCTTCGAAGAATCCGGCGATCTTTTGCACGTGAAACCGGTATGAGGCCATGTTGGCATCTTTGCATCCCAATCTCCGGAACACTGTTGTACCACAAGATCTGAATCTCCGTAGCAAATGATCCGGTGTGCACCGATTTCTTTTGCGACCTTAAGCCCATGAATCAAAGCCTCGTATTCAGCGACATTGTTTGATGCCCTGAAATGTACTTGTAAAACATACCGGAGATGATCTCCCTTTGGTGAGGTGAGCACCACACCGGCACCTAGACCCTCTTTGAGTTTGGATCCGTCAAAGTGCATTTTCCAGTACTCTATTCTCTGGTCTGGGGGCTTGTATTGCATTTCTGCCCAATCAACCAAGAAATCAGCTAAAGCTTGTGATTTTATGGCATCTCTTCTTTCATACACCGGTACATATGGTGATATCTGAATTGCCCATTTTGCAATCCTGCCGCTGGCATCTTTGTTGCACATGATATCGGAGATGGGTGCCTCACTCACCACCTTCATGGGATGCTCCTCAAAGTAGTGCTTGAGCTTCGTGGCAGCCATGAACACGCCATAAGTCATTTTCTGGAAGTGTGGGTAGTTTTGCTTTGAGAGGGAGAGCACCTCGCTCAGGTAGTATACCGGCCTCTGGACGGTTTTTCCTTCCTCTTCTCTTTCTACTACCACAACAACACTCACAACCCGGTTAGTTGCTGCTATGTACAACAACATGGGCTCTATTTCCAATGGCGAAGCCAGTATTGGTGCCGTGGCTAGCATCGTTTTTAGCTCTTTAAACGCCGCGTCTGCCTGAGGGGTCCAGACGAACGTATCGGATTTTTCATCGATGTAGAGTGGCAAGGCCTTCTCTCCTAGCCTGCTTATGAACCGGCTTAGTGATGCCAAGCTCCGGTAAACTTTTGCACATCTTTCAGCCTCGTGGAATTCTATTCTTCGCCCGGATCTTTACCGGATTGACCTCAATGCCCCGGCTTGAGACGAGGAAGCCTGCAGCTTGTCGTTGGGACACCGAAAGTACATTTCGCCGGATTGAGTTTCATCCGGAACTGTCTTAGGTTATCAAATGTTTGCCGGATATCGTCAATTAAGGTATTTTTTACCTTAGTTTTTATCACAATGTCGTCCACATAGACTTGCACATTCCTTCCAATTTGATCAAACAATCATTTTTGTACGCGCTGGTACGTTGCACCAGGCGTTGCGCAAACCGAAAGGCATAGTAACATAGCAATAAGCCCGTGCGGGGTAATGAACGCAGTTTTTATTTGATCTTCCTTTTTCAGGGGGATTTGGTGAAAGCCGGAATACGCATCTGATACGTCTCCAACGTATCCATAATTTCTGATATTCCATGCTTGTTTTATGACAATACTTACATGTTTTGCTTGCACTTTATAATGTTTTTATCCGTTTTCCGGAACTAACCTATTAACAAGATGCCACAGTGCCAGTTCCTGTTTTCCGTTGTTTTTGGTTCCGAAAGGCTGTTCGGGCAATATTCTCTTAATTGGACGAAATCAACGCCAAACATCCTATTTTTCCCGGAAGCATCCAGACCGAAAGGAGAGCCTGGAGGAGAGCCAGGGGCCACCACACAGGTACGGGCCACACCCCGCCGCGCCGGCCCTGGTGTGGGGCCACCCCTGTCGCCCCTCCCCGCGCCGCCTCTTCGCCTATTTAAGCCCTTTCGACCTAAAAACGCAGTACTCAATTGACGAAACTCCGGAAAGACTCCAGGGGCGCCCACACCATCGCGAAACTCCGTTTCGGGGACAGAAGTCTCTGTTCCGACTCACGGGACGGGGAAGTGCCCCTAAGCCATCTCCATCGACGCCATCGCCTCCATCATGCTTCGTGAGTAGTTCCCCCATGGACTACGGGTTCTAGCAGTAGCTAGTTGGTACTCTCTATCCCATGTACTTCAATACAATGATCTCATGAGCTGCCTTACATGATTGAGATCCATCTGATGTAATCGGTGTTGTGTTTGTTGGGATCCGATGGATGATACATTATGATTAGTCTATCTATAAAGTTTGTGAAGTTATTGTTGCTGCAATCTTGTTATGCTTAATGCTTGTCACTAGGCCCGAGTGGCATGATCTTAGATTTAAGCTCTATACTTATTGCTTAGATTGTATCTACAAGTTGTATGCACATGTCACGGAACCAAAGGCCCCGAAGTGACAGAAATCGGGACAACCGGAGGGGATGGTGGTGATGAGGATCACATGTTTTCACGGAGTGTTAATGCTTTGCTCCCGGTACTCTATTAAAAGGAATACCTTAATATCCAGTAGTTTCCCTTGAGGCCCGGCTGCCACCGGCTGGTAGGACAAAAGATGTTGTGCAAGTTTCTCATTGCGAGCACGTACGACTATATATGGAAAACATGCCTACATGATTAATAAGCTGGATGTTCTAACTTAATGCTTTGAATCCTATCAATTGCCCAACCGTAATTTGTTCACCCAACACTTGTTATTGGAGAGTTACCACTAGTGTAGATCGCTGGGAACCCCGGTCCATCTCTCATCATATATACTCGTTCTACATGTCATTGAAGTAGTATCAACTATTTTCCTGGTGCATGCTCTGTGTTATTGCTACTGTCATGTGTTACTGTTACTATTGCTCTCATACTACCTGCTTGCCACATCACCCCCGTTATTAGTGCTTTTCCAGGTGCGGCTGAATTGACAACTCAGTTGTTAAGGCTTATAAGTATTCTTTACCCCCTTGTGTCGAATCAATAAATTTGGGTTTTACTTCCCTCCAAGACTGCCGCGATCCCCTATACTTGTGGGTTATCAAGACTATTTTCTGGCGCCGTTGCCGGGAGGCATAGCTCTACTCATAAGTTCACCTGGGGAGTACACTCTACCTCTCTCTCTGTTTTTATTTTATTTTATTTTGTTTTGCTTAGTTTACTTTTGTCTAGTTTATTTGTGCTTAGTTTATTTCTGTCTAGTATTACTTTGCTTAGTTTACTTTTGCCTAGTTTGTTTTTTTTCTTGTTTTACTTTTCTCATATACCCAAAAATCCATAAAAATTTGAAAAACCTAAAAATTAAAAACTGCTGTTATGGGAGAACCCATAACCTACTTGGAGCTTATAGAATATTATAATAATTATAGAGAATCAAGAGCGGGAAAAGTGATGAGTGCTGTGATAGAAAAATTGAATACAATTGCTAAAATCTTGCTTAAACGCCATGATATAAACTGTTGCTCTCAACAGGACACTAAACATCTTAAATTTCAATGTGGCTTTAGTGAGGAATTTTTAATTAAGAACTATAATCGGAATAGCTATATTCATTTTGGGTTTGAAGAGGTAGAACAATTTGTCATATTTATGGGAGCCTCCGAGATAGAATCCTTCATGGTTAAAAATTATGAAACTTGTGTTGTTTGTAAGGACCTTAAAGATTATGTCTCTTCTATCCTTAATTTTTGCAATGAAAGTTACACGATAATCCTTATATCATTGATTATAAAGAGAGACACATTAATGCACAAGAATGCACTCACAATTTGCAGGACCTGTGGAAGAAGAAATTGATGAACCTGAAAGCTCATTGGATGAAAAAGAGGAGGAAATTGATGAACCTAAAAGCTCATTGGATGAAAAAGAAGAGGAGAGTGATGAACAAAAGGAGGAAGAATGGATTAGCTACCCATGCCAACCTTCTAATGAGAGTAACTCTTTATCTCTTACACTATTTGATTGTCCTCCATGCTTACCGAAAGAGGTTGAATGTTATGTTCCCGTGGATTCTCTTGAAATATTCCCTATGAGTAAAACTTGTGAGAATAATTATGCTACTGTTATTTATGATAATCCATGCTACTTTGATAAATCTTATGATAATGCTTTGTTTGTGCCTGATGTCGAAATGCATGGTACTAAAGAATTTTGCTTAGCAAATGTTTATGATAAAGCTCTTGATGATGGTCCTATGTTACTTGATAATATTAATTGTACTACTAATAAAAATGGGATTGGAGAGGTCTTGACATTATCTATGAGTCCCATATCTCTTGAGATTGATCAACCATCTTGTTATATTATTGATAAAAGTGTGTTTGAAAGTTTTAATCGCACTATTTTTGAGCTTGATAAAAATTATGTGTTTATGGATCATGAAAAGCATGCTATATGTGATAGTTATATTGTTGAGTTTATCCATGAAGCTACTGAAAATTATTATGAGAGAGGAAAATATGGTTGTAGAAATTTGCATGGTACTAAAACACCTCTCTATATGCTTAAAATTTTGAAGTTACTCTTGTTTTATCTTCTTATGCTTATCACTTTGTTCTTCATGAATTTATTTGTGTACAAGATTCCTATGCATAGGAAGTGGGTTAGACTTAAATGTGTTTTGAATTTGCTTTTGATGCTCTCTTTTGCTTCAACTCTTATTTCTTGCGAGTGCATCATTAAAATTGCTGAGCCCATCTTAATGGCTATAAAGAAAGCACTTCTTGGGAGATAACCCATGTGTTTATTTTGCTACTGTTTTGTTGTGTCTTGGAAGTTGTTACTACTGTAGCAACCTCTCCTTATCTTTATTTTATTGCAATGTTGTGCCAAGTGAAGCCTCTAATCGAAGGTTGATACTAGATTTGGATTTCTGCGCAGAAACAGATTTCTATCTGTCACGAATCTGGGCTGTTTTCTCTGTAGGTAACTCAGAAAATTATGCCAATTTACGTGCGTGTTCCTCAGATATGTACGCAACTTTCATTAGTTTTGAGTTTTCTGATTTGAGCAACGGAAGTACGTCGTAAAAATTCGTGTTTACTGGCTGTTCTGTTTTGACAGATTCTGTCTCTGTTTTTTGCATTGTCTCTGTGGACTTTAAGTGAGGCTTTCTAGACGGAGAGCTGTAGCTAATGTTTTATTGAGTTCTTGCAATGTGTCACTACAGGACCAAGGTGGATTCAAGTTTTTTGAGTACTAACCCCTCTAATGAAGTTTATGAGAAGTTTGGTGTGAAGGAAGTTTTCAAGGGTCAAGAGAGGAGGATGATATATGATCAAGAAGAGTGAAAAGTCTAAGCTTGGGGATGCCCCCATGGTTCATCCCTGCATATTTCAAGAAGACTCAAGCATCTAAGCTTGGGGATGCCCAAGGCATCCCCTTCTTCATCAACTTATCAGGTTCTTCTATTGAAACTATATTTTTATTCGGTCACATCTTATGTGCTTTACTTGGAGCGTCTGTGTGCTTTTATTTTTGTTTTTGTTTGAATAAGATTGGATCCTAGCAATCCTTGTTTGGGAGAGAGACACGCTCCGCTTTTTCATATGAACACTTGTTCTTCGTTTTACTTTTAATGTTCAATGATAAAAGTTGGAAGCTACATCACTTATGGTTATTTGGTTGGAAACAGAAAATGCCTCATATTGTCTTGGATAATTTGACACTTGGCAATTTTTTTGAGCTCTCAAGTAGATCATGATTAAGTTTTTTCATGTAGTTTAAACCTATTAGTGGAGAACTACTGTAGAGCTTGTTGAAATTGGTTTGCATGATTGGTCTCTCTTAAGGTCTAGATATTTTCTCGGTAAAAGTGTTTGAGCAACAAGGAAGACAATGTAGAGTTTTATAATGCCTTGCAATATGTTCTTATGTAAGTTTTGCTACCGTTCATACTTGTGTTTGCTTCAAACAACCTTGCTAGCCCAAAGCCTTGTGCGAGAGGAAATGCTTCTCGTGCATCCAAAACCTTGAGCCAAAACCTATGCCATTTGTGTCCACCATATCTATCTACTATGTGGTATTTCCTGCCATTCCAAGTAAATACTTCATGTGCTACCTTTAAACCTTCAAAATGCTTCTCAATTTGTGTTGATGTTTCATAGCTCATGAGGAAGTATGTGGTGTTTTATCTTTCAACCTTGTCATTTACTCTTGACAGACTCTCACCAATGGACTAGTGGCACATCCGCTTATCCAATAATTTTGCAAAAAGAGCTGGCAATGGGGTTCCCAGCCCCAATTAATTAACTTGCACTAATAATTCTCTTCACGTGTTTTGCCCTGATCTATCAGTAAGCAACTTAATTTTGCAAATAGACACTCCTTCATGGTATGTGAATGTTGGAAGGCACCCAGGATTCGGTTAGCCATGGCTTGTGAAAGCAAAAGGTTGGGAGGAGTGTCATCCATAAATAATGAAACTAAATACATGTGTAAACAAAAGAGAAGAGGGATGATCTACCTTGCTGGTAGAGATAACGTCCTTCATGGGAGCCGCTCTTGAAAGTCTGGTTGATGAGGTAGTTAGAGTGCCCACTATTCGTTGACAACAACAAACACCTCTCAAAACTTTACTTTTATACTCTCTATATGATTTCAAAACTTAAAAAGCTCTAGCACATGATTTTATCCTTGCCTCTGCGAAGGGCCTTTCTTTTACTTGATGTTGAGTCAGTTTACCTACTTCCTTCCATCTTAGAAGCAAACACTTGTGTCAACTGCATTGATGCTTACATACTTGCATATTTGCATTCATCATATTACTTTGTGTTGACCATTATCCATGAGATATACATGTTGAAAGTTGAAAGCATTTGCTGAAACTTAAATCTTCCTCTGTGTTGCTTCAATGCCTTTACTTTGAATTTATTGCTTTATGAGTTAACTCTTGTGCAAGGCTTTTGATGCTTGTCTTGAAAGTACTCTACATGAAAAGTTTTACTATATGTTATCTATTTGTTAGCAACTATAGATTATTGCCTTGAGTCACTTCATTCATCTCATGTGCTTTGTAATAGTATGATCAAGGTTATGTAAGTAGCATGTCACTACAGAAATTATTCTTTTTATCGTTTACCTACTCGAGTACGAGTAGGAACTAAGCTTGGGGATGCTGATACGTCTCCAACGTATCCATAATTTCTGATGTTCCATGCTTGTTTTATGACAATACTTACATGTTTTGCTTGCACTTTATAATGTTTTTATGTTTTTCCGAACTAACCTATTAACAAGATGCCACGGTGCCAGTTCCTGTTTTCTTGTTGTTTTTGGTTCCGTAAAGGCTGTTCGGGCAATATTCTTAATTGGACGAAATCAACGCCAAACATCCTATTTTCCCAAGCATCCCGTAACACCGAAGGAGAGTCCGAGGAGAGCCAGGGCCACCACACAAGGTGGGCCGCGCGGCCTACACTCGGCCGCGCTGCCCTGGGGCCACCCTGTCGCCCTCCCGCGTCTTCGCCTATTTAAGCCCTTTCGACCTAAAAATGCGGTACCAATTGACGAAACTCCTAAAGACTCCTGGGCGCCACCATCGCGAAACTCCGTTTCGGGGACATAAGTCTCTGTTCGGCACCCGCCGGACGGGGAAGTGCCCCCGAAGCCATCTCCATCGACGCCATCGCCTCCATCATGCTTCGTGAGTAGTTCCCCCATGGACTACGGGTTCTAGCAATAGCTAGTTGGTACTCTCTATCCCATGTACTTCAATACAATGATCTCATGAGCTGCCTTACATGATTGAGATCCATCTGATGTAATCGGTGTTGTGTTTGTTGGGATCCGATGGATGATACATTATGATTAGTCTATCTATAAAGTTTGTGAAGTTATTGTTGCTGCAATCTTGTTATGCTTAATGCTTGTCACTAGGGCCCGAGTGGCATGATCTTAGATTTAAGCTCTATACTTATTGCTTAGATTGTATCTACAAGTTGTATGCACATGTCGCTGTCCGGAACCAAAGGCCCGAAGTGACAGAAATCGGGACAACCGGAGGGGATGGTGGTGATGTGAGGATCACATGTTTTCACGGAGTGTTAATGCTGTTCCGGTACTCTATTAAAAGGAATACCTTAATATCCAGTAGTTTCCCTTGAGGGCTGCCACCGGCTGGTAGGACAAAAGATGTTGTGCAAGTTTCTCAATGCGAGCACGTACGACTATATATGGAAAACATGCCTACATGATTAATAAGCTGGATGTTCTAACTTAATGCTTTGAATCCTATCAATTGCCCAACTGTAATTTGTTCACCCGACACTTGTTATTGGAGAGTTACCACTAGTGTAGATCGCTGGGAACCCCGGTCCATCTCTCATCATTATATACTCTTCTACATGTCATTGGAAGTAGTATCAACTATTTTCCGGTGCCATTGCTCTCATATTGCTACCGCTTCGTGTTATCGTTACTATTGCTCTCATACTACTCTGCTGCTTTCACATCACCCCCGTTACTAGTGCTTTTCCAGGTGCAGCTGAATTGACAACTCACTTGTTAAGGCTTATAAGTATTCTTTACCTCCCCTTGTGTCGAATCAATAAATTTGGGTTTTACTTCCCTCGAAGACTGCCGCGATCCCCTATACTTGTGGGTTATCAAGACAACAACTCACACCCAGCAGTTGAATCAATCACTTGATCGATCCGTGGCAGAGGGAAAGGATCTCTTGGGCAAGCCTTGTTGAGGTTGGTGTAGTCGATGCACATGCGCCACACCTTTGGAGCTTTTGCCTCCAGGTTCTCATCTTTTTTCTTTTCAACCATTACCGGATTGGCCAGCCACTCTGTGTGCGTGACCTCCACAATGAATCCGGCAACAAGCAGCTTTGTCACTTCTTCTCCAATAATCTTCCTCCTATCTTCATCGAACCGGCGCAAAGGTTGTCGCACCTTGGCATCCTTCCGGACGTTTAGAGAGTGCTCACCAAATTTCTAACACCCACCAAGTCATCAAGAGACTGGCAAAGATATTCGATTCTCACTGAGAAGCTGACGAGCGCGCTTTCCTATGCCTGATCGAGGCCGGCACCGATACGAACGGTGCGCTCTGGGTAAGCCGGATCCAGCACAATGTCTTTTGTTTCATTCGTTGGCTTGAACGCTGGAGCGCTCAAACTTTCACTCATTGCCGCTAAGCTCAACTGTGAGGATTGAGCCACGTAAATCGCAGTTTGCATCCCTCCTTTTTTCCTCTCTGCGATCACCAGCGATTCCGCTAGGTTTGATCCGCAGATGTGTTTCTAGTGAGACTCTATAGTTTCCCACCACAGTTAAGGGTCCATGAGGTGCCGTCATCTTCATCTTGAGATACGCCGTGTGGGTCGAGGCCATGAAGGCTGCCAATGCCGGTCTCCCCAGCAGTGCATGGTACGGACTATCTAGGTCCACCACCTCGAACTCAATGTTTTCAACCCGGCAATTGTCACGTCCTCCAAACGATACGTCCACCCGAACTTTTCCTACCGGTGCGCAAGACAAACCCGGAACGATTCCGTGGAACGTTGTACGAGTTGGCTGAAGCATGTTTTCTGTTATGCCCAGCGTATGCATGGTGTGCCGGTACATTATGTTTATGCTGCTCCCATTGTCTATCAGCACCTTGCTGAACTTGACGCGAGTCGTTGGCCCTTTCATGATTGGGTCCACCACGAGAGCGTAACCACCCGGATTCGGCATGATTTTGGGGTGATCTTTGAACGACCAGGTGATTTCCTGATCTGACCACAGCATGTATTTTGGTACTGCCGGCATCACCGCGTTTACTTCCATGGAACGGCGACGTAGGCTTTGCTTGTCTGTCGGCTCAGTGATGAACACGACACAGCACACACATCCTGATCCTCATAAACATTCTGGTCCAAAGGTGCCGGTGGAGGTGGTTGGCCATAGCCTTCTCCCACCTGATTGACTTGCTGGTACTGCTGCCTGTTTGGCTGAGGCTGTACCGGTAAAGCATTTGCTCCAGTGAGTGGTGGTGGTGGTGGTAGTTGTTGCTGGCGCAGCATATCTTGTGACGGTGGCAACATTGTGGCACCCTGTGCTTGCGCATCTTTTACTGCTCCCTTTTGCATCAAGTATTTGGTCCAAGAACAATCCTTCGTCAGGTGGTTTGATGGGTGAGCCGGGTTTGGCGTGTGCCACCGGCAAGGTTGATCCATGGCGGCTTCCATGGTGTATTTTACAGGTTCTTGCCAATTCTTTTTCTGGCCCCAGGGTTTCTTTTCGACCCATTGCTTCTTAGGACCCGCCCATGGCTGCGATCCGGTTTTCTGCCTCTGGCTGCCGCTGGCATCAGAGTTTTCTTGCACAGCAGCAACTTGCTGCGGAGCGTACCTTCGATCCGGGAAATCTTCCCTTCTTTTGTTGTTCCGGTTGTCCCGGTATTGTTCCTGTCGCTGCTGAGGCGGGTTTGACTGCTCCGGCTCAGCTTGCACGCCGGTTGCATTGGGTCTCCCAACGCATAGTTATCCGCCACACGTATCATCTCCGCCAAAGTTGTTGGCATGTTTCGCTGCAGCTTTTGCCACAGAGGCGAACCTCGCCGGCATCCCTGGCTAAACCAAGCAATGGCTTGTGCTTCTATCACTCCTTCACAAGAGTTTCTAATGGAGTTCCACCGGGTCAGGTAATCCCGGTCTGTTTCCTGCGGGCGCTGCACGCACAAAGCGAGCTGCTGAGGCCTGTTGGGCCTTCGGTAGGTGCTACTGAAGTTACTCACAAAGGCTTCCTCAAAGTCCAACCAGCCATTTATGCTTCCTGCCGGCAAGTTGTTCAACCAGATTCTTGCCGGTCCCACTAAAAACGTTGGCACAATTCTCACGGCCCAACGCCGGTTTCCTCCTCCGGCTACACATCCTCCGCCGCCAGCGACGTATACCGCGGTCACATAATCCGCGAGCCAATCTTCCGGCTTAGTGGTGCCATCGTATGTTTTGGTGTCACGGGGCAACTGGAAGTTGCGAACCGGTGGTTGCTCTTTCATGATCCTTGGGCCAAAGCACTTTGGACCCGGAGGACCTTCTGCCTCTATCATTTCAGACAGATACACTCTATCCAGACGGTGCCTCGCATCCCGTTCTGGCAGGTGTCTTTCTCCCACGCGCTCTCCCAAAGGATTTCGGTAAGCGGTGAATCTTGTCGAGTCAGCTTCATCGTAGCGTTCCGGTACCGCGGCCCTTGCCTGCCGGTACCTTGGTGGAGGCATCTCCTCCTCATCATACGCTGCCCTTGCAGCTTGATAGTTTTGCCCGGTTTCATATCTACCGGCATGATTGTTTCCGGCATAGCCTCCTTTGGCGTAGCCTCGATCTGCCCCTTGGCTTTTTCTACCGGCATCGTGTTGCCCGGCTTGTTGTTTTCCGGCAAGAACCGGATCGTACACAGTCATCTGCTGCGTGTTCATTTCTTTTTCTTTCTTTCTCTCCTTCCGTCCGGATGGGGGGACGAGGCCTGCCCATGGGACTTGCTTCCGGCATTCTTTGTTGAACGCGCGGATCTTGAGGCCGCAGCCTTGTTCAGCTTAGCTGCTCAGCATTCTGCTGCTCGATAGTCTCCAGCAGCTCTCTAACACGCTCTTGCTGTTTTGCCAAAGCATCTCCGGAAAGCGATTCACATAGATCTACCGCAGCCTTAGCAGCTTTTATAGTTTTATCCGGGCTACTGTACTTAGGTTTCTCTACAATGCTAACAGATGCAGAGGTACTTTTGCCAAGAACTTCCTTACGCAGATCCCGATCTAGATTGCGAGCTTTAAGCCGGTTCTCCGGTATCCTAGCAGCATGAGCGCTAACGAAGCAAAGCCATGGGCAGCGTTGTACTCACGTAGGGTTAGGTTCAGCTCGCTGCGCCCGGACGATGTCGGTGCCGTTCGCGAGCAGCTTGGCGTTGTGCCTCAGCTCGCTGAGCCGGCCGGGTCGATGTTCGCGATGGGCGTTGTCGCACGTTCATCGCCGCTTGAGTGGTGTTGCGGTGGTGCGGATGATGCTCCCGCAGCGCCTGCGGTGGCTTGGCCGCACGGGTTGAAGCCGCACGACCAGCACCTTCTTCTACAGCCTCCTTTCCTGCACCAACCGCGCCGGTCATCATTACCTCGACGCTGCCGGCGGCGCGGCCAGCACAGAGCCACCTTGGCGGGTCGGTGCCACCAGCCGGCGAGAGGCGCACGGGGACGGTGCCGAAGTAGACGCGGTGGCTGCCGAACTCGATGATGCGGCCGTTCTTGGGGAAGATGCCGCCGTTGGTGAAGCAGCCCGCGTTGTCGTTGATGAAGTCCATGGAGTAGAGGCGCTGGATGAGCGCAGACACCGTCCGCTCGCCGGCGACCTCGAGGATGCCCGCCCGAATGTGAACTCTGCAAGCGCCACTTCATGCCCCACGGTGGGCGCCAACTGTCGTCGTGGTGAACAGACAGATGCCATAGGATGGCTTGAGTTGGGGCCGAATGGACGCTAGAGGATTCGGGGGAGGGTTTGTGATTAGATGGGATGAACTTCCGGATGGTTTCCTCAAGAACTTAGCCAAGGCTAGAGGTTGAAGAAGAAAGACACAAGGAAGAACTCGCTCTAGATCATCTTCTTTATTGATCTCCACAGGTTACAAGTTTCTCAGTACAAGGCAAGAAACCCTAATGGCATCTTTGACTAGACAAACTACTTTACAAAGTTACTTTAATCATAGATGACACCGGGGTCTTCTTTAATCAGGGAGGCTGACGTCCTCCAGCTTCTTTGATCATCATCCTCCTCTTTATCGTCAGGCCTTCGTTTAAAGCTACTTTGCTTAGCTCATCTTTGTCCTCTAGCTCTGAAGAGAATCTTTGACCAGTCTGCCGACATGCTCTTCTTTCCGGTAGCCCGGTGTCTTTTCTATCCGGTTCCGGTATACTCCTCTTGGGGATACCGGCTTAGCTTTACTTAGCCAAACTCTTGTCTTTGTGCTCCGGTATAAACATTAAACCGATATCTTGATGGCTCAAACCATCCGGTTTGGCATGCCTTTGGCATACCGGGGGTTATCCCCCCAACAACGCTTCCGGATGAAACTCAATCCGGCAAAATGTACCTTCGGCGTTCCGGCCGGAAAACTACTCGGTTTCCTAGTATCAAGCCGCGGTGTAGAGGTGAATCCGGTAAAGATCCGGGCCATCGAAAGAATGATAATACCGCAAGATCTTAAAGATGTGCAAAAGTTTACCGGAAGCTTGGCATCGCTAAACCGGTTCATAAGCAGGTTGGGAGAAAAGGCTTTGCCACTCTATGCTTTAATGGAAAAATCCGATACCTTCGTCTGGACCCCTCAGGCAGACGCAGCGTTCAAAGAACTTAAGAAAATGCTGGCCACGGCACCGGTATTGGCTTCACCTTTGGAAAGGGAACCCATGCTGCTTTACATAGCTGCAACAAACCGGGTTGTGAGCGTTGTGGTCGTGGTAGAAAGAGAAGAGGAAGGAAAAACCGTGTAGAGGCCGGTATACTACCTGAGCGAGGTGCTCTCCCTCTCAAAACAAAACTACCCGCACTTCCAGAAAATGACTTATGGCGTGTTCATGGCCGCTACAAAGCTCAAGCACTATTTTGAGGAGCACCCAATGAAAGTGGTGAGTGAGGCACCCATTTCGGACATCATGGGCAACAAAGATGCTAGCGGCAGGATTGCCAAATGGGCGATTCAGTTGTCACCCTACGTACCGGCGTACGAAAGGAGAGATGCCATAAAATCACAAGCCTTGGCATATTTTATAGTCGATTGGGCGGAAATGCAGTACAAGCCACCGGAACAGAAAATAGAGTACTGGAAGATGCACTTTGATGGATCCAAACTCAAGGAGGGTCTAGGTGCCGGTGTGGTTCTCACCTCACCAAAAGGAGATCACCTGCGGTATGTTCTGCAGATACACTTCAGGGCGTCGAACAACGTCGCTGAGTACGAAGCTCTGGTTCATGGGCTCAAAGTCGCAAAAGAAATCGGTGTACACCAGATCATTTGCTACGGCGATTTGGATCTTGTGGTACAGTAATGTTCCGGGGATTGGGACGCAAAAGATGCCAACATGGCCTCATACTGGTTTCATGTGCAAAAGATTGCCGGATTCTTCGAGGGGTGCGAGTTCCACCATGTGCCGCGGGCAGAAAATGAAGCTGCGGATACACTTTCCAAGCTGGGCTCGTCCAGGCAAGAAATTCCTCCCGGAATAGCCTTGGCTCACCTGAGAACACCATCAATCAAACCAAGTCCGGAATCTGAGTCAATTTTTGTACCGGAGTCACATGTTGTACCAATGGACATTGACGAAGGAAACCCGGGGACTGCTTCAGCTAACCCGGGGACTTCAGGATCTAAACCGGAGGAAACCATGATGGTGGATTACATGGACATTTTTTTTTTTGAGAATTTACAGCAGGAGAATCTCCTACTGTGTAATTTTATTCAAAGGATTTTTTTTGTTTTTTTACATAGCAGGATCCTATGTACAAGGTCCACCATCGTGGAGCCTAGAAGACTATCTAAACAGGGAGGTAAGCAACCTTTTTTATCGACACTTGTTGATCAGCAAGGTAAAGAGGGTGAGGATTACTATAGGGATACAAGTGCAATCAAGTCTTGGAGAGGTGATCGGAGACTATCTTTAATTCTGCAGTTGAGGATTTTCAGGTCTTCTGTAAGTTGCCTCTTCCAGTTTTGAATATCTGGTCGGACACCATCAAAATGTGCTCTGTTACGAATTTTCCAAATGTTCCATGCTCCCAGTATCATCATCTCCATAAACAGAGGCTTGTTCCATGTTTGTTTGGCATCCGAGATCATATCATCCATTGACCGAGAGGTGTCCCACTCCACACCAAGTCTCTCCCAACATTCAGCACTGAACTCACATGTAAAGAACAAATGATTTCTGGTTTCGTCTACTCCTGAGGTGCAGGTTAAGCACGAAAAAACTGAACCGATGTTAAAGTGTCTTCGGCGTAGCATGTCTCTGGTGTTGAGTCTATCGACGAGCATTAGCCAAGCAAAAACCTTATGTTTCATGGTGCATCTCGCTTTCCAGATCTCACCTAGACATTTGGGTGGTTGGATATTGTGGAAGCAATGGGCGTAGAAGTCCTTCGGCTTGTAAGCGTCGCTCCCCCAAACCGGACTCCAGATGTCCGGGGAGAGACTATGAATTGTTTCTGTGTCAAGGCTGTCCCTGAGTTGGGTTAGCTCAGCATATGCTTCGATTGTGAGGGGTAATAAGAAATGATCTCTTGGCTCTTGTAGTTCCATGAAGTGTTTGACTGAGACATCCTCCTCCAGCGTGAACGAGAATAATCTGGCGAATTTGTTGCATGCTAGGGGCTTGGACCAGTTGTCCTTCCACAAGAGTACCGAGTCCCCAGACATAATTTTACATTGACTGCTACCTCTCAAAATATCAACCAGACCCAGCACATCTCGCCATCAAAATGATCCACCGGGTTGAGCATGGGGAATTTTGTCTTCATAGTATTTCGCCCAGATAATTTGTACCCATGGGATATCACACCTTCTATAGAACTTGTCTAGGTGTTTTAGGAGGAGGGCTTTGTTCTGTACTTGCAAGTTGATCACTCCTAATCCACCCTTGTTTCTTGGCTGACAAACCATATCCCATGAGGCCAAAGATTGGCATTTTTCCTCTCCATTCACAAACTTGCGCCAGAGGCAATGTCTTCTTGCCCGATCACAAAACTCAAAGATTTTCATTGGTACCTTTAGGGTGCACATTGCAAATGTTGCCAATGGTGTTATTGCAGCATTGATGTATGTTAGTCTGCCACCGTATGTAAGCCAAAGTGCCGAGCTGGACAGTCTCCTTTCAACCGCACAGACCAACGGCATAAGGTCTTCGACCGTGGGACGAGTGGTGCCCATTGGGAGGCCCAGATAGGTGAACGGCATCGATGCCACTTGACAGCCAATAGCATTCGCTAGGGATGAAGCTTCTTCACTTGAGATGTTGATGGGGATAATCTGCGTTTTGCTAAAGTTGATCTTTAGACCCGTGCTCTGAGCATAGGCTTGTAGGATGGATTGCATGGTTCTGAGCTGGTCCGTCGAGGCCGGCATGACCACTAGCGTATCGTCGGCATACTGTATGATGGGATAGTCTTCGCTGGCTGGTTGGGGAATCGGTAACTGTAAAAGTCCTTCACTATGAGCTGAGTTGACTACAGACTGGAGCAGATCGCCAATAGACACAAAAAGTAATGGGGACAAGGGGTCTCCTTGACGAACACATCGCCGACACTTGAATTCAGTTCCAGGGACGCCATTGAGAAGGACTGCAGAGCTGCCAGACTCAAGCACTAATCTCACCATATTGATCCAGTTTCTATCAAAACCTTTCAATCTAAGTATCTCAAGAATAGTGTGGTGTTCGACAGTATCGAAGGCCTTTTCGAAGTCGATTTTCAGCACTACACAGGGCGCACCTGAGGCGTGACACTGATGTATGTACTCGAAGGCCCAAGCGAGGCAGTCTTGTATAGTGCGGCTTTTGATGAATCCGTATTGATTACGGTGTACCAACCGAAGGATCCATTTCTGTAGACGGTCTGCAAGCAGCTTTGTGAGGATTTTCAACACGCAGTTTAGTAGAGAGATTGGGCGATAGTCATTGGCTGTTTCAGGGGCTAGTTTCTTTGGGATGAGGGTGATCAGAGAGCTGTTTAGGCATTGTAGAGATATCTTTCCTTCCCAAAAGTCACTGCATAGCGCATAAAAATCTGATTTGATGATGTTCCAGCAAGATTTCAGAAACAAGCCATTGAACCCGTCCGGTCCTGGGGCTTTGTCAATCGGAAGCTTTTGAACCACCTTGTCTATTTCATCATGGGTAAACGGAGCAGAGAGGGTTTCCAGACCTTGTACTGAATGAACCAGGGCCTCAAGGTCTAGGCAGATGTCTGGGGTGGCAGAGATACCCATGCGATTTTTGAATGCAAGGTGGAATGCTGCAGCAATTTCAGAATGAGTGTCCAAGCAGCGCCCATCATGGTCAACGATGCTTGCAATATTATTTCTTCGATACCTTTCGGTAGCTCTTGCGTGAAAGAACTTTGTGTTCTCATCCCCTAGCTTCGCCCAACGGTATGTGCACCTCTTTTTCCAGTATTTGTTTTTGTAATCTAGCAGTCTCAACAGATGGCGTTTCAGGATCACACGGAGATTCCATTCAGGTCTTGTGAGGACCCTTTTGTCTTCGATGTCATCAAGTACCTCCAGCACTTTGTTGCAGTTTTCAATCACCAAGCTCAATTTAGATATGGACTTGCTCCAGTGCTTAAGATCGCTGCGTAGACGCTTCAGCTTAGCAGAAAGCACCTGGGCGCTATTTTGAGTTCTTACTGGCTTAGACCAGCTGTTCTGTACCGTTTCCTGGAATCCTGGATGCAATGGCCAAAAGTTCTCGAATCTGAACATTTTGCACTTAGGAATAGCTGTTTCAAAGGACACCACACACGGCACATGGTCTGAAACCGGCTTTGCAAGAGGTTTAACCTGCGTGTTGGGGAAGACCGAGGTCCACTCAACTGTGCTGAAGAACCAATCAAGCTGTTCAAGGAGTGGTTGCTCTTGCATGTTGCTCCAAGTATACATTCTTCCCTTGAGTGGCAACTCGACCAAGGCATGTTTACTGATGATTTCATTGAATTTCATCATGTCATCTATGTTACCACCTGTACGGTTTCTGTTTTCGGTTGATCTCATGAAGTTGAAGTCTCCGAGGATGAGCCAGAGTTCATCATGCTGCACGTTAATATTTTCGAGCCAATTAACAAATTCAATTCTGCCCTCCCCAGAGCAAGGTCCATAGATGTTAGTGAGTTTCCAAGAGTGGTGGGATTTGGTGGAGGAGAAGGTTATAGTGAGCGCGAAGTTTTCTCTGTGGATAACAAAACCTGAGAAGAGCGAACTACACCAGATGATTATGAGACCGCCCGAGGCACCACGAGACGGGATATATTCGAATTTATCAAAACGGCGCGGCGCAAATTTACGAATAAAAGAATGATCAAAATGAGATTTTTGGTCTCTTGTAAACAAATGACCGAACAACCACACTCCTCGATTTTATTACTTAGAGCAAGACATTTGTCATCGGCGTTTAAGCCTCTGACGTTCCAACAAAGGATCGACCAGAAAGTGTTTAACATCATGAACGACTAGATAAGAAAGACGCTAAGACAGACTCAAGGCACACACGAAAGCTCGAGACAAGAACGAGCGACACACACGCACACTAAAACGACGGAACGACCTCGAGGTTCCGGACACGACGCGAGGAGTGGGTACTGGGGCTCTACGCCGCTGCGTCATCTTCATCTCCGCTTGGGGCCTGCAGAAGCTCTTGAGTAACCTCCTCTTCTGGGACACCACAAAGGTTGACTGCAACATGCTGGAGCACTTGAACTGGGGTCGGCGGCGGCACTTGATCCTCCTCATCGTTTCTGGTTATCCTGTTGTTGCTCACTGGTATGACAGCAGATTCAGGTGCAGACATGGGCTCAATGGTCAGGGTCTTGGCAGGCTTGACATGTGACTTGCGAGACGTGCGGTCCGTGATCAGCTGCTGCTTGAAGCCTTGGTACTTGTTGTTGCGTGGGCTACGGCGCAGGGGTCCAACACTGACCGGGGTCTGGCGGCGACGCTTGCGGGCAGCAGAGGTGCTGCTCTCAGGTTCATCATATATGGCTCCTTGAGTAACATGGTCCTAGGGTTGGAAGGGGACAATAGCCCAGGGGTTCTCAGCTTGCTCTCGGATGGGCCCCCACACTGGGAAGGTCAGGTTACCAACAGGGTTGTGAGCAGCTGAAATCTGAACTTCGGCAATAGCAGCAGCCAGGGCATCAGATAGGTTCACGGCATGCTGGACGTTCATGAGGACATACTGATCTTCTGTGCCCTCTGAGTCAGATGAGTTCATTCCTTCCAGATCAAAGTTAACATCTTCCAGGTCATCATAAACATTGTTTGCAGGGGTACTACCGTCAACATCATTGGCACCTTGCTCCACTGGGATGGAGTTGAGTTGCACGAGGCTACCAGGGGGAGGCTGTGGAATGGTGATTTCATCAGGCTGCTCTGGCTGAGGGATGGTAACGTCATCTGTCTTCTCGGCCCCATTGTACTGCCACCATTGCTGAATAACAACATTGCCATGTTCTGCTGCTGGTGCATCATCGACCACAAAGGGGTGAGGGTTTGCGCCATTGGGAGGAAGAGGTTCCTCCGGTCCAACAACTGGAGGTGGGACAAGGCTAGCAGCAGCATGAGCTCCAAAGCCCCTAAGCAGATAAACTGGGACAATCCAGGACCTATTTTATCCACCCATCTGCCTCAGGGTAATGCTACGAGGAACCAGTGCATCTTCCATCAGGCGTACCCTGACCAGAACTCTTGATCTATTGCCTGTGGGGTCGTGCCAGAGCAGGGACTCACCAAAGCTAGCACAAGCTTGCCCAAGGTAGAAGTCAGTCTGGTAGTCCAGCGGGAATCCGAGGAAGAGGATCCAACGCTCCTGCCCAACAGGAGCCAGACGCAGGTTGAGAGCCTCATCGTGCCTTACAAATCGTGGATTACATGGACGTTGATGTGCCAGTTTTTCTGGTTCGAGAAGCACCAACTTGGGTTAAACCTATTAAGGAATTCCTGATCAATGGTGGCTTACCAGCGGATGAGGTAGAATCGAGAAGGATTCAGAGAAGATCCAAGGCCTATACCATCATCAATGGAGAAATGTACAAGCGAAGTGTTACCGGTGTCCTCCAAAGATGTGTGGAACCGGAGGAAGGAAAAGAAATGCTCCTAGAAATTCACCAAGGGGAGTGCGGGCACCATGCTTCATCCAGAGCGTTGGTAGCAAAAGTGTTCCGGCATGGGTTCTACTGGCCCACTGCCTTGCAAGATGCTGAGGACTTAGTCCGGAGATGCAACGGGTGCCAGAGGTACGCCAAGCAAAATGATACCCCAGCATCCGGTTTAAAAACAATACCGATAACCTGGCCATTCGCTGTGTGGTGCCTGGACATGGTTGGCCCATTCAAAACGGCAAGAGGAAGTATGACCCACATCCTAGTGATGGTGGATAAGTTTACCAAGTTGTTGGAGGTTAAGCCAATTGCAAAGTGCGATGGGCACACTGCGGTGAAGTTCTTGAAAGATGTGATTTTGCGGTATGGATACCCGCACAGTATCATAACTGACAACAGAACGAACTTTGCTCAAGGAGAGTTTAAGGCATTGTGTGAGGACAACAATATCCGGTTGGATTTGTGTTCTGTGGCACACCCACAAGGCAATGGCCAAGTGGAAAGAATCAATGCACTTGTGCTTTCCGGTATCAAACCGAGGCTTATCGAACCACTTGAAAAAACGCCAGGCTGTTGGCTTGATGAACTACCATCAGTACTGTGGAGCATAAGAACCACACCAAACCGGTCTACCGGATACACACCATTCTTCATGGTCTATGGAGTAGAAGCAGTCATACCAACCGACATTATCCATGACTCACCACGGGTTCAACTCTATACCGAAGAAGAGGTAAAAGAGGCCTGAGAAAACGATGTGGACTTGCTCGAGGAAAAAAGAGAGCTGGCTTTGGCAAGATCAGCCATATATCAGCAAAACCTCATACGCTATCATAACCGGAAGGTTAATCCGAGAGTGTTCCGGGAAGGGGACCTAGTGCTACGCTTGGTGCATCGCACTGAGGTGCGGCACAAACTCTCGTCTCCATGAGAAGGACCTTTCATTGTGAGCAAGGCTCTGCACAATGATGCCTATTACCTAATCGATGCACATGAATGGAAGGAAGGAAAGAAGGACAGGTCCGGAGATGAAACCAAGCGCCCATGGAACATAGCTTTGCTGCGCCCTTTCTATTCCTGAAGATGTTGTGTAAGGAGTTCCTTTTTGTACCTTATTTGCTATGAATAAAAGACACCGGCACCTCGAATGAATCTCGGGGACTGCCTTTACCGGAATTGCATGCAATATGTTTATTTTTTCTGTACACTCTTCGACTCTGCTGTTGTCCGAAACCCGGCTGAAAGAACATCTCTCATATTATGTTTTGAGTGTTTGATGTCAATATATGTGATACACTAATGGTTGTTTAAGTGGTACAGGGATTATATAGATACATTTGTATGTGTGTTGGATGTAGTCAGTGCTGTCAAAAAGAATCAGCAAAAAGTTCATCAGGCCGGATAATCCGGGCCGGATATTTCCAAAATATCCGGCCCCCAATTTCGGCTAAGGACTTGAGGAAAAGCAGCTCGGTATAGGGGCCGGACATTTGCCGGATATTGTCCCGTTTTGTCCCAGGGCCGGATTATCCGGACCGGACATTTCAAGAATATCCGGGGCCCTCGAAAACGGCTAAGGACCTGAAGAAAAGTGTGTCTGGATAGGGGCCGGACAATTGCCCGGACATTGTCCTGGTTTTGTACCAGGAGGCCGGATTATCCGGGGGGGGGGGCGGATTATCCGGCCCTAACTTAGGCCGGATTATCCGGCCCCCCGGAAGGCTCAACGGCTGGATTTTGGGGAGGGGTATTTATACCCCTCTTCTTCTTCCTTTCCCCTTTGCTCAATCATTGCAAAAATATCTGCCAAGCTTCACCACCATTAGAGCCACCTCAAGAAACACAAGATTTGCAAGATCTCCTTCCTCCCCCAACCAAAGCTCTTGATCTTTGGAGATTCGAAGGAGAAGCCACCGATCTACATCCTCACCGAAGCGTTTTTCATTTCCCCCTCATTTGTTTGAGGGATCTCATGCTAGTGTTCCTATTTGGTTCCCTAGTTGATTTGTGTTGATGTGTTGTTGTTGATTGTTGTATTGTTACAGATTTGGGAGCCTCCAATTCAGTTGTGGATGTGTGCCCCAAGAACCTTGTAAAGGCCCGGTTTCCGCCTCGAGGAAATCCCTTAGTGGAAGTGGGCTAGGCCTTTGTGGCGTTGCTCATAGGAGATCTGAGTGAAGCCTTCGTGGCTGTTGGTTTGGCTTTCGTAGCAACCACACTCCTCCAAACGTAGACGTACCTTCTTGCAAAGGAAGGGAACTACGGGAATCATCTCCGTGTCATCGTGTGCTCCACTCTCGGTTACCTCTATCCTATTATATCTCTTATATTGTGTAGCTATATCTTGCTTAGTTGCTTATCTTGTCATATAGGTAAATTCACTTAGTTGCATATCTAGAGAATTTACCTTTGTGTCAAGCCTAAATTGAAAAAGAACTAAAAATTGGTTAGCACCTATTCACCCCCCCATCTAGGTGCGGCATACAATCCTTTCAATTGGTATCAGAGCCTCGGCTCTTATTTCGGGCTTAACCGCCTAAGAGTATGCCGGACGATGGGCCTGCGGAAGGGGCCGCTAAGATGGTCTCCATGGATGACATCAATTCGTTGAGGTCCTCCATGGAAGCTCAAATGGAGAGCATGAGAAAGATGATCTCCGAGCTTTTGACTCCGGTCCTCCCTAGGGCTCCCATAGTAGAGGTAAAGGACACGGGTGTGTTAGAAGAGGGAGGTGCTTCGGTATTACCCTCATCTACCAAACCCGTGGATGGTGACAACTCAACTAGTGGAGGTGAGAGCTACAATCGAGTGGCTCCACCTTTCCTATCTCCCGATATACCGGTTCCCCATCCTCATATGAACATTCGGGGCGACCCACCTAAGTTTTCCATTGATAATTTCGATACTTGGCAATTTGAGTTTCGCTCTCATGTTTGCAGTGCCTCCAATGAACTTTGGAGAATCATCTTGGAAGGCTTCAAGCCATACAACCCCGACAAGTTGACTAGAAGAGAAGCGGTTGATAGTCAACTCAACAACACCGCCTTGCACATGATTCAAACTAGTGTGGGGACAAAGGACTTGCATCGTGTTCGGAACTACACCACCGCCAAGGAAGCTTGGGATGGTTTGGCCGCTAGTTGCATTGGAAGTGAGAGCACAAGGAGGAACAAGTATAATGCTCTTAAGAATAAAGCCGAAGGGTTCATGAGGCTACCGGATGAAGATCATGAAGTCATGTATGGAAGACTTCTCACCGTTGCCGATGCCTTCCGGCTTATTGGTGCCACCCACATCAATGACTCTTGGATCAAGGAGAAGTACATTGAATGCATGATGCCATTTGTACCCATTGATGTCAAGACTCTTGTGGGGAGGGAATGCTATTCCTCTCTCACCTCTCAACAAGTCGTGCACGAGATGCAAGCTCTCAAGGTGCTTGAGCAAAACTCTCATGATTCTCGCAATCGACCTCTTGGGATGACAAAAGGTTCCAACCTTGCCTTGGCGGTCAACTCCGTTGAAGAAGTGATTCCTCAAGAATCTTATAGGGCATCTTGGAGTATGTCCTATCCGGAAGACTTGGAACACCACTACCATGACCACATGGCATTCCATGCTAACTCTTTTTGGGTTGACCCATCCAAGGCCAAGGAAGACAACATCAAGAGAAACAACTCAAGGGGGTTCACAAGTTCGGGCCCAAGAACAAGATCTTGCTACAATTGTGATGACAAGCGCCACTTCATTGCCGAGTGCCCTTATGAGAATAGGGAGACTCATGGTGGAAGGCTCATTCCCAAGGACAAAAGCAAAGACTCAAAGGGCAAATATTCAAAAGCCCCCAAGAAGAAATTCTACAACAACAAGACCAAGAAGGGCAAGAGGCCCTCAAAGATTGTGCTAGTGACTAGGGAAGAATATTCTTCCGATGAAGTTGAAAGCTCTAGTGATGATGAAGATGAAGAAAGCTCAAAGGAGGTGGCCGCCATTGTCACCACCAACATTCCCTCTTCATCCCTCTTTGAATCCCCCAATGAAAGTCCTCATATCAAGAATGCACATTGCTTCATGGCAAGGTCCTCCTTGGACACATCTATTGTGCTATCCACTCAAGAAGAGTATACCTCCGGAGATGATGATGTTGATGATGAAGATGATGCAACCTCTAATGGATTGGTCGCTCTTGCCTCCCTCTCCACTAACTCTTCATCACCAAGTGAATCCCCCAATGAGGTCATTCATGTGGAGGAAGAAAGTTGCCTCATGGCTAAATCCTCCGAGGTATCATCCCCTAACCCCTCTATGCCTATCATTTCAAGTGATCTAGGGGTTGATCTTGCTAGTCTAAAAGTGAAACAAGAAATGCTAGAGTTTGATGATTTCATTCTTAACCTACAAGGTAATACTAAAAAGCATGTTTCAAACCTCATGGTTCGTATGGCTCAACTAAATGGTACTCTTGAGAAAAAATGCCAAATAGAGAGAGAAGATGCTCTTGAACTACATGCTCTTAGAAATGCCCTTGAGGAAAGCCAAGAAACCATAGCTTCTCTTGAAGAGAGGTTAGAAAATCTTGGAGATCCTCAAGATAAAATTAACAAGCTCACTAAAGCTAGAGATCTTGCTAGAGCTAAGACTAAAGTGCTTTCAAAGGAAAAGGCCAAATTTGGTGTTGATCATGAGAAACTTGTGAGAGATCTAGATGATCTAGACAAGGCACACAAAGCCTTGAAGAGTGAATACTCTCTTCTCTCCAAGTCTTATGAGCAACTTCAAATTAGGCTTGCTTCATATGACATACCTAGCACCTCTACTCCTTCATGTGATCATGCAAATATTATTGAGGAAAATGCTAGGTTGAAGGATGAACTTGCTAAGGCCTCCTCTCCCCAAAGTAAACTTTCTTTGAATGATCTTTTGAGTAAGCAAAGATCAAACAATGGGAAGGAGGGCCTTGGTTATAATGCCAAGGCAAAGAAGGCAAACAAGCAAAAGGCCAAGCCCGCACAAGAGAAGAAGAAAGCCATCACTAATGGTGAAGCCTCCAAGGGCAAAACCATAAATGATGATGATGCGGGAATTGCTAACCCTCACTATGTTTTATTTAAAGATTATTATGGTGATGTTTATGCTAAATATGTTGGCCCATATGATGGTTATGTTGCTTGGTCTATTTGGGTCCCAAAGACCCTTGTTGCTAACAAAAGAGGACCCATTGAGAAATGGGTACCTAAATCCAAGAATTGATCTCATGTAGGACTATGCCGCCGGAGGTTCAAAATGGGTACTTGATAGTGGATGTACAAGTCATATGACCGGCGGCAAGAACCTCGTCAAGGAGTTGAGGCCTAACATAAATGATATCACCGTCTCCTTTGGCGATAATTCTACATCCGAGGTATTGGGTTTTGGCAAGGTTGTGGTTGCACACAACATTACTCTTGTGGATGTCATGCTTGTCAAAACTCTTGGTTACAATTTGCTTTCCGTTTCCGCCCTTGGCAAGATGGGTTTCGCCGTCTTTATTGATAATGATATTGTGGTCCTCTTGTGGAGCAAGACTCTAAAAGTCGCTTTCGTTGGGTATCGCGAACACAACTTGTATGTGGTGGACTTTTCGGGGACCACCACGACAAGTGCGATGTGCCTATTCGGAAAGGCGGACGTGGGTTGGTTGTGGCATCGCCGCCTAGCCCATGTCAACATGAGAACTTTGCAAAGTCTTCACAAGGGGAACCATATTGTGGGACTAATGGAAAATGTGTCTTTTGCCAAAGATCGTGTTTGTAGGGCTTGTGTTGAAGGCAAAATGCATGACTCTCCGCATCCAAGCAAGACTATCATCTCTTCCAAGAGGATCTTGGAGCTCCTTCATGTGGATCTCTTTGGTCCCGTTACTCATGCAAGTCTTGGTGCGAAGAAACATTGCTTGGTGATTGTTGATGACTACTCAAGATACACTTGGGTCTACTTTCTCAAGACGAAAGATGAGACTCAACAAATATTCATTGACTTTGCTACCGAGGTGCAACGACAACACAACCTCCTCATTATGGCAATAAGAAGTGACAACGGCTCCGAGTTCAAGAACTATACACTCAATGATTTTCTTAGTGATGAGGGGATTCGACATCAATATTCCGCTGCTTACACCCCTCAACAAAATGGTGTTGCGGAGAGGAAGAACCGGACTCTTATGGATATGGCAAGATCTATGATGGCGGAGTATAAATCCCGCTATAACTTTTGGGCGGAAGCCATCTCCACCGCTTGCCACTCCTCTAACCGGCTCTATCTCCGCAAGGGCTTGAACAAGACTCCATATGAAATACTCACCGGGAACAAGCCTAATATCTCATACTTCAAGGTGTTCGGGTGTAAGTGTTTCTACAAAATCAAAGGAGTTCGTTTATCTAAATTTGCTCCTAAAGCTTTGGAGGGTATATTTGTTGGTTACGGTGCCGAATCTCACACTTATAGAGTCTTTGATATAGCCTCCGGGATTATCATCGAATCTTGTAGTGTGAGGTTCGAAGAAAATGATGGCTCCCAAGTGGGGCAAGTTGATGTATGTGCAGGTGATGAAATACCTCAAGATGCCATAGTAAGAATGGGTGTGGGATTTTTCCGCCCCATTGAGGGACACGGTGTGGCGTCTCGGGAAGAACTATGCTCTACCACGGTGGAGCCCTCATCCTCTCAACATCAACAAACCCCATCTCTTGAAGCTAATGATGCACCAACCCAAGAACAAGAAGAAAACCCTCCCTCTCATGAACAAGATCAAGGACAAGATCAACCAAGAATTCATGATGGCTCCGATGAGTATCCATTTGATATTTGCGCTTCACCAAATATTGTCCAAGATCAAGCACATGAGGATGAGCATTCTCAAGAAATTGAGGAAGCTCAAATTGAAGGTCAAGACGGGGACCCAAATGATCAAGTTGATCAAGTGACACCTCCAAGGCCAAGAAGAACCAAGGAGGAGATCGAGGCCCGTCGTCTAGCAAGAAGAGAAAGGCAACTTGAGCGTCTTGAACACACACATGACAAGGTTCTTGGTGATGTAAGGGCAAAGGTTTCCACAAGAAGGCAATTGGCTAACTTTAGCAATCATCATGCTTATATCTCCTTAGTGGAACCCAAGAAAGTATTTGAAGCCCTTGAAGATTCGGATTGGTTGGAAGCTATGCATGAAGAACTCAACAACTTCAAGCGCAACAAAGTGTGGACCTTAGTAGAGAAGCCAAAGGGGTGCCGCAATGTTATAGGCACTAAATGGATTTTCAAGAACAAGCAAGATGAATTTGGAAATGTTGTGAGGAACAAGGCAAGATTGGTGGCTCAAGGGTTTTCTCAAGTTGAGGGAATTGACTTTGGGGAAACCTATGCTCCCGTGGCTCGCCTTGAGTCCATCCGTATCCTTCTTGCTTATGCATCGCATCATAACTTTAAGTTACAACAAATGGATGTGAAAAGTGCTTTTCTTAATGGTCCTTTGCATGAAGAGGTTTATGTTAAGCAACCCCCGGGGTTCGAGGATCTCAACTTTCCTAACCATGTCTACAAGCTTGATAAAGCACTTTATGGTCTCAAACAAGCTCCTAGAGCTTGGTACGAGCACCTTAAGGAATTGTTGGTAGACCGTGGGTTTGATGTTGGGCTAATCGACCCCACTCTTTTTACTAAGAGGGTCAATGGGGAGCTTTTCGTTTGCCAATTATATGTTGATGATATTATATTTGGCTCGACTAACAAAGCTTTCAATGATGAATTCTCAAAGCTTATGACCGATAGGTTTGAGATGTCTATGATGGGAGAGATGAAGTTCTTCCTTGGTTTTGAGATCAAGCAATTGAGGGAAGGAACCTTCATCAATCAAGCAAAATATCTCCAAGACATGCTCAAGAGGTTCAAGATGACCGAGATGAAGGGTGTGGCCACTCCTATGGTCACCAAATGTCATCTTGCACTAGATCCCAATGGTAAAGAGGTGGATCAAAAGGTATATCGCTCCATGATTGGATCCTTGCTTTACCTTTGTGCATCTAGACCGGACATAGTGTTGAGTGTTGGTGTGTGTGCAAGGTATCAAGCTTCTCCTAAGGAGAGCCACATGATGGCTCTCAAAAGGATCTTTCGATATTTGGTTGATACCCCAAGATATGGTATTTGGTACCCCAAAGGCTCAAGTTTTATTCTCAATGGATATACCGATGCGGATTGGGTGGGTGACAAGGATGATAGGAAATCAACTTCCGGGGCTTGCCAATTCCTTGGTAGGTCTTTGGTGTGTTGGTCTTCTAAGAAGCAAAATTGTATATCTCTCTCCACCGCCGAAGCCGAATATGTTGCCGCCGCAAGTGGATGCACTCAATTGTTATGGATGAGGCAAACTTTAAAGGAATACGGTGTCATTTGTGACAAAGTGCCTCTATTGTGTGACAATGAAAGTGCCATCAAGATTGCCTATAATCCGGTGCAACATTCAAGAACGAAGCATATTGAGATCCGGAATCATTTCATTAGGGATCATGTTGCCCGTGGTGATATTGAGCTTATCTATGTTCCAACCAAAGATCAACTTGCCGATATATTCACGAAGCCTCTTGATGAAGCAAGGTTCACTTATTTGAGGAATGAGCTAAATATCATTGATTCAAGGAGTATAGCTTGACCATCTTGCAAACACACCTTTGTCTCAAAACTTTATTTGGTTTAGATGTGGGCATGGAAATAGGGGGAGTGCGGTTTAAATTATTGAGCTATCCCTCCCCCATAATGCCAACATTAAGAAATCATTCTCTTAATATCATATGTTGATATGTGAGCGTCAATGATGAGTAGTGGCTTGGACCCAAGATATATCTTTGCGGTGCCATGCCACAATACTCATATATGGTGGCCTAGGCCACCACACTCTTCTTTGTGAAGAGTTGGAGTTATTTGGATCTTATCGCTTTTTATTTGTCAACTCCATGTTCTTATGGGAAATCACTCTAGTTTGGCCTTATTTGCTCATATCTTGCAAACTTGAGTGATCATGTACCATTAACAGTTTGAGTCTTCTAAACCTAAGCCTACACTCATCTATAAGCCATTTCCATCTTGCTCATTTGTCATGTTTGGTAAAAACTTGGAGTTTGAGGTTTCTCGGTCGGATGATCTAGGTTGCCCCATCTTATTGGTAAATATGCATCTTATATGTGAGGTGATAGTTTATTGCACCACATATGGGTTCGCAAATAACCAACTAAAGATAGGCGGGATTGACGGTGTTCTGAAATTTTCCAGAACACCGGATAATCCGCCCCCCAGGCGACCCGGAAAATCCGGCCCGGCCGGATTATCCGCCCTAAACTAGGGCCGGATTATCCGGCCTGGGCAGATCTTGAAAGGGTTGAGGACGAGGCCGCGGGGGGCAATCGGTTCATACCACCCCCACGCGCCTCTCTCTCCTCTCTCTCCTCTCAAGGTCGCCGGAGCCTCTCCTCCTCGCCGGAGCCGCCCCGTCCACTCCCTCCCGGAGTTTTTGGGTGGATCGGGTGCTCCTCCCTCCTAGCTACCTTCTCCTCCAAGCGGCTTTCGCAATGGATGCGGGTATGACTCACAATCCCTAACCCTAGGTGTTGTGATTTGTATGTGCTATTTTCTTGGTGGATTTGGTGTCTAGTTGTTCCAAATCGCTTGTAGTGTACTCCTCTTGCATGCTATAAGGCCGATCTGTTCCAAGACAAGTTGTTGATTGCAAAATCTGCTAGATTCGCAGGGCCGGATTATCCGGCCCCCGCGAGGACCGGATTATCCGGTCTGGCCGGATTATCCGCCCCCTTGGGGCACCGGATTATCCGGCCTGGAGCTTCATCGCCACTGCAGTTTTGATTCAATCTATCTTGTTTTAGACTTGTACCAGCTTATAGTATGTTTCTAGAGTGCATTACTGTATCATACATGACTTATGAGCATTATCTTCTCTTTGCTATCCATCTTTGCTATTCACAGGTCGTACTTCTCGGGGTGCTCGGAGACGCCCAAGGGCTGATCGTTCAAGTGATGAGTTCGCGTCCAACGCTCCTCGCAAGTCAACCTCATCTAGGCACAAGAACAAGGCGTCAAGGGAAAACTACAAGACCATGGACCCTGTTTCTTATTCTGCTATCCGCATGAAGAACTGGTATGAAGACCTCCCAAGGGATGAAGAGACAGAGGGCAGAAAATACTGGTGCATGGAACAGGAGTTCATCTATAAGGATATCTATGAGCCCATGAAGAAAGTACGTCCCATGCAAGCTATCGATGTGGACGTTCTGGCAGTCAACAATCACTTTGAGGATGCCATCTGGGTGACTGGTAGGATGGGCTTGAAGGATTTGATGAAGATTCAATGTGACTATAGTCCAGAGTTGGTGAAGCAGTTCTTTGCTACGTTGGCCATCAAGAAAGATGAGGACCGTACTATGGAATGGATGTCTGGCTCCACTCACTGTAGTGCCACCTTGCGCCGTTTTGCTGCTATTCTTGGAGTTCCTGCAGAAGGAGGCCGTCGTCTCCATGGACCTCAGAGGGCAGATAAGAATGCACTGTTTGATCTCTATACATCTGCTGGAAAAGTGGGAGAGACCAAGGGGCTGCTTACCATCTATGGTCAGTTACTCAGGTTCTTTCGGTCCACCATCGCTCCTAGTGGTGGTAACAATGATGCAATCCGGGGAACTCTTGTGGATCTCATGTACCTCAGCTTTCGGTGTGCTCGTGATGAGAATGAGGAACGTAACTACACTATTGATGTCATGGACTTCATCTTCCATGAGATTCATGATGCCATGGTCTCCCGCACCACTATACCTTATGCGCCTTACATCCAGCTCCTCATCAACAACACTGCGGGCGTGAGTGGTGAAGACTTGAGCGGGTACCCTTTGATGAAGCACTCTATCAAGAAGGCCTACAAGCTTAAGCCTGTCTCTTCTGTTGTACCTCCACCTGACTCCTTCATGGGTGATGCTCGTTCTAGTGGATTTGCTCCTGCTCGCCATCCTGACCTCCCTGCTATGAAGAAACAAGTGAACAGGCTTAGTTGGTTTCAGCGTTACATCCTTTGCATGAACATTGAGATCCATAAGGAGAACTTTGCGGCCAGCCGGGAGCGTGCTGAGATTAAGCATACTCAGGCGGTTATTCTGCACAAGCTCAGTGGTGAGCAAGGACCCCCTCCTCAGCCTCCAGTTCACCCAGGTTACAGTGGGTGGCATTCTGCACAGGTTCCGTGGAGTGATCTTGATAGTTGCATTCAAAGGTCCAGCCTCACTCGCCGCTCTCCGGATGCACCTGACACTGATGAAGAAGAAGAAGAAGAAGAAGAGGCGCACGAGTCCGATGATGAAGATGCCTCCGAGTGATCCCCATGGGGCGAGTAGCATCGCGCTTGTCCCCTTTTTGGCGTCTCGATGCCAAAGGGGGAGAAGCGTTCTATTAGGAACTCTCTCGGGGATTTGCATGGTTTGGGCACAAGCATATGCGTTTATCATTCCTTTATTGCTTGTGTTCCCTCTTATTTGAACTATTTGCTTTGGTTGTGTTCCGTTTAAAACTATGTGCTATGTGGTGTGAGACATTGTTATGGTTTTCGGATTTCTATATGTTGAGATCAAGGCTATTATATTATGTGTGATGCTATATCTCCGTATCTTATATCTACACATGGGTATGATTTCTTGCATCCTATCTCAACTTCATATTTGTATATGTCTCTTGTTAGAACTCATGATGGATACCTCTTGTGTTGAGGCACCTCGCTCCTATGTGTTGTGTATTTGTATTCAAATACAAATTACTTATATGCACACATGTAGGGGGAGTGCCTCTATGTTTTTGCCATCATGCTTGCCTCTATAGTAATTCTCTTGCAAATCCGTATATTGTCATCAAACACCAAAAAGGGGGAGATTGAAAGAACATCTCTCATATTATGTTTTGAGTGTTTGATGTCAATATAGGGATTATATAGATACATTTGTATGTGTGTTGGATGTAGTCAGTGCTGTCAAAAGAATCAGCAAAAAGTTCATCAGGCCGGATAATCCGGGCCGGATATTTCCAAAATATCCGGCCCCCAGAATTTCGGCTAAGGACTTGAGGAAAAGCAGCTCAGTATAGGGGCCGGACATTTGCCCGGATATTGTCCCGGTTTTGTCCCAGGGCCGGATTATCCGGGCCGGACATTTCAAGAATATCCGGCCCCCTCGAAAACGGCTAAGGACCTGAAGAAAAGTGTGTCTGGATAGGGGCCGGACATTTGCCGGACATTGTCCTGGTTTTGTACCGGGAGGCCGGATTATCCGGGGGGGTGGATTATCCGGCCCTAACTTAGGCCGGATTATCCGGCCCCCCGGAAGCTCAACGGCTGGATTTTGGGGAGGGGTATTTATACCCCTCTTCTTCTTCCTTTCCCCTTTGCTCAATCATTGCAAGAAATATCTGCCAAGCTTCACCACCATTAGAGCCACCTCAAGAAACACAAGATTTGCAAGATCTCCTTCCTCCCCCAACCAAAGCTCTTGATCTTTGGAGATTCGAAGGAGAAGCCACCGATCTACATCCTCACCGAAGCGTTTTTCATTTCCCCCTCATTTGTTTGAGGGATCTCATGCTAGTGTTCCTATTTGGTTCCCTAGTTGATTTGTGTTGATGTGTTGTTGTTGATTGTTGTATTGTTACAGATTTGGGAGCCTCCAATTCAGTTGTGGATGTGTGCCCCAAGAACCTTGTAAAGGCCCGGTTTCCGCCTCGAGGAAATCCCTTAGTGGAAGTGGGCTAGGCCTTTGTGGCGTTGCTCATAGGAGATCTGAGTGAAGCCTTCGTGGCTGTTGGTTTGGCTTTCGTAGCAACCACACTCCTCCAAACGTAGACGTACCTTCTTGCAAAGGAAGGGAACTACGGGAATCATCTCCGTGTCATCGCGTGCTCCACTCTCGGTTACCTCTATCCTATTCTATCTCTTATATTGTGTAGCTATATCTTGCTTAGTTGCTTATCTTGTCATATAGGTAAATTCACTTAGTTGCATATCTAGAGAATTTACCTTTGTGTCAAGCCTAAATTGAAAAAGAACTAAAAATTGGTTAGCACCTATTCACCCCCCCCTCTAGGTGCGGCATACGATCCTTTCACCGGCTTCATGGCAAGCAAGATAAACCGAAAGGTTTTTAGCACGTGAAAAACGAGAAGAAACCGAAAACAAACAATCCAAAGGAAAGTTTAACTAACCCCGGTTATATCGGTTTTTTGTGAAACATTTCGAATTATTTCTAAGTTCAAGAAAATGCTTGCTTGGCAAAAGAACTTTGAGTCTCATACGCCAAACACCCAAAAGAGGTAGGCAGAGCCAAAGCAAAAGAACCAAGTGTGCATCAGATTGGATGCGGAAACAAATCCGAAATCTTCACGAGGAAGATCAAAGCAAACCAAAACAAACCAAAGAGATCTTGATAACACAAGTACCGGCTTAATATATAAGTCTACCGGCCTACCGGTTAAATAAGAGTAGCACAACCAAAAGAACTTAGGTGTTGTATTACATCCTTCACCCCGGCATACCGGGGGTGAATTTAACAAACATTGGTGTGGTATATCGGAGAGGAGTTATCATGGCCAACAGGGGGCTCAGGAGCAGCTTCTTCTTCGGGGGCTTCAGCCTCGGCGTCAGCTTCGTCCTTGTCGGCCTCTTCTTCCTCCTCATCATTGGATAATTCATCTTCAATGTCAGAGGGAGGAGGGATGAAGCGGCTGGTGGAGGCAAACTGGGCAACCCGGTAGGCACAGTCGCGACGTTTGGCGGTCTTTTCCGGATCCGTGTCTGTGGGTGCATCCCCACGGAGGCTATGCAAGGCATCCAAGTCCAGGTCATCGTACCAAGGGCAGGCAACACGAAGTGCTGCGTCAGCTCCGGCATGGGCCGAAGAGCGTTTCCATTCGCCGAACCTTTCGCCGGCGTCCTTGAGCCGCTGGGCAAGCAGAGTCAGGTTGTCCGGTACAGGCTCCCCGGGCCACAGAAGCTTGAAGATCTGAATGGCAAATTCTGGTACCTCGCCAAGGTGCCGATCGATAGCCTTCATGTGGGAGAGTCGGGCGTGCAGCGCAACGAGGTGATCGTATGCGTTCCACGGAGCGTCTGGGTTGCTTGACCGTTTTTAGCCCGCATCTCCGTGACCTTCTTGTGCGCATGCGGCTGGGAGTCCGGAAAAAGCTCTGGAAGAAAAGAAAGAAAAGTGTTAAAGTGCATTACCGGAAGATATAAGTTAGCAAGCATGAAAATAAGAACTTACTGAGCTCCTGCTGATCGGTTTGAATGACCATCCGGTCAAATTCAGCTTGATCTGCCAGCAGAACGCTGTTCTGGTCCTCCGCCTGCTTCAGCAGCTTGGCCCCCTCATGCAGATCCTTCCGCAGCTGTCCTGAGGCATCAGTAAAATCCCTCAGGGCCTCCTCCAGCTTGGCCTCGCCGGCAGCTTGAGCCTCCTTAAGCACCCGCGTGTGCCTCAGCTCGGCCTGCATCAGCTTCTCCTTCAGTTCAGCGGCGATATTGCGCTGAGTCTCCAGTACGGGGTGATGCTCGAGGGCAAGCTTCTCCTTCTCAGCTGCAAGCCAAAGAGCAAGAATTCAATAAAAGAAGCCGATGAGCTCAAACAAAAGAGGCAAACAAACAAGCAAGGTTTACCCTTGAGAGCAGAGATTTGGCTGCTAAGGTCCTCAAGAGAGGCTTCCGGAAGGGCAGCTGCACAAAAATAACTTATAAGGATTGATCAAGGAACCGGTGCAAAACAAGCCGGAAGTTGGAAGCTAACCTTGGCACTTGCTGTGGGCCTGCTCAAGGCTGGTGAAGGCCTCAGAAAGGTCCCGGTGTTCCCACAGAAGCCCCTCGAACAGCTGTTTCCGGGAGTCAGCGGTGCCCTGCACAGATTCAGAGTTGCAATGAGTTATGCCGGGTTTTTTGCAGTTTCGCGCTAAGTACTTCGTGCTTAACCCAAAACTCGGGGACTAACTATGCCGGTTTTTTGTAGTTTCGCGCTAAGTGCTTTGTGCTTAACCCGAAACTTGGGGACTAGCTATGCCGGCTTTTTGCAGTTCCGCGCTAAGTACTGCGTGCTTAACCCGAAACTCGGGGACTAGCTATGCCGGTTTTGTGTTTAAGAAAAGTTTCGCGCTAAGTACTGCGTGCTTAACCCGAAACTCGGGGACTATGAGGATATATCTATAAGTGAAAAATTGAAAACCGGCATCGGTATAAAGAAAAGAGTTATGGAGTTTAAGTAAAAAGCTTACCACCACGTTGGCGTTGACGTCGTGCCAGGCGTTGTCAAACTCCCGCATGGCCCACCTAAGCCGGCTGAAGTGCTGCGCCGTGCTCCGTGGGCCGGAGTCATCCACCACCGGCAGCCTGTCCTTGCCGATGCCACGCGTGGCCGCGGAAAGATCCGCTTGGTTCCACTTCTCCACGTACTCCTTGAGCGGCCCCAGGTCCGCGTTGCCACGGGTCAGCTCGACGATCCGGCCGAGCTGAGCTGAAGCCTTTTCGCCGGCAACGACCGCGGCGCGGCCGGTGTGCAGCACCAAAGATTGAGTCTGGGAGCCGGAAGGGGGCGCGGCTGCTGCTGTGACCGCAACACGAAGTTGATGTGCAGTTATAGTGGCACCCTCCGGTGGAGTCTGCAGGAGGACACGGGCTGGCGTACCGGTAGAGGCTGTCGGCGGAGGTGCAGGTGCGCTTTTGGCCGGTGAAGGGGCCGCCAGCCTGGCCTTGGGGGGAGAGCTGGTAGTGGCTTTCTTCTTCTTCTTGTCATGGACGGGCGGAACTAGAGGTTCCGACCGCCCGGTATCTTCTGTACCGGCGCCCATGTTGCTGGCGCCGGTGTCTTGAGGTTTTGGAGGGGAGATGAATTCCTCCTCCGCGCGGAGATCTGGTGGATTAGGGGCCGCGCGCCCCAAACTTGTGTTTCCTCCCCGAAGGGAGGAGGGAGATTTGCCGACAGCCGAAGGAACCGGACTTGCTGGATGAGGAGGAGAGGTCTTGGCGGCATCCTCGGAGGCCTCCGGCCTCATCCCTGGTGCGCTCCTGGTAAGTACCAGGGGAGCCCTGAAAAAAGAAAAAGGAAAAGAGATTTAGCAACGAGGCATTGAAGGAGGAAATCTAAACCGGAAAGAAATGACATTAGCGTTTTACCCTGAGGCAACCGGGATTTCGCGACGGTGTTTCACCCCGGCCTTCTTGGGGCGCTTGGCGGGGGGAGCTTTGTCGGAGGCAGGAGCCTTGCGCACTCAGGAGGCCCCGCTCGTACCGGCGCCCTCGGCCGGAGCCTTGTTCTTCCGCCCCTTCGAGGCTAGATTTTCTAGGAATTCCTGGCCAACCTCGGCCACCAGGGGAGCCACATTCTCGACAACCTGAGGGTTTTCATCGGCTGAAGGAGGTGCTACAGAAGAAAATTTTATAAGGAAAAGGAGATGAACAATATACCTCGAGGATAACGACCTCGTCGTTAGTATTGGAACTGTTCGCCGGAGGCGGAGTTGGAAAGTTACCGGGGATCTTGAAGTGCGTTGGGCCCATCTTCTGCCTTCCTCTCACGTAAGGATCAGCGTCAGTGTCGATGTGAAACTGGCGGCTGGGGGCAAAAGAGGCCGGCTCTTCCCTGGCAATCCGAGCGAAGTTCTGCAACACAATAAGAACTAAGTTAGAACAGAAGTTACGACTATACCGAAAGAAGTTTTCCGGAAATCCCGAGGTCTTACTCGGGCGGAGGAGGATCGGAGCGGCTGTAGGGCTTCAGGCCGTATTTCCCACTAGCCCGCAAGGTGTTCCGGCAGATTTGCTTGGCCTTAAGGATCAAATTTGCCGGGCTTAGCGACTGAGTGGTGATCCTAGTTGGATCCCTCAAGCCGGACATTTGGCTCATCTTGTGAGCGCGACGCTGAAGGGGCAGGACCCGGCGAGAGAGAAATAACCGGATTACATCGTCAGCGCTGAGCTTGGTCTCCTTCTTTCTCCTCTCAACGAACAAAGCCACTCTCCTCGATTCCTTGTCGTCGTGGGGGTGGTGCAGCCAGTTTTTCATAGAGGGAGGCCCAGGAGCATACGCCGGAAGGTTGATGAAATCCTCCGGGCCTCCGTTGCGGACGTAGAAGAAGGTTTTCTGCCAAGTCCGGACTGATTCCAGACCGGAAAACTTGAAAAAGACGCTTCCTTGGCGGGGCGAAAGGATGCAGCCTCCGCACCGGACAAAAGGTTTGGGAAGCGGAAGCTTCCGATCTTGGATCGAATTCTTCCGCAGATTGTAGAAATAAGAAAAATTCTCAACAGAAGGAGTGATACCGGCGTATCCCTCCATGAAAGCGGTGAAGGAAGAAAGATAGAAGATGGCGTTGCCCGGAAGATGGTGGGGCTTGATGACCCACAAGTATAGGGGGTGTATCGTAGTACTTTCGATAAATAAGAGTGTCGAACCCAACGAGGAGCAGAAGGTGTTGACAAGCAGTTTCGATGAAGGATTCACTGTAAATGCTCACAGACAAGTATTCAGGAGGTTTTGATATAGCAGATAAATAAAATACAAGTAAGTAAAATGCGGGAATAATAATTGCAGCAAGTGGCCCAATCCTTTTTAGCACAAAGGACAAGCCGGTTTGTTTACTTATGATGACCAAACGTTCTTGAGGACACACGGGAATTTAATCTAGTGCTTTCGCTTCATATAGTTGATTAATCTTCATTGTTTTGATAAGTGTTGTGTGGGTGAACCTATGCTAATGCACCGCCCTTCCTAGGACTAATACATACTTGTGATTAAACCCCTTGCAAGCATCCGCAAATACAAGAAAGTAATTAAGATAAATCTAACCACAGCCTTAAACTCTGAGATCCTGCTATCCCTCATGCATCGATATACCAACGGGGGTTCAGGTTGATGTCACTCCGGCAACCCCACAATTAGCAAACGAATACAAGATGCATTCCCCTAGGCCCATAAAGGTGAAGTATCATGTAGTCGACGTTCACATGACACCACTAGAAGAATAACACCACAACTTAAATATCAAACCATTAAATATTACTCAACATAGTTCACTACTAACATTTAGACTTCACCCATGTCCTCAAGAACTTAAACGAACTACTGATGTCCCACAAGTATAGGGGATCGTGTGTAGCCTTTTCGATAAGTAAGAGTGTCGAACCCAACGAGGAGCTAAAGGTAGGATAAGTATTCTCTCAAGTTCTATCAACCACTGATACAACTCTACGCGCACTAAACGTTTGCATTATCTAGGAAATAAAACTACGGTAGCAATACGGGTATGAGAGATAGCTTTGCAAGATAATAAATACATGAAAGTAAATGTTAGTGCTGCAGCAATAAAGTACACTAAGTAACCATATACTAACAGTACCATGAGTGTGGAAAAGTGGTGGTAATTGTGGTGGCTTTGTCCAAGATTAATTAGTGAAGACATTTAGTTCATTGTCTTTGATGTAGTTTTCAATGTGGGAGAGGCTAAATATACAAGCGTTCCACTACTTGGGATTACAAGTACTATATGATTGGATTGTTAGCAAACATCCGTAAATACTAACAATGCATTAAGGTTTCCCCAACCATAGCCTTAAGTTTATGGTCCTCTTACTCCCATACATGCAACTAACCGGTTTGAGCCCTTAGGTTTCTGTCACTCCGGCAGGACTACCCCCTTCCTTTGCACATACTACTAACCCTATGGTGTTGATCCATGCGCGCACAAGTATAATGGACACCAAAGGACAGTACCATATCAACATACAACTCTAATGAACCATAGACATTCAACAAAGCAATCAAAAGACAAATATACTACATAAACATGACATAGATCATAGGATAAATATTATAGCATCAAACACCATGTTTACATAGGACGGTACAGAGGTTTATGAGAGGATGAACCACTGAATACAAGGAGGAGATGGTGATGGAGATGGCGGTGAAGACGTCGGAGAGGGGCAGCGCGGCGGCGCAGGGCGGCGGCGGCGCGGGGGACTCCTTCCCCGCCGCCGGCATCATGGGGGAGCGCCGCCCCTTAGCCTTCTTCTTCCTTGAGTTGGTGCTGGTGTAGATGAGTGTTTCCCCCTCCTTGGCTGCTGCCAAGGAGGAGGATTTTCGTGACAATGCTTGGGGGCCTCCAAAAATAGGGTTTCCCATCAATATATAGTGTTGGAGATGCAATCTAGGCCATGGGATGGATGCCCCTTTGATCCAAGGGCTCTTGGGCACCTCTAGAACCTTCCTAGGACTCCCCTCTGTCCTTCATGAGCCTCACAACTCGTGGCTGGGCCGAAATATCCAGGTATGGAAAGAGTTTGTGTCAAATACGTCACCAACTTTCGGAGTCCCGAGACTGCACGAACCTCCGCAGTAATTCTGCTCTGCCGGATGCATCCGTTGTCCGTTCTGGACGAATAAGATGTCCAAATTGTTCGGTTTGAAATTCTCTACAACTTTGTAGTTTACGACTTTTCCATTGGACGTCGTTTTGATGGAGTTTCGAAGCGATCTTTGAAAAGTGTTCAGCAGGGACAGATTCCGGAAAATTCCAGATTTCACCATAATGAGCTATTTCCTTCCATATTTTCCTATTTCCTGCACAACAAAGTTGAAACCAAGAACTTGTACACTTTTGCAACTATTAATAGGTTAGTCCCTTAAAACATATAGTAATTGGTGTAAAACAAGCATGGAACATCAAAAATTATAGATACGTTTGCGACGTATCAACATCCCCAAGCTTAACTCCTGCTCGTCCTCGAGTAGGTAAGTGATAAAAAGAATAATTTTTGAGGTGACATGCACCTTCAAAGTTCAAAGGATGACTAGATACAAATAATTTAAGAACAAGTAATAACACATTCATGATTCAATCAATAATAATTTTGGGACCATGCACATAGAACTAAGAATGACAACTATGCTCTCATAAGACGGTGCATATAACTTAGAAGATGAAGACTCAACATAAAAGTAAAAGAATGGCCCTTCGCAGAGGGAAGCAGAGATTAAACATGTGCTAGAGCTTTTTATTTTGAAAACATAGAGATATAAAATTTTAAGAGAGGCAATTGTGTCAACGGTAGCAATAAGTAATATAGGTTATGTATAAAACTTCCTATAAGTTGCAAGCCTCATGCATCGAATACTAATAGTGCCCGCACCTTGTCCTAATTAGCTCGGATTTCCATGAATTATCATCGCATTACATATGTTTCAACCAAGTTTCACAAAGGGGTACCTCCATGCCACCTGTACAAAGGTCTAAGGAGAAAGTTCGCATTGGATTTCTCGCTTTTGATTATTCTCAACTTAGACATCCATACCGGGACAACACGGACAACAGACAATGAACTCCTCTTTAATGCTTAAGCATTCAACAACAGATAATATACTCATAAGAGATTGATGATTAGTGTCCAAGCTGAAACTTCCACCATGATACATGGCTTTGGTTGGCGGCCCAATGTTCTTCTCTAACAATATGCATACTCAAACCATTTGATCATGATAAATCACCCTTACTTCAGACAAGACGAACATGCATAGCAACTCACATGATATTCAACAAAGGTGTAACAGGTTGATGGCGTCCCCAGAAACATGGTTACCGCTCAACAAGCAACTTATAAGAAATAAGATACATAAGCGACATATTCATCACCACAATAGTTTTTTAGGCTACTTTCCCATGAGCTATGTATTGCAAAAACAAGGAATTATTTTGAAGGTTTTAAAGGTAGCACATGTAAATTTACTTGGAGTGGCGGTGAAATACCACATATAGGTAGGTATGGTGGACACTTTTGGCATATTTTGGTTTTTGGTGGTTGGATGCACGAGTAGAGATCATACTCAGTACAGAATGAAGGCTAGCAAAAAGAAAGATAGCGACCAACTAAGAGAGCAATAATGGTCATAATCATGCATAGCGACAAAACTTATTAATTAAAGCATATGGTGATATTAAAAGTCTAAACTAAATGATCAATTCAACCCAATTGAAACATCAGAGGAGATCTTCCATTTGCATCACTATTAATATGAAACCTTTTTACTCGTATCCAACACCAATCAACTTATTTGAAACAACTCTCATTTATAATATTCATTAAAGATCAGAGAGCTAATCATATATAACTGAAGCATACTAACAAGCTCTGAACAAAATAGGAGTGAAAAACCAGAGCTAAACGCAGTACTAGCAAAAATAAAACGCTCGTTGAACAATAAGAGTGAAAACTAGAGCGTTCATACAATTAAAACGGAGCGTGTCTCTCTCCCAAACAAACATGGTATGATGGTGCCCACTTTATTGAAAATAAAATACACAACAGAAAATAAAGACGCTCCAAGAATAACACATAGTATATGAAGCAATAAAAATATAGTGAACAGAAACAGGACCTGATATTTTTATTGATGAAGAAGGGGATGCCTTGGGCATCCCCAAGCTTTGACGCTTGTACTTCTTGAATATATCTTGGGGTGACATGGGCATCCCCAAGCTTGAGCTTTTGTCCATTCTTCATCTCATCTCATCATTCTTCTTTCCTACACTTGAAAACTTCCTTCATACAAAACTCATCACAAATCTCATTAGCAGCGTTAGTGCAATGATAATATTAATCAAATCTACAAAGTTCAGTATGACATATGAAAAGCATTTTAATAAGAATTAGCTACTGTAGCACAACTTCAATAAGGTTCTTTGATCAAGAGAACTCAAAAAGGTGGGCAAAAAGATGCAAATGCAAAACAGTGCAAGAATCTGTCAAAACAGAACAGTTCGTAAAAATTGATTTTTGAAAAATAGTTACGCTGCGTAACTCGAAAAACTCTGAACTAATGAAAGTTAGATAAATACCTGGGGAAGATGCTCGTAAATTGGCAGCTCAAACTTACGTTCTGGTGATTTTTGGCGATTTTTCTCGTGACGAACCAGAAACAGTAAACAAGATTGCAAATCCCCCAAATACCACTTTCTTACCATTAGAGGCAATTCTTGGCACAAAAACAAAACAAACATGATAAGGAGAGGTCATTACAGTAGTAATGACTTCCAAGACTCAACAAAGCAGTAAATAACAGAAATATAAACATATTGGGTTGTCTCCCATAAAGCTCTTTCTTTATAGCCATTTAAGATGGGCATGATTATTTGATGGAGCTCTCAAACCCCCCTTTTTTTGTTGTTTTCCAATTATAAGTGAAACTGACAAAGAAACAAGAACCAAATAAAGAACCTAATAAAACTAAATAGGATAAAACCAAAGATAATAAAAGCAACTATATACAATGCTTACATGTGGATGGGTAATATTGAGTTTGAAGGAGACAACCTCATGTTGGTTGATGAATAGGGGGATGCCCAAGGCATCCCCAAGCTTAGATATTTGCATCTTCTTGAATATTCTCTTGGGATCCATCTACACATCCCCAAGCTTGAGCTCTTGCATCCTCTTGCTCATCTCATATCACCATATTGATTGGAACTTAAAAACTGCATCCACATAAAGCTTCACAAAACTCATTAGTAGGTTAGTACTCATTAAATAAAATCCACAAGTGTTCAAGTATCCCTAATTTCTATAAAATCTATCAAATATTTAGCCACTGTAATACTGAGGTTTCTTATTATTTCAATCGTACGTCGAAAACGAAGGAAACTTTTGAATCCTAAGTACAATATTTAAACAAAGAGAATAGAAATCTGTCAAAACTGAACACTCTGTAAAGATGTCACTCAATGAGATAGTTACGTAGCTCAAATCGAAAAACTCATGATTAATGAAAGACAGATCATAACCTCAGGTCTATGCACAAAAAAATTTCAGATCAAAATGCCATACTGAGATTTTTCACGAATTTTTGCAGCACAGCACAGGAAATCTGTCTCAACAGAATCAGTCCGTAAAGATTGAATTATTAGATCTGTCTACGTACCTCAAATCAGAAAAGTCAGAACTAACGAAAGTTAGATAGCAAGCACTACTATGCACTCAAGAAATTTCAGATCAAGATCACGTTCTGGTGATTTTTAAAATTTTCTACAGTGGAGCACAGGAAATCTGTTTTCTAGGCAGCATAGTGACAAACTTGCATAACAAACTAGGGGTTATCTATACATTCTATTTACAGCGGGATATGTACACTATATACACTATTTACAAGTTTTTAATGAAAAGCTTCCATGGAAAGAATTGTTTTGGTTTCGCAGGCATGAACACAAGTGTTCAAGGTCGACCCCCACTTCACCATTACTCATCTTTCCAATCACTTTTCTTTTCTGAAAACATTTTTTTTTTTTTATATAAGAAGTACAACTAATTTTTTTGTAATTTGCATTCCCTATCCATACAAGAGATAGAGAACAACTAGGTACAGGAAGTAAAACTACTTAGAGATAAAGCAAACAAGTGCACACGAAAATATTCACCTACGCTATGGCTCCCCGGCAACGGCGCCAGAAAAGGTCTTGATGTCCCACAAGTATAGGGGATCGTGTGTAGCCTTTTCGATAAGTAAGAGTGTCGAACCCAACGAGGAGCTAAAGGTAGGATAAGTATTCTCTCAAGTTCTATCAACCACTGATACAACTCTACGCGCACTAAACGTTTGCATTATCTAGGAAATAAAACTACGGTAGCAATACGGGTATGAGAGATAGCTTTGCAAGATAATAAATACATGAAAGTAAATGTTAGTGCTGCAGCAATAAAGTACACTAAGTAACCATATACTAACAGTACCATGAGTGTGGAAAAGTGGTGGTAATTGTGGTGGCTTTGTCCAAGATTAATTAGTGAAGACATTTAGTTCATTGTCTTTGATGTAGTTTTCAATGTGGGAGAGGCTAAATATACAAGCGTTCCACTACTTGGGATTACAAGTACTATATGATTGGATTGTTAGCAAACATCCGTAAATACTAACAATGCATTAAGGTTTCCCCAACCATAGCCTTAAGTTTATGGTCCTCTTACTCCCATACATGCAACTAACCGGTTTGAGCCCTTAGGTTTCTGTCACTCCGGCAGGACTACCCCCTTCCTTTGCACATACTACTAACCCTATGGTGTTGATCCATGCGCGCACAAGTATAATGGACACCAAAGGACAGTACCATATCAACATACAACTCTAATGAACCATAGACATTCAACAAAGCAATCAAAAGACAAATATACTACATAAACATGACATAGATCATAGGATAAATATTATAGCATCAAACACCATGTTTACATAGGACGGTACAGAGGTTTATGAGAGGATGAACCACTGAATACAAGGAGGAGATGGTGATGGAGATGGCGGTGAAGACGTCGGAGAGGGGCAGCGCGGCGGCGCAGGGCGGCGGCGGCGCGGGGGACTCCTTCCCCGCCGCCGGCATCATGGGGGAGCGCCGCCCCTTAGCCTTCTTCTTCCTTGAGTTGGTGCTGGTGTAGATGAGTGTTTCCCCCTCCTTGGCTGCTGCCAAGGAGGAGGATTTTCGTGACAATGCTTGGGGGCCTCCAAAAATAGGGTTTCCCATCAATATATAGTGTTGGAGATGCAATCTAGGCCATGGGATGGATGCCCCTTTGATCCAAGGGCTCTTGGGCACCTCTAGAACCTTCCTAGGACTCCCCTCTGTCCTTCATGAGCCTCACAACTCGTGGCTGGGCCGAAATATCCAGGTATGGAAAGAGTTTGTGTCAAATACGTCACCAACTTTCGGAGTCCCGAGACTGCACGAACCTCTGCAGTAATTCTGCTCTGCCGGATGCATCCGTTGTCCGTTCTGGACGAATAAGATGTCCAAATTGTTCGGTTTGAAATTCTCTACAACTTTGTAGTTTACGACTTTTCCATTGGACATCGTTTTGATGGAGTTTCGAAGCGATCTTTGAAAAGTGTTCAGCAGGGACAGATTCCGGAAAATTCCAGATTTCACCATAATGAGCTATTTCCTTCCATATTTGCCTATTTCCTGCACAACAAAGTTGAAACCAAGAACTTGTGCACTTTTGCAACTATTAATAGGTTAGTCCCTTAAAACATATAGTAATTGGTGTAAAACAAGCATGGAACATCAAAAATTATAGATACGTTTGCGACGTATCAACTACTCACAAGACATCATATGGAACATGATCAGAGGTGATATGATGATGAATAACAATCTGAATAAACCTTGGTTCAATGGTTTCACTCAATAGCATCAATAACAAGGAGTAATCAATACCGGGAGAGTTTCCCCTATGAAATAATCAAGATTCAACCCTAGATGTTACAGCGGAGATGAGGTGCAGCGGTGGAGATGATGGTGTCGGTGGTGGAGATGATGGTGATGATGATCCCAATGAAGTCCAGCTCGATGACGGTGACGATGGCGACGATTTCCCCCTCCGGGAGGGAATTTACCCGGCAGATTTCAGCCTGCCGGAGAGCTCTTTTCTCTCTGGTGTTTTTCCGCCCCGCAGAGGCGGCTGTGACTATCCTCGATGTTCCCGTACACCTTAGGGTTTTTGGGAGATGAAGTACACGAAGGGGAGATGGCCGAGGGGGGTCGTGGGCCCCCTCCCCACATGGCGGCGCGCCAGGCCTGGTGGCCGCGCCGGCCTATGGGGGGGCCATGGCGGCCCTCCTCGGCCTCCCCTTTTGGCTGGCTCTGATACGTCCAATTTGCATCACTATTTTATATCATAATTTGCTGTTATTCATTGATATATTTCATATTTGGAGATAATACTTATGTTATATCATCTATTTTGCATGTTTCATGATTATTGGAGGATCACGCACCGGAGTCAGAATTCTGCTGGAAAAAGCGCCGTCAGAATGCAATATTTCGGAAGATCAACAGTTGACGGAAATTATATGAAAATTCCTATTTTTCGAGATGACGGAGGGAGCAGAAGGGGGAGCTGAGGAGGGCCGCCATGGGCCCCCTCACAGGCCGGCGCGGGCCCTGCCCTGGCCGCGCCACCCTGTGAGGAGGGGGCCCTCTCGCCTCCTTTTCTTCGCGCACGCCTTCGTCCCGAAAACCTAAGCTCGAGAGGAAAAGAGCCGCCTCTGCGGGGCGGAGAACACCAGAGAAAGAGCTCTCCGGTGGGATCTGGGAAATTCCCTCCGGAGGGGGAAATCGACGCCATCGCCCGTCATCGAGCTGGACATCATCTCCATCACCATCACCATCATCTTCATCATCATCACCGCCGTCTCCACCGCTGCACCTCGTCACCGCTGTAGCAATTTGGGTTTGATCTTGATTGTTTGATAGGGGAAACTCTCCGGTGTTGATTTCTACTTGTTATTGATGCTATTGAGTGAAACCATTGAACCAAGGTTTATGTTCAGATTGTTATTCATCATCATATCACCTCTGATCATGTTCCATATGATGTCTCGTGAGTAGTTCGTTTAGTTCTTGAGGACATGGGTGAAGTCTAAATGTTAGTAGTGAAGTATGGTTGAGTAATATTCAATGTTATGATATTTAAGTTGTGGTGTTATTCTTCTAGTGGTGTCGTGTGAACGTCGACTACACGACACTTCACCTTTATGGGCCTAGGGGAATGCATCTTGTACTCGTTTGCCAATTGCGGGGTTGCCGGAGTGACAAAAACCTGAGCCCCCGTTGGTATATCGATGCAGGAGGGATAGCAGGATCTCATAGTTTAAGGCTGTGGTTAGATTTATCTTAATTACTTTCTTGTAGTTGCGGATGCTTGCAAGGGTATAATCACAAGTATGTATTAGTCCTAGGAAGGGCAGTACATTAGCATAGGTTCACCCACACAACACTTATCAAAACAATGAAGATTAATTAGCCGTATGTAGCGAAAGCACTAGACTAAAATCCCGTGTGTCCTCGAGAACGCTTGGTCATTATAAGTAAACAAACCGGCTTGTCCTTTGTGCTAAAAAGGATTGGGCCACTCGCTGCAATTATTACTCTCGCACTTTACTTACTCGTACTTTATTCATCTGTTACATCGAACCCCCCTAAATACTTGTCTGTGAGCATTTACAGTGAAACCTTCATCGAAACTGCTTGTCAACACCTTTTGCTCCTCGTTGGGATCGACATTCTTACTTATCGAAGATACTGCGATACACCCCTATACTTGTGGGTCATCAAGACTATTTTTGGCGCCGTTGGGGAGTGAAGCGCTATTGCTAAGTGGAATTGGTAAGGGAAATTTCTTGTTTGTGCTGATTTTATTTCTGCCTGTTGCTATAATTCATTATGGAGAGATCTTCTCTTGAGTGTTTATTTGGGAAATCTACTACTACTGCAAAGGTAGTGGATGAGGCGCCAGGTAAGGAAGAAATACCATACAAAATACCTATGAAAATTATTGAACGTGTAGTGGGTAACCGTTATACAGGGGATGGAACTGTCCACCCTGGAGATCATTTATTGTTCTTACATGAATTATGCGGTTTATTCAAGTGTGCAGGTATTGCTATGGATGAAGTGAGGAAGAAACTATTCTCTATCGCTGTCTGGTAAAGCGGCGCATTGGTATAAATTATTGGGTAATGGGGATTCTCTTGAATGGAATGATATTGTGCCCCGGTTTTATTCTAAGTTCTATCCTCCAAGTGAGATTCACAAAGATCGGAATCGCATATATAATTTTTGGCCTCATGAAGGAGAAAGTATTGCCCAAGCTTGGGGGAGATTGAAGTCTTTAATGCTCAAATTCCCCATTCATGAGCTTCCTGGTAATATTATTATTGATAATTTCTATGCAAGACTTTCTTTTCAAGACAAGACCTTGCTGGATACTTCTTGTTCTGGATCATTTACACGCAACAAGGAAGAGTTTAAAAGGGACCTTCTTAATCGGATCCAAGAAAATACTGAAGGATGGGAGAACGACAAGGATAGAGAATCAGGTATAAATTATGATTATAAATGCATTGAAGCTTTTATGGATACTGATAAATTTCGTAATATGAGTGCTACTTATGGTCTTGATTCTCAAGTTGCTGCAAATCTTTATAAAGCTTTTGCTTCTCATTATGAATTGCCTAAGAAGAATTTTGATAAGTATCATGAACCGTATAAAGATAAAATTGATTCATCTATAAATAAATGTGTTGTAGTTGAAACTGTTGATCATGTTATTCCTGAAGCTTATATTGAAAAAACTCCTTTCCTGCTAAAATGAAGGAGTACTCTGTTATAAATAGTGCGGTTCATAAAAGTGAAAAGAAACCTATAGAACCTGAAGAACAAATAAAAGTTGAACCTGCTGTTGCAATTGTTAAAGATCTTGTGACTGAAAATGTAGAAGATGGTCATATTATTTTCTGTGAAGATGCTTCTAATATTGTTTCGCATCCTAATAAGTCTAGGAAAGCTAGTGTTCCTATGCTATCTGTTAGAATTGGTGATCATTGTTATTATGGTTTATGTGATATTGGTGCAAGTATTAGTGCTATTCCTTATGAGCTTTACACGGAGATTATGCACGAAATTGGTTCTTGTGAACTTGAAGATATTGATGTGGTTATTCGGCTGGCTAATAGAGAAACTATCTCTCCAATTGGTATTGTTCGAGATGTGGAAGTTCTATGTGGTAAGATTAAATATCCTGCTGACTTTTTGGTACTTGGTTCTGCTGCTAGTAAATATTGTCCTATCATTTTTGGTAGACCTTTTCTAAATACTTGTGGAGCTATTATAGATTGCAAGAAAGAGAAAATTTTGACTAAATTTGCTGGTGAATCTTATGAGTTTAACTTCTCTAAATTTACCAAAACTCCTTATAAAATTGATTCGCCTAATAGTGATTTTAAAGTTGAACAATGTGCATCTATTGCTCTTGCTCCTAGTAATCCTTTGCAGCAACATTTGGAGAATAGTGAGAGTGAAGTTTTTAGGGAAGAAAGAGATGAGCTTGATGAAATTTTCCTTCGTCAACCTATTCTTAAGCATGATTTACCGGTGGAAGATCTGGGTACAACACCACTGATGGCGTGTAATACACACGTTCGTTGGGAACCCCAAGAGGAAGGTATGATGTACACAGTAGCAAGTTTTCCCTCAGAAAGAAACCAAGGTTTATCGAACCAGGAGGAGCCAAGAAGCACGTTGAAGGTTGATGGCGGCGAGATGTAGTGCGGCGCAACACCAGGGATTCCGGCGCCAACGTGGAACCTGCACAACACAACCAAAGTACTTTGCCCCAACGAACCGTGAGGTTGTCAATCTCACCGGCTTGCCGTAACAAAGGATTAGATGTATAGTGTGGATGATGATTGTTTGCGAAGAACAGTAAAACAAGTATTGCAGTAGATTGTATTCAATGTAAAGAATGGACCGGGGTCCACAGTTCACTAGAGGTGTCTCTCCCATAAGATAAATAGCATGTTGGGTGAACAAATTACAGTCGAGCAATTGACAAATAGAGAGGGCATGACAATGCACATACATGATATGATAAGTATAGTGAGATTTAATTGGGCATTACGACAAAGTACATAGACCGCTATCCAGCATGCATCTATGCCTAAAAAGTCCACCTTCGGGTTATCATCCGAACCCCTTCCAGTATTAAGTTGTAAACAAAGACAATTGCATTAAGTATGGTGCGTAATGTAATCAATAACTACATCCTCGGACATAGCATCAATGTTTTATCCCTAGTGGCAACAACACATCCACAACCTTAGAACTTTCGTCACTGTCCCAGATTTAATGGAGGCATGAACCCACTATCGAGCATAAATACTCCCTCTTGGAGTTAAGAGCAAAAACTTGGCCAGAGCCTCTACTAATAACGGAGAGCATGCAAGATCATAAACAACACATAGGTAATAGATTGATAATCAACATAACATAGTATTCTCTATCCATCGGATCCCGACAAACACAACATATAGCATTACGGATAGATGATCTTGATCATGTTAGGCAGCTCACAAGATCCAACAATGAAGCACATGAGGAGAAGACAACCATCTAGCTACTGCTATGGACCCAGGGGTGAACTACTCACTCATCACTCGGAGGCGACCATGGCGGTGAAGAGTCCTCCAGGAGATGATTCCCCTCTCCGGCAGGGTGCCGGAGGCGATCTCCTGAATCCCCCGAGATGGGATTGGCGGCGGCGGCGTCTCGGAAGGTTTTCCGTATCGTGGCTCGCGACCGGGGTTTCGCGACGGAGGCTTTAAGTAGGCGGAAGGGCAGCCTCGGAGGGTCACGGGGCCCCACACGCTAGGGCCGCGGGCCCCCCTGGCCGCCCGCCCTAGTGTGGCGGCGCCCCGTGGCCCCACTTCGTCTTCTCTTCGGTCTTGGAAGCTTCGTGGCAAAATAGGACCCTGGGCGTTGATTTCGTCCAATTCCGAGAATATTTCCTTACTAGGATTTCTGAAACCAAAAACAGCAAACAGCAACTGGCTCTTCGGCATCTCGTTAATAGGTTAGTGCCGGAAAATGCATAAATATGACATAAAGTATGCATAAAACATGTAGATATCATCCATAATGTGGCATGGAACATAAGAAATTATCGATCGGAGACGTATCAGCATCCCCAAGCTTAGTTCTGCCGTCCCGAGCAGGTAAACGATAACAAAGATAATTTCTGGAGTGACATGCCATCATAACCTTGATCATACTATTGTAAGCATATGTAATGAATGCAGCGATCAAAGCAAAAGTAATGACATGAGTAAACAACTGAATCATAAAGCAAAGACTTTTCATGAATAGTACTTCAAGACAAGCATCAATAAGTCTTGCATAAGAGTTAACTCATAAAGCAATAAATCAAAGTAAATGTATTGAAGCAACACAAAGGAAGATTAAGTTTCAGCGGTTGCTTTCAACTTATAACATGTATATCTCATGGATATTGTCAATGTAGAGTAATATAACAAGTGCAATATGCAAATATGTAGGAATCAATGCACAGTTCACACAAGTGTTTGCTTCTTGAGGTGGAGAGAAATAGGTGAACTGACTCAACATAAAAGTAAAAGAAAGGTCCTTCAAAGAGGAAAGCATTGATTGCTATATTTGTGCTAGAGCTTTGGTTTTGAAAACATGAAACAATTTTGTCAACGGTAGTAATAAAGCATATGTATCATGTAAATTATATCTTACAAGTTGCAAGCCTCATGCATAGTATACTAATAGTGCCCGCACCTTGTCCTAATTAGCTCGGATTACCAGGATTATCATCGCAATACACATGTTTTAACCAAGTGTCACAAAGGGGTACCTCTATGCCGCCTGTACAAAGGTCTAAGGAGAAAGCTCGCATTTGGATTTCTCGCTTTTGATTATTCTCAACTTAGACATCCATACCGGGACAACATAGACAACAGATAGTGGACTCCTCTTTAATGCATAAGCATGTAACAACAATTAATATTCTCATATGAGATTGAGGATATATGTCCAAAACTGAAACTTCCACCATGATTCATGGCTTTAGTTAGCGGCCCAATGTTCTTCTCTAACATTATGCATGCTCTAACCATTAAATGAGTGGTAAATCTCCCTTACTTCAGACAAGACGGACATGCATAGCAACTCACATGATATTCAACAAAGATTTGATGGCGTCCCCAGGAACATGGTTATCGCACAACAAGCAACTTAATAAGAGATAAAGTGCATAAGTACATATTCAATAACACAATAGTTTTTAAGGCTATTTTGTCCCATGAGCTATATATTGCAAAGGCGAATGATGGAAATTTAAAGGTAGCACTCAAGCAATTTACTTTGGAATGGCGGAGAAATACCATGTAGTAGGTAGGTATGGTGGACACAAATGGCATAGTGGTTGGCTCAAGGATTTTGGATGCATGAGAAGTATTCCCTCTCGATACAAGGTTTAGGCTAGCAAGGTTATTTGAAACAAACACAAGGATGAACCGGTGCAGCAAAACTCACATAAAAGACATATTGTAAATATTATAAGACTCTACACCGTCTTCCTTGTTGTTCAAAACTCAATACTACAAATTATCTAGACTTTAGAGAGACCAATTATGCAAACCAAATTTTAGCAAGCTCTATGTATTTCTTCATTAATGGGTGCAAAGTATATGATGCAAGAGCTTAAACATGAGCACAACAATTGCCAAGTATCAAATTATTCAAGACATTTTAGAATTACTACATGTAGCATTTCCTGATTCCAACCATATAACAATTTAACGAAGAAGATTCAACCTTCGCCATGAATACTATGAGTAAAGCCTAAGGACATATTTGTCCATATGCAACAGCGGAGCGTGTCTCTCTCCCACACAATGAATGCTAGGATCCATTTTATTCAAACAAAAACAAAAACAAACCGACGCTCCAAGCAAAGTACATAAGATGTGATGGAATAAAAATATAGTTTCAGGGGAGGAACCTGATAATGTTGTCGATGAAGAAGGGGATGCCTTGGGAATCCCCAAGCTTAGACGCTTGAGTCTTCTTAAAATATGCAGGGGTGAACCACCGGGGCATCCCCAAGCTTAGAGCTTTCACTCTCCTTGATCATATTATCATCTCCCTCTCTTGATCCTTGAAAACTTCCTCCACACCAAACTCGAAACAACTCATTAGAGGGTTAGTGCACAATAAAAATTTACATGTTCAGAGGTGACATAATCATTCTTAACACTCCTGGACATTGCACAAAGCTACTGGACATTAATGGATCAAAGAAATTCATCCAACATAGCAAAAGAGGCAATGCGAAATAAAAGGCAGAATCTGTCAAAACAGAACAGTTCGTAAAGACGAATTTTAAAGTGGCACCAGACTTGCTCAAATGAAAATGCCCAAATTTAATGAAAGTTGCGTACATATCTGAGGATCACGCACGTAAATTGGCATATTTTTCTGAGCTACCTACAGAGAGGCAGGTCGAAATTCGTGACAGCAAAGAAATCTGTTTCTGCGCAGTAATCCAAATCTAGTATGAACCTTACTATCAAAGACTTTACTTGGCACAACAATGCACAAAACTAAGATAAGGAGAGGTTGCTACAGTAGTAAACAACTTCCAAGACTCAAATATAAAATAAAGGTACTGTAGTAAAAACATGGGTTGTCTCCATAGCGCTTTTCTTTAACGCCTCAGCTAGGCGCAGAAAGTGTGTATCAAGTGTTATCAAGATACGAAGCATCGACAGCGGGGTTTGGAGTTTTCTCAACCATGCATAGTATGCTGGATACATAAGTTTCAGCGGCTCCCTTTTCATTATTCTTAGGTTTGCTATCCTCGTCAAACAAATTTTCAGGGACAAGCCAACCATAGTTATTTTCTAGAGCGTCATTCATTCCCAGGAGCTTACAAGGTATTGTTGTCTTAATCTCCCCACCATCATTAATATTATTAGTGTACCTTACTCTCTCCATGTCCATCTTTTCAAGGATACTAACAAAATTGGTATAAGAGCCAAGCATATTGTATTTAGTAAAGACCTTTCTAGCCTCTCTTGCTACACCACCAAATTCTTTAAGAAGGGTTTCTAAAACAAAATCTTTCTTTTCCCCTTCTTCCATATCACCGAGTGTGAGAAACATGTGTTGGATTATAGGATTAAGATTAACAAATTTAGTTTCCAACATGTGAACTAAAAAACAGCAATTTCATAATTAGGAGCAAGTTCTACCAAGTGTCTATCTTCAAAATCTTCAACGGTACTAACATGAGTGAAAAAATCTTCTATATTATCTGTCCCAATGATAGACCCATGTCCTACCGGTATGTCTTTTAGAGTGTACTTAGGAGGAAACATGATGAAATAAACTAAAGGTAAATAAAGTAAATGCAAGTAACTAATTTTTGTGTTTTTGATATGGAGAACAAGACAAGTAAATAAAGTAAAGCTAGCAACTAATTTTTTTGTGTTTTGATATAATGCAGCAAACAAAGTAGTAAATAAAATAAAGCAAGACAAAAACAAAGTAAAGAGATTGTATTGTGGAGACTCCCCTTGCGTGTCTTGATCTCCCGCAACGGCGCCGAAAAGAGCTTGATAGCGTGTAATACACACGTTCGTTGGGAACCCCAAGAGGAAGGTATGATGTACAGTAGCAAGTTTTCCCTCGAAAGAAACCAAGGTTTATCGAACCAGGAGGAGCCAAGAAGCACGTTGAAGGTTGATGGCGGCGAGATGTAGTGCGGCGCAACACCGGGATTCCGGCGCCAACGTGGAACTTGCACAACACAACCAAAGTACTTTGCCCCAACGAAACAGTGAGGTTGTCAATCTCACCGGCTTGCTGTAACAAAGGATTAGATGTATAGTGTGGATGATGATTGTTTGCGAAGAACAGTAAAACAAGTATTGCAGTAGATTGTATTCAATGTAAAAGAATGGACCGGGGTCCACAGTTCACTAGAGGTGTCTCTCCCATAAGATAAATAGCATGTTGGGTGAACAAATTACAGTCGAGCAATTGACAAATAGAGAGGGCATGACAATGCACATACATGATATGATAAGTATAGTGAGATTTAATTGGGCATTACGACAAAGTACATAGACCGCTATCCAGCATGCATCTATGCCTAAAAAGTCCACCTTCAGGTTATCATCCGAACCCCTTCCAGTATTAAGTTGTAAACAACAGACAATTGCATTAAGTATGGTGCGTAATGTAATCAATAACTACATCCTCGGACATAGCATCAATGTTTTATCCCTAGTGGCAACACATCCACAACCTTAGAACTTTCTGTCACTGTCCCAGATTTAATGGAGGCATGAACCCACTATCGAGCATAAATACTCCCTCTTGGAGTTAAGGGCAAAAACTTGGCCAGAGCCTCTACTAATAACGGAGAGCATGCAAGATCATAAACAACACATAGGTAATAGATTGATAATCAACATAACATAGTATTCTCTATCCATCGGATCCCGACAAACACAACATATAGCATTACAGATAGATGATCTTGATCATGTTAGGCAGCTCACAAGATCCAACAATGAAGCACATGAGGAGAAGACAACCATCTAGCTACTGCTATGGACCCATCCAGGGTGAACTACTCACTCATCACTCCGGAGGCGACCATGGCGGTGAAGAGTCCTCCGGAGATGATTCCCTCTCCGGCAGGTGCCGGAGGCGATCTCCTGAATCCCCGAGATGGGATTGCGGCGGCGGCATCTGGAAGGTTTTCCGTATCGTGGCTCTCGGTACTGGGGGTTTCGCGACGGAGGCTTTAAGTAGGCGGAAGGGCAGCCTCGGAGGGGTCACGGGGGCCCCACACGCTAGGGTCGCGCGGGCCCCCCCTGGGCCGTGCCGCCCTAGTGTGGCGGCGCCCGTGGCCCACCGTCTTCTCTTCGGTCTTCTGGAAGCTTCGTGGCAAAATAGGACCCTGGGCGTTGATTTAGTCCAATTCCGAGAATATTTCCTTACTAGGATTCTGAAACCAAAAAACAGAAAACATCAATGGCTCTTCGGCATCTCGTTAATAGGTTAGTGCCGGAAAATGCATAAATATGACATAAAGTATGCATAAAACATGTAGATATCATCAATAATGTGGCATGGAACATAAGAAATTATCGATACGTCGGAGACGTATCAACCACCACCAAAGGAAGATCCTGTCTTTGATTTAAAACCATTGCCTGATAATCTTAAATATGCTCATATTGATGATAAGAAAATATATCCTGTTATTATTAGTTCTAAGCTTTCAGAGTTTGAAGAAGAAAGGTTATTGGAAATACTGAAGAAACACCGAGGTGCTATTGGCTATACTCTTGATGACTTGAAGGGGATTTCTCCCTCTATTTGCCAACACGCCATTAATATGGAAGATGATGTGAAGCCTGTTGTTGAACCTCAACGTCGTCTAATTCCGAAGATGAAGGATGTGGTAAGAAATGAGGTATTAAGACTCCTTGAAGCTGGTATTATATATCCTATTGCTGATAGTAGATGGGTTAGTCCTGTGCATTGTGTTCCTAAGAAAGGAGGAATACTGTTGTGCCTAATGATAATGATGAGCTCATCCCTCAAAGAGTAGTTGTAGGGTATAGAATGTGCATTGATTATCGAAAAGTTAATAAGGTTACTAAGAAAGATCATTACCCTTTACCATTTATTGATCAAATGTTAGAAAGGTTATCTAAAAATACTCATTTTTGCTTTCTTGATGGTTATTCTGGGTTTTCACAAATTGCTGTTAAAACTAAAGATCAAGAGAAAACCACTTTCACTTGTCCCTATGGAACTTATGCTTATAGGCGTATGCCTTTTGGTTTATGTAATGCTCCTGCTACTTTTCAAAGATGCATGTCTGCTATTTTTCATGGCTTTTGTGAGAGTATTGTAGAGGTATTCATGGATGATTTTTCCTATGGGAATTCTTTTGATAATTGCTTGCGGAACCTTGATAAAGTTTTGCAGAGATGTGAAGAAACTAACCTTGTTCTTAATTGGGAGAAATGCCACTTTATGGTTAATGAAGGAATTGTATTGGGACATAAAATTTCCGAGAGAGGTATTGAAGTTGATAGAGCTAAAGTTGAAGCCATTGAGAAGATGCCCTATCCTAGGGATGTTAAAGGTATTCGTAGTGTTCTTGGTCATGCTGGGTTTTATAGGAGGTTTATTAAAGACTTCTCCAAGATTTCAAAGCCTCTTACTAATCTTCTTCAAAAAGATGTACCTTTTGTTTTTGATGATGATTGTAAGGAAGCTTTCGAAACTCTAAAGAAAGCCTTAACAACTGCCCTATAGTTGAACCTCCTGATTGGAACTTACCATTTGAAATTATGTGTGATGCTAGTGATTTTCTGTAGGCGCTGTTCTTGGACAGCGAGTAGATAAAAAACTGAATGTTATTCATTATGCTAGTAAAACTCTTGATGCTGCTCAAAGAAATTATGCTACAACTGAAAAAAAATTGTTAGCTGTAGTCTTTGCTTGTGATAAGTTTAGATCTTATATCGTTGATTCAAAAGTTACTATTCATACTGATCATGCTGCAATTAGATACCTTATGACAAAGAAAGATGCTAAGCCAAGGCTTATTAGATGGGTACTTCTTTTGCAAGAATTTGATTTGCATATTGTAGATAGGAAAGGTGCTGATAATCCTGTTGCTGATAATTTGTCTAGATTGGAAAATATTGCTTATAATCCTGTTCCTGTTAATGATAGTTTTCCAAATGAACAATTGGCTGTAATAAAGGTGAGCTCGCGAGACAGTCCTTTGTATGCTAATTATGCTAACTTTATTGTTTTCAAGTACTTGCCTCCAACCTTTTCAGCTCAGCAAAGGAGGAAATTCTTTTATGACTTGAGGCATTATTTTTGGGATGACCCACACTTATATAAAGAAGGAGTGGATGGTATTCTGCGAAGGTGTGTTCCCGAATATGAACAACAAGAGATATTGAGTAAATGTCATGGTAGTGCTTATGGAGGACATCACGCCGGAGATAGAACCGCGCAAAAAGTTCTACAATCAGGTTTTTATTGGCCAACTCTCTTCAAAGATGCAAGGAAGTTTATTTTATCTTGTGATGAATGTCAAAGGGTTGGTAATATCTCCAGACGCAATGAAATGCCTATGAATTATACTCTTGTTATTGAACCGTTTGATTGTTGGGGATTTGACTTCATGGGACCTTTTCCCTCTTCAGAAGGTAACACTCATATACTTGTTCTTGATTATGTTACTAAATGGGTGGAAGTATACCTACAAAAAGTGCTGATGGTGAGACCTCTTTAAGAATGCTTTTAGACATTATTTTTCCTAGATTTGGAGTTCCTAGATATATTATGACAGATGGAGGTTCTCATTTTATTCATGGTGGTTTTAGAAAAACTCTTGCTAAATATGGTATTAATCATAGAATTGCTTCCGCTTATCATCCTCAAACTAGTGGGCAAGTAGAACTATCAAATAGAGAAATTAAATCTATCTTGCAAAAGACTGTTAATAAAACTAGAAAGAATTGGGCTAGTAAATTGAAGGAAGCACTATGGGCTTATAGAACTGCTTATAAAAATCCCATGGGAATGTCACCTTATAAAATGGTTTATGGAAAAGCTTGTCATTTACCTTTAGAACTAGAGCACAAAGCTTATTGGGCTGTTAGAGAACTAAAGAAAGATCCTAAACTAGCCGGTGATAAGAGGTTGTTGCAATTAAGTTCTCTAGATGAATGGAGAAGTGAAGCTTATGAAAATGCTAAACTCTTTAAAGAGAAAGTTAAGAAATGGCATGATAGAAGGATTATCAAAAGAGAGTTTAATATTGGGGATAAAGTCCTATTGTATCGGTCTCGTCTCAGATTCTTTGCAGGGAAATTACTCTCTAAATGGGAAGGACCATATGTTGTTGAGGAGGTGTATCGTTCAGGAGCAATTAAAATTAGTTCCCTCCAAGGCAATGCCACGCAAGTGGTGAATGGACAAAGACTCAAGCATTATATCTCGGGTGATTCTTATAATGAAGATGTTGATGTTATTCGAGTGGAAACACCGGAGGCTTTCATCAAAGGTCAAATTGACAGTCCGCCAGAACTCGACTTTGAATAGGTAACAGTATTGGTAATAAAAAGTTCGCGTTTTACTTTCCGAACAATGTTTTTGCTGTTTTTGGAAAATATGAAAAATTACGAGATCGAAACGGAGTGGAGGAGACGCACGAGGGCGTGCCCCCATAGGCGGCGCGGGCCCCAGCCTGGCCGCGCCGCCCTATGAGGACACCGCCTCGTTGTCCCTCTCCGACTCTTGTTCGACCTGGTACTTTCCGTTTGTCATAAAAATTCCTGCTATATAATCCCCCGGACCCCTGGAGGTCCGTATATCATTTTCTCGACGCGTTTTGTTTCTAGCTGTTTTCTGCCAGGATTTGTTCTTGATCTAGGAGCATCATGGTCTCCAACAACAAAGACAAGGAGCCTATGGAGGAAAATGTTCAAGATCCCGAGTGGAAAGAGGTGGACGAGAGCGTCAAGGAAGAAGATGAAGAAGAAGTGGAGGAAGACTCGTGCGCATACCCGCGTGCTACCATCGCAAGCATCGAGGTGGTGGAGAACCCTTTTAATGCAAAGAAGAGCGCAAGAATTCGCACCGGAGGAAGATTTCCACGTCACTACCTAGCTCCAAAGACATCTTCTCCAGGCACTTATCACCCCTTCCGCAATCTAATTTACAATAATCAAATTGAAAGGACTCCCAAGGCAGCATTGCCTAGCAATTGGGATATAGATCGTTCTAACACTGCAGGAAGGATGAAGCCTGAAGCTGAAGAGTGGGGAAATAACTCCAAGAGTTGGGACTCGCCGTCGGACATACTTCTTAACCGCGTCGAGCACAATTCGGAGATGATCCGCAACCTCATGTACAAGATTGATGAGCTTCAGGAGCTTGTTGAGAAGCTTGTCAAGAATCCACCATCACCACCGAAGGAGTAATTCATCATCGGTATTGGCATCCCCTTGGTTTGTTCCAAGCTTGGGGGAGTGCCGCGGTATCACATCATCACTACCTTTTTACTTTTTACTATCAAGTAGTGTCATATCATGAGTAGGGAAGTTATCATATAAGATGGGTTGCGTATGGAAGTATCTCTCCTTTAGTTGGTTGTCTATGTATCCCTTGGTGTGAGTTATCGTTATGAAATATTAATGAGAAGTCTTATCATTTACATATTGCACACCTTATTTTAGTTTGCAATTTCTATTATATGATTGATCTTGATTTTAGTATTGGTACCACTTTGGGAGCATTGAGTAAATCTATTTGGTTTTGGCAAACTTAGCATTGGTCAATAGCAACAACACCTCGAGGTTTAAGTAGAAAAGAGAAATATACATATAGTTGTTTCATTGTCTTCCTTTCTTGTTAGCTCATAGCTTATTATTCTGAAGTTAAAATTGTTTGTGCTTGCAAGAAAGATGCATGATTATGTCTATCACATGTATATTTGTTTGTTTCCTTCGACTCTTATGCTTGCTAATTAACCTTGCTAGCCAAAGACCTGTACGAGAGGGAATGCTTCTCGTGCATCCAAACCTCGAACCCAAACCTATGCCATTTGTGTCCACCATATCTACCTACTGCATGGTATTTTCTGCCATTCCAAGTAAATACTTCATGTGCTACCTTTAAACAATTCAAAATTTATTACTTCTTATTTGTGTCAATGTTTTATAGCTCATGAGGAAGTATGTGGTGTTTTATCTTTCAGTCTTGTTAGGCAGCTTCCACTAATGGACTAGTGGCTTCATCCACTTATCCTATAATTTTGCAAAAAGAGCTGGCAACGGGGTTCCCAGCCCCAATTAATCAACTTTCATTAATAATTCTCTTCACATGTTTTGCTCTGATTCATCGGTAAGCAACTTAATTTTGCAATATACACTCCTACATGGTATGAGATTGTTGGAAGGCACCCGAGGATTCGGTTAGCCATGGCTTGTGTAAGCAAAGGTTGGGGGAGTGTCATCCTTAAATAAACTAAAGTACATGTGTAAACAGAGAAGAGGGATGATCTACCTTGCTGGTAGAGATAACGTCCTTCATGGGAGCCGCTCTTTGGAGGTCTGTTTGGCAAGGGGTTAGAGTACCCGCTACCAGTCGTTGACAACAACAAACACCTCTCAAAACTTTACTTTTATTCTCTTTATATGATTTCAAAACTAAAAAGCTCTAGCACATGATTTAATCCTGCTTCCCTCTGCGAAGGGCCTGTCTTTTACTTTATGTTGAGTCAGTAAACCTATTTCCCTCCATCTCAAGCAAGCATTTGAGTTGTTGTGATCAAACCATTATATTGTGATTTGCTTCATCATGTTTTTACTCTTCCTTGTTTAGTACAAGTTTTATCTGAATGAATATAGCTTTGAAAGTTATCAATGATTAATATGATTGAGTATGCAAGTTTACCATAAGCTCTCCATAGATAAGTATAATCTGTTAACTGTTCTCTGACCAAGAACGAAGTTTGCCATCACCAACTATGATTTCTTATGCACTTTTATTTGTGATTACCTTATACTTGTTTCAAGTTGAATTATATGAGGAAGTTGTTTACTAGAATGTCTTGTGTGAATGAATATGATGCTTCTTGTCCGTATTTTATTTATCGACTTTTCACTCCATAAACATGTGGTCTTGTTTACCGAGTTCAGTTTCGCTTGGGGACAAGCGAAGTCTAAGCTTGGGGGGAGTTGATACGTCCAATTTGCATCACTATTTTATATCATAATTTGCTGTTATTCATTGATATATTTCATATTTGGAGATAATACTTATGTTATTTCATCTATTTTGCATGTTTCATGATTATTGGAGGATCGCGCACCGGAGTCAGGATTCTGCTGGAAAAAGCACCGTCAGAATGCAATATTTCGGAAGATCAACGTTGACGGAAATTATATGAAAATTCCTATTTTTCGAGATGACGGAGGGAGCAGAAGGGAGCGGGAGGGCGCCATGGGCCCCCTCACAGGCCGGCGCGGGCCCTGCCCTGGCCGCGCCGCCCGTGAGGAGGGGCCCACAGCCCCCTCTCGCCTCCTTTCTTCGCACGCCTTCGTCCCGAAACCTAAGCTCGAGGGGTACGGAAAAAGAGCCACAACCGCCTCTGCGGGCGGAGAACACTCAGAGAGAAAAGCTCTCCGGCGGCTGAGATCCTGGGAAATTCCCTCCCCGGAGGGAAATCAACGCCATCGTCACCGTCATCGAGCTGGACATCATCTCCATCACCATCACCATCATCTTCATCATCATCACCGCCGTCTCCACCGCTGCACCTCGTCACCGCTGTAGCAATTTGGGTTTGATCTTGATTGTTTGATAGGGAAACTCTCCCGGTGTTGATTTCTACTTGTTATTGATGCTATTGAGTGAAACCATTGAACCAAGGTTTATGTTCAGATTGTTATTCATCATCATATCACCTCGATCATGTTCCATATGATGTCTCGTGAGTAGTTCGTTTAGTTCTTGAGGACATGGGTGAAGTCTAAATGTTAGTAGTGAAGTATGGTTGAGTAATATTCAATGTTATGATATTTAAGTTGTGGTGTTATTCTTCTAGTGGTGTCGTGTGAACGTCGACTACACGACACTTCACCTTTATGGGCCTAGGGGAATGCATCTTGTACTCGTTTGCCAATTGCGGGGTTGCGGAGTGACAGAAACCTGAGCCCCCATTGGTATATCGATGCAGGAGAGATAGCAGGATCTCAGAGTTTAAGGCTGTGGTTAGATTTATCTTAATTACTTTCTTGTAGTTGCGGATGCTTGCAAGGGGTATAATCACAAGTATGTATTAGTCCTAGGAAGGGCGGTACATTAGCATAGGTTCACCCACACAACACTTATCAAAACAATGAAGATTAATTAGCCGTATGTAGCGAAAGCACTAGACTAAAATCCCGTGTGTCCTCGAGAACGCTTGGTCATTATAAGTAAACAAACCGGCTTGTCCTTTGTGCTAAAAAGGATTGGGCCACTCGCTGCAATTATTACTCTCGCACTTTACTTACTCGTACTTTATTCATCTGTTACATCAAAACCCCTAAATACTTGTGCTGTGAGCATTTACGGTGAAACCTTCATCGAAACTGCTTGTCAACTTCTGCTCCTCGTTGGGATCGACATTCTTACTTATCGAAGATCTATACACCCCCTATACTTGTGGGTCATGGCTCCGTCGAAAAATAGGAGCTTCGGTATATTTTCCGTCAATTGTTGATCTTCAGAAATATTGTATCCCGACGGTGCTTTTTCCAGCAGAATTCTGACTCCGGTGAGTAATTCTCCAATAATCATGAAACATGCAAAATAGGTGAAATAACATAAGTATCATCTCTAAATATGAAATATATCAATGAATAACAGTAAATTATGATATAAAATAGTGATGTAAAATGGACGTATCAGGGCTGGAGCTCGTAGAAATCTTAAAACCGCCGGAAGAAATCGGACGCTGGGAGGCCTAGGCCGCGCTCAAAATGAGCGGCGAAGACAACGTATTCCCTAGGCTCAGGCTCAGGTTGCCGTTCATCGCTAGGGATTCGGCACCACTCCTCCTTCGGTAGTCTTCTAGACCGGTAGAGCCAGTCGATTTCGGCTTGCGTCACGTCAGAACCCATCCAGGCTCCGCGTGTATAAGAATCCAGATCTATTCCGGAAGAATTGGCAGCGGCGCCCTGGCTCGAGCTGCCGGCGTGCCTTCCTTGGTCACTGGTAGCTTGACCGGAACTACCGGCCTGTTCTTCGGGCTGAGCGTGGTCCTCCTCGAGCCCATCTTCAAACTGATCCACCGGAGCCTCTTCTCCGGATGAGATCTCGGAGCTTTCGCTCTGCCGGGTGCTGGCAGAAGGCTCCGGAAGGGAGTCCTCGGTTGACATGTTTTCGCTAAGTGCGGAAGCTAACTAAAACAGGTTTACCAAAACCTATCTCTTCGCGAAGATCTACGAGAGGGAGAGAAACAAAGGAAAAGAATAAATAAATGCCTACCGGACCCAAGAGCAATGTAGAAAAGGGGGAAGTGAGCCAGGCCAGGGAGACTAACCAGAGAACGGCGGCGGAGATTCTCGGGGTTAGAGGGCCCGGGAATCCACCGGAGCTTCTCGAGGAGAGCGGCGGCGAGTGCAGAGGTTGCAGAAGATGCCGTGCCACGTTCCAGTGTTGAGGAAGAAGCAGATCTTGGAACAGGCGAACTCCGCTGCGTGCTCCTGTGGAGCCTCGCCGGAGAAGCAAGGGCTCGAGGAAGAACGGCGGCGCAGAGGGCTTGGAGTTCTCTGGGTGCAGAAGCTCTGAGGAGGCAAGAATGGCGATGAACTGGGAGAGTGGGGGACGGAGTGGAACCGTCGCACCCTTTATAGCGAGAGTTTTCGTGGGCCGCGGCGCGGACAGGCCCGCTTCACTTTGCTAGTGGGCCGCCACGTGGCTAGAAGATACACGCGTTACACGGAGATGCCACACAGGGGCCGCAAGGATCCGGAACGGCCGCAAGGATCCGGTGTGAAGCATTAACTGCGCACGCGGGAGTCGAAGGATTTCACCCATGACACTGAAGCGTCAGAAACAGTGCGCATGTCTCTGACAAGCACGATTTCCAACATATTCTCGACTTCGCCGAGGAGGGTTTAATGACAAAGCTACCGGAAAAAGGTACTAGAAGGTTTTGTTAACAACGGTGTGGTGAGGTTGTTCCGGCAGAAACACCGGGAGGTTTCAACTTCGAACCGGAAGGATTAATCCGGTACGTTTAAGATAGGAACCTGGCATGGTCCGTCGGATAGAATCCGCCGGACTATACCAGCTTCGGGGACTAATGTTGGGGGGATGGCCCCCGGTAGGCCAAAGTCATGGCAAACTTGCCCTGTTTCAGTTATAAAAATACCGGTTTAAAGATTAATCCGGATTATCAAGTTAGGCTGGCTAGCGCCAAGTGGAAACATACCGGTATCCCAGGAGGGGTATACCGGAATGTGGTTAACTAGAGAAGAGGCCGGAGTACCGGCAGGGGCTCAACTGTAGCATGTCGGCATTCTGGTCAAAGATTCCATAAGGGCTAGAGGACAAAGATGAGCGAAGCACATCAGCTTTAATCGAAGCTCTGAAGCCAAAGTAGAAGATGACGTAAAAGCTACCGGAAGAGGTCATCGCTCCCTGATTAAAGACAAGACCGGTGTCATTGAGGCCAAAGAAGCTTTATAAAGTAGCTTATCTCATCAAAGATGCCATTAGGGTTTCTTCCCTTGCAAGCCACCCTATCCCCTATATAAGGAGAGGGGGCACACCCCTGCGCGGGACGGATCATCGGCTAACAGTAGAGAGAAGTAGAACATGATAGAGGAGCTCACCTTGTACTGTACATCTTCAACCTCTGGCCAAGGGATAACTTAAGGAATACATACCGGAATTCTGTCCCAAATCCTTTCCCTTGTTACCAAAACCCTCACCCGAATCCTCTAGCGTACATTCGGCCCCAACTTAAGCCATCCTATGGCATCTGTCTGTTCACCACGATGACACCCCTTGCATTTAATCCATTCCTAGCACAACTGATTGTTAGACAGTACCCCATCCATGGGGGTGGCATGCCCTACCAATGATCTTGGGGAAATTGACCTGGACATTTCGCTCGGCAAGTCCATGGTGGATGGGCACCTTGGAAACTGCAACCATATTGGAATGGTAACATAGGGGATTGTTGTAGTTGTTGTTGCCCTGCGGAATCTTGTTGTTGCTGCCAATTAGCGCTTATGTTACCGTCAGTTAGGTTGGTCTTATTCTTCCCTCTCCCTCTCCCTCTCCCTCTCCCTCTCCCTTTGATTTCCTCTGCCATGGCTGCCAAACCATGATCACTATCACCGGGACTTGGATCTAGAGGTGAATAATTACGTGGGTCGTGTTTCCAGAGGAGGTGAGCAACGGGCATGAGGAACCCTAGAAGCAGGAGTGGTTGAAGGGTTTGGGTGTGGTGGATTATCGATCCATAATTGACAAAAGAACATAATATGCTCCTCCCGATCCTTGTTACAATACCTTTCCAGCGTGGCGCCATTGATGTGGAAATTAAGCTTTCTAACCGGTCAGACCCCCGCCATTGAATTGTAGGGAAAACCTCGAGAGTCAAGTAGAACTATTAGGGTGGACATGGCAAAAGCGGAGCAATCTGCCGAGTGACTGCACAATCCCTATTTCCAGATTTTCGAGAAACGGGCCTTGACGGAGTAGCTATGAACATAGAAATCTCCTGAACCACATAATACTACCTCCATCCTAAAGCAGTAAAGCATAAGGTTTTTTTTGAAAAGTCAAACCAAGTAAAGTTTGACCAAAATTTTAGAATAATCTATCAACAAATATAATATTTTGTAGATACCATACGAAAATAATTTTATTATATATTTATTGATATTAATTTTGTATTTTGCATGTTAATGATTTTTGGTAAAAGCTTAGTCAAACTTGACATAATTTGACTTTGTAAAAATAATATAGGCCTTAAACTTTGGATGGAGGTAGTATAAGTGAATGTGAATGAGCCACAGTTACTGCAAACGAGGTTGGTCTTGAGCTCGATCTATTTTGTAACACCCCCCGACCACCCCCGGTAGCTCTCTAGGACCTTTAGACTAGGCTCACAGACCACCACATGTATTTCTACGCACTTTGTAGGATACCCATACCAATAAGTTGTAACTTCTTTTTCGGAAGCTCATTCACAAAAGAACTCCGAGGTTAAGCGTGCTTGGCCTGGAGCGATATGAGGATGGGTGATTGACTGAGAAGTCCTTCCCGGGTGTGCACAAGTGAGAACAAAGTGCGTAATGAAGAATGAAGATGCATAATTTGGTTATGTTCAATTATCCCATGGATATGTGTATGCATGGGGCCCATTGTTGTCTCCACACTGGTAGAAAAAGGGGCTTTAGTCCCGGTTGGCAACTGCCATTAATCCCGGTTGCGCAACCGGGATTAAATATGCGCGACTAAAGCCCCCCCTTTAGTCGCGGTTGCTTACGAACCGCGACTAAAGGCCGACCGTCGGGGCGGAGGACCTTTAGTCGCGGTTCTTCTGGACAACCGCTACTAAAGGCCGACATAGGTTTAGGGTTTTAAGCCCCCCCCTAAATCTGGTTTCTTTTTAATTTGTATTGTTTTATTTCTTCTATATTTTATTTTGTGTTTTATTTTAATTTTGAAGGAGTTTCACATATTCTACGGTACTACATACATGCATATGAATGTACAATTTCAAACAAATTTGAAATTAGAACCAAGAAGAATTCAAGAGGAATATACAATATATATTCAATATCGGATGACCATATACAATTTCGAACAAGTTTCCATACATAATTTACGGCATTAGAAGTTCTACGTCCTCGTAATAGTGTTCTCCTTTAGGATGGAGGACTTCCCTCATGAACCATCCTGCTAGTTCCTCTTGAATTGGTCGGAAGCGAGCTTCTGGACTAACCGTCTTCCGCAAGTTATTCCTCTTGACGTTGTTATCCGACGGCGTCCGCTCAGAGGTGTATCTCCGGATGAACTCACAAACATAGTATCCACATAGATTGGTCCCCGGTGGCTGAATATCCCCAGTCAGTGACCTTTTAAATTCTAGCTCTTTTTTGAATTCACCGACCATTTCATCTGAGAATCGTCTCCAAACCCTACGAGGCAAAGAAAATTAAATGAACAAGAGAGTTATTAGTTACTTGATATTAGGAAATGAACGAAAGAGGCCGATCGATATAGAGCGCAAATGAATGAAAATAATTACTTTTGCAACATTCTTCTCATGTCGACCCAAAGCTTTGGATCCATATTCAGAGAGTCCAGGACGAGAACTCTGGAGGTGTGAAATTCAATTACTAGCAGAATCCAGTGGAACCTGCGGACACGATACATGCACAGTCATGCATAACTCATCGATTAGACATACCATGCATGGAGTAAACAAAAGAGAATGTGCTCAAGACAGAAACACTCACCCAAAATGGTAAGGAAATAGAATTTCACTTTTGAGTTCCTGCTAAAGAAACAGGTCTTCCTCCACGTCGGCGGGGTGTTTTCTAACACATATCCATTAACGATTTGTGGGTCAATGAACCCAACATCATGGATGTTCCTTATTCTGCATTCCCTAATCTTCATTCTGAAGCTCAACTGGGGCACCATGGTGCCCGGGCACCATACATCATGACCGTACAATTACATCGTGGGTGCCAGATTGCATCATATGTGTATAAGGGAGAGAAAATCACTTTCCAAATATCAACAGGAGAGAGAATGCACTTTCCAATTATCAGAAACAGAGACAAATCACTTCCCAGTTTACTGTGCAGGTTTCCTTATATGATTCGTGGTGCCCAGGCACCATGGTGCACCAGTTAGTTTACCAATATATATATATATATATATATATATTGCAGGCAATGAACGAGATGGGGTAGAAATAAATCACTTACAGAACGTAGGAATGATAGATTTGTCGAGCTCGCGCAGATTGAACAGTTGGAACAATTCACTCAGATGAACTGTTACATAGTAATGTTTGAAGTGATGCTCATGTCTAACTTCCGCATAAATATAATCTTTGCCGGCGTTATTTTTTATGTAACCCTTGTACCAACGTAGCAGATTTTTCATTTGTGGAGGTAGATCCTCTTCCTGCGCAGGCTCGACGAGAGGCCCATTCGGCACATATGTAATTGCTACCTCACTTATTGGCGCCTCCTCAAGGCCTAACACTGCACGAAGAGTCATACCGATCTGGGCCGCTTGTTCTCTGGCACCCGTTACAGTCATTCCCTGTGCTGCCGCAGCTGCTATGATTGTGGGGTCCATTAGTTCAGCATCCGGACCAGCGGCCACTATGAGCGGGGGATCGATTGTTTACTTTGTTCCCCGAGCTGGGCAACTCGTTTCCCGCTTTTTACTTTCTAATTCTTTCTCGGCCAAGTCTTTCTTCTCCTTCAACATGAGTGCTTGCCTACGAAGTTCACGTGCATAGTCGTCAGGCAAATTCTTCGCGGCTTGGGACGGTGTGTTCAAAAATGACTTGGCCCAATTCTTTTCCTTCTCAGAAAATACTGGCTTGGGCTCGGGCTCTCTTTTCGCCTTCGATTCCGCCCTCCATTTCTCATGGTGAGCAGCCGCGGCCGCGTCGACTTCCTCGGCACTACGTTCCCAAGGCCTTGTGGGGAGAGGCTTCAGTGATGGCTCCGGTACCTTTGTGGTTTTAGGTACATAAGGGTCCGGGTTAATAGTCGAGGACGTCGCTTCTTCGCGGTGGATTGGGGGCGGCGTCTGCTTACCCGCCCGAGGCGGTGGGGGCGGCGTCGCTACCAGCCGGTGGGTGGGGGCGGCGTCGGGCGACGTGAAGGAGGTGTAGGTGAAGCACCACCACCACCACCACCGCCACCGCCACCACCACCGTAGGGGGTGGACTTGTTGGCCTTGGCGCCTCGCCTGGAAACTTGATAAACTTCTTTTGCCATAGAATGAACTGGCGCTTGACATCTCCAAGTCTTCTATCCCCTTCGGGTGTAGCAATGTCAATCTCGAGGTCCTCAAACCCTTGGACTATGTCCTCCACCGTGACACGAGCATAGCCATCTTGAATGGGGTTGTTGTGGTGGAGTGCTCCAGGTAAACATGGTAAAGCACTGCCGATGGCTACCTTCATGGAAATGTTCCCCATTGGATAATGCAGATGACATTCTTTCATCTCCTTTACATCGTCCACGGGGTAGCGAGGAGGCTCCGGTGCAGTAATATCGATCGTCGGTGCATTAGCACCGCCGGCGGGCCTCCGTGGAAGCCACGCTGTTTCTCCGCTGCTGGCTTCCGACATCCGCTGGATGATCTTCATGCATCCCAGATGCCGATCTTTCTTGTACTAGTACATTCAGGGCTTTCTTCATCTCATCGAATTCCGATGCCAACCGCGCCACAACATCTGCATCCTGATCCGCCTTTCTCTTACGGCTTCTGTAACTGTAGGGGTCATTTTCCTGGGAAAATCCTACTTTCCACGGAATGGCCCCCATGCCTCGTACACGTCCTCCGTGTTCAGGATTCCCGAGGGCTTTTGTCAGCGCATCATTCTCTCTGTTGAACTTTATCTTCCCCTCTTGAGCATCCCTCATTGCGTCAATAAGGGCTTGGGTGGGTTTAAACTTTGTGTCTCGGTGAACACACTCCCCTGTCACCGGGTCTAGCGTTCCCCCATGCCCGTACCACCAGCTTTTGGCCCTTGGGTCCCATCCCTCTGTACCTAGAGGGATTCCTCTGGTCATCCTCCATCTTCTGCCACTTAGGCTCCGAAAGGCGGTATCCTCCTGGCCCCATAATATGATTGTACACTTTCTTAGCCGCATTTGCCTTATTTTTTTCCGATATGGCCTTGAATTGATCTGATTTCTTTTGCCTCACAAATTCGGGCCAATCATTTTTCAGCAACTCATACTGTCCAGTGAAATCCGGAGTCTTCCCCTTCTCGACATATTGAGCCGCTAAATTTTTCTTGTAGGTCCGGAATGTTGTGGCCATCTTCTGAAGAGCGAACTCTTTGACTAGCCTCCTCCTCTGACGTCCCTCCGGATTGTCATTACCGAATTCATCTTTTTTGTTGTATTCCGGAGGTAGAACGAAATGCTCCATAAGCTTTCTCCAGCATTCCTTTTTCGTTCTCTTGCTGACGAAACTGGAACCAACACGTGCCTTCACTGGCTCATGCCATTCCTGGACGGTGATCGGGACGCTATCTCTAACAACGACTCCGCATTGGTTGATGAACTTGGTGTACACCTCTTCGGGCTCCAGCCTTGGTTGCACTGATAACATCGATGTTATATGTTACTCCTTGTTTCAGCGTCTTGGTTTTGCCACGCTTTGTCTTCACCGATTTTTTCGACGATCCGGCGGCCAAGGGCTAAAATAAGAAAGAGAGTCGAGTTAATACACATATTTATTCAAATCGGTAAATTTGTATCACCAGAAGCTCAATGTATATATATACCTCGCCGGAGGTGGTTGCTAATTGCTTATCTCCATCGCCGGAGGTGTTTGTCGATGGTTGACCTCCATCGACAGTGCCTGTTCCTTCGTCATCACCTTGTTGACGACATTCACCGTCACCGTCAAGGTTCAGATAAGAAGACACATCCTCTTCTTCATCTTCTTCGGCCGCCACATAAGGAATGTCGCCGGCTATGATGCCGAAAATATGCGCCTCAGCTTCCGCAATATAGTTCTCCGTTATCGGGTCGGCTCTATCGTCCGCCATATGTAGTGTCACTCCTGAAAACATGTAATTAAAAACTAATTATATTAAGTATAAAGAAGGAGGCAGTGGTGGTGGCGAAAGGGGGGCGGTGGTGAAAGGGCGGTGGCGGTGGTGAAAGGGCGGTGGCGGTGGCGAAAGGGCGGTAGTGCACCGCCCCCTCCGCCCTCCGATCCTCTCTCTCGTAAAAAAAACAAAAAAAAAACCGCGCGTATACGGAGGGGGCGGCGGTGGTACGTTCTCCGATCGATTTTGTTAAAAATTTGTTATAATTTAATTTTTTTAAATTTTTTGTTAAGTTAAATTTTTGTTAAGTCAAAATTCAGAAAATTTTTTGTTCACTTAAAATTTTGTTAAGTCAAAATTCAGAAATTTGTTAAGTCAAAATTCAAAAATTTGTTAAGTCAAAATTCAGAAATTTGTTAAGTCAATTTTTTTTGTTAAGTTAAATTTTTTGTTCACAGAGGTGCGGCCGGCCCTCTCCCGTACGTGGGCGCGCGGCCGCGCGGCGCGACGCGTGTGGCGGCGGCGGCCCGGCCGGCCCCTCTCTCTCACCGTACTCGCGGCCGGCGGCGGCGTACGAGGACCACGGCGCGCGGTGATCGACGATGAGGGCGGCGCGCGCGCGGCGGTTCTTACGGGGGCGCGCGGCGAGACAACGAGGGCGGCGACGGCGAGCGCGGCGACGACGAGGGCGACGACGAGGGCGGCGACGGCGGCGCGGCGCTCTCGGGCAGCCTGACGGTGTAGAAGACGAGGCGGGCGACTCGCGCCCTGCAGAGACGAGGCGACGGTTCGGCGGAGAAGAATGCGCGGCCGTTCCGCGCCCGCAATAGAGCGACAGGGGACCCTTTAGTCGCGGTTGGTCTCACCAACCGCGACTAAAGGTCATTTTTCGCCGGAACTTTGGCCAACCGCGACTAAAGGTCTTTTTCAAAATACTTTTTATTTTCGAAATTCTTAAAAATACAAATAATATATCAAAAAATTCAGGAAAATAAAACTAATTCATTCCAAAATATTAATAATACAAAAATATATCAAAAATTCAGAAAAATAAAAATAATTCATTCCTAATGTTAATAATACAAATAATGTATCAAAAAATTCAGAAAAATAAAACTAATTCATTTCTAAATGTTAAAAATACAAATAATGTATCAAAAAATTCAAAAAAATAAAACTAATTCATTTCTAAATGTTAAAAATACAAATAATATATGAAAAAATTCATAAAAATAAAACTATTTTATTTCAAAATCTTCAAAATACAAATAATACATCAAAAAATTCAGAAAAATAAAACTAATTCATTTCAAAATCTTAAAAATACAAATAGATGACCAGCTCTGGATTCCTCTTCTTCCCGCCATTTCTTCCGTGTCTTCCCGCCTCTTTCTTCCCGCCACTTTCTTCCCGCCTCCTGTGTTCCCTCTCCCATTTTTCCCGCCATTTCTCACTACATATATGTAGCCCGGCTTGGTCAGCATTATCACATCACTACAATCTCTCATCAGTCTCTCATGGCTTCCACCGTACCCACTCTAACCTACCATCAGATGGAGGAGCTTTGCGCCTCGAACTACCCTTGCCCACCGGGCTACCGCGTCCCCGCTGGCTGGAGCCTAGCGGGAGGCGTGCGGTCCCTCCGTCCTGGTGCGCGCCGGGCGGCCATCCACGAACCACTACTACCTCGACCTCACGCCGGAGCAGCGGATGAATCCCCGGCATCCCGATAACCAGCATACTTGGGACGCCTTCTTCATCAATCGGCGTGAGAGGGCGCTCACCAGGTATGAGGAGGACGGTCTGCCTCCTGGAACTTCCACGAGGCGGGCCGTCGGCTATGGTGGTACGGCGGACTCTGCCGAGCGTCATGGACTACATCACGGCCGGCGATATCCGCCGCCCTGCGCTACCTCGATTCGAGCCACGAGCGCCGCCGACGCGACGGCGACAGCGGCAACTTAGAAGCGACGACTACCACAACGGCGGCGACTATGAAGACTACGAGTATGCATATTATACGCCTAGGCAGGAGTATGACTATATCACTCCAAATTTCATGCATCATCAGTGGTATCTCGAATCAATCGAATCATTCGGACACCAAACACATCACGGATAATATAATTCACATGATCCGTTCAACAAAGTTTTGGTACAATAAATTATTACACATCATTTCTTCCGTTGTGTCCCTTCTTGCTTACGATTGTGCCGTATCGATGGAGCATCCTCATCATTTAACTTAATGCTTGGGTCAGTGTTCACTTTGAAGGGCGGAATTTCACCAAACATATTATAATCTTCTGACATGTCTGTCTTGCCCTCCAATCCCACGATGTTTCTTTTCCCTGAAAGAACAATGTAGCGCTTTGGATCATCGCATGATGTACTGATCGTTTTCTTATCTTTCCGTTTCCTCGGTTTGCTACTCATGTCCTTCACATAGAAAACCTGAGCGACATCTTTGGCTAGGACGAATGGTTCATCAAGGTAACCAAGATTGTTGAAATCCACCATTGTCATTCCGTATTGCTGGTCCATCTTTACCCCACCTCCTGTTAGCTTGAACCATTTGCACCGGAACAAAGGGACCTTAAAGGAGGGTCCATAGTCAAGTTCCCATATCTCCTCTATGTAACCATAATATGTGACCTTTTGCCCATTCTCGTTTGCTGCATCAAAAGCGGACACCACTGTTTTGGTTGGTGCTCTTTTTATCTTGGGCGATCGTGTAAAATGTATTCCCATTTATCTCGTACCCTTGGAAAGTCGTTATAGTTGAAGATGGTGTCTTGGCCAACATGTACTGATCTACAACATCATTGTCATTCATTAAATGTTTTCTCAACCAACTGCCGAAAGTCTCCATGTGGGCCTTTCTAATCCAGGATTCAGGCATCCCCGGGTTGTCCGAGCGTAAAATATTCTTGTGTTTCTCTACGGAGCCACCAAGCTGGAATTGGTCAGAACTGTGTGGTGTGCTTCAGTCATAGAATGGCCGTCCATACATATCGTTGATTTCCTTCCGATCGTGCCTTTTCCACTTAGTCTCCCCTCATGCCGCGATCGAGGAAGACCAATTGGCTTAAGGTCTGGAACAAAGTCAACACAAAACTCAATTACCACCTCATTTCCATAGCCCTTGGCGATGCTTCCTTCTGGCCTAGCACGGTTACAAACATATTTCTTTAATACTCCCATGAACCTCTCGAAGGGGAACATATTGTGTAGAAATACAAGACCGAGAATGGAAATCTCTTCGACTAGGTGAACCAGGAGGTGCGTCATAATATTGAAGAAGGATGGCGGGAACACCAACTCGAAAGCGACAAGACATTGGACCACATCGTTCTGTAACCGTGGTAGATCTTGGATTGATTACCTTCTGAGAGATTGCATTGAGGAATGCACATAGCTTCACAATGGCTACTCGAACATTTTCCGGCAGAAGCCCCCTCAAAGCAATTAGAATCAATTGCGTCATAATCACGTGGCAGTCGTGAGACTTCAGGTTTTGGAACTTTTTGTACGCCATGTTTATTATTCCCTTTATATTGGACGAGAATCCAGACGGGACCTTCATACTGCTCAGGCATTCAAAAAAGATGACCTTCTCTTCTTTGGTAAGAGCGTAGCTGGCACTACCTTGAAACCATTCCGGATGCCGGTCATCAGGGTCTTTCAAACGTTGTTGGTCCTGCCGTGCTTCCTTTGTATCATTTGTCTTCCCATACATGCCCAAGAAGCTTAGCAGTTCACGCAAATATTCTTCGTAACATGCATCACGTCGATTGCAGAGCGGACATCTAGGACTTTCCAATATTCTAGCTCCCAAAATATAGATTATTTTTCCACATGGGTGCGTGCCGTAGCTCCCTTCGGAACTGATTGTCCGGCAGTACCCTTTCCAAAGATGACTTTCAAATCCTTGACCATATCAAATACCTCAGCACCAGTGCGTTCTGATGTCTACGCACGCTTCTATTCCTGTAGACAGTGTTGGGCCTCTAAGAGCAGAGGTTTGTAGAACAGCAGCAAGTTTCCCTTAAGTGAATCACCCAAGGTTTATCGAACTCAGGGAGGAAGAGGTCAAAGATATCCCTCTCAAGCACGATACAAGAAGTCTCTTGTGTCCCCAACACACCTAATACACTTGTCAGATGTATAGGTGCACTAGTTCGGCGAAGAGATAGTAAAACACAGGTGGTATAGATGGTGGTAATATTGCGGAAGTAAAGATGCAAACGAACATGTAGCAGAACAGTAAATAAACGGTGCCAGAAAATAGCTTAGTTGCCGGGGTCCGGAGGCAATTCTCTGTGGTGTAAGCAAGGCCTAGGGATCATACTTTCACTAGTGGACACTCTCAACATTGATCACATAACTGAATAAACAAATACTACTTTCTCTACACTCTTGTTGGATGACAAACACCATTCATTGTGTAGGGCTACAAGAGCACCTCAATGCCGGAGTTAATTAACAAGCTCCACAACATTCGATGTTCATATTTAAATAACCTTAGAGTGCATGATAGATCATTGCAATTATACCGAGTACTAACATAGCATGCACACTGTCAAAAGCTATGAAAGGGGGAATAGATCGCATCAATACTATCATAGTAATAGTTAACTTCATAATCTACAAGAGATCACAATCATAACCTATGCCAAGTACTACATGATGCACACACTGTCACCATTACATCATGGAGGAGGAATAGAATACTTTAATAACATCACTAGAGTAGCACATAGATGATATTCAACTAGATCACAAAGCTCATGATCACATAAAGATCACATGGGAGAGAGAGATGAACCACATAGCTACGGTACAGCCCTTAGCCTCGGGGGAGAACTACTCCCTCCTCATCATAGGAGACAGCAGCGTTGATGAAGATGGCGGTGGTGTCGATGGAGATGCCTTCCGGGGCACTTCCCCGTCCCGCGGCGTGCCGGAACGAGACTCTGTCCCCGAATCTTGGCTTCGCGATGGCGGCGGCTCTGGAACTTTTCTCGTATCGTGGCTTATTCGTTTAGGGTTTTCGCGACGGAGTCCTTAAGTAGGCGGAAGGGCAGCCTCGGAGGGGCCCTAGTGGGGCCACACAATAGGGGGCGCGCCCACCCCTTGGCCGCACCGCCCTGGCGTGTGGGGCCCCTGGCTCCCCTCTGGTCTCTCTCCGGTGTTTTGGAAGCTTCGTGGAAAAATAAGATTTGGGCGTTGATTTCGTCCAATTCCGAGAATATTTCCTTACTAGGATTTCTGAAACCAAAAACAGCAGAAAACAGGAACTGGCACTTCGGCATCTTGTCAATAGGTTAGTTCCGGAAAATGCATAATAATGACATAAAGTGTGTATAAAACATGTGAGTATCATCATAAAAGTAGCATGGAACATAAGAAATTATAGATACGTTTGGGACGTATCAAGCATCCCCAAGCTTAGTTCCTACTCGCCCTCGAGTAGGTAAACGATAACAAAGATAATTTCTGAAGTGACATGCTATCATAATCTTGATCATACTATTGTAAAGCATATGAGATGAATGAAGTGATTCAAAGCATTGGTAAAGACAATGAGTAAACAACTGAACCATATAACAAAGACTTTTCATGAATAGTACTTTCAAGACAAGCATCAATAAGTCTTGCATAAGAGTTAACTCATAAAGCAATAGATTCTTAGTAGAAGCTTTGAAACAACACAAAGGAAGATATAAGTTTCAGCAGTTGCTTTCAACTTCAACATATATATCTCATGGATAATTGTCAACACAAAGTAATATAACAAGTGCAATAGGTAAACATGTAAGAATCAATGCACATAGTTCATACAAGTGTTTGCTTCTAAGATAGAAAGACTAGGTAAACTGACTCAACAATAAAGTAGAAGATTGGCCCTTCGCAGAGGGAAGCATGGATTACTATTTTTGTGCTAGAGCTTTTCATTTTGAAAACATAGAAACAATTTTGTCAACGGTAGTAATAAATCATATGTGTTATGTATAAGATATCTTATAAGTTGCAGGCCTCATGCATAGTATACCAATAGTGCTCGCACCTTGTCCTAATTAGCTTGGATTAACACGGATTATCATTGCATAGCATATGTTTCAACCAAGTGTCACAAAGGGGTACCTCTATGCCGTTGTACAAAGGTCTAAGGAGAAAGTTCGCATTGGATTTCTCGCTTTTGATTATTCTCAACTTAGACATCCATACCGGGACAACATAGACAACAGATAATGGACTCCTCTTTAATGCATAAGCATTCAACACAGATAATATTCTCATAAGAGATTGAAGATTAATTGTCCAAACTGAAACTTCCACCATGGATCATGGCTTTAGTTAGCGGCCCAATGTTCTTCTCTAACAATATGCATACTCAAACCATTTGATCATGAAAATCGCCCTTACTTCAGACAAGACGAACATGCATAGCAACTCACATGATATTCAACAAAGGTAAAAGTTGATGGCGTCCCCGAAACATGGTTACCGCTCAACAAGCAACTTATTAAGAAATAAGATACATAGCTACATATTCTTCACCACAATAGTTTTTAAGGCTATTTTCCCATGAGCTATATATTGTAAAGGCAAAGAATAGAATTTTAAAGGTAGCACTCAAGTAATGTACTTTGGAATGAGAAATACCATGTAGTAGGTAGGTATGGTGGACACAAATGGCATAGTTTTCGGCTCAAGGATTTGGATGCACGAGAAGAATTCCTCTCAATACAAGGCTAGGCTAGCAACATATGAGGATTTGAAGCAAACTCAAGTATAAAACGGTGCAGCAAGACTCACATATGAACATATTGTAAGCATTATAAGACTTTACATCGTCTTCTTTGTTGTTCAAACACCTTAACCAGAAAATATCTAGACTCTAGAGACCAATCATGCAAACCAAAATTTAACAAGCTCTATGTAGTTCTTCATTAATAGGTGCAAAGTACATGATGCAAGAGCTTAAACATGATCTATATGAGCACAACAATTGCCAAGTATCAAATTATTCAAGACATTATACCAATTACCACATGCAGCATTTTCTGTTTCCAACCATATATCAATGAACGAAGTAGTTCAACCTTCGCCATGAACATTAAAAGTAAAGCTAAGAACACATGTGTTCATATGAACGAGCGGAGCGTGTCTCTCTCCCACATAAGCATGAATTTATTCAGAGAATGAAAATAACAAAACAAAAATAAAAGCACACAGACGCTCCAAGTAAAACACATAAGATGTGACGGAATAAAAATATAGTTTCACTAGAGGTGACCTGATAAGTTGTCGATGAAGAAGGGATGCCTTGGGCATCCCCAAGCTTGGATGCTTGAGTCTTCTTAAAATATGCAGGGATGAACCATGGGGGCATCCCCAAGCTTAGACTTTTCACTCTTCTTGATCATATTATATCATCCTCCTCTCTTGATCCTTGAAAACTTCCTCCACACCAAACTTAAAACAAACTCATTAGAGGGTTAGTGCATAATCAAAAATTCACATATTCAGAGGTGACATAATCATTCTTAACACTTCTGGACATTGCACAAAGCTACTGAAAGTTAATGGAACAAAGAAATCCATTCAACATAGCAAAAGAGGCAATGCGAAATAAAAGGCAGAATCTGTCAAAACAGAACAGTCCGTAAAGATGAATTTTCTGGGGCACTTAACTTGCTCAGATGAAAATGCTCAAATTGAATGAAAGTTGCGTACATATCTGAGGATCACGCACGTAAATTGGCAGATGTTTCTGAGTTACCTACAGAGAGGCCTATTCAAATTCGTGACAGCAAGAAATCTGTTTCTGCGCAGTAATCCGAATCTAGTATCAACCTTACTATCAAAGACTTTACTTGGCACAACAATGCAATAAAATAAAGATAAGGAGAGGTTGCTACAGTAGTAACAACTTCCAAGACTCAACAAAACAGTAATAAAAACATACATGGGTTATCTCCCAAGATGTGCTTTCTTTATAGCCATTAAGATGGGCTCAACAATTTTAATGATGCACTCGCAAGAAATAAGAGTTGGAGCAAAAAGAGAGCATCAAAAAGCAAGTATGAAACAAATTTAAGCCTAACCCACTTCTTATGAAAAGGAATCTTGTACACAAATAAATTCATGAGGAGCAAAGTGACAAGCATAGGAAGATAAAACACGAGTAACTTCAAGATTCTCAACATAAAGAGGGGAAACTTAATATTATTAAGATGCATATAACCATGTTTCCCTCTCTCATAATAACTTTCAGTAGCATCATGAACAAACTCAACAATATAACTATCACATGAAACATTCTTATCATGAGCTACATGCATAAAATTATTACTCTCCACATAAGCATAATCAATTTTATTAGTAATAGTGGGAGTAAAACTACCATAACCATCATTGTAATCATCATAAATTGCAGGCATGGTATAATCATAATAACCTTTATCCTCCATAGTAGGTGGCACCAAAATACCACTATCATTATAATCATCATAAATAGGAGGTAAAGTATCATCAGAGAAAATTTTCTCCTCAAAACTTGGGGGACTAAAAATATCATGATCATCAAAACCAGCTTCCCCAAGCTTAGAATTTTCCATAGCATTAGCAACAATGGTGTTCAAAGCATTCATACTAATAACATTCCCATTAGCATGCATATAAAGTTCCATGGGTTTTTAAATTTCTCTCTTCAAACACCTCATGTCCTAACTCAAGATAAAGTTCATAAAGATCTCTCATATTTTTGTTGTTTTCCATTAAGCCTAACTAGTGTAAACAAGAAACAAAAAGATGCAATTGCAGGATCTAAAGGAAATAGCTTCGAGCACTCACACACCGGCAACAATGCTAGGAAATAGCTTAGTAGTCGGAGGATGTGAATACCTTTTACCTTACCTCCCCGACAACGGCGCCAGAAAATAGCTTGATGTCTACGCACGCTTCTATTCCTGGTGTTGGGCCTCCAAGAGCAGAGGTTTGTAGAACAACAAGTTTCCCTTAAGTGAATCACCCAAGGTTTATCGAACTCGGGGAGGAAGAGGTCAAAGATATCCCTCTCAAGCAACCCTGCAATCACGATACAAGAAGTCTCTTGTGTCCCCAACACACCTAATACACTTGTCGGATGTATAGGTGCACTAGTTCGGCGAAGAGATAGTAAAACACGGTGGTATAGATGGTGGTAATATTGGAAGTAAAGATGCGAAACGAACATGTAGCGAACAAATAAACGGTGCAGAAAAATAGCTTAGTTGCCGGGGTCCGGAGGCAATTCTCTGTGGTGTAAGCAAGGCCTAGGGATCATACTTTCACTAGTGGACACTCTCAACATTGATCACATAACTGAATAAACAAATACTACTTTCTCTAAACTCTCTTGTTGGATGACAAACACCATTCATTGTGTAGGGCTACAAGAGCACCTCAATGCCGGAGTTAACAAGCTCCACAACATTCGATGTTCATATTTAAATAACCTTAGAGTGCATGATAGATCATTGCAATTATACCGAGTACTAACATAGCATGCACACTGTCACCTTCAGCTATGAAAGGGGAAATAGATCGCATCAATACTATCATAGTAATAGTTAACTTCATAATCTACAAGAGATCACAATCATAACCTATGCCAAGTACTACATGATGCACACACTGTCACCATTACATCATGGAGGAGGAATAGAATACTTTAATAACATCACTAGAATAGCACATAGATGATATTCAACTAGATCACAAAGCTCATGATCACATAAAGATCACATGAAAGAGAGAGATGAACCACATAGCTACGGTACAGCCCTTAGCCTCCGGGATGAACTACTCCCTCCTCCTCATAGCAGACAACAGCGTTGATGAAGATGGCGGTGGTGTCGATGGAGATGCCTTCGGGGCACTTCCCGTCCGGCGGCGTGCCGTGAGAGACTCTGTCCCCGAATCTTGGCTTCGCGATGGCGGCTCGAAACTTTTCTCGTACCGTGGCTTATTCGTTTAGGGTTTTCGCGACGGAGTCCTTAAGTAGGCGGAAGGGCACCTCGGAGGGGCCCTGGTGGGGCCACACATAGGGGGCGCGCCCACCCCTTGGCCGCGCCGCCCTGGTGTGTGGCTCCCCTCTGGTCTCTCTCCGGTGTTGGAAGCTTCGTGGAAAATAAGAGATCCGGCGTTGATTTCGTCCAATTCGAGAATATTTCCTTACTAGGATTTCAAAAAGAAAACAGAACTGACACTTCGGCATCTTGTCAATAGGTTAGTCCGAAAATGCATAATAATGACATAAAGTGTGTATAAAACATGTGAGTATCATCATAAAAGTAGCATGGAACATAAGAAATTATAGATACGTTTGGGACGTATCACGTTCCGCAGGCTTCGGCCGGTGATCTGCCTTGCCGTTGTAATGCTTGCCTTTCTTTCTTACGTTATGATTTTTGGGAAGAAATCGAGGATGCCCCAGGTACACGTTCTTCTTATAATTTGGCAAATGTACACTTTCAGTCTCATGTAAGCAGTGCGTGCGTGCATGCATTGTATCCCTTATTTGTGTCCCGAAAGGTTACTAAGAGCAGGCCAATCGTTGATGGTTACGAAAAGCAACGCTCGTAGGTCAAATTCCTCTTCTTTGTGCTCATCCCACACACGGACACCAGGTCTGCCCCACAACTGTAAAAGTTCATCAACTAATGGCCTTAGGTACACATCGATGTCGTTGCCGGGTTGCTTCGGACCTTGGATGAGCACTGGCATCATAATGAACTTCCGATTCATGCACAACCAAGGAGGAAGGTTGTAGATGCATAGAGTCACGGGCCAGGTGCTATGGCTGGAGCTCTGCTCGCCAAAAGGATTCATGCCATCTGTACTTAGACCAAATCTTATGTTCCTTGCGTCAGCTGCAAAATCTTTGAACTCCCTGTCGATCTTTCTCCATTGCGTTCCATCTGCGGGGTGTCTCAACTCCCCGTCCGACTTACGGTCCTCTTTGTGCCATCGCAACAACTTGGCATGCTCTTTGTTCTGAACAAACGTTTCAACCGTGGTATTATAGGAGCATACCACATCACTGGCGGGAACCCTCTTCCTGGGTTTCTGGCCCTCAACATCGTCACCAGGGTCATCGCCTCTGATCTTATAACGCAATGCAGTGCATACCGGGCATTCATTCAAATTCTCGTATTCACCGCGGTAGAGGATGCAATCGTTAATGCATGCATGTATCTTTCGAACCTCTAAACCTAGAGGGCAGACAACCTTCTTTGCTTCTTGGCGGGCAACTCGTTATTCTTTGGAAACATATTCTTCAACATTTTCAGCAAGTTTTCAAATGAGTCAGCTACACCTTCCTGTGCCTTCCATTTCAGCAAATCCAGTGTGCAGCCCAGCTTTTTCGACCATTATCGCATCCTGGGTACAGCGACTTTTTGTGATCCTCTAACATGCGATCCAAATTCTCCCTCTCCTTTTCAGTCTCCGTGCATCAGCAATGGTCCGACCAAGATCATCAGCGGGCTCATCACGTGCCTCTTCTTCACCTTCCCCTTCACCTTCCCCTTCACCTTCCCCACCTTCAGCATCCTCCATGAAAGTATCACCAAAATGATCAAGATAGTTGTCATCGATGAAATCATCCCCTTCTTCATCTTCTTCCATTATAACCCCTCTTTCTCCATGCTTGGTCCAACAATTATAGCTTGGCATGAAACCGTGCGAAGCAGGTGCAGTGAACTTCTCTTGAGGAAGAGTAACCCTTCTGATTCTTACAACCAACACATGGACAGGTAACAAAACCCCCCTGCTTGTTCGCATTAGCCACTACGAGGAAATCTTTCAAACCCGTAGTGAACTCGCCGGAGAGTCGGTTACCGTACATCCATTGCCGATTCATCTACATTATTATTATATAAAGTATATAATTAACCATCATGCATTTGTTAAACTAACTAGCTAGAAATAATAGAAATTAAACAATGAACTACACACATGCATATTTTATCAATGACACATGAAAGGTTCAAGTTGCTAACCGCGATCGAGGAAAAATAAATGAGAAAGCTCAAGTGTGGCTCGGACACTTCATATCATGTTTCTTTCAATCTCTAGAGCATTTCATCGAACACCTTGTGTGCATAAGAGGAACCAAAATCAAAACCCACTTGTGAAGATTGTGAAGAAAGTGGCACCAAATGGCTAAGTGAGTGTGCTGAACGGGTATATATAGGGGATGGGCTTTAGTCGCGGTTGGCCAGGCGGCCAACCGCGACTAAAGCTCCTCATGGCCAACCGCGACTAAAGCCCCTCACGTGCACCAGCTGGCCACCGAGCGCCCTGGGCCCAGGCCTTTGGTCGCGGTTCGCCTCCCGAACCGCGACTAAAGATCCCATTAGTCACGGTTCGTATATTTTGGGGACTAATGGGGACGGATGGAAGGCTCTTTTTCTACCAGTGCCAGGTTCCATTATTCGGAAATGTGTAGAGAATAGTACTACCTCTTGGATGTCGAAACTATGTCTAGGTCCGAATTTAAACAAACCTCTCCACATCTATTAATAGATGGAGGGAGTGGAAAACTCTTGAACTTGTGTAAAGAGAATAGTACAACACGTCACATGTGCTTATCCGACGACAGTGCTATTTTTTTGCACAAGGAGAGGGGTTAGGAAGACCTCAGGAGAACATTCATTCCGACACGTGGCGGGTTACAATTTTACAAACAGGCCCTTTTTTAACACTCGCACAAAAGAACCACAAATAGAGGATAAGGCCTGCCAAATTACAAGAAACACCCTGAAACTAAGAGAAGAAGTGCAATCGAGCCCCTGGATGCCTCCGCCACCATTTGCCGGCGTCCTCAAAGCGTCTGCGCCGAGGAACGGGGCGCAGATGCCCAAACACCCACTTCCGGCTGCATTTATTATTCTTTTGCTGCATTGCTACTGCATCAGCATCTTCTGCAAAAAAAGGCATCTGCTTACGCTGGCTTTCCTTCTCCCGTACACTCCCTTGGTACCGTATGCGACCCTCGAGGGCGATTTACACAGAAATAACCCTTTGTGGGAAAAACTCACACAAAATGACCTTCCGGGCCAAACTATTTCACGCCTCTAACCCTCGCAAGGGCGCCACACCTGTCTATGTGGCGTCCGACACATTGTCGGCAGGTAGGCTCGAGCTGGCACGTACCCTTGCGAAGGGAGCCACACAGAAGGGATTAGAAGCGTAAAATAGTTTACATGGAGGGTCATTTTGTGTAATTTTTACCTAAAAGAATCATTTTTTGTAAATCGCCACCCCCGGCGGCCGGCTCCAGATGCAAACCAAACGGTCATCCCGCCATCTTCTCGGGCAAGAAACGGGTCGACAGGGGACAGAGGCCAATCATACCAACGGTTCCCCAAAGTCCACGCCGCACTACTCAAAATCAGCGGCCGCCCGCCCGCGCGCGAACCCCGAAACGCTCCCCGTCCTGGGTTTTCCCGCCACTCCCCACGGGCCTACCCACCACGCCCGCCCGCCCGCCTGGTCTGCATCTCACGACGACGGCGACGCCAAAACCCGCGCGGGAAAACGGCCCTCCGTTCCCGCGCGCCAGCCCCGTTCTGAAATCAAAAAACCTCATCTGCTTTAAATTTTCTGCATTTCTCCGCGTAATTACTGCCCCGCGCGCGCGCGCGCCAGGAAGGCATTTAAACCCGCCCACCCGCGCGAGCCCCCAAACCCTACTACGGGAGTACCAGCACCACCACCAACCACCCCCCATTCCTAACCCAATCCACACCGCGGCGGCGGCGGCGGCGCGCACCACCTGCTCCTCGACGGAAGGCCCCTCTCCCACGCGAGTCGGCCGAGATGTACGTCGTCAAGCGCGACGGGCGCACGGAGACGGTGCACTTCGACAAGATCACGGCGCGCCTCAAGAAGCTCAGCTACGGCCTCAGCCAGGACCACTGCGACCCCGTCCTCGTCGCGCAGAAGGTCTGCGCGGGGGTCTACAAGGGCGTAACCACCAGCCAGCTCGACGAGCTCGCCGCGGAGACCGCAGCAGCGCTCACGGCATCGCACCCGGACTATGCATCGGTACGATAACCACCTCAGACGCACCGATCCATCCCTTTGTCAAACAATCTCTTCCGCTCACCCCGTTTTCTTGGTGCCTGAATGGTGAACCTGACTGACGTATCCCTGTGCTCGTTCTGCAGCTTGCCGCCAGGATTGCTGTGTCCAACCTCCACAAGAGCACCAAGAAGTCCTTCTCCGAGACGTAAGTGGACGACCGCTGTTTCTCTGATTCATTCGGTTTGATTCATGTAGTATTGGGTTCTGAATTTGTGATGCGTACCTGCAGTATCAAGGAGATGTACCAGCACTACAACGAGAGATCTGGCCTCATGTCCCCGCTGATTGCAGAGGATATCTATGAAGTCATCATGAAGGTCAGACGCTTTTCTATGACAGCAAAATATCTCAAGATAACTGTCTATTTTTTACTAGATAACCCTTGCAAACAGACAAACAGTTTGAAGTAGATTATTAGTACTTATGTCCCCTCTGATTGTACATACAAACAGTTTAAAAATAACCCTTTACTCTTCTGCTCCAGTAGTATTTAAATCGACATAGAACTAGCAGTACTAGTACGTGCTGAAGATAACTGTCTTTTCACTGATTATTACTACCAGTAGTACGGACAGACAATTGAAAAATAACCGTTGCTCTGAATTTACTGTTCCGTTGCAGTATTTAATATCCGTATCATGTGTTGTATTTTAATTTTATAAGAGATAGCGAGCACTGCTCTGCTCTGTTTGTTCCATGATATACTGCTTCTGATGTTGTGACATTTGATCCCAGAACGCCTCTCGCCTGGACAGCGTGATTATTTACGGACAAACAATTGAAAAGAAACCGTTTCCCTGAATTTACAGTTCCATTGTAGTATTCAATCTCTATAGAACTATGTGCTGTATTTTAAATTCTTAATGAGGCCTGCTCTGTTTCTTCCATGATAAGAGTAGTACACGTTGTGTCTTATCCTGCTTCTGATGTCGTGGCATTTGATTCCAGAATGCCTCTCGCCTGGACAGCGAGATTATTTACGACAGAGACTTTGATTATGACTACTTCGGCTTCAAGACTTTGGAGAGGTCTTACCTCTTGAAGCTCGGTGGCAATGTCGTTGAACGGCCACAGCACATGCTAATGAGAGTTTCGGTAGGGATACACAAGGATGACATCGACTCTGCAATCAAAACCTACCATCTCATGTCCCAGCGCTGGTTTACTCATGCTTCGCCAACCCTTTTCAACGCTGGCACCCCTAGGCCTCAGGTACCATGTGTGATCTGTCACCCTTGATAACCTCAATTAAAGAATATCATGAAAGTAAATCGTTTACTTACAGTTTCACTCTCTATGATGCAGCTGAGCAGCTGTTTCCTCATCTGCATGAAAGATGATAGCATTGAGGGAATCTATGATACTCTCAAGGAATGTGCTGTCATCAGCAAATCTGCTGGAGGAATTGGTGTCTCAGTACATAACATTCGTGCTACTGGGAGTTATATTCGAGGAACTAACGGGACATCCAATGGGATTGTTCCTATGTTGCGTGTTTTCAACGACACTGCTCGTTATGTAGATCAAGGTGGAGGCAAGAGAAAGGGTAGGTTTTACTCTTCTGTCAACATTTTATTTGACAAAAATCTGATTCCATAGTCTTCTGAAATTCATTTAATCTTACAAAACCAGGTGCCTTTGCTGTGTACTTGGAGCCATGGCATGCTGATATCTTTGATTTCCTTGATCTGAGAAAGAACCACGGCAAGGTAAATTGTTGATCCAACATTATCTAATCACCTTGTTTTTTTTTTTTTGCTTTGCAACTGTCTCTAACCATTCAAAATCTTCTGTACTTTCCTATGTCAATGCAATCTACTACTTTGCTGTAAAGAGGGGCATTCTATGAACGCCTTTAGAAGTCTTAGTTTGCTGCAATTTATGCATTTACGAGAAACAAGAGTAATAAATATTGGTATACTAATTAGTTCATTTGACATAGTATAAAAGCTTTTAAATACTGTAATTATCTACTTACTATGCCCACATGTATGTGCTTTGTCTGGGTCCTATGTCTAGAAGGAGTCCTGACGAATGCCAATTTAACAGGAGGAGAATCGTGCAAGGGATCTTTTCTTTGGTCTCTGGGTTCCTGATCTATTCATGCAGAGAGTACAAAATAATGAGGATTGGTCCCTGTTTTGTCCTAATGAAGCTCCAGGGTTGGCTGATTCCTGGGGCGAGAAGTTTGAGGACCTGTACAAGAAATATGAGAGAGAAGTAAGATTAAAACATTATTCATCTATATGAGTTAAGCATGAACAGTCTTCAGAAATTTACTTCCTTGTTTCAGGGCAAGGCAAAGAAAGTTATTCCAGCACAGTCCCTGTGGTTTGACATTTTGAAGGCACAGATAGAGACTGGAACACCTTATATGCTCTATAAGGTACATTAGCAGCAAAACAATGAGTACATGAGTCTGGATTCCAGATTAAGATACTGCCTATGATCAGGTTCCAGGAATTTATTATCACTCTTTTTTATCTGCAGGATACATGCAATAGGAAAAGTAACCAGCAGAATCTGGGAACAATCAAGTCTTCAAACTTGTGCACTGAGATAATTGAGTTCACAAGTCCTGAGGAAACTGCTGTCTGCAACCTAGCGTCTATTGCTTTACCACGTTTCGTAAGGGAAAAGGTATGTATTCTCAGTGTTTGGCTGAATTTTGACCACTGTCCTAGGTTGCATTCTTGTGCCTTATGGTAAACTTGTATTGCAGGGTGTCCCTATAGAGTCCCATCCATCTAAGCTTGTTGGTAGCAATGGATCACAAAATAGATACTTTGACTTTGACAAGCTGGGCGAGGTTTGTTCAGTTCCTACTGTAGATTCTCATTTCTGTCCTTTCAATGAATGTTCTAATAAACTGTTGGTCTTACCAGGTAACTTCAACTATTACTTACAATCTAAACAAGATAATTGATGTGAATTATTATCCTGTTGAAACCGCAAAGAGGTCCAATATGCGACACAGGCCAATTGGCATAGGTGTTCAGGGCTTGGCAGACACTTTCATGTTACTTGGCATGCCATTTGATTCAGCTGAGGTACCTTTTCCCAGATCAACTCTGGCACCTGTTCCTTTCTTGTTATAGCTGATATGTAACAAATAGAAACCCCCTTTTCAGGCTCAGCAGTTGAATAGGGATATTTTTGAAACTATTTACTATCATGCTCTGAAAGCTTCTGCTGAACTGGCTGCTAAAGAAGGTCCTTATGAAACATATCAAGGGTGCCCTGTCAGCAAGGTTTCTCCCTCTCTGCAAATACCTTTCATTAATTACTGATGCAGTCTAATGTTTGAAATGACTGGGTGAAAGTATGATCTTCCTAAAAATTGTTCTTTACCAACTTCCTTTGCAGGGCATTATCCAACCTGACATGTGGAATGTAGTGCCATCGAGCAGATGGAACTGGCCAGCTTTAAGGGAGACTATTTCTAAAGTTGGAGTGAGAAATTCTCTTCTTGTTGCTCCAATGCCCACTGCTTCCACTAGTCAGATTCTTGGCAACAATGAGTGCTTTGAGCCTTACACATCTAACATATACAGTCGACGGGTTTTAAGGTTTGTAAATGCAGTCCTAGTGCTCACATTCTGAACTGCATGTGCATATAATTGATTTTCTTCCATTTCTTTCAGTGGAGAGTTTGTGGTGGTTAACAAGCATCTTCTCCATGATTTGACTGAGATGGGCATTTGGACACCTGCTCTGAAAAACAAGATTATTTATGAAGATGGTTCTGTTCAAAAGATGACAGAAATCCCTGATGATCTTAAGGCAATCTACAAGTATGTAGTAGTTCATAACCCTTGCCTTCTATTCTATTGGACACATTTGCTATTTATATATCTAAAAGTTTCTACTCAATTGTTGCACCAGAACTGTTTGGGAGATCAAGCAGAAAACCTTGGTTGACATGGCTGTTGATCGTGGATGCTACATTGATCAGAGTCAGAGCCTTAATGTTCACATGGACCAACCAAACTTTGCGAAGCTAACTTCATTGCATTTCCATGCTTGGTCCAAGGTAATAACCATCATTTGAATTTTGAACCTTCAGCAGTAAATATCCTGCCTTGCTAAAATGGATCTCCATGTTGATAAGCTAATCTTGGTTAATGCCAGGGCCTGAAAACTGGGATGTACTATTTAAGAACACGTGCAGCTGCTGATGCCATCAAGTTTACAGTGGATACAGGCTTTTTGAAGGTGAATGGGGTACGTTATTCAATCCTTGGTTCCACATCTGTTCCCTCTTTCGATCCCAGCCTCTCAAACACAAACTCACTATAAAACACTTGATTTGTTTGCAGGACACTGATGTCAAACCAGCAGAGGAAGATGATGAGGCCAAAATGGCACAGGTCGTCTGTTCCTTGAACAACAGGGAAGAGTGCTTGGCCTGTGGAAGCTAGATGCATCCACAACATCACACCCATCTATTTCTCAAAGATAGCAGCATTACACAACCCAACTGGCTGGTCATTTGGAGTTCAATAATGTGAGAAACGAGTTGTTGATGTAGGGTTTGGTTAAGATTCAGTTATTTTACTGTGCAGCCCTTGATCGCTGAGATGCCAGCTTTGGCCTGTGTTGTATTTGTACCATTGAAACACATGGGCTGCTGCAGCTGTATATATATGTACTATGGTTTGTTTTATTGATTTGTCCTGTTGTTTCGTATACATACGAATGTGCAATGGTCTTCATTAGACTTAATTGTTGGGTTTATACTGGTACTAATCAAAATGCACTGATAATGTGACTTAACTAACCAGAAGCACATGTTTGATTTATGAACAAGAATTTTCCTGGTTTATAAGGTGAGCTCTTCCGCGCCCACTAAGTGAGTGAGAAGAGAAGAAATTCACAAGCACTCCTCTGTTGTCTGCCTCGTCATTTGAAAAATTATCTATTAATTAATTTCTGCCACTCATTAACTTTCTAGTTTTATGGATCGTGAGCTGTGTTGAATCGAACGCGGGCTGCGGCCCACAACCTACATGACATGCACTATATAATTCAATCCGTGAACCCTAGCCGCCGCGACCCAACATATGCGACTACCCGCTTCCAAAACTTTACGATGGCGCTCACGTCTTCCCCATCCATCTTTCGACCGAAGGATGGGATAATAGACCTCTAGAACCCCGCCTCTCATAGACTTGTAGGGATGAGGGGAGACTAGTTTTTTGGGGAGCCCTCTAGCGAGACTATTGGCAACACGATGTCGTTTGACGATGACTTATTCCCGGACATCAACAACCTCTTCGATGATATCGACGTGGGTGACAACATCAACACCAACGTTGTAGGTCTGGCTGAACCATACATGATCTTGTCTTTTCTATTTGAGATCTTGTTTGAGTTTCTTGTTCTACAATCGGAGTAGGTATGATTAGTTATCATGTTTACATGCTAATTCTTTATTAACTTTGTTAGTCTTCACGATTAGTTTAATTACATCATTTATGCATGCTATATCTACAATTAATTCGGATTAAAACAAATAATAATTTGCTTTTATATTTAACACATACAAAATTATATGGTTTTAGAATATATAAATGGTATAGCTCTATTCTCGTTGCATATCTCTTTCATTTCATATGTATTTATAAAAATTTAATAAACATATAATAAATAAAAATGATAGTCAAAGTTATAGGCTATTGATCAACGAAATTTAAAGATGTCTGATATAAGAAGTATGTGGAAATCTGAAAAGAGTATGTGTGTGGACTTCATTCTGGTTGTGTGTTACAGCGATGCATGATCGTTTGCTCGAGGAGTGACGGCGATAAGTTACAACTTTATTTTACGAAAAGTCCACCGATCTATTCATTCTCATTAGTAGAAATACAAGAAAATCTAAAAGTAATAAAAATTACAAATAGATCTTTGGACCACCTAGTACGGCTACAAGCACTCGAACGAGCCGAAGGCGCGCCGCCGTCCTCGATCCTTCCTCACTGGAGCCGGGAAAAACCTTGTCATAGTAGAGCTTGTTGAAGTAGATAAACGAAAATTCGTCATGCTAGGGCCCCTGAGGACCAACTCATAAGAGAAGCAACCATCGCCGATGACTAGAAGCATAGATCAGAAAGGAACACCAACCAAATCCACCGCGATTATCCGGAGACAGACCTCCACACGCCCTCTGATAACGCTATACACTGAACTGGGGCTAGACGGGGAGAACCTAATTCCATCTGCCGCCACCGCCACATCTTTTTTGAGTAGGGCACAAACCATAACAAAACATAGAAAACGGAGACCTCTCGCCGATAAGGACTGAGATCCACCACGCCTCCATCTCCCTTGTGCCACATGAGGCTAGGTGGATCAACAACAGTGCACCGGCGGGAGGCAGGAGCAATCACATTTTCTTCTTAGAGGAGACGTGCGGGACGAGCAGTGACGATAACGCTAACGTTTGATGGCAGTAGGAGCCCTATGGGTGCGATATTTGTTGTTTTTGTCAAATTTTCTGCTACCCACACTTTGATCCTTTTTAATTGATTCCGATTTATCGAGTCAATTAAAATGGATTGAAGGGAGTAGAAAAATACTAAGAAGCACTTGTTTTTTTTTTTAGATATGGGAGCATAGCCCCGGCCTCTGCATCAATCGATGCACACAGCCAAAAATACTAGTAAGCACTTGTTATATGATTAACACTAGACAATTTGCATCCAGCAGCTTATAATGTAGAAAAATACTAGTAAGCAATTTTTATACGATGATTCATACGGACTACTCTTATACTCCGTATAAGAATAAAATAAAATGAAAAGATATAAATATCCAGATCGAGGCTCGATCGGATCTGCAGTTAGTGGCCTGTGTCCGTGTATTTGTTTCCGTTTATCCCCTATTTTTCCCGATTGAATTCCGGAGTCGATCCCCTCCACCAACTCACTCCCCAGGTCGAAAAGAAGAAGAAAAACCAAAAACCTAGTCGATGGCAGGAGACAGCGCATCCGAGATCAATCGGGAGCAGGTCATGGCCGCCGTATCAGATCGCATCCGGGCTGTGCTGAGGATATCTCAACGGATCGCTGCCGGGCCGCACCTTCTCCCCGAGCAGTGCCTGGCGGAGCTGCGCATGACCAAGAGAGTGATCTCCGCCGAGGTGTCCGACCTCTGCGTCGTCCTCCGTGGCCTCAGGCTAGGAGACTTCGCGTTCATGGAGGAGCTGCCGCCAGGCCGGCTGGACGAGCTCCTCGGCGGCAGGACAGACCGGGTCGCCAGGCCCCGCGGCGTCCCGCTCGAGGATAAGCTGATGATCGAGGCGGCCAGGCGCGCGTTCAAGCTCGCGCTTGAGATGCCGTTGCGATCGTCCTCTGCCGGCGCGGTCATGGCGGCACCCGACGCGACGCCGTCTGCCAGGGTGGCCACCAGATGGACGATGCTATGGCCGAGGTGAACCAAGACGCCGCGGTGGCGGCGCCGGTCCAGTCGGCCTGTGAGGGTTTAGCAAGGTTACAGATCGATGAGCTCCCTCAATCACAATGGAGGGGTTGATTTTCGCTTTTATTTTGTCCATTCTAAACTTTTTACATTCTTTTATGGAATTTCCCCTCACTTTAGTTTGTGACCCTGGTTTTTTATGCGTGGGATGAAAATTAGAAGAACTCCGAACTAGAGTCCCCTCAGCTAGCAGATGATGCAGTGCTGAGCAAGGTGAATATTTTGTTTGCGTGCCGTAGACGGGACCGGCAACGGCGATGCTCGGTGATAGTGATCGTTGGGTTGCTTGGGAGCATGTCTGCAATGTTTTGGGAGATTTTATAATATACCACAGTTTACTTCGTTCCTTTACTATTTGCCACATATTACTTGGCTATTTATTATTTGCCACACATTAGACTAATTTCTTTATAATTTGCCATGTTTCTCCTTTTACAGAACTATTCAGTTTTCTAACACGAAAATACATAGTGAAATACACTGCGTGTACGTCTTTAGCTGGACCGGTACCTAGCCGGACATAATCAACCAACCAAACAGAACACCAAACATCTGGCCAGTGCTATTCCCCATTCTATCCGTGTCCAGTGAGTTCCACCTGAGAAAGTGAGAAGTGAAGCGCCAGGATCCGCGCCGGCCGGCCGCCTTGCCCACGCTCGTTCTTGTGGCTGGCCGAGCCACGGCGAGCTTGCCAAAGGTAGGAGCGAGGAAGCCAAGGCAGGGGATGCAGCGCTGAGCTCTTGAATGGGTGGTCGTGCGGCCGGCGGGGACGAGCAAGATGGAGCTATGGTGGCGCTCGGCGGCGGCCGCGACCGCGGCTGGTGGTAGGAGCTTGCAGCGGCGCTGGAGTGGCGGCGGAGATGCACTGAGGAAGAGCTGCGGGTCGCCTGCCTTGAGGTTATTTTGCCGGCGTTCATACAGAGATGCTACCGGCGACTTCCGACGACAATCCCAAAGCTGGGTGGCGACACCCCCGAGCTCCTGCCGTCGGCTACCTCTCCGTCATTCTGCTCGTGGCCACCTCCCCGACAAGCTACTGCTGGTAAGCTCTCTTTTCTCCTCCTTCATATGCTCTGGATAAAGTTTGTTTACTTTTGTTGTTGAACTGAATGTCCATATGACTTTGTATACAAAGTATGACTAGAGTTAACTCATCTGGCTTGTTAATTCGCATGCCACACTAAGTACTTCGTCAATACTATAAAACTACTCTGAACCTAGTAGCCTGAAGGTTTCATGAAAACAAGTTTAATTGTCAAAACTGAATATGTATGGTATAGGACTCCTCTGAAAACTAGTCGTCAGGTGTAAATTGGGTTGTGGTACTGAGGTACATCTACTACTCTGAATACTACAAGCCTTGGTTTGATTGCTGATGAATTTCGAATTAAGAAGATCCAATTTAGCAATTATCTGCACATGGATGAAATACAGTTCAGATTTGCCAGGAAACAAGCAAGCATTAATTTATTAGACAGTAGCATAGCATTTACAGCTACAGAACAGAGCACACCTTGGTTTACAAATTCAAAGATATATATCACCTAAACATGATAGGTACTGATTATGATCAGTTGTGCCTTTAGATATCACAAAATTTAGGATTACATGGAATTGACATAATTCATCACACGATAGATCACCAACTCATAATTCAGAGTTTAAAATATTCAAAATAATAAATTCTGTGTGCATTATTCAACAAACAAAGAAAGGCAACACATCTATCTTAGAATCGAAAAGAGAGTCTTGACTCAATAAAATCATTCTTTCCTCCTCCTTGGAGTTAATTTTTTCTTGGATGCATTGGAACTTGAAGGCACATCAAAACTAGGCGCAGCCGGAGATGTAGTAGTTGTGACTGGTGGCGGTGATGCGCCAGCTTCGGCCATGGCCATAGCAAGTCTCCTACAAATTATACATGATGTTAGAAAACAGATTTGTCCCATAATTCTGTGCATATGAAAGCAAGTAGAAGGATTACCTCCTCGTAACAGGCATAGGGCTGTCAAGAAGACTAGGAGGCAATGTGATTGTATCTCTTTTCGGTGTCCCAACAACATCTGGAAATACCTCTTGCTCAATCACCTCTGTAGATAGTTGGTCCTCACCTTTATGAATTTTTTTGCCCTTTTTCTTTCTGTTTCAATGCACAAGACATTAGAAATAAGAGAGTAATATGTGATACCGATACAACAATACAAATGTTACCTTTCTCTAGATTCATTTTCTTCACATGTTGCTTTTCTATGCCCCAACTCTCCACATTGTTTGCATCTATTTGTGGTGCCAAATCTCTTTTTCTCTTTTCCATCATCGACATTGTCCTTCTCTTTTCCTTTGCCATCTACCTTTTTCTTCCCTTTACTGCTAACACCACCATCTTCAAGACAACCTTTGATTCTCAGCTTCCTCTGTCTCCCAACTGGTCTTTTTGAAATTGGTGGCACCATCTCAAAATCTAGAGTAACCTGAGGCCACTGAGATTTGTCTGTGATGGGTTCAATCTCTCCAGCATAAGCTGCCCGGAACATGCTCACTGAGTAGTAGTCATGCACATATGGATGAAAGTTTGTATTTGCGATCCCTATAAGGAAAGCAAGTGCATGATCACAAGGCTTTCCGGTGTGCTGCCATTCTAGGCAAGTGCACTCACGACTGCCTATCTTCACAACATGCCTAAGATTATTCTTGTTGGTGTCCTTGACCTCACAACTTTCTCCTGTTGATCTTCCAACTTCCAAATGACCAAGTTCTCTAGTCCTATTATTTATCTGTTGAATGATTGCAGGTAGTATAATTCCACGGAGCAATTTACCAACCTCTCTCCGCCTATGGAAAAGCTTCATGATTTTTTCTCTTACTGAGTCTGCTAGCTCATCTGGGGGAAGGTCCTTCATTCCTCTTATCCAGCTATTGAAGCTCTCTGCTAGATTATTGTGAATGTAATCACATTTTATTTCCGTGTTGAAGTCGCATCTCATCCACTTTAACTTATGATAAGTACTCAAGTAGGTAGCTACCTCAGGTTTAGCTTCCAATATCTTGGCCATATGGTAGTTAAATGTTTCTACACGGTAAGCCTTGGCTGCTGGCCACATCCGACCAAACACTTCTCCATGGAACTTTTTTTTGAAGTTCCCCATTAGATGCCTAAAGCACTCCCTTTGCTCTGCTTGAGGAAAAACTTTTTTAACCGCGTTCTCTAACCCTTTGCATGCATCTGTACAGATGGCTAGATTTTGAAGATGTCCTATAGCTCTATGCAATTGTTGCATAAACCAAGTCCAGTTATCCTCGGTTTCTGAAGAAAAGAATCCAAATGCCAAAGGAAACATCCAGTTATGTCCATCTAGTGCTGTACATGCCGCTAACTGACCATTCCACTTTCCGTTCATAAAGGTTGAGTCTATACTAACATATGGTCTACAACCATTCAAAAAGCCATCAATGCATGGCTTGAGTGCCATAAAAAATCTGCAGAAATACAGTTTACCTCCTTCATTCTTCACATCGACCTCTACAATGCTATTTGGAGATCTCTTCTCAATCTCAGCTTTGAAATTCCAGAGATTTTGAAAGCTCTGTCCCCATGTACCATATAACTTTTCCATGGCTTTTTCTTTGGCCCTCCAAACAGTCTGGTACCCAGTAGTAACTTTGTACTCAACATATAACCTTTTTTGCAGCTCCGCAGCACCGATGTTTGGTTCAGTCCGAAGTATGGGAATTGACTTTTCTGCCACCCATGCTTGGTCTGCCATGCTTGATACCACTTCAGCTGTTGATGAACAATTGTGAGGCTTTACTATTTTGTTAACCTGCAGAAAACGACAATACCATCCGTTAATTTTTTTCCAAAATAGTTGCAACTTGTAACATCAAAGGTTGATGGTAGATAAGTTAATACCCTGACTGTTTTTCCATCTTCTATTGTCCTAGCTGTTATTCTCCAATGACATATTTTCCCTTTACAGTGACCTATAAATCGAGTAGTATCACTATGTTGTATCTGAATGTCAAACTTTCCTCTAATAGCAAATGTTCTCAAGAGCATCCTGAATTCTTCGATCGAAGAGAATAAAGAACCTTCCTCTATCACAGGATGTTCTTCGTCATACCAGAAATGAATCTCTTCGGGCATATGGTCGGGCACAGGGAAAGCCGCATCAGCAAGTAAATCCTCATCAATATCATCCATACAATCGTTGATATTCGCAATGGAGGCTTCGATAGCTGCTCCGACTATAGCTCGTTGATGCCCAGATCTATCATTAATTCCAAGCATCAAGCACAAATTCTCTTCTGCTATGGGAACATCAATTTCATCTTCATTCGCAGGTGCTATCTCAATATTGGACCAATCAATGACTCTATCAATTGAACTACTTCCATCATTGGATTGGACATTATTCGAAGTAGACAAGTTTGTAGTATCCGTCGTCGATGCCCTACTCAAAAACAAAATATATTTAGTTCAAAAAGTTAAGTACAATAAGGAGAATTATCTCAGTCTAAGCACTTGACAATTGAGAGGCTTCCATAAAGTTCCATCTTGCTTGTAAATGTACTGGAAGACTCGTTTAACATTTGAATCAAAAGTCGTCGATCTTCTACTACAGATTGCAGTTGCTAATTAGTTTGAACAACATGTTGTATGCTGTAGCCTCTCTTGAGGATAGTTACATACCTTTTAATAATTCGTTGTTGCACATTGTTATTTAACTAATTTGCTTGAAATTAGGCATTTCTTGCTACCGTGAAGAGCCTGATCTAGGATCATTGAGGCACTGAAGCTCATGGATCAGGGATAGGGAGTAGAAGATTTCAAAACAGGCAAAGCAAAGACTCGACTCGTTGGCACTGGAAAAAATCTTCCTTACAATGGTTGATTCAATGTACGGAGTGCATGAGATTCTATGAAAAGAAATTAGCCGATGGCTGTGTGATTCATCTGTAATTATTTAGCAATGATGAAATAGATTGTGCAATCAGCCAGGGAAGAGGAAGAATTACATGGATCGTGGCTGTCGTTCATGATTGCCGATCATGCCTGGTCCGTCCCTGGTTGCCGGGCGGACAACGGCGGCGCTCGGCGGCTTATGTGTTTCCCGTCCGCTGCCCAAGAGTAACTAGGGATTTGGTTTGACCTGATTGATTGATCTGTTTGGTTGATTCATTATGTCCAGCTAGGTTCGTTCCAGCCAAAGAGCGTATGCAGTGTATTTCACTATGTATTTTCGTGTTAAAAAAATGAATTGTTCTGTAAAAGGAGAAACAGGGCAAATTATAAAGAAATTAGTCTAATGTGTGGCAAATAATAAATAGCCAAGTAATGTGTGGTAAATAGTAAAGAAACGAAGTAAAGCGTGGTATATTATAAAATCTCCCCAATGTTTTATAATTTTAAGAGTTTGTTATAGATACTATTTTTTCGTTGAGTTACAAATACAAATAGTACAATTTTTTCATCGAGTTTATTATGGAGTTGAGCACGATCATTATATGTACATATCTTTTGTTGGTCCCACCAAACCACCGCCCCTCGGAGAAAATATCTCGTGCCTTATCCACTCGCCTGTGATATTTGCACTATCCCCACACGCTTAATGACCAATGCCTTATCCCCTCGCTTTTTCGACCTCGTCTTCTCCACCTATAGATTTTCTCGCTTTCGCTCTGACTCGGAAATCCCTCTATCCTTTCTCTCCGGTGAGGAAGTTCCTCTCTCTGGCGTGGCTAACCAACGCCGCCCTAGCCACCCTTGCTGCCCTTCACTAGGTTTTGGGTGTCTGCACGAGCTGCAAATCCCCGATCTTTGCCTTATTCCCATAGTCTTTGTGACTGTTGCCTTATCTCCTCGCTTTCTCGGCCTCATCTTCTCCACCGCTCGTTCGTCTTCATCGCTAGTCTTTCTCGCCTTCTCTCTGGCGAGGAAATCCCTCCCTCCTCTCTTTCTCTGGCGAGGCTCATCAACGTCGCCATAGCCTACCCATGTTGTTGTTGTTGCAAGGGGGAGAAAAATTATTTGTCGGGTTGCTGGGGGCACCCCTGGCGCAAACGGATGCGCGGTAGAATTCGACCATTTCGACTGACTCAAACGGACGCAGCTGGTCAATTTGGGCGTTCGTTTTGCGTCGGCTTGCTGAAGATGCCCTAAAAAACGAAAACTCATTTTGGCAATGCTGGTTGCCTTGGCAATATACACATTTGTTAAAAAAAAGACACATTATCAGGAAAATTTGCTTACACATCACAAACAGTTTTTTCGAAGGATATAGGATTCGCTTAGGTGGCCAACATCCCATACGGTTTTTCAAATGGGTCACTGAGACATGTAATGGAGAAAACTACGGATTAGTACAAGTACAATCTTTTACCGGTACACTTTATCTTTCTCAGGTCTAAATTTGGATCCCATCCCTTTTAGAACATCAGCGCAGTCGCAGTAGATAAACACACAAAGCACGAGCAATTGCACTTTATTACTGATTTCTTTCCTATATGAAAGAGGTAGCTCTACGTACGTAGCTTAAACAAGGTGTTTTAAGCAGGTGCTAACTCTTGTTTGAGGTTGGTGGTCGCATGCAGCACCATAGTCTCAATAGTGAACCCGGTTCCAAGTCCCACCATCACACCCCAAACTCCCTCCTCCCCGTCCTCCTCCATTCGCCGCCGCTGCTCATCAAGCACGAAAATGACCGTGGCGCTAAGCATATTCCCGTACTCCTTCAGCACGGTGCGACTCGCGGCCAACTTCCCCGGCTCCAACCGGAGCGCCCCGTCGATGTGGTCCAAGATTGCACGGATGCCGGGGTGCACTGCCCAGAAGAGATGGTTCCATTCGACGTCAACTCCAAGCCGCTCGAGTTCAGCGGACAAGCACTGCTCGATGTTTTGTGCCGCTATCGGCACGAGCTCCCGCATCAAGAACTGGTACTTGAGGCCGCCTTCCGTGAGCTGCATGGTGACCGCATGGTCCGTATCCGGAATCGTTGTCTGCGAGGCGGATACCATGTCAAAGAGCGGGCGCTCCAAGGGGCGCACGGCGTCAGCGCCGACGATGACCGCGCCCGCGCCATCCCCGAACGATGCCTGGCTGATGAGGGTGTGGGGGTAGTTGTCCTCTGGCCCTCCGAAGGCGACGATGCTGAGCTCGACGCACGCCACCAGGACGCGCGCGCCACGGTTGTTCTCGGCCAAGTCCTTGGCGAGGCGCAGCGATCCAGAGCCGGTGCCGCATCCGTTGAGCTGGAGCATGGTGCGAGCAACGGATGGACGGAGGCCGAGGAGGGAGGCCAGGTGAATGTCGGCACCGGGGGTGCGCGCGCACGAGTTGGTGCTGAGGATGAGGTGGGTGATGTCGGTGGCTGGACGGCCCCACTTGGCTATGGCCTTGGCGGCGGCTGACGCTGCGAGCTCCGGAGCAGCTGCGGCCGCGATCTCCAGACGGTCGTGGAGAGACGGACGTCCGCCGTCGAAGAAATGAGGGTGGGCGTCCAGCAGCTCCGAATTGTGGTGAAAGAAACGTTTCTCCGTGCCTGTCTTCTGACCTGCATGATTGATCAGGGAGGATATACACACCGGGAATTTGATCCAATCAGATGCATGATAGACACATACTGCAGTATATAACTATATATATGCTGGCTGGACAAGATTAAACTGGGTTTGTTTCAGATCAACATATATTTGAATGTATGATTTCGACTTACACATTGTTGTTAGTTTGTGCTTGAGATCCGTGAGGTGCTCGCTTTTGGTGACGCGGAAGTAGTAGTCCGGGTAATCCTCCTGGAGCACGCAATTGGGCGGGTTTGCTGTGCCGATGGCGAGCACGGCCGCAGGCCCGTCCGCACGCTGCAGACGGCGGATCTCGGAGACGGTGGCATGGGTACTGCTTGCCATGCTTCCAATCACGACCTAGGCAAGAAACAAAACACCGCCAAGTGCACTAAAAGAGAGTAGAGAGAAAGCTGCTCTTGTTTGCTTTGCGAGATGTGAAGTCTTGTACTGTATTTATATAGGGACGAGAGCAGAGCATAGCATCTCCTTTTCTCTCATGAGATGCCGCACTACATGTACCATCACATGCATGTATCCACCAGCCACAAGCCCACAAGTACGTAGCTGCCGAGTACGTACTTGGTAACAACTCCCACGTGAAACACTAGTGGTACTTGGCTACTTGCAGTAGTTTATACACGCGAGTGCCAACCCTGTCACCCTGACGAGGCGGTATAAACGTGATGAATCCTTATAATTTGTTTCATGTTGTAATACTGTGACAGTTATGGAGAATATATAAACTAGCACGGCTGCGGACTGCACGGGCGGTCACTCTCCGCCCTCCCGCCAGGAACTTCCAGCAAGCAAGAGGAAGCAACCAACACGGACCGGGTCAAGTCCAACCCAATCGCACTCGCACGAATTGAACCGAGAAAAAGAAGAAGAAAAAAACGTGCCACCGTACGAACAAGCAGCGGCAGAACAGAAAATTAAGGGATATGATACTAGCTCAGTGCCCGCGCGATGCTGCTGAATAATAAGAACATATCTAGTTCTGAACCACGGTTGGCAAATCTTTTCTTATATCTCACTCACTCCAGGCAACTATTTCCCCACCGTTGTAATGCATTACTTGAAACAGATTTACATATTTTCCCAGGAAAAAAAATGAAGTAACATGAAATTTATGGGAGAAAAAACAGGAGCACCGTGCCATGGACACCACCATCACCAGATATGGACTACATATTTGGGGTAGTAGTTGAGTACTGATAGTAAATTGCCCACACGTCATAATTTACATGTCATGTTCATGAAGCTCGAGTCGCAAAAATGCATGAGACATTTGAAGCAACAATTATAATACCAGATATAGAACAACATCATAAACTCTATCTCACTTCCACATCTCAAATGAATATAGTGGCTTCCACACCTTTGCACTAATAGTTCACATGAAGATTAATTTTTAGCATATCATAGGATCATCAAGTTTAACCGAACGAATTTTTGAGGAAGGTCCCTCCCTATGCTCCTTACATCATGAAGCTCCTTTGCAAGAAGTGGTCGGACGCCGAGCTTGGTGACTTGCTCAGCTAATGCAGGAGGGTCATCTCTCATCCCGTGAGAGGCCCTTTGATCAAGAACCACACAAGAATCCATGCTTTGGCCCCGGTGCACCTGATGATGAGGAAGAAGAATATCATGAAGTCGATCCTGTCTATGAGGCCTCTTCCTCCAAGAGACCAAGACCAAGGGTTGGCTGGCCAAGATTATTGAAATAGCAAATTCAGTTGTTCACCGATGATATTCAGTTAAATGCGGGGGAACCAGTTGTTTTGTCGAGGTCGTCTCATGTGCAACATGGAATATCTGGAAGGAGCATAATACAGTAGTAGTATTTTCAATGGTGCTAGCCGGCTAGGCCTTCCTTTTATTGATGGAAAGTTAGATTCGAAAGTGACTTTTTTGTTCTTCAATATGGTGTTAAACAAGCAATTGTTCAAAACTTTTGCTTCCATTTCAAAATAAAAATAAAAATATGAAGAGTAAAACTTGTCCCATATTCATCGCCGACACAACAGGGGAAAAAAACGTCCACAAGCAACTCATCATTGATGAAGCTGCGACATTAGGCGTGAAACCAAGTGACTAAAGTACACCAAATCTGCCAGCATTTGGATAAACTACTGCTATTGCAAGCTCAGCTCCAGAGTACCCTGATCCTGCGGATGCAGACTTTTGTTTCTCATGTAAAACGAGATGAAAGCATTGCAGCCCGCCATTGTGATCTTTTAAAATATATCTTCGGTTTCATCAAGAAGATAAAAAGAATAAACAGGAAGCAAATTATTAACAAAAAAGAAGAATGTTTGGCGGACCGAAAGGTCATTTACTTCCAAACTACATTGTTTATTTAACAAGAAACAGGGGGGTAATGCACAAAAAAGGACTTCCGAATACTCTCAAGTAGCTTTCCACAAAGCCATACAAAATTTGGAAACAGATGTTTCACATCCGAAATCATGGAAAGGCCAGTTGCTAACCAACTCAGTGTGTTTCCTTTCTAACTACGACATCAAGTATGCAACCCCCCTGACTAGCAAGGGAACAAATTCCCAAAGCACCACAGCCAGCGCTGTGGCAAATTAAACCTTCAGAAAGTATATTCTTCTAGCGGAAGGATGGGGAGAGTTTAATCTTCATACTCCACATCGTACTCATCGTCTAGCTCGGGATTATCCGCCCCACCCATGATCGATAAGAAGACCAGGACTGCAACGAGTTGGGTTGCAAGGAAGTACTTTGTTCTTCGCCTAAATTTCTTCTCCTCCTCTGTACGCTCCTTCTTAGCTTTGGGTTTAGGCTTGTAACCTAGAAAAAAGTCCAGGCCAATAAGATCTCAAGATGCCAAATGAAAGCTCAAATATATTCCATTGGTTGAATGTATCTCCATATTACCGTCTAATTACTTATCCCCATTTCTAAGTGAACTTGTTAGGCCAAACAATCCACAACAAAATATGCCTTTATATATACATTCATTCTACAGGACGTGCCACAAATAGCATTACCACTGGTGGAGGCCTTACAATATGTAACCACTGAGCAACGTAACTACAAAATACTCATTTCTCATTGCGATCGTAAATGAGTACACATTTAAGTGTTTGTCAGCACTATCTCCTTTGGAACAGCTACGTAACAATGGAAGTGTATCAAACATAGTATTTAACCAGAAATCACTGAATTTTGATAAAAGAATCTTTGAACACAAAACTAAGAAAAAGTATTATTATCATGAATAGAAAATATAACTAGGGACACATGATCCCAATATTAAGCAGCAAACAAATATGAGAACTAGTAGAATTGCAGTGACTTCTGGACTGAACTACTATGACAATGAAATACGTTTGACTTACTTTGTCCAGAACATGCTCCTTTCCTGGATGTGGATGATGACGACGGATCAGATGATCCTGATCCTGATACTGACCCTCCAGATGATGAATCGGTTTTCATCAATTGGACCTTGAGACGCTCGGCACAGTTTACCAAGTTGTCATAGTTCTGTAAATAACTTCGCAGTGTAGATGTACCCTACAAAGCAGAAGTAAGGTCAGAGCATTTGTCAAAACATAACTCAAGCCATGGTTTGGGGGAATGAATTTGACAGCCAGAACTTAGTGGGTTAGTGAAAGGAAAATCATAGCATATAAAAAGACTCAAGCAACAGGCCTAACACCTGAAGAAATTTATTTAAAGGAAACTACCATGAGCCTCTAGCCAACTGAGCGATGCCCAGTCCTCTAGCATATAAACAACCTTATTAGTAAGGTATGAAACATTTGCGGTGCACATTATGCTTCCAGGCTTATGTGTAGGTGATTATTGAACGCCAATATGCATTTGTGTCCTAGATCCATTTATCTATGCAATTGGATGTTAATGCATGCTGCATTTCAGGTAGAAGCAAAGCTGAGTATTCAAGCCTGAGTGGAACTCACAGGTAATGCATTAAGGACAAAAAGAGCATGTCCAAGGAAAAGAGCATCAACATCTGTAGGGCTGCACAGATAGAAGAATAGAATAGTTAGTGTTCTGCAAATGTTGCATTATATAAGAGAAATATATGACAAGGCACAAACAAATAGTAAATTAATACAATGGCATATGTTGCATACAAACGAAAACACAAGAAAACAGTATTACCTATTGTCGAAAAGAAAGGCTTGATCTCCTAGTCTCATTGATAAAGCATCATAAGCAGCATTAGCATTCCGGTATATCTGTTCAAAAGAAGAAATTACAAGTATGCAATAAGCTACTAGTGTGTGACCAAAAAAAGCCTGCAAACATCATGAGCACAGCATTTCTGACCTCCTCTTCTCTTTCTGCAGCATTAAGCTTTGTTATACCCAGTAATTGCTTCACATCTCTAGTTTTCTTCCAGTGGAGTATCTTCCCAATGGGCCAGGAGAGATCAGAATAGTAAATGTCTTGTGCAATGCTCCTGTCAGTAACCACCCAGAGTTCATATTGCAAAGCATCAGCAAGCCAAGTCGAAACCATGGCCTTTGTGGATGTTAGATCAGAGTAAGAATCGCTTGGGAGTTTTGAGGTCAAGTCCACAATTTTCTCCTCCTTGAGATACTCAATTACACCTCCTTTTTCATTGTTGAATGCGACACACTCGCCAAATTCAACATATGGTATGTGCTCTGTGGAATAAAATTTAATGTGTAAGAGCAGTAGAGCAGTAAATATATTTGGAAAATAGTATAAGGAAGACAACATCTCTAGTTTACTATTATGAAAAGGGCAGTGTTATGTTCTTTGTTCTTTTTTTTTGGTCTATGATTGTATACCCTGTTTGTACTGATGAGAGACCGTAGCCTCTGGAGTATGTGCACCCTTGTTTCCTTCATTAAGTTGCTATAGTAGAATTCCCTGTTTTCTGCACCCAAACTCCTAAGTTGCTATAGTAGAATTCCCTGTTTTCTGCACCCAAACTCTACCCTAGCTCCGTTTCATTCACTCATAATCCCCTCCATGAAAGAAAGGAAAAACCCCAAAGCCTTCCATCTATCGAGCTGTCTGCCACCTACCACATCTCGCCAACTCCATGATTGCAGAGAAACTGTATCTGCTAAGTGCGAATTTCACCGCCACCACTCAGCCATGGCGTTGATCTTGAGTAGGCAGGGCACAGGGAGGGGCCAGCTCTGAGACGAGCTAAATGCAGCTAATGGTGGTCTAAGACTTCATGCTGCTGCTTTGCTTAAAATATGTCATTTTACAAGCGTCATCACCTTCACACTGCCACCAAATGGTGCCTAGTTCACCATTGCCATCAACCTCGACGCCAGGATAATCATGAACTTTCTACCAGGTATTCACGGATCATGACAAATATGTGATGTTGTTTCAAATTAGTGATGTATTTTATCTTCTTAGGAAAACATATACTTTAGGAGACAGACCTATTCCGAAGAAAGCAAAGTTTGTTTTAGTAAAATGGCATGTGTTAGAATATAGTACAAGCATAAGGGTTTCTAGCATGGATTAGGTCACTGACCTAAGGAGTTTTCCTTGCGGTTTTGTACATAGTGATCTTTCTGGTCTGTACAGATTTTTCTTTTGCTGTACTTGACTTTTCTTTTAATAAGGGCGGTTGCCTTACAGTCCATGGTAAAAAAAAGGTCTAAAATCCCAAGAAAAAATGCTTAAGATGATTTAAATGGTGTTATTCAGCTACAAATTCAGTGCTGAACACCGAATATCTTATCTGTGATTCATTCAATTGGTTTTGTATGTCCATAACAATGTGCAAAACCTCGTAGATCTTTCACCTCCCACACCGTATACTTATTGCAGATTTAGGAAAAATGTCGGGCTAAAATAGAATTGGCAATCAGTATAAGGAAGACAAGACCTCTAGTTTACTGTCATTAAAAGTGCAGTGCTATTTTGTTCGCTCTTTTTTTTTGTCTATCCTTGGATGATTGTATCCCCTGCATGTATACTGACGAGGAAATGCAGCCGCTGGAGTATGGGCACCCTTATTTCCTTTTTTGTGTTGATATACTCCCTCCGGCCCTAAATACTTTTCACATGTTTAGGGAAAATGTAGGCTAAAATGTGTCTACATTCATTGAATCCGCGACAAGTATTTAGGACCGGAGGGAGTGGTAGAATTCCTCTTGTCTGCCACCTACCACAACTCGCCTACTCCATGATTACAGAGGAACACCGCCACCACTCCATGGCGTTGGTTTGGAGAAGGCGGGGCAAGGGAGAGGCCAGCTCTGAAGCAAGCGAAATGCAGCTAATGGTGGTCAGTGGCCATCTAAGACTGCACACTGCTGATTTGCTCCCTACAATCGCCATCACCTTCACACTCCCACCCACATGGTGCCTAGTTCACCATCACCTTCAACCTTGTCGCTAAGTTCATGGACAATGACAAATATCGCCGTGTTGTTTCAAATTAGAGATATGATGCTGTATTTTATCTTCTTGTGGTCAACATATACTTTAGGAGACAGATCTATTCTGTAGAAAGCAATTTTGTTTTCGTAAAATGGCATGTATTTTCGTTGTCATCCGGTAGTTCTGTGAGGTCTCAACTCCCAAGAACAAGTACTTAAGATGATTCAAAAGGTGTTATTCAGCTACTACGAATTCAGTACCGAACAAAGAATTATCTTATGTGCGGTCCATTCAAACGGTTTTGTATGTCCAGAACAATGTGCAACGCCTCGTAGATCTTTCACCTTCCACGCTGTTTAGGTTTTGGAGAGAAATACGCCATAAAATATGTGGCACAAAATACACGAGCAGAACACCTGGCATTTGATACAGCTGATAGCTATCTGCGAACTACTTTGCTCCTTAACATAAGCTAATGCGGTAAGACAAGTCCCAAACCAATCCTGGAAGCAGTCTATGCAAAACAACTGTTTAGTACTACATCCATTTATCTGCTGCTACATTATTGTGCGTGTGAATAAGGTTCGTTCGTAGGATCACATAGTAGTTCAACAGACCTATCTATGCACATCAGATTTTTGCTTATTTCTGGAAACACATTTTTTCTTAATTGCATATTACTTTTTATTATACTTTTCGAATCAAATTGGAGCAGGAGACTGCTAATCCTTCTATGCAAATACAAGTTCTGGACCAAAGAGAAGACGTGCAGGGGTGAGCACGCATCCCACGGATCAGCGTGCCTGATCTCCACACACCTGAGGACCTACACGTGCTGCAGCAGCCCAAAAGCACAGGAATCGCAGCATGTACACCAAGCCAAGCAATGTAATCAATCACCCCAGGCAGGCAACCCAAGCACAGAAACCTAGCACATCAACAGTTCAGCCCCCGCGACTCAACCCCAAAAGCAGCGCCACCCGAGCGGAGATGCTCGGCGGAACGGAGATCTTAGCTTATACAGTTGGCACGAGATGAGGAGAGGACGGAAGAGGCCGAAGCGGAGGCTCACCGGCGTCGGGGAAGGCGGTGTCGACGTGGATGTCGAAGGGGACCTGGGCCATGCGGAGGTAGAGGACGGCGGGGAGGCAGGCCGGGCAGGCGGTGGGGAGCCCGAATCCGGGCTTCCTCGCCACCAGCACCTTCCGCGCCGCGGCGTCCCACTCCGCCGCCGCTGATGCCATCGCCGGGAGGGGAGCTTGCGGAAGGGGTTTGGTTCTGGTTTCGGGGAAACAACGAGGGGGGTTTCGGGAAACAAGAAAAAGGTTTATGCGGTGCCTCTCCTTCTCGTCTCCTATTATAATTCCGTCGGTCGGTTCGTGGGCTCGTGGGCTCGATGAAGCCCAGACTCTGGCACGATCCAGTCCAGGCAGGTGGCGAGTGGTCGTTCCTACGGGCCACGGCAGCGTGGGCTGGTGGGTTCGTTGCGGTAAATCCTATACACCGCCTGTTGGGCGCCGATGGTCTGCCGTGTACCGCTTCTAGGCGTGCACGCGGTAGTGGGCAAGGCCCGTTAACAAGCGTTATGCGGCACGGACTAGGAAGAAGAGCGAGGAAGGGGTGGTGGGCCGGTCCACTACATGCGGCGTCTCTCTTCGACGCCGCAAGAAGCGGCGTATAGGAGCCCCCTTCATGGCGGCGTTGCTGCCGGTTTCGCCACGACGGTGGTGGCATTGGCGCGGCAAAATCCTATACACCGCTCAATGCGGTGCGTTTCTTCCGCAACGGCGTACCCTCTCTTGCATGTGGCGTAGCTAATGGGTCGGCCCACCAACACTAGACCTTCCCCTACCTCTCATATCTCTCTTCCCCGTTACCAACGGAATGAGCTGGAGCGAGCGGCGTTGCCGTGACTTGTAGGGAGCTACGACGGAGAAAAGCCAGCGGGAGCGAGCCAACATTGAGAACTTAGGGGTGGGGTGTAGAGGTGCGTCGCTGGTGACTTAGGGGTGTGGTTCGGCTCGACAGCGCCAGAGAACCATGGGATGAGAAAAGGGGCTAAAGGGGTGGTAGGGAGAGGAGGAAGATCGACATAGCATTGAGCACCTATGATAATACTCGCTCCGGTCAGATATAATCGAAGCGGAGGAGGCCTGGGAATGCATATCTTTAGGCTGTTAGGTACGTCAATTTGCTCGAGTGGAAGATAATCTATGTACGTACTATTTAGACAGTTATATCTTAGAGTACTTATGCATGAACATATCTTCAGCATTTGTGCCTAATCAAACATCAACATCACAACGGATTTGTTAAGGAACTCTGAAGATTCTAAAATATGTGCAAGTTTTACTTCCGAAGATGCAGAACTGATAGAAGATGGGTTAATTGTAAACGCATGCATGGTTATCAGCCCAGCGTTGTGGTCAAGTTATCGACGATGAATGAATTTCTCGTCTCTCTCCCTACTTCCTCCCCAAGTTGAACTCACTTACCCCAAATCTCTGCTGAAATTCCCTTATCTTGCTAGATCTGACCCTATGCTGAAATTCCCATATCTTGTTATATCTGACCCTCTGCTGAAATTCCCATATCTTGATACATCTGACCCTATCATAGGTCGGGTCATAACGGAAATTTGCACTGTAACCCGTGGCCTCAGTTGAGTGCCTCGCGTGAATCGGAAATAGGAAAAATGCAGAAACTGGGGAAGAAGTCCTTTGGAACCAAGCACTCCAGCAGGCATGTTAACTTATTTTGCTAACAAGACGGATTAATGCACCAAACAAACACTCCACGGCACCAAAATACTCAATCGATCTTGAAATAAAATCAATCTTAAAGGAACACACAACCAAATAAGAAGCCATATTAAGGGAAAACAACCATTATGGCCTCTTTTGATTCATAGGAATTGTGTAGGATTTAGATTCTATGAAAAAAAATTCTGCACAATCTGCTTTATTTATAGAAACCTATCCTATAGGAACTAATCTTATAAGAATCTTGTAGTGTAAATCCTATAGCAAAAACATTAGGTCATACCACATGAAAAATTCCTTTACTACAATCAAACACACTTCATCTTTCTATAGGATTCAACTAAGCATGACATTCCAATTTCATGCTTTTCTTCTTCTTATGCTTTCCTATCCTATGAATATCTCCACCTAACTGAAATGGTGTTCTCAAAAGAAAAAGAAAAACTGAAAGTTTTCCATTTTTTTTTTACCTTATAACATACTAAACCACTCAAATGATATTTCCCCTGATTCATAACCTATTATCTCCATCCAACTGGGATCATAGTTGACACCTATTCATTTTGTCAACTCCACAGGGATATTCCAGTACACCTCAGGAGACATCACAAAAATCCTGTACAACACATCATGGCTTCATAGCAATAATCCCAGAATTGGCACTCTAGTTTAAAGCTAACTGGTCCCCAGGTTGACAGCATAGAGTATTTGAGTTGCTCACCTAATACAGTTCATTGCTATTTTGTCTTCAATGAACGCAAGCACTATAACATGCAGCAAGGACAAAACCAACACAGTTTTTCTAAATCCAGACCAGTTATACAGTTATATATCGGAATCAAACACCTAGCGTGCTTTCTTAATGCTGAACTTATCAGAATTCAGCATTACGCATATTAAGAAAATTAAGACCACGGAGCAGAATATTATCCCTCCAAGTTATTCAAAAGAAGACACAACCAACTAGTCCAATAGACCATACAAAAAAGAAATCAAGATGATCCCAGGGAAGGCACGTACAGGATAAACATACAACATGGACTACCACAATTTTGGACCAAGATATACTCCTTGTGCAGAAGCCATGCAAAAGGTGCCCTTAAGTTGATATGTCGCCCAATGGTTCATCTCTTATTATTAGAGACGCAACTCTCCAAGGAAAAGAGAGAAGATGTCGCCCAATGGTTCATCTCTTAGTATTAGAGGTAACTCTCCAGGGAAAAGAGAGAAGACAGAATGCATTACCTCTAAACTCTAGTATTCCATCATCTTTTGTTCTTACCTGATCATTGTTGGTGTCTATGATTAGTTGATTATGTTGAATTACCGCAGAGAAACAAGAACCTGGACCAACCAAGATTCCAACTCGCAATCTAACACCATGTTGCATAAGTAATCACCAACTTCTCCATGGCAAACTACATGGTCAACTGAAACATTGGATATATCCTAGGAACTAAGCATTATAACTGCAGGGCTTCTAGGTAATCTCCCAAGCACAAGAATCTCCTTAAAATACAGGCTGGTTCACTAAGCACACTCGATGATGACATGGTCAAATAAATAAGGTTCACTATAGTTTCTGTAGGTTCATATTTCCATACCACCCTAATCACAAATAGCAATCAAAGGATAGGAACAACAAATTCACCACAATGCATCAGATAAAGCAAATATGATTAACCGTTCAAGCATGTTTGACATGGAATTAAAACACGTAATCATCGAATAGTTTGGTTTAAACAACAGAAGAAGCATAATAACTGATTAAGCCATCTAAGAGCAGAGTAGACATCACAAGCCACATCAAACCAGCACATCAGGCCTCAGGGGCCGGCTGCGTGAGCCCAGCCTTGGCAAGCAGCTTCCCCATGGCATCTGGGGTGCAGACCTGGTACTGCACTTCCCCAGTGCCGGGATGCAGGAACACCTCGGCCAGCTCCAGCTTCTCTGCTGTCAAACTAGTGGAATCCATTGTCTTGCTGAGGACCTTTAGGGCAAGGGCGACTGCCTCCTCGCGGGTCATGCCGTCGCGGTAGTCCTGCTTGAGCATGGATTGCGCGGCCTGGCTGTTGGCCCCGACGGCGGAGGCCTTCCAGCCGCTGTAGTTACCTGAGGGGTCGCTCATGTAGAGCTGGAAGCCGTGCTTCTTGTCCCATCCGGCGAAGAGGAAGGAGACGCCGAAGGGGCGCAGGCCCCCGAACTGGGTGTAGCCCTGCTTGGTGTCGCAGAGGGACTGGACGAGCTGCTCGACGGGGATGGGCTCCTGGTAGGAGAGGGAGTAGCGCTGGGCGTGGAGGCGGGCGGTGTTGATGAGGATGTTGGCGTCGGACATGATCCCGGCGACGGCGCAGGCGAGGTGGGAGTCGATCTTGTACATCTTCTCGGCGGATCGGGAGGACTGGAGGAGCTTGGAGGTGACCTTCTTCTCGCCGACGAGGACCACGCCGTCGGCCGCCAGGATGCCGAGGGCCGACCCGGCGTTGCCGATCGCCTCCATCGCGTACTCCACCTGGTACAGCCGGCCCTCCGGCGAGAAGATCGTGGTGCGGCTGTCGTATCGGCGAGACATCGCGGCGGCGAGGGATTGGGGGAGATTTCTCTGGGGATTTGGGGGAAGTGAGGAAGCAACTCGTGGGGAGGTTCACGATGGATCTACTACTTCTTTTTCTCACGAAACCAGGGATCTACTTGTAAGGCAAGTAAAGAAGAAGGATGTGCTTTGGATTTTGTTTTACTCTAGGGTTCGGGACTAAAAAGAATTCTGCAGGAAGACAAAGCGGACAAGGAGCCGAGGAAAATTTGTAAAAAGGGTCCATTTAGATTTGATGCAAACTCATCTTAGATTCTGAAATTCCGAGCTAAATTTTTCAAAGGTGTCTGTGTAAGATAACCATAGAAAATTTATTGTATTATTTGGGACAAAAAAACATACAAAAATAATATTTTGACGATGTACATCCGAAGGTTTATATTACTTGTATTTATAAACATATAACAATACAAAGTTGGTACATATACAACCAACAGAACACAAGGAGGATATAAACCATCGTTGCTAGTTGCCATCGCTGCAACTATCAAGCACACACTCTTCGTTGTCGTCGAAGAAGAAACCAGCAGTTGGTCCATTCATTGACCCTACAAAAACTTTTAGGATAGGGCTGCTATAGTAAATTTCGGAATAAATAAGCAGCAATCCCCATCTCTTTTGAAATTCTTATGAAACAGGACATGAATTTTAGCGGAAACTAAAATGTGAGGTCTAATCTCATGTTCTTCTCTCTTTTGTCTACAAATTGCTATGTGACATCCAAACAACACAACACCTCAACTACTGCAAATTTTCATCTGTAGCAAAGGAATTCAATGGATTGTAATCCTACAAATTCTTTCACTACAGGTCTTGGATTCAAAGGGGTCAATTGCCTGGAACGCTGGAGTTTGACACAAAATAGTTCAATCCTGCATAAACTACACTACGGGAAAATCAGCATTCCGGAGAAACCCCAAAGCTGTTAAATAGCCATCAGCGATACATGGAGAATAAGTTCGAAAGAACAAATAAATAAATACAATACAATACAACATGCCAAAAACAAAACGTGAGATGACATCAGTGGTTCTTAGAAGTTACAATCGACGAATTGCAAAACAAAACGAAGCTACAGACCTAATATCCTGGCGTAAACCGAACTGTACATCGATGTTGTTCTCCTCTTCACAGTACTCCGCTACGTGTTCCTGTACAGGCGTCCATTGCCCCCCACCACAGCTCAACGAAGGTATGATACAGTGCACAGAGGCTCATTCACATGGTATACACATCTGAACTCCTCATGCATTTGGATGCTTCACGAGTGAAACCCATTTCCACCAGAGGTAAACGACGGACGAAGATATCACTGCCGCAGCTATACACAGGGCTGCAATGCCCGCGACCACTCCTCTTCGCTTGTTATCATGTGGCGCTGCCTGTGGCCGTGCGGGTGGGGGGCTGTTGTTCGGGGGGATTTCGGGCGGGAAAACTGCAGAAATTTGAGCATTTCATCCTTGTCAGCCATTGATTTTCCAGTAAACAAAGAATGGTATGAACAGGGTAGTATTTGTATTGTAGATACCTCTTATTGCTGACACCAGAGGCCCATAAGCTCCTTCATATGGAATAGCATGTGTGCCCCGTCCATTCCAGTACAGATGTATTTTAAGCACCGAATTATCCACCGTTGCTTCGTAAGTTATGTTTGTGGCTTTTCTGAACCCATCTGCTTCTTTAGTAATGTCAAAATCCGTCTTGATATTCTGATCCTGCAGTTTAATCACACGATTTCGTTTTGGCTCATATGGACTTGATGGGTCAAGGGTAAATGATACATTTGTTTGAGAGAACAAACCTGAATATCAATGTTAAATGAACGCCTTCCTGTCCTATTATTAAAATTCCCTTCAATAACTATCTCCGCGAAGAAGAGTTGAACTGTATAGTTCCCCATAGACAAACCAACCACGTAGTACCACAAATCACTTTGTGATGTCCTTGCTGTTTGATAGAGCTCAGGCGTGTCTGTTCCCAGAATACCTTGGCTTGTACTTACTATACCATCAGAAGAGTTACTAAGAGGATCAGAACCCACGTGACTAACCACCCATTGCCCATCAGTATTAATATGAAAATCTGCTGCTCCAAGGTCACTAGTGTCATCATAGAAAATGTTTGGCAATGAATCTGGGTAAGTTGTTTGTTTGCCGCCACAGTTTACAGCGCAGGAAGTTATAAGGCCTGCATTTACGATCAGATGAGAGATGAGTAATCATTTGAGTGGATTGTGGAACAAATGATAGGTTCTGAAATAAAGTAACGGCATCTATATCTAAGTGCAGCTTTAGAAGAATTAACAGGTATATAATCTGAATAACACCAATGTAATGAAAGTTCGGACATCCTTTGTTGGACGGAGGGAGTATGATTAATTGAGTACTTGAAGCATGTAAAGAAAAATATTGAGTACTGGAAGTTTAGTAGCAAAGGAAGTCGTGTTAAAATATCAAATAGTGGAGATTTCTGGACACCTACTCTTGTAAAAACTTTTGCATCCTTTCATGCGGAGACAGTCGAGGAGGGCAAGGTTCTCACTGCATATTGATAGTTAATACTTAATACATCAAGGTGAGAAAAATGAAGCAGAAGGACGCTATTACGAGGACACAAACATGAAACAATAACTCCACCTCAAATTACAAGGACTAGCTCGTGACTAGTTACAGAAGTACCAAAAGACCACAGTAAATGCTACAACTTATTTTCAGCATTCCCTTTGATGCAAATTTCCTGAACTTCCTCATTATTCTATCCCAGTCCGTTCTCTAAACTGCAAAGATATGCCTAACTTGTGGCAACATGTTTAGTTATTTATCTAAAGTGCATCAAAAGATAAGAGCAATCACGGCCTTACAGGAGCAAAATGGTTGAATTATAAAGTATTCTTGGGGTTGAAAAAGTGAATGTTGACCAGCATAGATTAGATATAAAAAAGGAAAAAAATCGATCTAATGATTTGATAAGCTCTCTTCATTAGCATTTATATGTTACATGCCCACCTTCTCAGTCTTCAAATACAGGCGGCAAGGGGCGGTTCACAGTGAAGATTGTCCAGTAATCACATTTTAAAACTTGCAAAAGTAAAACTGTTGGCAAATAACAACAATGAAGTTGTTACTTGTTCGATCAACAGTATTAAAGCATGATCACTAAACACCAATTACCTGTTAGTTGTTCTGCTAGCATCAATTGAAGTTCCGATATAATTTCTGCACAGAAGAGGATGTTTGCCAGTAAATAAGTACGATTGCTAATTTAGCTATTGCCATTCATGCTTAATATAACAACTAAAAGTAAGAAATAAATACATTGACAACTTCTGACCACCAGGACTGACAGGAAGACTTCCATTAAGAAAGGGGTTATACGAAACATCCCTGGAGAGTTTAGACTAAATGTCAGAACAGTTAAGACATGTTAAAGATCAGGCCGTGCTGCAGAAAAAATAATTACAATTAGAATCACAGAATCACAATCTGAGACCATAGGATTAGAATTAAAAATAGCATGCCAATCTCTTTGCTGATCCACTCAGTTATTCTTCCAAGTTTCCACAGATCACTTCAAATCCAGTGTTTCAAAGTTCCTATGTTTAATATACACCAATGCCTCACCTATTTTTTCAAAAGTAATTTTACTGTGGTAGTTCCAAGTTTGATCTGATATAAATTATAAGGGTAGTAGTGTATCATGTGTATGTTTAGCAGTTCAAATGGTATTTGAACTTTTTTATTTTCAGGTTATCCTATGCCTCTTGTACTCTCTGTATTAGCCCTACGGACCTTGATGCAATACAATTTCCCATTTGTGCAGTCTCTCCTGACAATTAACATGGTATCACAGTTCCAAGATACCTGACCATCCTTGTTAAACATAGCATGCAGGCTACAGGTGATAATATATATTCCATATTATAACATGAGGACAGTCCATATGAATAGGTCTGATGAGCCATTGCTAAGTCCAAGAATAGTTGCTATTATGAGTTTTCTATGATACACAAAATAGATGTGCATGCAAATGCTACAGAAGTTTGTGTACGAAGTTATAAAAGCATGGCTATAAAGCATGTTCTCTTCAGAGGCATTATGATGCATTAGAATAGCATGTGTTTAAGAGGCACCTACCTATATAAACTAGCATTGCAACCTGAAGCACAGTTAAGATTTTGTTAAGTGACAGCCCAAGGGCATCTCTTATATTAGCACAAAAGCATCCATCGAGGCATCAACCCGTCGAAACGCAGAACAAACAAACATACTTACATAAGACGTGATGATTGAACCATTTCAGAAGGCAGATTTCCACTAAAGTTGTTTCCACCAAGATACCTAAAAGGATGAAATTTTCGTTAGAGGAGTGGAACAAAAAAGTGGGAACAGCCATCGAGTATGAATAAACCATCATGCCCTCAAATTCATTTAAGTCGGCATGTGCCAATATTGACTAATTAAGTAATTATCACCGACAAACGTAACACTTAAAAGTGATAGCATCTCATACTAATATTGACTAATTAAGTAATTCCTGTTCTTATCAGCTGGCCTTACACAACCAAAGTTCCCTAAGTGAAATAGGCATCAAATATTTGTGCTAGGCCAGACAAGGAAACAGGCAAACCCTGGTAAAAACCAAAACAATCAAGGTATCTAGTATTGAGGTGATTGAGATGGCAAAGGTACAATGCAGAACATCTTCTGCCACATAACTTGGTAGATGCAGAGCTATGAAGAGTATGAAATTTCATAGGTGAATACCTATATAACATGGAATTTGGAAGAAATCAAACTATAGATTAATTGCATTGTTCCCCGACACAGTTTGCTCCATGTGCAAAAACTTATCTAAATTTTACTTGCGAACAGCGCCAAATTTATTATGCAATTAACCCTTAATACAATTTTTTGAAGGTGTTACATCACACAAGGATTGTAAATCTGTAACTACAACTTACAGGCTTAAATCTTTATATGGAAGTTGTCCTAGTGAGCCTGATATGTTGTTTGATCCCAAATCTCTGCAAATACAGGGCATCCAAAAAACTTTAGATAACTACAAAAGACTAGCAGATTATATGTACAAAAAAATAACATTATGGATTGTACTTTTCAACAATATATAAGGAGATCTATTTCATGACATATCTTCCAGTGCTGAATACTGTAGCAAAGCTGAGAACAAGATAAAATAGATGTGACTGTATAGTGAATTGACATTTTATTACTCTTAGGTCTTCCATTGTGCTGAGAAAAATGTTCAAAATCATTTCGAAAGATCAATTAGAGCATTAGAATCACTCAATTTTAAATATTCGGGCAACCTAACAACTAGAAACCACCATGGCAATGGTAGAAGATACAAAAGAAAGGCATGTATAAGAACTGTTCGTAGTGTTCCACTTTTAAAAGTAATAACTTGTTGATAATTGACAATACATACTACAGAACTGCAGATAGATAGTAAATTAATAATAGACTAATAGCATCATTAAAAACCAGGCTCAAAAAACTATATTCAGAACTATAATAGTATTACAGACAGTAGCATCCTAGCATAGGACAACTGTTACAGAATATCCCAGAGTAAAAATTAAATTAATAATTGTCTTCAAGTAGAAGTGTTTTAGATTACCCACAGGTATGTTAGATTGGGTAATAAAATTGAGAGCATATTAGGAAGTTGGCCAGTGATTCCACAGTTTCTCAGTGATCTGCTTAACAAAAAAAACTGTCATAAGCAAATATACTAATTATGAGAGCAAGGTATAGTTCGGCACAATAGTTGCAGACATACAATGTTGAAAGATTTGTCCAATTTGCTATGAAATCAAAAGTAGAATTCTGACCATCAAGATCACCAAGCATCCTGTAAGGAAATCCATGTTAAATGTAACACTATAAACTGTATTTAATAGAAATCACATTTGTGTGGCTTCCAAGAAGTCATATGACACCATGATTTTTTGTTAATGGTGGACGATAACTTCTCCAGATTAGATGACCAAGGATTGAAGGCATTTTTACTCTTATATTAATCCATGAGCAGTATGAAAATGATAAACAAATTGAGGACAGTGCTGCATTCTTCAATATTTACTAAAAGAAACCATTAAAGCGACTTACAGCTTTTCCAGATTGATCAAATTAGAGAAATTTTTTGGAATAGGTCCTTGAAGTTTCATCCCATATATTCTCCTAGGAAGACAATTGCATTAGCTTTCCAAGATTGCAAAAGTAAGAAGCTGTGCCTAATGAAAATAAACCAAGTACTGATGCGTACAAGTCTGTGAGATTGGTAAAGTTCGCAATAAATTCTGGAAGTGTCCCTTCGATGTAATTATCGAACATCCATCTGCACAAGAAATTGCAAGATCATGTGATCTTTCTTTTCCAACAAAACACTATGTAATATATTGCTCTGCAGATTTTCTTTAAATACGGAGTAGTTTTTTTACTTGCTATATGAGAAAGTAAGGGAAATGGCGCATACATACAGGGACTGGAGACTCCTCAAACCTGAAGATCCATTAGGAAAAGACCCATTGAGTTGATTGTTGTTGAAGTGCCTAGCTAAGTGAAGAGCATACAGTCAGCTATGAGAATATTAGATGCTTTTGACGACAGATAATTTTGGAACTGAAACAATTTGAGAACTGACAGAGGTCTGCATTATGACTATTTTTCGCATAGAGATAGGATGCTCATTCACTTGTTCAGCAAGATGAACTTTCAATGCACATATTCCAATTGCAGAAAAACTTATCGATGAGGTTCTAAAACAAATTCACAATCTCGGTAATAAGGAGAACTAAAAGGTTTTGTAATCACCATGTTTCCAGCTTGGAGAGATTGGCGATTCCTGGAGGTATTTGACCAATTAAGTTGTTGTTGCTCAAATCCCTACAAAAGGAAATGATAAGTGACTATCAATTTTGTATCACTCAATAAGTGACAAGGGATTAACTTGTCAATGCCTACAGATTGTAGACTAGGGTTTTGCTAGAAGTAGAGGGCAAGTAGATCTCGAAGGTTTAGGCGAAAAGTACTCGACGATTATGAAAACTAGGGTTATGTTGACGATCGATTGATCTTTGTCCCTCGACTCCCCTTATATAGGAGGCGGAGCCGAGGGTTTCGTGATACAAAAGTTACAGAGTTCGGGAGGGATTCGTATCCAACCCGTAAGATTACAAATCTCTATCTTTCCTAATACAAACTATCTTTCCTAACCATCAAATGGGCTTCCGAGTCTTTGTATTCTTCGGGGGCCTTGAGTAAACCCGGGTACCATCTTTGGCAGGCCCATTTGGGCGCCTATGTCAGAGCCCCGAGATTTTGCTTGAATCGCAGAGGGAAAATCTCTCCCGTTTATTTTTGTTCGAGAGCTTTTATTCACACTCTACATAAAATTCTATATTGTACGGGGATAATGGTAGTTGGGGCTAGTTCATCCGACGGATCAGGTACTAGTTAACTGCTCTAGTGGCAATCCGCAAAAACCTACTTCAAGATCACGTCCCCGGACATGATCTCGGGATAGGTGTAAACTTCGACAGGTGCCGCTTAAGGTCTTACCATTTCGAGTCCCAGTCAAATTTATCGGGTACCTAACGCGTCCGTTAGGATTTTTCTTCGTATACGTTGATACGGATAAAAGTAGCAGAGCGCAGTCTTTGGCGATGCCACGCCCAGAACGGATCTGGGGTCTTACCTTCGCAAATTTGCGGCATTCGAAATTGATCGCAACTTTGGCGTTCGAGAATATATTGTCGAGTGCTTTTCGCCTTTGGAATAGCACATTTTATTGAGTCATATTTATGACTTTATTTTGTCTTCCCGATGGGAGTATATGTAGAGTTATTTGTGTAACTCGAAATATACTCACTTTTTTTTTTTTTTTTATATTTCGATCAAATTCATCGGGCACGCGAACAGCGTTCCGATGGGAGTAGCCCCGAGGCTACCAAGAACTTGTGCTTGGGTGTAGGCTCCACAGATTAGCATCCTTTGCCGCTATATTTATGATCCTTCTCGATATTTTTATATTTATCGGGTGCGCGACAGCGCTCCCGATGGGAGTAGCCCCCGAGGCTATGAACAAATTCTTGAATTTGGTCATAGGCTCTCGCCATTGCTATATTGTCATACTCGAAATTTTCTATTTTGTCAAAGTAGCCCCCGAGCATTTGGGCAAAAACTTTGTATTTGATCAAAGGCTCCAAGAGTATTCGAATATTTAACCCTGTCGCCATTCTCTTTTTATTTTTCTTGTCGACATATTTTCCCTTGTCAAATTCTCTTCATCTCTGTCAATAATCGGGATTTATTTCTGCCTTGTGGGTCCATTGTTCACACCACGTTGACACGTCGTGCAAGTGGGGGACACACGTCCGCTCTGGCGCACGTTCTGTAACCTCGTCAATGTTGAAATACTAATTTGCCCTTGTTGCCACGTGGTAATCATCTCCTGCATTCTTTCTTCATCCAACGGTTCCGTCGGTTCACCGCACTTCTATATAAGATCTTCTTCTTCTTCCTCGAGCACTTCCGCTCGCGCCGTTCTCTGCTCTCCTCTGCAAAATCTCCCCTTGCGCTCCACTTTGCCAAAGCTCTTCTGCTGCTCGCCATTGCCATTGTTGATGCCACCGCGTCGTCTAACCAGGCACGACACTCCTCGATGGCCGCCGCGGATGGAGCGGCGGAGTGGGAGAGGTCCAAGATCACCACCAAGACCTCAACTGATGAAGAAGCGGGGATTACCAAGAAGCCCAAAGCTGTGTGCTTTCCCAGAGAGCTACCCATCCCCTCCAATGGGGTATCGGGTAAGTTTCGTTGATCATCTTATCCGTGGTCTTTCCACCCCCATTCATCCTTTTCTTCGGGGACTTCTTTATGTTTATGGTCTCCAACTTCACCACCTCACACCCAACTCTATCCTTCATATTTCTATCTTTATCACTCTTTGCGAGGCCTTCCTTGGTGTCCAGCCTAACGGGCATTATGGAAGCGCATTTTCTTTGTCGCCGTAATGGCTCTGCCAATGTCGCCTATAATATAGGCGGCGTTGTTTTCGCTCCTCTGTCAACTATTTCGACGTCAAACTCCCCGACTCCGTTCAAGGATGGCGCAAGAAGTGGTTGTACATTCGCGAAGAAAACGATGGCTGCCTCGAGGATAATATTCCTCCTGCCGAGAAAATCCTTCGCCGCCGTTCTTGGGACGCAGAAGCTACCGAAGAAGAAAGGACTTCGACAGAGGCCCCGATGACTCGTATCCATGAGTTGCAAAATACTCGTGGAAAAGAATTATCAGGCATCCGATTACTGCATACTTCCTTAGAACTAGGGTGCAGCCTCTTCAGGCTCGGAAAAACCCTTTCGGAATTACAGCGATGAAGACGCAGATCGCCTGTCGACGAATTTGGAAGTCAAGGATTTAGATAAACTTATCCGTAGGATTTCTTCCCTTAAGAAGAAAGACTCCATCCCATCCACTTGCCGCGTAAAGCCATACAGCGCCGCCCATGCGCTTCCCAAGGTAAATATTGTCGTGTAATTTGTTTATCGCCTTTTTTTGTGTATTTATTCACTTCTGACAAACCCTCTTTTTATACGGGATCATCCAAATCTTGTTTCACTACCTCCTTCCTGAAGGTGGGGAGAAGAAAGGGCTGTTGTCTCGATGATAACCCAGATGCCCCCTCCTTCACAAATGAACCCGCAGAATCTCGAAAATCTGGATCCGACGAAAAAGAGGATGTCTCTGAAGCACTGCGTCGGCACAATCTCTTCCTCCCATTGTTTCTCCAAGGAACAAAAGGAAAAGGGATGATGTCGAAGATTCCGGCACCTCCAAAGTTGACGGTGTTCCTTCGCACAGAAGGCCGGCTATGATCCATACCTCGAGTCTCTCATGTTCGTAAGTATCCTTTTTCTTGCTTACTTGTACTCGAAGATTCTTGTCTATTTTGCTTTATATATCGTCGGCACTTGCTTGTAGCGATGATGAAGAAGAAGTACCAACTGCTGTTTTTGCTCGCACGAGCACGTCACATACATTAGTTGCCTCGGAAACGGCAGTTGGAGAGGAAACTTCGCCTCCTCGACGAACGTCGACACTGCTACTCCTCCTCCAAGCCCCCGAGCCCCTTTGTCGAAAAGGGCGAAGACGGCGATCATCACGGAGCCTACTCTCCAATTGAGTAGCTCCTCTAACCCTCTTTTGGAGGATGTAAGTTCTTGATTTCCTTGTCATTGTTTATATTTGCTTTTGTTGATTTCTATGTACCACTATCTTTTTCTTATACCGCCATTTCCTTCTATCCTCCCTTTTTTTGAACAGCCTTTGATAAAGGATCTTCTTCGCATCGGTACCCATTTGCATCGCATTGGTTCATGACTTGCTGTGCCACCAATTGTGAGTCGCCGAAAATTTTCAGTCGTGTTGCACCGCAGGCTTTCGCCATCTTCATCCCGTGTATCAGAGCTTCATATTCTCGCTTCATTGTTAGACGCGTTTGGGAACGTCATCCGCAAGACATATTTCAACTTATCGCCTTCGGGTGATACCAAGATTACGCCTGCTCCAGCTCCTTCCAATCTTTTGGACCCGTCGAAATTCATGGTCCAAGTTCTCGATAAATCTGGAGGTCCTGTGTTTTGTAGCTCCATCCACTCTGCGATGAAATCTGGTAAGACCTGCGATTTTATTGCTTTTCTTTTTTCATACGTGATGTCCCGAGGGGAAAGTTCTATTCCCCAAAGGGAGACACGACCCGTGGCTTCGGGTTGTTCAATATATTTGACAAAGGAGCTTCATTGACCACTATTATCGCGCCGAAAAATAGTGTCGCTTTCTTCTTTGTCGTGAAAACTCCATATGCCGCTTCGATATTGCGGATACTCTGTTTTGAAGGCGCCTTGATGAAATATACCGCCTTTGAACTCCATGGAGCTTGCCTTCTTCTTCTCTTTCGACTACTAAGGCCGTGCTGACCACCCGAGGTGTGGCTGCAATGTACAAGGAGAGGTTCTTTTCTTTAGGCGCCACCAAGATTGGTGGTGTCGAAATTGCTCGCTTGAGGTTCTCGAAGGCTCTTCTTCGTTCCACGGAATTTTTCCCCTTGCTTGATCAATGCGTAGAACGGCAACGCCTTTTCTCCTAGCCTGGCGACGAATCTGCTTAAAGCTGCGACTCGTCCCGTTAACTGCTGTATTTCTTTCAACTTTGTTGGCTTTCTCATAGTAACGATAGCCTGTATTTTTTCGGGATTAGCTTCAATCCCTCTTGCTGATACTAAGAACCCGAGAAGCTCTCCTGCAGGGACTCCAAAAGAGCACTTTGTCGGGTTCGCCGATGCGAACTTGTCGAGGTTGTCGAAGGTTTCCTTCAAATCTTCGATCAAAGTCGCCCCTTTCTTTGATGTTATTACGACATCGTCAATATAGACTTGTACGTTTTTTCCAATCTGTGTTGCTAGGCATTTTTGCATCATCCGCTGATATGTTGCTCCGCGTTTTTCAGACCAAAGGGCATTGTTTTGTAGCAAAACACGCCATAAGGTGTAATGAACGCTGTCTTGGCTTCGTCTTCTTCTTTTAATCTGATCTGGTTATAACCGAATATGCATCCAGGAAGGAAAGACGTTCGCATCCTGCCGTGGAGTCGATGATTTGATCGATCCTTGGGAGGGAAAGTGATCCTTTGGACAATGTTTATTGAGACACGTAAAGTCGACGCACATGCGAAGGACTATTGTGTGTTTTTTCGGCACCATCACGGGTTTGCGACCCACGTGGCTTCTAGATATTTCTCTGATGAATCCAGCATCTTTGAGTCGATCTATTTCGATAACATGGCTTTGCGGCTAGGCTCGAAAAACGCCGCAAAGGTTGCTTTATTGGTCTTGCGAGAGGATCTAGATTGAGGTGGTGCTCGGCGAGTTCCCTGGGTACTCCTGGCATGTCACTGGACACCATGCGAAGATTTTCCGGTGCTCACGGAGGAACTCGACGAGCGCTTTCCTATGCGACATCCATGTTTGCGGCAATTGACGTCGTTTTCTTTGGATCGTCGGGTGAATCTGTCTTTTGAATCCTTAGTTGTGTTGAAAGTTGGCTCCTTAGATCTCCCTACCTCTGCGACACATCATAGTCGGGAACCTTGGCGCCATATACTGCTTGCATCCGAAAGTTTCTCGGTCGGTGAAAATCCTTGTCGCACTTATCGATAACGCAAAACTTCCTTTTATTGTGATAGGTCCCTTGGGCCCAGGCAACCTCCACATATGTATAATGCGGCACTGCCATGAACCTAGCATATGTGGTCGTCCCAACAAAGCGTGATATGCGACGGGAAATCCACAACTTCGAACTCCAAATTCTCTATCCTGTAGTTCTCTCGGGTTCCAAACCGAACGTCGAGGTTGATTTTGCCCATGGGTAACTTGGCTTCTCTGTAATCCCATGGAAACGTGTGTCAGTTGGTTTCAAGTTTGCTAGGGATATGTTCATCTTCCTCAATGTATCTGCGTACATAAGGTTTGCTGCTGCCGCCATCTATGAAAACTCGCGACACGTCGAACCCGGCAATTACTGCGGGTAGAATAAGTGCGATTGTCCTGGTCGAGGAACTTGCGCGGATGATCCGCAATTGTGAAGCCTATGTCTTGCCCGACCAATTTAGATACTCGATGTTGGTGGAGGCATCTTTCGCCATAAACACCGTCGAGATATGACCTTCTGCCTGTTGGACGGCCTAGCTTTCGAATCATCAAACTGCACCATTGGAATTGGGATCGACATATGGGGGTGGTTGTGGTGCTGCCGCTATTCTAGCTGGTGTCGATTTTCTTTGTTATTGCGGGAGGAGGTGGAAGGTGAATCTCACTCCTTGGCTCCCGAGGATTTCTGGTATTTGCTTGGGCATTTGCGATTCTCGCAACATTGCTGAAAAACCTTTTCGGAGATGTCTGACTGTCTCTTTCCATTGTTGTCGAGGTAAAAGTGCATTTGACACGGACCGTTCATCATCTCCTCGGGAGACACGTAAGGTCTTTGAATCCTTGGTCCACTATTTTGTCTGTTGCCGCGAAAATCACCTCTATTGTCGCCTTGTTGTTCGTTGCTTCTTTGATAATCGTCTCGACTATTTCCTCCGAGTTTCCTCGAAAACCAGCCGATATATGGCCGGGAGCATCGTTGTTGTAGAACTGGCGAGAAAATCGCCTTCTATTTTGAAAATTTCGACCACGATCCTCTTCTGGCGACCTGTGTCGCTTGTTATATATTGCGTCTTCTCCATCTGCCCACTTATTAGCTATCTCCATCAATGCTGAGATTGACTTGGGGTTAGTTCTCCCCAAATCCTCGACGAAATCTGCTCGTCGGATTCTGCTACGAACGCATCTATGGCTCTCTGTCGATATATCCTCTGCGAGTTTTTAATAATGTTCCACCTCTCGTATATATTTTCTCATCGACTCGTCATGTTTTTGTCGACACGCTCGTAATTCTTCCAACGACGCGGGTTTTTTGCAGTGGATCGGAAGTTCTTCACGAAGATGTCCTCAAAGGTTTCCCACTGTCGATGGAGTTCAAGGGGAGTTTCTTTATCCAAGATCTTGCGGCACCACTCGGGTGAACTTGGATACTTTGCATAGCTGTTGCTCTGGTTCCTCCTACCAGTTTTACCATCTCGAGATAATCCACGAGCCAATCCTCGGGATCTTGCAGGCCGTCGAACTTCTTGAAATTCTCGGGTAACTTGAACCCTTTTGGGACTCGAGTTTTTCGCACTCTTCTCGTAAAGCATGGGAGCCCACACATATCTTCGTCGGCAAGCTCGCGAGTGACGGTCCCTCCTTTCTTGTCGCTCTGTCCACCCTTGCTTGGACCGCTGTGTCTCTTGCTCCACTTGCTCGTGGTGGGTCTTGAACGGTGTGTCGTGGACTATTTTGTCTGGGATTTTCTTCGGGAGGCGTTGTTGCAAACGCCGTTCCCATAACTCCTACTCCAGCCATCGCCATATTGAACAATGGTTCTCTCGGGTCTAGGTGGTCTGGATGCCAAGATGTATGCTTGTGTTGCCATGTAACCCTCTGGCGTTTGGGATGATATTTCCTCTTTCGTCGATCGACATAAAGGACATGTCGAGATTTTGGATTATGTTTCCTCTTTCTGCTTCGTATGTTTTGCGTCGAGACATTGCTCTCCGAGCTTCTCTGTGACTATCTCTGTATTTCTGAAAGGCGATTTAAATCTGCCGCGTCTGCTGATGCGTGGCTTCTTTCTCCTATTCAAGGATGCTGTCTGTTTTCCAACTCTCTACTCGAGCAAGTCTATATTGATATGCTTGAAGTTCTGTCAGTAGTGTTGGTCATGGTTTGAACCATCCATGGCTTTCGGCCCTATCCCATGCTTCTTGCGGGAGTTGGACTTTGTTGCGGGGAGGGTTCCCGATATATTTGGTGCCTAGACCTCTTGTGAGATCGGGATCGACGTATGGATTTCCCAAATCATCGAAAACCTCTGATGTTGGCGGGTCCGATGTGCCTGCCCCTTCTACCACATAGATCCGATGATATTTTGTGCATTGATTTTTGTCAGGATTGTATGAGTGGTGAAGACCTTTCCGATGGCAGAGACTTGTCGATGAAGTTGAAGTTGTCGACAATCGGCTTATAAAGGAGTCCGAGATGACTCGAAGGATGTGTGTGAAGATCTTGGCGAGCTTTCCGCCTTGTTGTCGACAGCGTGTCGATGAAGACTCCTCGTCACTCGACGAAAGTTAGAATCGTCCGTGAAAATTCCGGATCGGAACTTCGAGACGGTAGGATCCTTCCTTGTTGACGCCAAATCGGAATTTTCCGAACGTCATGATGATGGGCTCCTCCATAGGCACATGCATCCATACGGGAGGCGGGTGAGGAATAAAATTGAATAGATCAGTTTTTCCTTGTTACCTCGATCCATCGCGTTGCTTGCGGTCGATGAAGTCGAAGATCTTGAGCGTGCCATCGAGATCGATCCTTGCGCCTCTAGTTCCCACAGACGGCGCCAATTGACAAGGGATTAACTTGTCAATGCCTACAGATTGTAGACTAGGGTTTTGCTAGAAGTAGAGGGCAAGTAGATCTCGAAGGTTTAGGCGAAAAGTACTCGACGATTATGAAAACTAGGTTATGTTGACAGTAGATTCGATTCTTGTCCCTCGACTCCCCCTTATATAGGAGGCGGAGCCGAGGGTTTCGTGATACAAAAGTTACAGAGTTCGGGAGGGATTCGTATCCAACCCGTAAGATTACAAATCTCTATCTTTCCTAATACAAACTATCTTTCCTAACCATCAAATGGGCTTCCGAGTCTTTGTATTCTTCGGGTTCTGGGCCTTCAGTAAACCCCGGGTACCATCTTTGGCAGGCCCATTTGGGACGCCTATGTCAATAAGTGTAACAAATTTTGTAGTATTGAGGATGCGGGATAGAGTAGACAAGAAAATACTACTAGTTATTTCGAAACATTGAACATTTTTGGTGAACACGTTGATACATTGTTTTGGCACATGCCTAATCCTTTTAATAATTATGCAGGGCAGGTCAATCATTATTCCGCAGCAACAAGTTGCTGAGACTTCTATTGCAATAACTCAGTACATAAATTTCAAGTATCTATCAAAATATGAAGATAACAGTATTCAAAGTTTGGAGGTTTGTTTCCACTGTGTCAAAAAAAAAAGTATACCATAGCTGCATCGAGTAGTATAATACTCAATGCAACCAAACATGGTGTAAGGATAATGTTAGGGCAGGTTGATTTTCGTGTTTTCTAGAGTAAGCAGTTTCCACAGCATCAGCCATCGATGCCAGAACTCACAGAGAGACCAGCTCCGTCAAGCTGAAGAGCGCTGGCGGGATGTCGGTCAGGTTCTGGTAGCCCGTCACGTTCCTGCATCGTCCCAGAGCCAACTCGTTAGTCCACAAACGCAGACGGAATGAAAAACAACACTGCAGATGCCTCGGGAAGTCAGGAAGACGGCGCACTTACAGGTGTGTGATGCGGCACGGGAGGAACGAGACGTCGCAGCTGCAGTTGATTGACGCGTTCCTCGCGAGGGACCCAAACCAGACCTTCTTCGCGCACGGGTCCTCCGGCGGCGGCGTCGTCGCCGTCGCGGCATACCCGAGACCCCACTGACGGAACACCGCGCTCAGGGCAGCCGCTGCGATAGGGAACGGGAGGAGAGATCTGTGAGACGGCGCGCGTTAGCTTAGCATTCTGTGAAGGGAGCGGGAGACCAATTACCGTCGGAGGCGCTGGTGGGCTGCTGCTGCTGCGGCGGCGGCGGCGGCGGCGGGAAAGGAAACTGGGCGGCGGCGACGGCGAGGCCGGTGAGCGCGAGAAGGAGGAGGAGGGGAGCCATGGGCGTGGGGAGGTAGCGGTTGACTTGCGGAGGAGGGGTGGGAGCATTGGGGGGAGGCTTGAGGTTTTGGGATGAGTTTGACCTGGCGCCGGTGCGCGTGTCTGGGAGATGACCGGAGACGAGGTCGTGGTGACCAGGTCTGGGGAGACGACGGCTTACCTACCTCGGGGAGATGAGAGCATGAGGGGGGAGCTCCGGCCGGCGGCGGCGGGAGATGCGGCGGATCGGCGGCGCTGGTCTGAGTTTTGAGCAAGCACACCTGCAAAACATGTGGGAAATGAAAGCGCGTGCGTTATGTAAATGAGTCATAGTTTGCCGAATCAACACTGAAATCAGAGTTTCGAAACAAACACCAGTATAGAATTATTAACGTCTCTAGCTAATGAAATTTCACAGAACCCAAAACTTGATTGGATCATTTTATCAATGGAAATTTTACCACATTACGGTGTAGCATTTTCTAAAACACGCCGCCTAATTATGTCTTTGCGAGGTATTTACATTTCCATGACATATTTTCCACAGCACACCGCATGGCCAAAAACGTAACGATTCACACATTTGCCTGAGATGGCCATGCTATGACTGGTTTTGAGGATAATGTACCAAACATTTCATTTTAGCCCATGGTGACCTCCTCGCCGTCTCCTTCTGGGCGGTTTCGAAAGAAGCAAGCAGGGCAGCCGCCGCCTCCTTCTGGGCAGATTCAAAGGAGGCAAGCAGGCTAGCCTGCTCGACGCTCGTTGGCGGGTGGCCGAACTCCTCCTCACCGAACTCATCTACATCCTCGTGTACATGTCCTCCTTCTCGCTGCCGCGCGCTCCGCCTCCTGTGCGCTCGGCGGGAACCGCTTTGCTCGTGACAATGAGCTTGGCCCGCGTGGTTTGCATCCAGCAAGGCATGCTAGGGAGAAGGAGAGGGCATCGGAGAAGGGGAGAGGGGCGGGTGCATCTGCGTTTAGGGTGAAAGGACGATGCCGCGTGGCACGGCCTTTTAAGCTGGTGGCCGGGCGATAAACACCTTATGTGCTCTAGAAAAACCATCTGCTTATAATTAATCTCACCATAAATCTCCACCCAAAAAAAATAGGCATTACACATTAGGCATCTTTACTTTTTTTTAACACGTTAGGGCTCTTTACTAAGATATTCAAGAATATGTTCTCTCTCTCGCACACACAAAAAGCACACAACACTTTGCACATGTTCTTCCTTTAAGCATAGGCTGGCTGCTTACACACAAACAAAACATTTTTGTGTGTAACTTTATAAAGTTTCATGCAAGCTATCTAGTCAATCTATTATATAGAATACTTAGCAATAGAAAAAATGTTAACTAAAGGTAAAATAAGAACATGAAAACGTCGCAAATGTTAATAATGCCAGTGTTGGCAAAACTAATATATATCGAGTATTGAGTACTGATTATACATGTGATGCCTCCATGCTCATGCTAAGTGGCAAGTACAAAAGATAAACACAGCGGCAAAACAAGGATTATCCATCATATGATCATACAACACATGATCCCATAATTACACTCTCTTGGTACAGGAAGAATAATAAGAGCCAACTCTGGACAGGTGTTATTACCATATTTTCTTGGTATCTACTTATCTCCTCCCAAAGGAGATGAGATGCCTTATTTACAACTGCTTCTTTGCCTGCCTTCTGTCCCTCGTTCACAGCTGCTTCTTCGCCAGAGTTTTGTTTTGCTCAATGTATGGGTAGACTCTTTGGTACTGCAATATCCCCCAAACAAGGTGCCTCCAAGAAAACTCAGGCCACAGAGGGTCTGGGTTCTGGAGATGGCTAAACGTAGTCTGCCATAGAAGGAAATTGCTCAGCCGAGTCTCGCCTGATGTACGGATCACAATGTCTGGATCGGGGCAGCCAGCGGTGTACATATGGCGATCCAAATCAGCCACTGAGATGTCTGAATGTGTGCCGCCATTAGCAGTGAGGCCATTGCAGCTGCCAGTGTGCTGTCCCTGTATCATGTCCCTCCGCTCTTTGCAGAGCTCGTTGACAGCATTGGCAATCTCAGAAGTCGAGTTGTACGGCATGCAGACAGAGAATACCAATCCTGTGTTTTGGGCAGTGCTCGCCATCAGCTTCTGAGCTGCCAGCCGCACTGGTTCGGTAAGCATGTCCAGGCTCCCCCAGAAGTTGATCTTGCAGTTAAGCTTGTTGATGACATTTCTGTTCTCCAACAGCTCATTGATCTTTTCCTCCATTAACTCCATCAAGGTTTGCACCTCAGTCGGGTCCCGTTTAAAATTGTCGATGCTAAATGCATAAACCGTGATATATTTCACACCCATTTCGTGGCAGTATAGAAGACTTGCCATTAGAGCGGAGAAGCCCACCCTATGGCCACTGCCCTCCTTGATACTTCTGGATTTAGCGTATCTGCGGTTGCCGTCCATAATGAAAGCAATGTGCTTAGGCATTGGGCCATAGGATAGGACAGCTATGGCACACTTGCGTAGAAAATTCTGCAGACTTTCGAGAACACCAGTTGCAATGATCTCATCGGGCTTCTTCTCATTCAACATCTTCGGATCCTAGACCAACGGGATAAATGCAACTCATCAGTGCTTTTACTAAGTGTCAGAAGAAAAGAATATGTCCAGGAGAGGGGGGGAAAGGGTCGGAGCTGTTTGAGGATCTTTACATGGCTAATGAGTGAATCAAGCATTTTCCACAGGGAGGGCTTAACCGCGATGCGCCAATACCAAAGCTGCAAACAAGAAAACTGCATAAGATTTCAGACTTTCTTGCATGAGAAGGGGAAAGGGTAAATGTTTACCATCAACAAATGAGTGCGAGATATACATAATCTATCACTACCACTACAGAGTTAAGCAACATGTGCAGAGGGAAAAAAAATGCAGAGGCCATGCACTCCGGCGGCAATTGATCGACTATGCTTCTCGAGGGATGTATCAACATGCTACACAATCACTCAAGACATGAGAACCAGCACTCTTGAGAAAGAAACGATACTCGTCTTGGACTATCGAATACTAGATCCTGCAGAACAAATGGAACTGGGACAGAAAGACGTGACTCCAGATTCACCGCGACAATTTCAGTTTCCCCAAAGATTGTCTAAAGTAACTTGGCTACCTATCGATACAAGGCCTCAGTAACAACACTTTTTTTCTTTCTTTCCTGAAACAAGCTTACTTACATAGCACAACGCGCAGTTTTTTTTTCCGCCTGATCAATCAAACTCCAACAGGACAGAAGCTTCAAGGTTCCTACTACCTAGCTACAGAGCTTCTAAAGCAGCACCCGTAACAAGCAAGATCGGGCAGCCAGCAGTTGCCCAGGAGGAACATGTCCAAGGTCAACCAAACCGCCCTCCAGACACGCACGCTGCATACATCTGAACCTCGCGGCTATTCCGTCGAACACATGGCGGGCAAGAGAGCAAGCAAACAGCAGCTAACGCCCCGCCAGTGGAGCAACCAGGGAGAGAGTTGTTTCAGCTTACCTGCGTGATCGGTGTCCGGGGGCGGAGGAGGGGCGCCACCGGGACCTGGAAGGCGAGCGGCGGCGGAGGGACGAGTGGCGCAGGTGGGCAGGAGAACTGGATGCGATTCTTGTAGAAGCTCGGTGTCCGGACGAGAAGGACAGGGAGTGAATGTGTGGCAGTTGGAATCTCGTCCGGACGAGAGGGACGGCGGAGGAGGTGGGAGGCGGGCGGCGTACCACGGAGGCGGACTCCGGCACCTCGCGAAGATTCTTTCTGTTTGGCACTGGATGGGCGGCACGATGAGTGGTTGGACTCGTTTGCCTGGGAGGCCACCGGGAACCGGTGAGCTGGATAGGACACGTACGATAGTGGGTGTCAGCTTTTTATTGGCCGTGCCACGTACAGTATATGAGTTTATGCGCAAGAGAAAAACGCGCGCACGAAAGAAGTCGCGTTTGAAAACGAAGATGTTCACAAGCCCGATCTTCTCTCGTACGGAAATCTAAACAATGAAGATCTTCCTAAGTATATTTCCTCTGTTCGGAAATATAAGTGTCCCAGATTTATCTAGATTCATATGTATTTAGACGTATTTTCGTGATGAATACAGACAAACATGGCTGGGCGTTTAGGATTTCCTGAAATTTCAGGTCGGGAATTTCAGGTTTCAAAATTGACTCACGAAATTTATACAGAACTTTAATTACTGGATGCCAGCACGGAGCCGATCGATCAGCCGAACCATGTCCAATAGTAAGGGCTTTTTCACCAGTCCGATACAAACAGATTTAAAGAAACGGCCATTTACCATTGTGTAGTCGAAAAATGGATCTACATTTTACTAAGCGGGCCCCAAACTGATCGACATGTTCACCGGGACATAAAAGTGGCCCAAATCTGAACCGTGATTGCGTCTTCGTGGACATGACGCGTCGCGAATGTGTCTGCACAAACACGACGCGATAAGCGCACGCCTCTGCGACATTCGCACTTAGGCCCGCCCGCTAGCAACTGTTCGCCCGCTAGCAACTGTGGCTAATTCACATTCTGCACTCTAGTACTGGTGGGTGGCACGCCACAGCTTTCTGCGTCGCATTAATGGCATCTCGCCTTCCGCGCGTCTCCACTGGAGGTGTCATTGCGGCTTCAACACCAGAGCATTGAAGGCGAGGTAGCAGTCTAACCTTTTTAAGGGACACTAACGGTGGCCATTTCCTCGCCTACGCCATTACCATCGTCCTACTCCTCGCCACCCGCCTTCTCCCGACCTACGCCATGGGCAAAATATGGCCCTCCTCGTGTGGCAGCAAGGAGCCGTGGCAGCGTTGCTACGTCACGGTGGAGTTTGCGCGCCATTGATGACCCACAAGTATAGGGGATCGCAACAGTCTTCGAGGGAAGTATTACCCAATTTATTGATTCGACACAAGGGGAGACAAAGAATACTTGTAAGCCTTAACAGCGGAGTTGTCAATTCAGGCACTGAAACAGACTTGCTCGCAAGAGTTTATCGAGTAACAGTTTTATAGCGTAGGAATAGTGAAATAACAGAGCGGTGAAATAAAGACAGCAGTAGTGATTATAGTAAAGAGCAGGATTAAAAACTGTAGGCACGGGACGGATTAACGGGCGTTGCATGGATGAGAGAAACTCATATAACAATCTAAGCAGGCATTTGGAGATAATAATAAAACGGTATCCAAGTACTAATCAATCAATAGGCATGTGTTCCATATATAGTCGTACGTGCTCGCAATGAGAAACTTGCACAACATCTTTTGTCCTACCAGGTGGCAGCCGGGCCTCTAGGGAAACTACTGGAAATTAAGGTACTCCTTTTAATAGAGCACCGAAGCAAAGCATTAACACTCCGTGAACACATGTGATCCTCACATCACTACCATCCCTCCGGTTGTCCCAATTTCTGTCACTTGGGCCATTGGTTCCGGACAATGACATGTGTATACAACTTGCAGGTAAGATCATAACCAACGAATATCTTCATGAATCAATAACATGTTCAGATCTGAGATCATGGCACTCGGCCCTAGTGACAAGCATTAAGCATAACAAGTTGCAACAATATCATAAAAGTGACATCTACGGATACTAGGCACTATGCCCTAACAATCTTATGACTATTACATGACCAATCTCATCCAATCCCTACCATCCCCTTCAGCCTACAGCGGGAATTACTCACACATGGATGGGGGAAACATTGCTGGTCGATGGAGAGGCGTTGGCGGTGATGGCGGCGATGATCTCCTCCAATTCCCCGTCCGGCGGAGTGCCGAACGAGACTTCGGCTCCCGAGACGGAGTTTCGCGATGTGGCGACTCTGGAGGGTTCGCGACTTCTCCCCGTGCGTTTTTAGGTCGAGGGCGATAAGTAGTCCGAAGGAGGCGTCGGGGGCCGGAGGGGGCCACACACTAGGGCCGCGCGGCCCTCCCCGGGCCGCGCGGCCTAGTGTTTGGGGCCCCGTGCCCCCACCTGCTTGCCCTTCGGCTCGCCAATATTCGGGAAAATAGGGCCTTCGTATAAATTCGAGGTTTTTCCTGAAAGTTGGATTTCGCACAAAAACGAGACACGAGCAATTCTGCTGAAAACAGCGTTAGTCCGTGTTAGTTGTATCCAAAATACACAAATTAGAGGCAAAACAATAGCAAAAGTGTTCGGGAAAGTAGATACGTTTTGGACGTATCAACTCCCCCCAAGCTTATTGCTTGTCCTCAAGCAATTCAGTTAACAACTGAGCGATAAAAGAACTTTCACGAACACATTTGCTCATATGATGTATATATTCTCATGCTATGGCTAATACTTAAGCAGTTCATAATGAGATACATGCAAATAAGATCATCCAACAGCTATGTCAATCATGGAGAGGTACCAACAATTAATAATAAGCATCATGAATCATGTATATAAGCAGGATTGCAATGTTCATAAGAGAATATGATAAAGTGGTATCTCGCTTGCCCGTATTTGATCGGCAAAACATAAATGCCCAGGCACCTCTGAGTTCATAGAAAGACTAGAAGTAGTGATTGTCAAAGATAAAAGCATCAAAGTTATACCACAATCAATCATATTTTGAGACAAGCATATTATACTAAGAATGACAGTTGTGCTCTCAAGATAGTGCTCAAAGAAAGAATGGAGACACAACATAAAAGTAAAAGATTGACCCTTCGCAGAGGGAAGCAGGGATTAACATGCGCTAGAGCTTTTCATTTTAAAAAACAGGAGTAAAATTATTTTGAGAAGTGCTTGTTGTTGTCAACGAATGGTAATGGGTACACTAACTACCTCATCAACCGGACTCCCAAGAGCGGCTCCCATGAATTACTTGCATGTTTATGTGGCACTCCTTCCAACCTTTCTTACACAAACCATGGCTAACCGAATCCTCGGGTGCCTGCCAACAATCACATACCATGAAGGAGTGCCTTTTTATTTAAGTTTTATTATGATGATGACACTCCCCCAACCTTTGATTACACAAGCCATGGCTAACCGAATCCGTTGGGTGCCGTCCAACAATCACAAACCATGGAGGAGTGTCTATTTAAATTAATTAATTTGGGACTGGGAATCCCATTGATACGTCTCAAACGTATCTATAATTTCTTATGTTCCATGCTACTTTATTGATGATACCTACATGTTTTATACACATTATATGTCATTATTATGCGTTTTCCGGAACTAACCTATTGACGAGATGCCGAAGTGCCAGTTCCGCTCTTTGGTTCCGAAATCCTAGTAAGGAAATATTCTCGGAATCGGACGAAATCAATGCCCAGCATCCTATTTTTCCACGAAGCATCGACGTCCGAGGCCACCACAGCGCCGCCCCTTCGGCGCGGGTCGCCTCCGTCCGCGCATGGTCTTCGTCACGCCGCCGGGTCTCCTCGCTACTTCCGCCGCCGCGCCCCACCCCAGGTCGCCGGGGCTCGCCAACCTTCAGTCGCGCTGGGCTCGCCGACCACCGCAACGCCCATCTAGGCGTCCAGCATGACCACTGGTCACCGCTGGGTTAGCCGCCTTCTACGTCTCCAATCGACTTCGTCGCCCGTGTCATCGCCTCGTCCCCGTCTACACCACCTCGCTACTCTACTTCGAGAACCGCTGGCAGCGCCGGCATCTCCATCGATCTGCGACCGCGACGCTCGGAGGCCTCCTCGCTAGTCCCTCCGACATGGCGACAAGTTCATGATGGTCCCCCCTCGCATGCCCGGTACTGGCAACACCGGAAGTGCCTTCGCCCCCGACACGTTCCCGAGTCCGGCAAACTCGCGCGGACGTCTCGTCTTCATCGGCTTCGACAACGTCTTCGGCATCGCCTCAGACTGCCTCGATCGCCACCGCCGAGTTCTTCTATGCGTACTTGTTGGCAAAACCGGCATGCTTCGTCCCCGACGTGCGCCCGGTGGCAAAACTAGGGCCGCACTCGTCCTCGACGGCTCGGACGCATCGACTTCGGCATCGACAACCTCCACGACGCCTCGACGCGTCTCCGTCACTCTCGCACTACGCGCCGGCTACATCGACACCCGCACCCGCCCACGACATCGACCACGGCAATCCCGCGCGGCTCCCTCGAAAGGCTGCAGATCCACGCTCTCGGCTACCTCGACATCGGCATAAAGGGCTACCACCTCGCCCGCACTCGCCTCCTCTCCGTCCAAGCATCCGCGACGCAACTCCGTCCACGACGCTCCCGCTACGATGGGGGAGTGTCGCCTTCGGGGTCCACTTGATTTATCTCCAATCTGACCGTCCGCGACGCCATCGTTGTTCACGTCACTACCACTACGACTGCGGGGGAGTGTTAGAGATATATTTGGTATAGGTTATTTGGTAGTATATGATTTGTAATGCCTTATCTCTAGGATAGCCTTCTTGGGTCTCAATACTTGTACCCCTATATATACTCGCCCAAGAGGCTCAATACAACATCCAACATATTCCGCAATCTCTCTCTCTATCCTTCAACATTAGCGACCTATAATATAAATTGGAGGAAGTAAAATAAACTGGAAATAGCCAAGCAACAGTTTCAGAACTCGCTCTCAGCACAACCACCGCGGTCATTTTCCTAACTCTTTTCACCTACTGCGACCACATAATATTTGATTTTTCTTTGTCCTCTCGTCATCTTTTGTTTACATCGCAAGAGAGGCCAAACCGCAAGAACAAAATCGAAATGATGTCTTCGCAATAGACCCCGGGTTCCTTGCACCACAGGTCCTACCCAAAATTTGGAATCTGAGCAAAGAACACGATACCTAACTACCTATCTTGCACAAGCAGAAATGTTTGGTTCTTTTTTCCTTTTTTTATCTTTTGTTTAGTCACCACATGACTTAGTTTATTAAGTAAAGACAACATGACAGGTTGAAAATGAACACGGTAAGCTACGCACACACCTTACTTACAAAAACAAATGTTACAAATAATCATCCAACGAAGGAATAAACCTTGTAAGATGGGCTTAAAATAATAAGCTCATACTGGAGGTGATGTTTTGGTTCAAGGGTGCAGATGAACCTAATCACAAAAAGTAACCCCTCCCTCATATTAATTGATTCATATATCTAGTCAATTAACACATCTAGATACATCCGTATTTAGCCAAAGTTAAGTAACTTAGATTGAAGAAAGTACATAAAACCCACATTTCTAAATGCCAAAGTGCATAAGCTATAAGACAAACTTGAAAACGGGGCTTCTGGAGTTCTGGTGGAGGTTTTGTTGGCTCATAGGTGCGAATGTGTTTATCATTAAAATAATGCATAAAAATCAGGTTTTACTTAGAGATACATTCTTATTTGAATAAAAATTGGAACACCTATTCTCAAACGGAGGAAGTAAAAAAAAAAATTGCACGTACATTCTGACCTATCTGACCTGAAGCTCGATTGCGATCTAAATCGTCTCATCGCACGATCTGAAGGTGCTGATACCATTGAGTGTTGAATGGTGATGGAGCTCGAGTGCTCGACCCCACACACTACACAAGGATCGTCCACGTAGAGGATCTCCCTAGCTTATCGTGTCCTCTTCACCTTCGAGCTCACAAAGCAGCTACAGCCACCTTTGCAGCAGCCTTGGTGGTTTTATTGGGTTGGTTGCTTGCACTTGCACACAAACATGGGGTTTTGTCACACATGACACCACCACCCGCTGCCCCTAATCGCTGGCCTTTCCCACTATCCGTTCGTCGGAGCACCTAAATAGTCCGGATCCTCGGAGCACCTTGCGAGCTGCGGGAACCAAGAAGCCAACCACTCCGAGGAGCTCAGCTCAGCTCAAAAGTGCCGGGGTGGGGAGCTTCCCCGCACGAAATGAGCGGCGCATTGCCCGGAGCACACCGGCCAAGAACGAAGAGGAGGGGGAGAAGATGCTGCTAGCCGCAACCCAGGACGGCGGCGGCGGGGGAAGGGGGCTGGGGGTTAGCCCGGTGGTGCTCTTCGTGCTGGTGGTACTGGCCGTGGTGGTCTTCGTCATCGGCCTGCTGCATCTCCTGGTCAAGTTCTTGCGGTGGCGCGCCCGTGCGCGCGCGGAGGGTGGGGATGTGGCTGGTGGCGGCGGCGGGGGTGAGGAGCAGGAGGAGGAGTCGGCGCTGCAGCGGCAGCTGCAGCAGCTGTTCCACCTGCACGACTCCGGGCTGGACCAGGCCGTCATCGACGCGCTGCCGGTGTTCCTCTACGCCGAGGTGGTGGTCGGCTCCGGCGCCAAGGAGCCGTTCGACTGCGCCGTCTGCCTGTGCGAGTTCGCCGGCGACGACCGCCTCCGGCTGCTGCCCCTCTGCGGCCACGCCTTCCACATCGACTGCATCGACACCTGGCTGCTCTCCAACTCCACGTGCCCGCTCTGCCGCCGCGCGCTCGCCGCCGACGACGCGGCCGCGCTCCTCCTCGATGCCGCGCTCGACGAGGACTGGAGAAGGCGGGAGGAGGACGCGGTGTTCCCCGTGCGGCTCGGCAAGTTCAAGAACACGTCCAGGGCGGCCGGCCCCGTCAACGCCGCCGCCGGCGGCATTGTGGAGGGCGACACGAGCAGCAGCAGCAGCCTGGACGCCAGGAGGTGCTACTCCATGGGCTCCTACCAGTACGTCCTCGCCGAGGCCAGCCTGCAGGTGTCCGTCCACCGGCGGAACGGCGACGGCACAAACGACGGAGCGGAGAGGATGAGGGGGGCGAGAGGGGTCGTCGCCAGCGGCGCCAATCCGGCCGGCGGCCAGGGGAAGAAGATTAGCGCGGGAAGCAAAAGCGACAGTTTCTCGGTGTCCAAGATCTGGCAGTGGCCGCGAAACGGCAAGGGGAAGCTCCCCGTGCTCGCGTCCGACGGCGACTCGCCGGCGGTGGACGGCGCGCTGCAATGGCCAAGGAGAAGCGTTGGGGAATCGTGACAAGCACAAGACGAATGACCAAATGTGCTGCATTTTTTTTGTCATAGTATATGCATGTGAGTTGCAACTTGCAAATGCAAACTCTCTTGAGCCGGAGCAATTTCTTCGTGTTTGCTGACCGATCAAAACCTGTTCATAACTACTGTACTCGTTTACAAGTGAGTGTGTGTTGATCTCTCATTCTTCAACAGCGTTTAGTTTCATGATGAACTCTGTCTTCTGACTGCAGCTATAGTGAAACTCCCTCAAGAATGACCATTGAAAGTAGTACCAAATTACAAACAACCAATTGACCAGTCCTGTTTGGAATTCAGGAATTGATGAACTGAACTACTTCAGCAAACACAACATTATTTATTTGGCTTACTGGTCACCAAGGTACTGAATCTAGGTTAATTTTGGCATACATTAGGCCACACTCAAGCAGTACGAGATATTCTCACCTGTTACCTGAAGAACAGCTGATTACACCCAATGCTATAGCAACCTATCGAGTACGTACCGGTTACCTACTTTCAGGTACCTTGTAGTACTAGCAAGTCACGCTGCTGCAGCTACTTACGTCTTAGCTACGATTTTTGATTAGTCAGTTGAGTACATTAGCAAAGCAAGCTACCAACTTTATGTTGAAGCGTTTCTGCGAGGTTCGGAGAACGGAAGCGATCAGCTTGCACGCATAGCATTGGCTTTGCGGCGATGAAACGTTGAAGCCTTCCGAGATCGTTGGCTACGGGCCCTTTGCTCAAACTTTATAAGGTCTCCTTCGATTCGTAGAATTTGTATAAGAATTATGCAGAATTTGAATTCTATGGGAAAAATTCTACTCCCTCTGATTCATACTAATTGACTTCAATATGGATGTATCTAGAACTAAAATATGTCTAGATACATCCATTTTAGAGTCAATTATATGAATCGGAGTACATAATTTGTTTGATTTATAGGAAACTATCTTATAGGAACTAATCCTACGGTATTTTCGTAATGTAAATTTTATAGAAAAAATTAGGTCATACGTCATGGAAATTTTTTCTTTGGTACAATCAAACGCACTTCATCTTTTCATAGGATTCAAGTAGGCAATGATATTCCAATCATATGCTTTTTCTATTCCTATAGTTTTCATATCCTATGAATCAAAGGAGACCCAAATTTTGATCATATGGATATAAAATAATATCAACATCTACAACATCAACTCAATGTATATTTCCATAACATGCATTTAGAATTATGAAGTTAACACGGATCCTAAATTAGGAAGAAGAGAGTATGACCTACTATTGGCCGGTGATGATAAACTGAAATTCCATCGGTCGTTTGCTAAAAGTTGGTATTTTTCATAGGTCCACTCAAACATGTGAAACTACAAATTGTAATGCTCCATCTGCTTTATAATAAGTGTCGGCGTTTAAATTTAAATTTATTTTAGATGAAATTTGAACTAAAATATGACACTTTTTATGGATCAGAGGGTGTAGCATACTTATACCAGCTCACCTAACATATCTAAAAATATTGTACTCATGAATTGTCTAAAACTACTCCTATCTTGATTTAGTACGATCAGCGACAACTAATACAATAGAAAGCAGGAGTATCAAATGTTCAATGCTGAAAACAACAACTTTCAGACATTTCTAGCTAGGTGACAGAGGGAGTGAGAGCAAGTAATGTGATGTTACTGGATAATTAACGCCGTTGCCGACAGGTGAGGTGAACGCATATCTGCCAAATATTTCGCGCGGATTCTGCTGACGGTCTCAAGAATCAAGGCCAGGCTAGTAAAGCTGCAGGAATGTGATTAACTAGTTAGCAAATCAGAGGAGCATTGGCTCATTGCTTGGACCGCAGCGTTTGGAAAGCGATACATGGTGCCTGTGCTGGTACAAGTAGCCGTGTTTATCGTCGTCTAGCCTTCGCGACCATGCGGCTGCAGGTACATGTGACGCGAGCACGAAGAGATGGCCCTATCTATGCCTGTGTGTTGTTAATGTGTCTGTATCTGATATTAAATGAACAATAATACCTTTCTACTGTAGGAGTACTACTAATCTTCAGTGAGATGTCAGGGTCCATCCTGGCCACAATTTGTATCCAATTAAATACGCCTTTTTTGCCTGGTTTCGGTAGCCGTTGATGTGAAAACTGAAAAGCTTGTGTCCAAAATGGATTATGAACATCTCCAATGCACTAAAATTATTATACGGCAGCGGCCCAAAAATAGCAGGCAAAAATCATGCTCCCGCGTACATCCGTATCCTAGATATTAGTACTTCCTCTTAGTACTTCTTCTGATTCATATTAATAACTTCCTTTATCTAGACATAGATGTATCTAGTCAACAAACACGTCTAGATACATCCGTATCCTAGACAAAGTTAATTAATTTGAATTAGAGGAAGTACTGAAAAGAAGGTGTCCAAAATGGATTACAAGTTGGCAAAGCGCCCCAGAGGAAAGATAACAAAGAAATGGAAACGGGGGTGGCAAAAGTGTCAGTACTAAAGGCTTGTGAACGCTGCCACTACGGCAGCAGAGGAAGCAACTATTCTGGGTGATGCTGATGCTACCCTATCGCATTGAAGCGTGCAGCCAATCTGACACTAACTTTGATGAAGGATCGTGGACAGGGCGCCAACTTTCACTGGAATAGATGTACCCCGAAACAAGCTCTCCAGTGCTTTGTCAGACCATATTTATGGAGCACCCACAGAGTCTCGAGGGGCATCATCAGATCAGGACCAAGTCGTATGTGCCTAACCAAAAAAAAAGTTTGCAATGGCAACTGAACCTGAATAGATAGGCACCGTTCAATTTGCCACTGAATAGGATTTTGGATTTCAAATGGGTTTGCCAAATGTTTGTGCACAAGTAGAAAAACACCCCAACAGATAGTGAAGGACCATTATGCATGACAACACTGAGGCTATGTATGAGCTCGATTAAACAAAAACAAATAATTTACATTGATGAATAACACGGTACGGATACAACACGGAGATTTGCTGCCTCAAGTGAGCTGGAGGCTGAAAACTTTGCTTATCCTCCAAGTGTAATATACACCTTTGTATAAATACATTTTGGCAAAACTGGATACATGTCATTAATTTGCTGCCAGCTACTATACAATATGGTAAGGATAAAGGGCAAAAACCAACTAGTGTACATAACTCCCTAACAGGCAAGCAGAAGGGTAAGAAATTGATGGAGGGGTAGAAAAAAGGAAAAACTCGCCTTTGCCAGCAGCACAATGAAAGAGCTATCACAACATTATACACAGGTGGCACTACAACCCAGCGGGAAAATTGCTGATTTGCCCTTGTTCCAGCCTGTCCTCGCCGTTCACTTTGTAGGAAATCCGGATCCGCATCGCAATTGGTTTCTGTGAAGCAAGCAATTCAGAATAGTAACAGAATCGCAAGGAAACAAAAGAGAACTGCAAACTTGCAACATAAACCAAGTTTACAGAAAGAATCGTCATGTATCAAGGACCATGTTTGTGTAAGTCTTCTACTTGGAAGATGGCAGGGCTGACTATAGGACACTTTAGTGTATCAAGAATAGGACTGTAGAGGGACAAGCGGATCACAACCAATATGCGACGACAGTTTCATTTCATACGAGAACAGAATGATTTCCCTTGCTGCAAATGTTCAGGGAGCTGAAGTCGGGTCCTTTACCGACATAAAAAAACATCCAAATGCATGTTCTAATAGTTATCTGTCTAATCCTTTCTAATTCGGCCAACTGGGTCAAACTGAAGATTCAATGACGACATTGGCACGTAATGACATTTTGTACGTAGAACTGATTGTCGTGACAGATAACAAACGATAGTGTTGATGATACATCCCAGATGGTGCTTGTATATCAAGTAGGATTAGCAAGTTCCAACAACAAAAAAAGGACGCGATGCACTTATGGTCTTATGGATCATATAGACAAATGTTCAACTGACAGCTACCCACGTAGTTCTGCTAATCAACAAATGACCCACCTAGTTAATTAGGAATCCATGCACACAGCATGCAGCACGTAGTAGTACAAGTACCATATATTTTCGTTTTAAATAGATGTTTGTTTCATTATTGTTAAATGTGTGATGGAGCATCGACCATTAGATCTCAAATGGCAGATCAATGATACCAAGGATAGTGTAACATGAAAGTGTGGGACATCTTCAAGGTGACATCTTGTTTATAATACTTTGGCACGAGCGTGCAAAAACTGAGCTACCAGTGAAATGGATTGTTTCAAGCTTATAAAAAAGACCACTAGCCAATGAAAACCAGAAAAAGTTTGTAGCCACTTATGTAGGGCATATCGTCAAATACCTGTCCATGTTGATTGTTAGTGACACTGAGGCTTTGTGTAACTGAACCCTTCCCGCTGGCCGGAAGGGTGCTGCTGCTAGCAGGGTCCAAACGCAACTGGATGAACTGAAATGCAGATTTGGACACAAAAATGTACTATCAATCTGTGCTATTTGATAAATAACTGTAAAGGAGAACTATGACGCTTTCCACAAATAAAAACAGAATTATGTGTCCTGTCACCCCCTTGGCATTCGCAAACAATTTTATTTACAAATTTCAACAAAAGACCTTCAAGAAACCTGAACGAGAACTGAATTGCATGTCAACCAGGATGATGATGCTAAAGTAGGTGAAAGATAAAATAAGTTACGAATCACTAGATGGCTTTTTACCCAACAAAATTCAAGTTGCCTAATTACAGATTTACCACAGAAACTGAACTAGAGAAATAACAGTTAGTTCTTAAGTTCCTTTGTGTGCCGACGGAATTTTTTTAAGAAAAAATCCATTGCTGAAAAGGGTTAGTATCAGAGGAATTTTAGAGATACTACCTTTGGTACAGCTGCCTGAAACATGAAATCTGTCAATGTAGCAGACGTCAAATTTGTAAAGCTGACATGCATTGTAGTTTCCTGAGGTTTTCCAGGCTGCTTCTTAAAATTGAAGGTGATCTTCAAAGTTGCACTCTGGAAAGCTGTGATTGGCGGGTAAGCTGTTTGTTCATCTGGTGAGCAAGCAAGTAGAGGTAATGGTTATTTTCCTCATGATTAGGAAAGCTACTAGATTAATCAAGTGATAGGAGCAGACCAGGGAGTGGTGTACTTGGGGCCAAACCATCGAGAAGATCGAAAACTTGAGGTGTTGCAGAAGCATGTTTAGTCACTGCAGCACAGTGCTAGATAACTAAGCATGGATGACAGACATGGCGGAAAGATGAAAAAACTATCAATACAGTTGCTTTACCTTGGCCAGGAGAGATAACGGTCGATGTTGTTGGTGGGCCATTTTGTACAGGAGGTGAACCAATAGATAGAAGATCCATTAAAATATCTGTACTTGCAGATGGAGCTCCACCTTAGGATAAACAAGAAATAACCAGATAAGCAAGACTCAGAGTGACAATGTACACTAAAACAGTAAAGGTGTATAGCCAAGAATCATCACGAGGGCCTGTTTAGGATAATTCAAAGTAGCTCAGAACTGACAAAATATTGAGTCATCCTAAACAATATCATATTCACATATGCTTAATCCCTCATCAAATATGCATTACTAACAAAAATCAGTACTATCAAATGTGAGAAACCAGAACCACTGGAATGGTGATGAAGCATAACTTGTTTCATCAGTGCTAAGAGAAAAGCATAAGAAGCAATTATGTATGAAACAAAATAATAGAGTCAAAACCTGTACTAGATGAATCAGTCAGGTCAATGCCCAAAAGATCATGTAGGAAATTATTAGGCGCTGCAGTAGGGGCAGAAGTAGTCGCTGGAGTATCATCAGAACTTAAATCAAGTAAATCAGCTAATGGAGCTGGTGGTGGTTTTGCTACACCGTTTGGAAGCTTAAGAGAGCCTCCAGGAGTGGCTGCTGGAGCAGATTTATTTAATGAAACAGTCGCTTGTGAAGAAGTGGCTCGCTTCACCAAATAACTAGCTTCATCTAATACAGGCATCCGCTCAAGCAAAGATGATCTGCACGCACACCAGCAGTCACAAGATAAATATATTATTTTATTAAAACAACTATGACACTAATGCAGATTTGAGAAATAATTGTTAAAACTGTCACCCACTTTATAGACTGGTGTCTTTGAATGATGGAATTAAATTCGATTGATCTTTGCTGTAGCTCAAGCACAGTGTTCCCTTTATTCTGAACTACAATTTCTTGTATCCTCCTGGCAACATAATGTGACACAATCACTTTGTGATAGATAACATAAAACAATATTCACATACAGATAAACAAAATTACATGCTGCAACGAATACAATAATTATAAACAGAAATTTGGAAAACATCAAATCAAGCTTTCAGCAAAGTTGAAGCTCCAGCATTAAAATCGTATACTTGTCAGCCAAGGTAAAGTCAAATGGATAGTGAATCTATGGATAACGTCACCAACGCTTAGTGCAAGTCATTAGGCTTATGGAAAACAAACCGGTTCTTAAGAAATTCGATGAGACATGATTATTAAACTAAAAGGTTTGAAAATGTAAGCTTGCAACATTTTCAACATAATAGTTGCCATCAATTGTCTTTGTAGAAACACATTGTATAATCACAGAAGGTTCATGCGCATGTGCAAGCGCAGCATAGATATGAGTTATGAGAACTGGAAATTGATGACCATATGACCAGTGGTGTTGTTTACAACAAACCTCAGGTCAATCAGGAGACCCATGGAACAAGTCAACTGAAACAATGTAACTCAATCTAAAAGCCAAATCATTTTTGAATATTGTAGTAGGTGAACCGACAATAATGCAATGTTGAGTTGTATAAAATCTTACTCTGAAGTTGGCGGAAATCGCGAAGAAAGCTTCAAAAGAGCAACAAGACACATAGCCCGTGTTGTAACGTCTACAGAGTAGCGTTTAAGAGCTAGCTCTACAGCATCCACCGCATCAGATTCTGTTACCTGAACAAGTTCAGGCATTGGCCAGGCCGTTTGACAATAGGAAAAGTGAAGAGCGATTCTATTAATTGAAATGCAGAAAAATGATATCATCCCCTGGAAAAAGATCGAAATAATGAACTAAACTGGCATGCTGCTGTGCTCTAAAGAGTGAAATATCTGTGTGTGGCTAAATGAATGATCAAGCAACTTTCCTGGTGAATTAATATATTGGTATTTTTCAAGGTAATCATGAAGATGAATTTTAAAAATAAGTATTATCCAAGAGCTACTCCTTCAAAGCCTTCAATATGACTAAATTCGGAGCAGTTTAAGCACAGTGGGTGCACAGTCTGCGGGTGGAAAGTAAACAAGAATATGAATGCTACAAAATGAACGTCCAATCGCATAGTGATTTCTCAGCAGAAAATATATCAGCTAATTATGGTGGCTGGTAAGGATTTTCAACTCACCGTGATTGGTTCCTCAACATCCAGCATACTAATGTTGTTGACCAGCATCTCACCATATTCACCAATGCACCAAACAGACACCCTAACTAAACTTTCCTAAATAATTCAAAGCAGATGACACATCAGATAGGATGAAATTCAATCACATAGTTCACAAAGAATACTAATTATGTCTCCATACCTGTGCACCACATGCTTGCAATGCCTTGTATAACGATCTCACTGAGTATCCTTGAAGTTCAGATGCATTGCTTATTAGAACTATAAGGGCATGCCATACATCATCCTTCACAAAGTTTCCAGACTGGATAAAGAAGGGTATAATATAAATTTGCATATTCCTTATTGGGCTCATGCAAGAGAAAAATAGGCTCATAGTTGTTACATACCAGAGATAAAACCTTGAACATCTGGTCTAGGTACCACAACTTATCTTGAGAAAACCTATTAGAATTAGAAACCTGTTAATGTATTGTAAATCAACAGGAGAGAAGAAAGTTGTAGATCAACAGGACAGGTATGGATTCCAAAAATAAGTTGATTATTGACATGTCATACAGTTAAGCAATAGTAAGGGGGTAAAGGAATGAATGGAAGCATTATCTGACTGACGAAGAGCATAAAAACACCAAAACAAAATTCTGAACTCAAAAACTGATGTTATAGCCTGTTAAATAGCACGACATGCAAGAAATTTTGTTGGCAGATGCTCTTATAGTATATATTCCGAATTTCCAATGCACCATCCAGAATTAAGTTCGCATGAAGACATCCCTCCCGTAAACCCGTGCCCAAAGCCTTTTGCTGTATTCTAGGCAAGAAGGGGGCACGAAAAGGTAAGGCCTACTGTGAAATGAAAATAAAGAAACTGTCCCCTCATGTTAACCAAAATTACCCTTAGTTTAACTACCATGGTCTGCCTCTCGGGAAAAGAAATAATTGCAGTACGACAAGGAAAATTCATCATTTATTTCTGAACATTTATTAGTTGTCAATTATGTTGCCAGATATATGTAACAACAGTGGATGTACAAACAATCTATGGAGCAACTAAGTAATAGCAAATAAGATGTTCTTCCAACAGCCACTAGAGATGGTGAATGTCCCACGACTTACTTTTCAACTATTAAGCATATTTTGGCTGTGAGGTCTTCCTTGAAGTCCTCGTCACTCACTTCTAGGTAATCAACAAGCTCCTTTGTCAAAGGCTTTACATTGGTGTCATTGACGAGTAGGTAAACGAGTTCAAGGGCCCTTTTGCGAATAGAGACATCTGCATCCTGAGAGGGCATAAGTGATTAAATTTTCAAGTGGACAATAAAAGGAACTAGGTATCCAGTGACGAGCAAGTGAAAGGTCGGAAGCACAACCATAAACAGGGTGGAATGCAATTAAAAGTTGATAATATGCCAATAAGGCTTTTTTGATTGCCAGGAGGATAAATATACACAATTGCTTACTCGGAAATTAAATAGTTTTCTAAAACAGGAAAGGGAGGGAAGGTGACAAAGGTAAGAAATATGGTGTAGTCATCTTTCTCTTGTTACATGTGTCACTAACGAAGGCATATATGTAATGTAAGAACAGAAATGAGCCTAGCCTTTTTTTAGGTGGAATACATCTATTCCATTAAGCCACGGCTAAATCGCCAGTCACCAAACGTGATACAGAAGTAGGGTAGCTCGACAACCACAAAGTATGTTCATCTTGAGCTACTCCTACACCCAACGCAGCTAGGGAGAAAAGGTAAATCAGGGAAACTGTATTCATCACTGTGCAATAGTTATGCCTATCTTCTCAAGAGCTGCAGAAAAGAAAAGACATATCCCACAAACCATCATAGCATAGGTGAAGCTTATCTCAAAGTTTTAAGCGTATGATCATTTTTTACTTCACCAGAAGAAATTAAATAAACCTAAAGCACATTATACCGTAGAGTTGTACGCACGATTACCTTGACACACTCTAGGATTGTTGACCTGTGCCTTTGCACTGCTTGCGTGTCAACTGACATAGCCTTCATAAGCATATTTAGAGCAACGTATCTGGAAACACAGTATGCATAGTAAGTGCCTTTATCTATTACACTATTACAACAATAGAGAAAGAAGCCCCTGCATTCGTCCACATGAGCCAACAACATATGACCTGGTGACCGTAATGCGTCCAGATTATAACAGTGGAGGTTAATAATAACTACATATAGGTTAGAGGTCTACATTAAATAGAGATAAAGTATGAAATTTTGCTATTCACGGGATACGCTGCTTTGGTCAGTACTTGCACAATACGAATGAAGAGATAAAGGGAGAGTTTTAGACAGACTCATCTTGGGCCATTGGAACTGACATTAGCTCGGTTTTTGACCAACAATATCAATTGGCATTTACAGGAAAACAAACAACTGAACTAAAACCAGACATGATGATACATATCAAATATAGGCCTGCAAATGTGTGCCATATAGGTCACTCTACCAGGTATAATTTTTTACTAGGAAAAAGTAACTCGATGGTGCAAGTGCTCTATTCATTCCTGATATGCGAGAACGAATTTATAATGTATTCCTAATCACCTGTAAGTAAGAGTGGTTGGAAATATGCTGATCTACTACAGAGACAAGTCAGAACTCCAGATCCACAAATTGACAGGAAACTACAAAAATAATTTACACCGTGAATTAGTCATCCAAGAGCAAAAGAAAATTTACCTTATATTGTTATCACGGTTGGACAAGAATCTACCCAGAATGTTAATTGCCAATACACGTAAACCACTAGTAGCTTCAATGCCCATTATGGTTTCAACACATTCATATAAAATAGCATTTCCAGCATTCTTGTTTGACTCAGTTTTTGTTGCAACCTGGAAATCCATTAGGAGTGTCAACAATGAACTACTCACTATAAGATACACAAAGTGCCAAGTGCAATTGATAACAAAGAAATGTTTTACCAAAAGATAACATAACGAGGAGAAAACAGTCATGTTACAGAATACATGCATAAACAGTACCCCAAGAAGGCCTACATGGAAGAATTTCTATAAATAAATTATGAATTACCAGCTTCTTCTAAGGTAAACAACAGGACTTGCGTGCAGGTTCGAGGAAAAAAAACTGCAATACATTTTTTTTTGAGAAAAAAAATTAAGACAGACCATTTTTCTATACAGCATGCGACTAATGATCTAATATGTAGCTTGTAATAACCAAATTTCTAGTTCACTGAATTGATGAAATGAACTTTGAATCAAAATTGTGTAGTGTGTTAAACCAAGGATGAACAGATCACCTGGGCAAGAATATCGTTCACGTACTCGCTGCAGTCCGCATCCCCTTGACCTAACATCCGCATGAGTCTCAGAACTTGGATATGCAAGAATGGATCTGTAATGCCAGCAATGTCATATTCTGGAGCATACGAACTGTTGGACACATCTCTCAGTATCCGGACCAAACCTTCGACACAACGCTGAAACAGGAGGTTATATAAGAATACTTAACCAACTACTGTCACAGGTATATATAAATATTTGCAATATTCTTGCAGGTATAATCTAACAAAAAAGTTTATGAATATTATTAAAGACGAGAAAAAATGATTTTTTTGCTTCATGATGAACACAACATAGAGAACGAATGTAGTGATACAAAACAATAATGATAAAATCATAGCAATGGTGTAAAAGGACAATAGTGCGTCCATGCATCACCAAATGAATGGTCTTGAGGAGCAGGGACTGGAAACGATGCTACTGGTTTACCACTATGGTTCATAAAACAGCACTGTACCTTTCTCAAGTACTCCAATGCTTCAACGCTGGCTTTACAGAGTTCTGTGCACAGCTGGACAGCAGATAGCAGAACTCCGTGATGTTTTTCCTTGAGTAATGATGCAGCAGAACCCATGAAGTTCTCTGCCAAGTCTGGAACTTTTCTTACGATTCGTATAGAGCACAAGGCAGCCTACAAACAGGAGTGTTATACAATCAGTAATACAGTAGTACTCCACAACACATATTTGAAAACTAACCTGACAGGAATAGCTAGGTGGTTTGAAAACAGCAAGCATAAGAAATGGGCATAATGTAAGCTTTGGATAATGATAGTATTGATCAGAACACCTCAGATGATAAGAGTTGCTGTTCAAGCGCAAATCTACTGATGCTAAACTACTTATAGCATCCACTGTCGCGTGAGCTTTTGCAGTTCTTATGATAGGGTAAATGATGGAAGAATCATTGCAAGCTTGAGGCATCCAAATAATAACTCTGCCATATGTAGTATCAGACTGCTGGAATGGAAATACTGCCATAATGTTCAAGTCTTCAGAAGGGACAAAAGTATCATCATTGTACCTTCTTCTTCGTATTTGGGTCCCTAGTTTGCAACAGCCTCTCCACCTCAGGCGCCAGATCGCGCGCCATTTCAGCGGAGCAAATGTTCCCTAGGGCGCAGAGTGCAAGGCCCACAATGAACTGGTTGGAGTGGTTAAGATCTCTGACCACGTTAAGTAGTAGCAGTTACTCGAGGATCAACATAACATTGTCAGAATAAACAAGAGCACAGAGCAGCAAGGGCGAAAGTAAGCATAGGCAAGCAAGGTGGATACTGCTTGAGGGAGTTGGTGACGAGCATGAGGACCTCCTGCCGCTCGTCGAGCAGCAGCGTGAGGCCGAGGTAGCCGATGCGCTTCTCCGGGAACCCCGCGGCGGCAATGAGCTTGAGGCACTCCATCTGGCCGAAATGGGTGGGGTAGCCGAGCATGTGTATGAACATGAGCTTGGCCATGTTGCGGTGCCGGTAGTCCTGGTCGTTCCCGCTGATGGCCGCCCGTATCGCCGCGCACTCCCGCCGCACCACCGCTCGCTCCTCGGCGGCCGTCTTGGACGCGCGTATCGCGCGTATCATGTCCCTGCAGCAACGCCGCAATACCAGTTTTACAGGATGCAACGGATCTGAGGGGGTAGGGCGGGCGCGATCCGAGGAAGCTCACCGGAGACGTGTGCCGGACGAGAAGGGATTCATGGAAAGGTCCATGGCGAATTCCTCGACGATCTTGTCGACGGAGTAGAGGGCAAGGCGGCGGGGGATCTCGCCGTGGCGGGCGGAGGAGGAAGACCACGACGACGGCGGGTTGGATCTGGAGGTGGTGGTGGTGGTGGTGCGAATTGCGAAGAGGCCCCTTGTTTTCTTAGTTTAGTCCGTTTGAGGAATAGTTAGGCATTTGGAATCTAATCTCGCCATGCTGATCTTAGTGACTAGTAGTACTAAATTCCTAGTGTTTCTTTTTTTATTTACACTATGACAAAGTGCCCTGCCATGGCCTTTTAAATTTCATTTCTAGCCACATATGTAGAAGTAATTTTTAGCGTGGAAATTATGCGAATGAAGGCATCTTATTAATATATTCTAGTGACAACACCATCCAACCCATAGAAAGAATATGCATTTTTTAGGTGTTTAAACAGATAAGCTAATTTTTTCATATTTTTGTTTTATATTAGAATATGTATCCGGTTTGCAGAAATCTGGCGAAAAAGGATATTCGATTTAGATATTGACAATGGAGATGGTATGCCAAAAAGCACATGATATTCGTATCCGAAATTTCTTTATGATTATTCGATGGTTTTTATCGAAATAATCTAGTTTTCGTTCGAAACATCAAAGCTATTAGGATACTGGAATATTTAGTCAATCTATGAATATGAAATCCAAACTTATTAAGATATTGGGTTGTATATTGGGTTATTGATCCACGCGTCGATGTTATTCTATCCCTTGTGTTTGCGTTAAAGCATTCATATGAGTTTTTTTTTGTTCACGCGGAGCCGGCGGCATCCGCGTCGCTCATCCACAGACTCGCGATGGCATCGCCCGCCCCAGACAACGGACGTCGACGGATAAGATGGGGAGGCGATGGACGAGCGAGATCGACGGAGTGGGCGGAGGGGATGGAGGGGTTAGAGAAAGATGGGAGCGTTGCATCGATTAAGGGGATAAAAGAGCTAAATGCATCGCAAACCTCCTGGAGCAGCTCCAAATGGATGGGGCAAGTGAAGAAGAAGGTGGGCAGAGCAGGGTATTCGTTGAAACTGTAGGAGGAACAAGAGAGAAAAGACATAACAGCATGTCAATTTCTAGACGCGTGCTCACGTATCCATCTGATCACGAAGGTTCATTTGGTACTCCCTCCGTTCTCTTTTAATTGACTCGAATTTAGTACAAAGTTGTACTAAATTCGAGTCAATTAAAAAGGAACGGAGGGAGTATATGGTAATGGTAAAATTTGATCTGATCTGATTACATCCCTAAGTTTAGGTGACTCAACAATTAGAGGAAGGTTTTCAAAACTTAGTAAATCCACAAGCTTAAGAAAACGAGAAAACTAAAGAAACATCAATACATTGCGTACATTGAAGGCACATGCAAGAACATACAGGTTATCAATAAAATCCAGGGTGAATCATACCTCCTCAAGGGCTCAAGGTTGGCAAACTTGTGGCGGTTGCAATCGTCACCACAACCTTTCCCTTGGCCACCAAGTCGATGCATACAAAACAGTCGAACCACACACACTACAATTGTACTTAGCAACTCATGAGTCAGGCAATTTGAGTCTCTAGGAGTGTGCCCACCCACGACCTTGATCTCCTTGACAATGTCATTAATATCCGACCGGGAAGTAGTTGTTGCACATATGTCACTATTAAGGTGCATATAGTCAGATTTGACCTGCACCGACACTTTACAGTTTGTCACACTTTGCTTCAAACCCTGCAAACAAGCCAAAGCTTAGCAATATCAGCAGCAGAACAAAACTCAATAGTTCCCCACACTAAAAGAACGATATGGCCCCTTTCTTCTCTAAACACAAACACATATTCAGCCAAGTGTAGTTTCTTTGTGTTTTATGAACATGAACAGATTTGTTTCCCGCATTGTCATGTTCTTTCCCTTTTCATCTAGGTTAGTAGCTCCAGCCCCAATATTTTTCGAAGTGTAGACTATTTTGTTAGCAAATGTACAAACACACAATTCGATAGTCTCCTATCCCAAAGACTAAACGTCACGGCCACCTGGATAAAATAACCTTAACATCAACCAAAGGGCGATGCTAAAAAATGGCAATTCCTATATTCCTATTTGTTAGTGTTTAGCCCATATCCAACCCCCTCCTTCCCATTGTTTGATCTTTGATTGCTCAAAAGATCATCCAAATTTTTCTCACCTTGGGAGGAAAGGACTTAGCAAACTTGGCCTTCAACCTAGTGTTCTCCTTAATAACATTCACATGATCACAAGAATAAGTAGAAGAACTAGGCATATCATTTTTAGTTAATTGAATTTGAAGTTGCTCATGTGACTTGGTAAGGGTAGAGAATTCACTTTCCAAGGCCTTGTGAGTCTTTTCAAGTTTCTCTAACGCCTTAGTTAGTTTAGCATGACCAACACCAAATTCAACTTTTTCCTTTTTAAGCACATTAGACAAGGCAATAGCCTGATCACTCTCTTTAGTGAGGTTGGATAAGGTTTCATTGTGAATTTCCTCAATGGAAGACAACTTTTCCTCTAAAGCTTCTCTAAGCTCTTGTTCTTCCCCAAGAGCTTGAGATAACGGATCAAGGAGATCATTGGCATGTGCAAGCCTATCCAAGATAACTTAGACATGCTTTTTGGGTTCACCTTGCAAGTTAGAGATAAATTCATCCAAGCTAATAATTTCTCTCTTTATCTTGAGACTCTCAAGATCACATTCCGAAACAATAGTCTTGGAGGTGGGTTTGGATGAAGTAGTTACCTCGGAGGTCTTGGCCATGAGACACTTGTTGAGGTTGAATGAGAGGTCCTTATTGGGAGATTTGAAGAGAGATGTAATAAAGGTAGAGGCACTAGAATCCTTTTCACTTAATGTGTCTTCGTGAGCATCTTCTTCATCTCCGGAAGTGACAACATGAGAGGCCTTGACCATGAGACATCTTGCATTGTTGGAGGAGTCCTCATTGGGAGATTCAAAGAGGGATGATGAAGGTGTGGAGGTGATAGCAATAGCGGCCACCTCACTTCTTGAGTCATCTTTGTCATCGTCTTCTTCTTCTCCGGAAGAATACTCCTCACGGGCAATCAACACATACTTTGATGGCTTCTTGGAAATGTCATAGCCACTCTTCTTGACAAAGGGCTTCTTGCATGGAGCCTTTGACTTGTCCTTGAGAATGAGCTTTCCACCATGATCTTCTCTATTCTCATATGGGCACTCGGTAATGAAGTGATCTTGATTGCCACAATTGTAGCAAGTTCTAACTATTGGGCCCTTAGCATCTCCTCTTTGGTTCCCCTTTAACTTGTACTTGGAAGGGTCTCTCCAAAAGTATTTAGTGAGAAGAGCAATGTGTGACCATGTAGATCACGTTTGAGTTCTTCGGAGTGCCCTTCATATTTAGTTTCTTTCAATTCTTCTTCATCCTCAACAAACACATGTGCCTTCAATGCTAAGTTTTCATTTCTCTTCATCCCAATGGCCCGAGCACGACTATCAACGACAATCTTTGATTCAACTTTGAAAGCATCCATTTCTTGCATGACATCACTGGAGGCCATTTGCTCAAAGTTGTGCTTGTTCTTGAGAATCGTTAGATCGGTCGATTCAAAGGGTAATAAGGCATTGATGTACTTCCTCTTGATCCAATCATCATCAACATAGGTGGCACCAAGGTCTCGAAAAGATATAGCAAGAGCCTTGAGACGGTGGTACATATCCCGATGATGTTCACCATCTTCCATGTAGAAACCTTCGGCTTTATTGCTAACCTCTTAGAACTTATTTTGCCTCATGCTTGAGCTTCCAAGAAATACTTCGGCGAGAATATCCCAAGCATCCTTGGCGGTTGTTGCTTTCTCAATGTAGGGTCTATCATCCTCACTAACGGCTTGTTGAATCATATATAAGGCGATGGCGTTGAGTTGGCAATCAACCACTTCCCTACAAGACAAACCATTAGGATTGTGAGGCTTGTATCCTTCAACAACAATTCTCCATAGTTTAATAGATGAGGAATTTAAATAAGACTTCATCTTGGTTTGCCACAAAGAAAAAGCATTAGGATTAAGTGACGGTGGATCTCCTCGTGGATTAATGCGAGGGTGAGGAATGGGAGGATCCGGAGAATACACGAGCGGAGGAGCAACCGTCGAGTACACTCCGGTGGCATTAGGATCTAACTTGGGAAGAGTCTCACCACTACCCTCTCCATCCTTGGTTTCAGCCTCCGTAGAGGCACCAAGGGAGGTTTTATCAACAACGGGAGTGACAACCTTGGTAGTGGTGGTAGGAGGGATAGGAGGTTTATTGGCTTGCATAAAGCTCATCATCATCTCCCTTAATTCACTTATAGAGTCATTCATCGAGGAGATTGACGATTTCAATTCCTTGATGTCTTCCATGGATGCGGGCTCCCCCTCATCGGCCATACTTGTTGGAGATATGCCCAAGAGGCAATAATAAAATGGTTATTATATATCTTTGTGTTTATGATAAATGTTTATATACCATGCTATAATTGTATTAACCGAAACATTGGTACATGTGTGTTATGTAAACAACAAGAAGTCCCTAGCAAGCCTCTTGTATAACTAGCTTGTTGATTAATAGATGATCATCGTTTCATGATCATGAACATTGGATGTTATTAATAACAAGGTTATGTCGTTATGTGAATGATGTAATGGACACACCCAAATAAGCGTAGCATAAGATCACGTCATTAAGTTCATTTGCTATAAGCTTTCGATACATAGTTACCAAGTCCTTTCGACCATGAGATCATGTAAATCACTTATGCCGGAAGGGTACTTTGATTACATCAAACGCCACTGCGTAAATGGGTGGTTATAAAGGTGGGATTAGGTATCCGAAAGTATGAGTTGAGGCATATGGATCAACAGTGGGATTTGTCCATCCCGATGACGGATAGATATACTCTGGGCCCTCTCGGTGGAATGTCGTCTAATTAGCTTGCAAGCATATGAATGGTTCATAAGAGACCACATACCACAATACGAGTAAAGAGTACTTGTCAGAGACGAGGTTGAACAAGGTATCGTGATACCGATGATCAAACCTCGGACAAGTAAAATATCGCGTGACAAAGGGAATCGGTATAATATGTAAATGGTTCAGTCGATCACTAAGTCATCGTTGAATGTGTGGGAGCCATTATGGATCTCCGATCCCGCTATTGGTTATTGGTCGGAGAGAAGTCTCAACCATGTCCGCATAGTTCACGAACCGTAGGGTGACACACTTAAGGTTTGATGTCGTTTAAGTAGATATGGAATATGGAATGGAGTTCGAAGTTTTGTTCGGAGTCTCGGATGGGATCCAGGACATCACGAGGAGGTCCGGAATGGTCGGAGAATAAGATTCATATGTAGGAAGTCATATTCCAAGTTTGGAAATGATCCTGCATTTTAGGTTCTAGAAGGTTCTACAAAAGTCCGGAAAAACCGATGTCTACTCACGCTTTTTTCATGTAGAGTGTTGGGCCTCCAAGAGCAGAGGTTTGTAGAACAGCAGCAAGTTTTCCTCAAGTGGATCACCCAAGGTTTATCGAACTCAGGGAGGAAGAGGTCAAAGATAGTCCTCTCAAGCATCCCTGCAATCACGATACAAGAAGTCTCTTGTGTCCCCAACACACCTAATACACTTCTCGATGTATAGGTGCACTAGTTCGGCGAAGAGATAGTGAAATACAAGTAGTATGGATGTATATGAGTGGTAATAGCAATCTGAATAAAATATGGCAGCGAGTAAACATGCAACAGAACAGTAAATAAGCGGTGTTTGCAGTATTGGAAACAAGGCCTAGGGATCATACTTTCACTAGTGGACACTCTCAACATTGATCACATAATAAATTAATAACTTCTCTCATTTGTGCTACATACACTCTTTTGTTGGATGACAAACACCATTCATTGTGTAGGGCTACAAGAGCTCCCGGAGTTAACAAGCGCCACAACATTCAGCATTCATATTTAAGTAACCTTAGAGCATAATAGATCTTTACAAAATAAACCGAGTACTAACATAGCATACACACTGTCACCATTACACTATGAAAGGGGTAATAGATCACATCAATACTATCATAGTGATAATTAACTCCATAACCTACAAGAGATTATGATCATAGCCTACGACAAGAACCACACGATGCACACACTGTCACCATTACACCATGCAGGAGGAATAGACTACTTTAATAACATCACATGAGTAGCACATAGACTAGTAGCGATACAAAGCTCATCATATGGATCTCAATTATGCAAAGCAATTCATGAGATCATTTTATTGGAGTATAGAGAGAGAGATTAACCACATAGCTACCGATACAACCCTTAGCCTCGGGGAGAACTACTCCCTCCTCATCGTGGGAGCAGCGTTGATGGAGATGGCGGTGGTGTCGATGGAGAAGCCTTCCGGGCACTTCCCGGCGGCGTGCCGGAACAGAGACACCTGTCCCCCAGATCTTGGCTTCGCGATGGCGGCTGTCGTTGCCTAATCGACAATACCTCCGAGGGGGGATCCTCACGAGGGGGAAAAGAAGTAGGGGCCATAGGGCGGAGTGCACACGGGACGGTGATACGCGACCCGCCCGGAACACCCGCACGACGACAGGGCCTACCGCTTGTCCGGAATTATCCGGCGCTTGCGCGTTGTTACAATGGTTGTGGTTGTGCCTCTAGGGCTCCCAGATCCGGCTTATAAAGGCGCACGGATCTAGGGTTTACATGGAGAGTCCTAGCCGGAATACAAGTTGCCTAACTACGGTACAATATCTTGCCGCGTACGTCAAGGATCCGCCTTATGGCCGCATCGATCCGGATACTTTATGGGCTTTCACGGATCCGGCCTCCTTCGTAGGTCGGTTAGGATCCGGCTCCAAGTTCCTGGACCGGACTTCATCCTTCTTGATCAACAGAACGGGCCGCCCGATGGGCCCCATGCCACCATCACCGTCTGGGCCACCCGGGCTTGCCGGATCTAGGCCATGTCGTTGATATACCCATAAAGTATACCCACAACAGTAGCCCCCGAAGTTCTCCGAGATTCATCATTCTTCCGCCTTCATATAACTCGGAACCGAAGAGAATCTTGAAGAACTTCAAAACTTTCCTGCTTCCGATATCATTCAATCGGAAATCTTCACGTCTTTCAATTTCGATAATGTAACGGAGTTTGCACTTTTCCCGCTCACAACTTCCTATCTTCCCGCGCTAATTTTTCGGAGATGCGAATCTTTAGCCGGAAATTTCGGGAGAGCACGGTCAAATCACCTCCACGTCATTTTACCGTTTTTAACCTAAGACACGTGTCATGCATCCAACGGTGTGACCGTTCAGTTTCCGCCGTTGGATCCGGAACGCGAATCTCCGCGCGCAGTCTATAAATACCCCATCGCGCGGTGACTTCCCATTCGTTTCACCCTTCAACCACTTCATCTTCTTCCTCCCGACGCGCCGCCGGCCAAATCTCAACTCCGACGAGCTCCGCCACGGTGACCTTCGTGCCCAATCGCTCCAAGCTTCCCTTCGCTCCAAGATCGTCGCGGTTGATTGGGAAATCCTCCCCGCCGCCGATTCGTGGTCACGCGGGCCGCTTTGCAGCAAGTTCGGCGACCTTCAATCTCGCCGGAACATCGTCGGACCGCCGCGCCATTAACGGTACGTGCGCCGGACTCGTAGAAGAAGAAGTAGTGTAGGATAGATTCCGGTTACTCAAACACTTTGCATGGGTGCAGCCGGAAGCATGCCGATCGACTCACAGTGTACGTAGTTCTCCGAACAGCCCGGATCCCAGTTCATTAGAGCCTATCTGTCCGGATCCCATAGCTTATCTACCACCATATGTTTCCGACATCCGGCTAGCTCAACCTTTTTCCGCATCTTCCAGCACCAAGCTAAGCCGGATCCCAACCGCGCAAGAGATTGAAGAAGAACTTCAAGGGCAAGCTAGAATGGCTGCTAAGGTGCAAGAGACGGAAAATAAGAAGGCTTCCAAGGCCCGGAACCGCGAAGGAGAGCGGGGTCAATGGTGGCCCTGCGAAACCACGATACGGAGCTCAGAGAGCTCCAGAACGAAGGTATGATCTCCGCTCATTGGAGTTTCATACGCGACACAATCGTCCCTAAGCCTGGAGTCGGAGAAGTGGTCATGACCAAGGCTTGGGTGGAACGCGGACTGTCGCTTCCTTGTTCGGAATTTTTCCTCTCCGTCCTCAACACATATGGGCTTCAGCCCCACAACATCTGCCCCAACTCCTACCTGCTGTTGTCCAACTTCGTCACTCTCTGCGAAGGGCATCTCGGAATCCGGCCAGACATCAAATTATGGCAATTTTTCTTCCGAGTGAAGAAAGAAACAAAGGACAAAGCCATGCTGAACTGCGGGAGCATGACCTTCATGCTCCGACCTGGTCGTATGTACCCTCCACACGACTCGCACGAATCCGTCCGGTACTGGAACGCCGGATGGTTCTATGAGAAGAACGTGTCAGTTCCGGAGATCCACGATGGTCTCCCCAAGTTCAACAACGAACCTCCGGAAGAGCTCGCAAGCTGGAGCTTCATCCCGCCGCTTTCCCTAACTCCCATTCTGGAGAAGGCAGCGCGGAGAATCTCCTGGTTAGTCCACGACGGGCTAACCGGAACCCAGCTTACGTTGAGCTGGTTCACCACGATATAACGCGCGATTAATCTGCGCATACACCGGGGCGGACGACCAGCTCCGAGCTACCCGCCACGATCTTCCGGCTGATTCTCTCAAAAGGAGATTCAAGACGTGGTGAAGGTGGGCCGGGGTCAACCGATCCCGGAACTGATAAAGGACATCTACACGAACGACCAATGTCCTCCGGTAAGCCTTGACTCTTTCATCACTTCAGATTTCACAAGTTTTTGGACATTGACTAACACTTGATAGCTTTTCCTCCAGCTCGCTACATTGGCGGAGGAAAACCTGCGCACCATACTTCGCGTCCCTGTCAGCGGCGATACGGCGGAGGAGGTTCCGGAGGACGAAGAAGAGGAAGAGGAGCCCCGCAAGGTAGCTCCTCGACCTGCGAAGCGTCCCCGCGCCAAAGCTTCCGGCTCTGAGCCGGAGCCGGCGAGGCCTCCGCCAAGAAGCCCAAGGTCACCAAGCCCCCTCCGCTCGATTCAAGGAAGGCGGAGCGGGAGCGTTTGAAAATGCTTTCAACAGCAGGCAAACGCTCACGCCCCAACATCCCCGGCGCCCCGTAAGTTTACTTTGATGCATCTGTTACTTATGCGATCTTCTTTTATCTGTCGCAGTACTCCGACTGCTACTCGGACCGCCAGCCAAGAGCCCATCACAAAGTTCCTGAAGAAATCTCCGGCTGTCGGTCCTCCGACCCCTGCTCCACCAAGCGCTTCCCACACTGCTCCCCCATCGTCCCCTCCTCAAGCGGATCAATCTCCCCCTCCTGCCGCAAACACTCCACCGGAGATAATTCCGGTTAGCAGCGAGAAAGTGGGCGGAGAAGATCCCAAGGCCAAAGGCCCTGCTCAAGAAGAAGCTCAAGATCAAGGAGAGGCGGAAGTCACTTCCTCCGAGAAGGCCGGAGCCGGTGCCGGCGACGTCGTCGTTTTTCCGAAGAACTTCGGAGATCCGGCTGACCTCACATCCACCCCCAAGGCATATGCTACCAAATTCTTCAAGCAGCTCACGGAGCCGGAGAAATGGGAGCTTGAGCAAGACTTGCTCAATGCTATGCTAAACAATGCTTGGGGGAAGCCGGATGCCGGAACATCGGAAATCCAGGACTTCAAGAAGGGCGTCGGCGAGTTCCTCGACAAGCTCGTCTGCAAACAAAAGGTACTCCCCAGTAGCCCCCAAGCATGTAAGCGGAAACAAGTACTAGTTAGCGCTTAGATGCTTTAGAGTATCGCCACTTTTGGGAAGATTTATTTAAAAATGTTACAGTAGCCCCCAAGCATGATGTCGGAAAGATTCCGACAAAAATGCTTCAAAGGACACCACTGTGCTGTAAGCCTGCTCTGTCTTTTTTTTACAGAACAACAGGCACTGCACTATGAGCTGCATAAAAACATTGCTCTGCAACGCCGCGTTACCTTGGGTCAAGCGGAAAACATCCGGACCCTTAAAGAGAAAAATGCGGAACTGAACAAGCAGCTGGCGGACGCCCAAGGTTTGGTTTCCGACCTTTCTTGCTATCAGTTCACGTTCCGACTTTGAACTGTATCTAACTTGAATCCTTGTAGGCGCATCTTCCTCCCTGGCTACGACCTCCTCCGAACTAGAAAACCTGCGCTCCTCCTACCAAGAACTAGAGCTAAAGCTGAAGGAAGCGGAGCAGCAGAAGGAGCATGCCGAGAAGCAGCTGGCGGAGAAAAACTCCGAGCTTATCAGGGAGAAAGGCGAATTCTTGCTGAAGCGAAATGCTGATAGCGAGACCATCAAGAGGCAGCAAAAGGAGCTCAATGGGCTCCGGAAGTATATGGAGACCGCGGAGCACCATTGGGACCTGCTGGCCGAAAATATTCTGGGTACTTATACTCGGAATTTCTTGTCTTGATGCTTTTTGTTTTCTCGTGCTCAACTTGAATGTTTACTATTGTATTTTTGTGCAGAGCCACTTGGGTATCCTGAAAAGCGCCGGAACAAATTCCCCCGGGACGATGTTCTTTCTCTCGCTGGTGATGACCGCAAGGATCTTATATCCGCTTCTCGGAAAATATGCCATAACTTGTCCCTGAAGAGGAGCCGCACATGCAGTCTGCGCAAGCTGATCAAGCGTATGGATATTCTTCCGGAGCTGGTGACCGATCTACAAGCGTCATCTGCCCGAGGTGCAGCTGCTATGACTCTAACCATGTGCTTGGCGCATCACCCAAAGATGGATCTGGATCGGGTGTCTTCTGGAGTTCCTCCGACCGCAGATGTCGGAAAGCTTCTCGATGCAGTGAGTGGCTATGACACCCGCATCGCGCGGAAGATCCGTCATGAAGAGTTCTACGACAAGGTGGTTCTCCCAGCAGACGAGCCCCTTGAAGATGAACTTCAAAAAGAGCGCGACGCGGAGGCCCGTCCTGCGGAATCCGGATCCCAGTATACATGGACCAGCTCCAAGGATGCTCCTGAAGAGGAAGAGCCCAAGACCAGCGCTGCAACCTCCGACGAGGATGAAGAGAGTGATGAAGACGTCTCGTCTCCGGCTGAAGGCGCCAAAGGAAAAGATCCAGAAGCCACTGCTTCTCCGTCCAAGGCGGAGTGAAAACGTTTATGTCCTGCGGGATAAAACAATGCATCATTTTGGCCCCAGCGAGGGTTTGTAATATAACTTAAATTCTTAAGTAGTTAGGGACGAAACAAGCATGCATGCGTGGGCGGAAAACACTTATCCTGCTATCCGTTTATATATTATTTGCATGTGTTGTTTCTTGAAAGCAAGTGCTGGTTTGAATTTCCGGCTTGCCCACTTGACCTTCCACGAGCCGGAAAACCCGTGCCGGAAACGCTCGCCGGCGGCGAAGCCCAATGGCAATCCGTCAATAACCGCGGAAACAAGCCCCCACCCAAGTGCCGGAAGTCGCTACCAGGAATCCATGGGTTCGCAATGAAAAATTTCCGCCGAAAACTTAAACTTACGTCCTAAGGGACGATTTTGAAAATCACAACTTTCATACACGCCTAGGCGGAAAGATCCAGCTCTGCGGTTTTAGTCGGAAAAACGTACACGATCCATAAATGAAAAATTAAAGGAGGTAAAAGACTCTAAGAGTGAACCAAAAGCTTTATTTCATTGATCATGTATCATAGATATTACAAGGTATGTAATGCGTAAGGCGCTAAGTGTGGAAAGGACGTAGCTGTGCTATGTTCCAAGGACGATCTGTTTCATCATATATGTCACCCGGATCTTCTCGTTTTCGTTTCCGATGCCAGTTGGCAGGTCTATCCTTTAGTTCCTGGAAATCAACGAGATAGTAGGATCCGTTGTGTAGTACTTCGCCGATGACAAAAGGTCCTTCCCATGGAGTTGCAACTTGTGATCTTTCACCTGACGAAGGCGGAGGACTAAGTCTCCGACCATGAACGAGCGGTTCCGAACTCGACGGCTATGATAGCGTCGGAGCTTCTGCGGTAAATGGTGGAGCGTTGGTCAGCTAGATTCCGAGCCTCTTCGATCAGGTCCACAGATAGCTGTCGAGCCTCGTCAGCAGTTTCTTCATTGTAGGCGGAAACTCGCGGTGAATCATGGATGATGTCGGGAAGCACGGCTTCGGATCCGTATACCAGGAAGAAAGGAGTAAATCCCGTTGACCTGTTAGGGGTAGTTCGAACTCCACAGAGAGTCCAGCTCATCAGCCAAGCTCCTGCGCGGCGCAGCTTCTTCAAGGCGAGGTTTGATTCCGGCTAGTATAAGGCCGTTGGCTCGTTCAACCTGACCGTTGGATTGTGGGTGAGCCACAGATGCAAGGTCCAGCCGGATCCCAACTTCATCGCAATAATCCTTGAGTTCTCCCTGCGCAAAGTTTGTGCCATTGTCTGTGATTATGTGTGGGATGCCGAATCTCGTTACGAGGCTGCAGACAAATTTTAGTGCCGTAGCACCATCGGCTTTTCTCACTCGGCTTTGCCTCGATCCACTTACCGAACTTATCAATAGCGACCAGGAGGTATTCATGACCGCGAGATGATTTCTTTAATTTACCAACCATATCGAGCCCCCAGACCGCAAATGGCCAGGTGATAGGTATGGTCTTCAGCTCTTGGGCTGGAGCGTTTGGTTGAGTAGCATAGTATTGACAACCGCGGCAAGTTTTCACCAGCTTGTCAGCATCCTCTTTAGCTGTTAGCCAGTAAAATCCTAACCGGAAAGCTTTTGCAACGAGGGACCTGGGGGCGGCATGATGCCCGCAATCCCCGCATGGATCTCTCGAGGATTTCAATGCCGTCTTGACTGGAGACGCATTTGAGAAATACCCCATTTGCGCTTCGTTTGTAGAGCGTCCATCAACAATTGTGTAGGATCTTGCTCGCCTGATGATCTGTCGAGCGTGGACCTCGTCCTCCGGCAACTTTTGATCAATGAGGTAATCCAAGAACGGCGAGTCCAGCCGGAATGACTGCCATCACTTCCTTAGCCGGAGAAACGCGATCCGGATTTTCCGGTTTGCACCCTTCACCGAGGGTACTCGCAGATGCTCAAGGAAAATTCTGGCGGAATTGGCTTCCTACCGGATCCGAGCTTGGACAAAGATGTCGCCGTCGTGTTATCGTCTCTCCTGACGTACTTGACTTCGTATCCGAGGAAGCACTTGGCGATCTCGTCCACTTCGTCTCGTAAGCCGCCATGACGGAGTTTCTGGCGTTCCAGGTTCCGGCTACTTGTTGTGCCACCAGGTCGGAATCTCCGCAGCATATGATGTGCTTGATCCCAATTTCCTTAGCGATGCGCAGACCGTGTAGTAGAGCCTCGTATTCCGCCATGTTGTTGGTTGCTTCGAAGTGCAGAACGTACTGCAGTTCTTCTCCGGTAGGTGACTTCAGGGTAACTCCAGCCCCCGAGCCTTGATGTTGCTTGGATCCGTCAAAGTGCATGACCCAAGCTTCCGGTTCCGGCACAGGCGTGCCCTCCGGCGCTTCAGTCCAATCCGCGATGAAATCCGCTAGAATTTGAGACTTAATTGCAGTTCGGGCTTCGTAGTTGATGTCAAGGCAGATAACTCGATGCCCCATTTTGCTACGCGTCCTGTTGCGTCGGAGTTGTTGATGATCGTTGCTGGGAGCCTGCTCACCACTGTCATTGGGTGCTCCCGAAGTAGTGTCTCGTTTCCGGCTTCCTAGGAAAACTCCGTAAGCCAGCTTCTGAAAGTGAGGGTATCTCTGCTTGGATTCCGTCAAGACTTCGCTAATGTAATAGACAGGCCTTTGGACTCCGTGCTCAAATCCCTCTTCCTTTCGCACCACCACGATTACGAGGCTGATAACTTTGTTGGTAGCCGCTATGTAGAGGAGCATAGGCTGACTCACTGGAGCTGCCAATATAGGTGGGGAGGAGAGTATGTCCTTCAACTCCTGAAGTGCTTTATCTCGCTTCATCCAGACAAACTTGTCGGTTTTCTTCAGCAGCTTGTATAGAGGTAAGGCTTTCTCGCCAAGACGGCTAACAAATCTACTGATTGCCGCAACGCAACCAGTTAATCGCCGCACATCTTTGAGACAAGTTGGCCTTTTGATGTTCAGGATAGCCTTGATTTTTTCCGGGTTAACTTCAATGCCCCCGTGAGAAACAATGAAGCCAAGGAGTTTTCCTGCTGGTACGCCAAAGACGCACTTTAGCGGATTCAACATCATCTTGTACCGTCGAGATTATCAAAGGTTTCCTTGAGGTCGCTCACAGGTCGGATCCCTTCCGGTCATGACCGCGATGTCGTCGACGTAGGCGTGCACGTTCCGACCAATTTGGTCCTTCAGCACCGCGCATCGTCCGTTGGTATGTGGCGCCTGCGTTTTTCAAGCCAAAAGGCATGGTGACATAGCAGTATGTGCCAAAGGGTGTGATGAAAGAAGTTGCCTTTTGGTCGACTCCTTCATCAAGATCCGATGGTACCCGGAATATGCGTCAAGAAAACATAAAGCTCCGCCCTGCCGTCGAATCAATGACTTGGTCAATGCGCGGCAAAGGGAACGGATCTTTCGGACAATGCTTATTCACGCCGGAGTAATCGATGCACATTCTTAGTATTTCAGAATTCTTTTTAGGTACAAGGACGGGGTTTGCGACCCAATCAGTATGGATAACTTCTACTACAAAACCTGCCTCTAGTAACTTTGCTAATTCCATTCCTATGGCGCGGCGCTTCTTATCTCCAAAGCGTCGCATAGCTTGCTTCACCGGTTTTGCACCCGGATTTATGTTGAGGTAGTGCTCGCGAGTTCCCTTGGTACTCCGGACATGTCGAAGGTTGCCATGCGAAGATATCCATGTTAGCTCTGAGGAACTCGACGAGCGCTTTCCTATTTGGGGTCCATGTTGGCTCCGACTGAAACCTGCTTGGAGTTGTCACCTTCGACGAGGTCATGCTTCTTAGTTTCTATCGCGGCCTTGAACGAGGTTTTCTGCTCGGAGATCTGCTTCTGGTGGTCTCATCTCAGCCGGATCCACCGCGGCTCAGCCTTGCAGCCTCTCCCGATATGACGGATTCTCGCAGGCGGCTTCGCCCTCGCAGTCCCTAGCTTTCTTGTAATCTCCGGATACGGTGATCCAACCGTTAGGACCCGGAATCTTGAGCTTGTTGTAGATGTAGCATGCCCTGGCGTGGAACTTGTGGTAGGTGGGCCTGCCGAAGATTACATGGTAGGAGCTTTGAAGGGCACCACTTCGAATGTGATCATCTCTTCGCGGTAATTGTTCACATCGCCGAAGGCCACGGGAAGTTTGATGCTGCCCAGAGAGTTTGCCTCTTTACCCGGAACCACACCATGAAATTCGGTGCTGTGCTTGAGCTGGTCCTTGGTGAGGTTCATCTTCTCCAGGGTCTCCAGGTACATGATGTTCAGGCTGGCTCCCCCGTCCATAAGACACTTGGAGAAATCATACCCGTCTATGCGGGGACTCACAACCGAGCGTAGCACTCTTTGGGGATGACGGCCGGATGATCCGACCTGTCAAAGGTACAGGCTTTCTCCGACCACTTGACATACTGCGGCACACGGAACTGTGGCGTTCAAGATCCGAGCGCCGATTTTTCGCGGACTTGGGGTTCCGAGGAAGGTATGGTAAGTTCCGACACTCTTTTTGCCAAAGGGGTTGGATTTGTTTGCTGCGGTACCCTCCTTGGGTTCCGGCGAAGCGTCATCCTCGTCCATGGCCTCGGAACTGTCCTCCTCTTTGTCCTTGTTCTTGCCCTTGCCTCCTTTGCCGCGTGGGCGGTGCTTCCGGCTCGCTTGTATCCTCGCCTCCGGTCATTCTTCAGATCATTGACCCACTTGCAGTTGCGATTTGTGTGGGTGGATTTGCCCGTAGCCGGATCCAGATGGGCCTGGCACGGCATATCCCTGTATTCTTCGTACGTTTGGGGGGCGCGGGATCCGGCCGCGGTGACTTCGCGCGCCGCTGGCCCCCGCTGCTCCGCCTCCACGTCCGCGGCCTCTTCCGCCTCCCGGACCCTCCGCGTTGGAACGTCATGGCTACCATGTCGGATCCTCCGCCCTTCTGGTCTTCGGGGGTGCTTATTGCTGTTGCTGCCGCCGTTATCACGGTTTTTCTTCTGTGGGTATGGTGTTGTCGCGAGATCTCCGCCCGCGTCATCATCGGCGGCGGTATGATCACTGGCGATGTTTATCATCTCATCAAGAGTGAGCTTGTTTGCATTCACCAGCAGGTGCTTATGCGCCCCCCACGCTGCAAACCACCGATGAAGGCGTGCATTGTGGGTTATCTACGTTCTCGCACTCATTCCTGGTTGCCAACCATCGGGTGATGAAACTCCTGGATGTCTCACCCTTCTTCTGGATGCAAGCTTGAAGATCGCTGGTGGTGGCCGGTCTCTTGTAGGTACCCCTGAAGTGGTTCTCGAAAGCCTTCTTCAAGTCCAACCAGCAAAAGATAGTGTTCTCCTCGAGGTCGCCGAGCCAAACACGAGCTGGACCAATAAGGTACAATTGTAGCATGCGGCAGGCTATATTCGGGGTTCCTCCGGCGAAGGTTACTGCATTGTAGTAATCCTCAATCCAGGTATCCGGCCTTTCATCATAATGCTTCAGGTTTCGGTAGCTTAAGGTTCGACTTCTTGGCTTTGGTTCCTCTCATCATCATCAAAGCACCTTGGACCGATGTAGTCGGATCTGTACTCGTTGAGGCGATCACGAGCATCACGGGGGGCACCACCGGGTGACTTCGAGCGGGGGCTCGGATCCGTCCGCCTCCGCCTCCACCTCCACCGGGTGGGGGAGGAGATCTGCGGGGCCCGTAAGACGTTCTTCCGCCTTGATTCTCTGCGTGGTTCCCGCCGCTGGCTCCGCTTCGGTGGCCTTTCCTCTTGGTGGTGGTCGCCTCCGTCGTTCCGGCTCCTTCGTGCTCAGGTGCGTATCCCTCGCTCCTCCTGGGTTCCGGTCGCGTCCTGGCTTCGCGAGGCTCCAGGATCGCGTTCTGACTCCGACGAGGCTCAGGCTCGCGGTTTTGGTTCCGGCTCGAGGCCCAGCCGTACGCTCCCTGCTCCTGTCTCTAGGAGCCGGCATCGCGTCGCGGATGTTAATCCGCCTGGCCCATGGGGCCCGGGGTTTCAGGCGCGACGGCGAGGGGCGGAGGACGCGAAGCTCGGGGTGGTGGTGACGAACACGATATTTGTCTCTGTACATCGCACCCTTTCCCTTTTCCCGATCTTTTGGAGTTGAATCCGATGGTATCGGGATTGGATTTGGATGATCCCTGACTTCTCCGCTCGCGTCCGTAGATCCGGTGCGCGACTGTCGTCACGATGTTGACTTGGTATGGCGTCCTTCTGCGCGGTAGATATGCATTGTTCCGGATTGGATGCTAACCTGCGCGAAGTGTCTGCCTTGCTCGTCGCATTGTCAAGCAATGCTTCCGGACGTAGTTGATGTCAATCTCCTCGTCCTTCTTTTTTAGAGCTCGCAGCCTTCTTCATGTTATCCTTTGGAGTTGCGAGCGGCTGCTGCTCGAAGGTAATCTTGCGGGGAAGGATGGCCTCTCGCCTGATTCTAGCTTCTTCCTCCTGCACAAATTTTACCTTGGCCTCCCAATGCTTCTCGAGTTGCCTGACTTTTTCGAGGGATTCATCAACCTCGCGGTCCTTCTTCTGAAAGTGGTCCACGAAGTTTGCCGCTATGGTTCTTTCTTCTAGCATCGCGGCGGTCGTGGCAAACTTCTGAGCCGTAGCTAGCATCTCCTGTCTCTTGGCTTCTAAGGCCTCCGGATCTGCAGCTTCCTCGGGAGTTATTGGTTTGTTGAGGATATCGGACTTTGCGACTAAATCCATGCGTGCTTGCTCGACCATCTCTTCCGGAGACAGACGTCGTTTCGCGGTCGTGCCCGATCTAACGGAGACCTTACGTGGATGGTCCTGGGTCGGAGTTGGAGGCTTCGTCTTCCGTTTCCGGCTGATCCAGCGGTGCCACGGTTGCAAGAACCTGCATCGGCCGGGCGGATTCCACTTCAGCTTGCTCGCCGCTCCGAGTTCCTCGAGCTTGCGGTTGAATTCCTCTGTATTCATGGATGAAGCGCCGTCATCTTCTTCCCCAATTGCGAGCTCCTTCGTCAAGCGATTGTATTCTTCTGTGCCTATTGAAGAGGCATCATCGGAATTTGGGCTCAAGTTTCCGAGGATTGATTCCTCGGTTTCCGGCTTCTTCTTGTCCGGAGGTCGCTGTCTCCGACTGCTTCCGGCAGATCCGGAGCTACGTTGTTTCCGGTGCCTCAACCCGCAATGGTTCCTCCTCGATGGAGGGCGTCTCCGCGGTATGGGCCAAGAAGTGCACTAAGTGACACCTTGCTTCTCTAACACCTGGGAGACCCAGGCGGATCTGCATTGGTCTTCCACCGTTTTCTCCTGCTCGGGGCGGATTGGGTGGGTTTTGACTTTTCCCGATCTAAGGCGGAATCTTCCTTAAGAAGCTCCTGCGACTCAGATCGGATCTTCGCGACGGCGTCCAACTCAGCGGCGGACGCGTCGTCGTTACTTACCGTTTCCGTCGGAATCGACGGTCTCGCCGATGAAGATGTGGATGCCGCCGATTGGGACGATGGAGAGCTTGATGGGGTTTGACCTAGCCGGAATCCAGCACTCGTCCGGAGGGACGATCGGAAAATTCCCGGCGTAAAGTACGCGCCCACACAGCGATTGAGTCGTCGTAGCTTCCCATGGCGGAGCCCTCCCTGCCCGCCTCCGACGCCTCAAAGCCCCACGGTGGGCGCCAACCGTCGTTGCCCAATCGACAATACCCAGGGGGATCCTCACGAGGGGAAAAGAAGTAGGGGCCATAGGGCGGAGTGCACACGGACGGTGATACGCGAGTTACCCGCCGAACACGCACGATGACAGGCCTACCGCGCTTGTCGGAATTATCGGGGCGCTTGCGCGTTGTTACAATGGTTGTGGTTGTGCCTCTAGGGCTCCCAGGATCCGGCTTATAAAGGCGCACGGATCTAGGGTTTACATGGAGAGTCCTAGCCGGAATACAAGTTGCCTAACTACGGTACAATATCTTGCCGTGTACGTCAAGGATCCGCCTTCCTTATGGCCGTACTGGATCCGGATACTTTATGGGCTTTCACGATCCGGCCTCCTTCGTAGGTCGGTTAGGATCCGGCTCCAAGTTCCTGGACCGGACTTCATCCTTCTTGATCAACAGCAATGGGCCGCCCGATGGGCCCCATGCCACCATCACCGTCGGTGGGCCACCGGGCTTGCCGGATCTAGGCCATGTCGTTGATATACCCATAAAGTATACCCACAACAGGTCCGAAGGTTTCTCGTACCGTGGCTTTTTCGTACGAAGATTTAGGTCGGACCTTTAAATAGGCGAAGAGGCGAGTCGGAGGGCCGACGAGGCAGCCGACCATAGGGCGCGCCCACCCCCGGCCGCGCCGCCTTGTGGGGTGGGCCTCCCCCCTCTGGCGCCTCTCGGGTGTTCTGGAAGCTTCGTGGAATTCTAAGATGCTGGGCGTTGATTTCGTCCAATTCCGAGAATATTTTCTTACTAGGATTTTTGAAACCAAAAACAAAAGAGAAAACAGGAACTGGCACTTCGGCATCTCGTCAATAGGTTAGTTCCGGAAAATGCATCAAAACGATATAAAGTTTGAACAAAACATATAGGTATTGACATAAAACAAGCATGGAACATCGAAATTATAGATACGTTGGAGACGTATCGCATCCCCAAGCTTAGTTCCTACTCCTCAAGTAGGTAAACGATAACAACAAATAATTTCTGAGTGACATGCTACCATCATAATCTTGATCAACATTATTGTAAAGCATATGACATGAATGGAGTGATTCAAAGCAATGATCTATAGTTTGCTAACAAATAGATAACATATAGCAAAACTTTTCATGAATAGTACTTTCAAGACAAGCATCAAAAAGTCTTGCATAAGAGTTAACTCATAAAGCAATAAATTCAAAGTAAAGGCATCGAAGCAACACAAAGGAAGATATAAGTTTCAGCAGTTGCTTTCAACTTTCAACATGCATATCTCATGCTTAATTGTCAACATAGAGTAATATCATGAATGCAAATAAGCAAGTATGTAAGAATCAATGCACAGTTGACACAAGTGTTTGCTTCTAAGATGGAAGGAAGTAGGTAAACTGACTCAACAATAAAGTAAAAGAAGGGCCCTTGAGGGAAGCAGGATTAAATCATGTGCTAGAGCTTTTCAAGTTTTGAAATCATATAGAGAGCATAAAAGTAAAATTTAGAGAGGTGTTTGTTGTTGTCAACGAATGGTAATGGGTACTCTAACTACCTTATCAACCAGACTTTCAAGAGCGGCTCCCATGAAGGACGTTATCTCTACCAGCAAGGTAGATCATCCCTCTTCTCTTTGTTTACACATGTACTTTAGTTTTATTTATTAGATGACACTCCCCCAACCTTTGCTTTCACAAGCCATGGCTAACCGAATCCTCGGTGCCTTCCAACATTCACATACCATGGAGGAGTGTCTATTTGCAAATTTAAGTTGCTTACTAATAGATCAGAGCAAAACATGTGAAGAGAATTATTAATGCAAGTTAATTAATTGGGGCTGGGAACCCCATTGCCAGCTCTTTTTGCAAAATTATTGGATAAGAGGATGAGCCACTAGTCCATTGTGAAAGTCTCCAAGTAAATGACAAGATCGAAAGATAAAACACCACATACTTCCTCATGAGCTATAAAACATTGACACAAATAAGAGATAATAACTTTTGAATTGTTTAAAGGTAGCACATGAAGTATTTACTTGGAATGGCAGAAATACCACATAGTAGGTAGATATGGTGGACACAAATGGCATGGGTTTTGGCTCAAGGTTTTGGATGCACGAGAAGCATTTCCTCTCAGTACAAGGTTTGGGCTAGCAAGGTTGTTTGAAGCAAACACAAGTATGAACCGGTACAGCAAAACTTACATAAGAACATATTGCAAGCATTATAAGACTCTACACTGTCTTCCTTGTTGCTCAAACACTTTACCAGAAAATATCTAGACTTAGAGAGACCAATCATGCAAACCAAATTTTAACAAGCTCTACGGTAGTTCTCCATTAATAGATTAAACTACATGATGCAAGAGCTTAAACATGATCTATGAGAGCTCAAAACAATTGCCAAGTATCAAATTATTCAAGACCGTATGAAGCATTTTCTGATTCCATCCAAATAGCAACAAGTGAAGCGATCAACTTTCGCCCTTGAACATTAAAAGTAAGAATGAAGAACACTAGTGTTCATATGAAAAAGCGGAGCGTGTCTCTCTCCCACAAATGAGCATGAATTTATTCAGAGAATGAAAATAACAAAATGAAATTAAAAGCACACTGACGCTCCAAGTAAAGTACATAAGATGTGATGGAATAAAAATATAGTTTCACTAGAAGTGACCTGATAAGTTGTCGATGAAGAAAGGGGATGCCTTGGGCATCCCAAGCTTAGATGCTTCAGTCTTCTTAAAATATGTAGGGATGAACCACCGGGCATCCCCAAGCTTAGACCTTTCACTCTTCTTGATCATAGTATATCATCCTCTTCTCTTGACCCTTGAAAACTTCCTCCACACCAAACTTCAAGCAAACTCTAGAGGGTTAGTGCATAATAAAAATTCACATGTTCAGAGGTGACACAATCATTCTTAACACTTCTGGACATTGCACAAAGCTTCTGAAAGTTAATGGAACAAAGAAACTCATTCAACATAGCAAAAGCGGCAATGCGAAATAAAAGACAGAATCTGTCAAAACAGAACATCCGTAAAGACGAATTTTGCAGGGGCACTTAACTTGCTCAAACGGAAAAAATCAAAACTAATGAAAGTTGCGTACATATCTGAGGATCACGCACGTAAATTTGCAGATTTTTCTGAGTTACCTACAGAGAGTTCTCGCGAATTTGTGACGACAACAATCTGTTTCGCAATTCAAATCTAGCATCAACTTTACCATAGAGACTTTACTCGGCACAAAAACATGATAAGGAGAGGTTGCTACAGCAGTAAACAACTTCCAAGACTCAACAAAACAGTAGCAAAATAAACCCATGGGTTATCTCCCAAGAAGTTCTTTCTTTATAGCCATTAAGATGGGCTCAGTAATTTTAATGATGCTCTCGCAAGAATTAAGATTTGAAGCAAAAGAGAACATCAAGAAGCAAATTCAAAGCACATTTAAGCCTAACCCACTTCCTATGAAAAGGAATCTTGTACACAAATAAATTCATGAATAACAAAGTGGCAAGCATAGAAAAGCAACACAAGCGCAATTTCAAGATTCTCAACATAAAGAGGGGAAACTTAATATTATTAAGATGCATATAACCATGTTTCCCTCTCTCATAATAACTTTCAGTAGCATCATGAACAAACTCAACAATATAACTATCACATAAAGCATTCTTGTCATGAGCCACATGCATAAAATTATTACTCTCCACATAAGCATAATCAATTTTATTAGTTGTAGTGGGAGCAAATTCAACAAAGTAGCTATCATTATTATTCTCATCAAGTGTAGGAGGCATAGTATAATCATAATAAAATTTACTCTCCATAGTAGGCGGCACCAAAAGACCACTATCATTATAATCATCATAAATAGGAGGCAAAGTATCATCAAAGAAAATTTTCTCCTCAATGCTTGGGGTACCAAAAATGTCATGCTCATCAAAACCAGCTTCCCCAAGCTTAGAATTTTCCATATCATTAGCAACAATGGTGTTCAAAGCGTTCATACTAATATCATTGCTACTAGCATGCAAATAAGATTCCATAGGTTTTTAAATTTTCGCAGCAAACAATCCATGTCTTAACTCAGGAAATAAAATAAGAAGCTCACTGTTGCTTTCCATTATGCCTAACTAGTGTAAACAAGAAACCAAAAGATGCAATTGCAGGATCTAAAGGAAATAGCTTCGAGCACTCACACACCGGCAATAATGCTAAGAAATAACTTAGTAGTTGGAGGATGTGAATACCTTTTACCTTACCTCCCAACGGCGCCAGAAAATAGCTTGATGTCTACTCACGCTTCTTTCCTGTAGACAGTGTTGGGCCTCCAAGAGCAGAGGTTTGTAGAACAACAGTAAGTTTTCCCTTAAGTGGATCACCCAAGGTTTATCGAACTCGGGAGGAAGAGGTCAAAGATAGTCCTCTCAAAACCCTGCAATCACGATACAAGAAGTCTCTTGTGTCCCCAACACACCTAATACACTTGTCGATGTATAGGTGCACTAGTTCGGCGAAGAGATAGTGAAATACAAGTAGTATGGATGTATATGAGTGGTAATAGCAATCTGAATAAAATATGGCAGCGAGTAAACATGCAAAAGAACAGTAAATAAGCGGTGTTTGCAGTATTGGAAACAAGGCCTAGGGATCATACTTTCACTAGTGGACACTCTCAACATTGATCACATAATAAATTAATAACTTCTCTCATTTGTGCTACATACACTCGTTTGTTGGATGACAAACACCATTCATTGTGTAGGGCTACAAGAGCTCCCTCAAGCTGGAGTTAACAAGCGCCACAATATTCGCATTCATATTTAAGTAACCTTAGAGCATAATAGATCTTTGCAAAATAAACCGAGTACTAACATAGCATACACACTGTCACCATTACACTATGAAAGGGGGAATAGATCACATCAATACTATCATAGTGATAATTAACTCCATAACCTACAAGAGATTATGATCATAGCCTACGACAAGAACCACACGATGCACACACTGTCACCATTACACCATGCAGGAGGAATAGACTACTTTAATAACATCACATGAGTAGCACATAGACTAGTAGCGATACAAAGCTCATCATATGGATCTCAATTATGCAAAGCAATTCATGAGATCATTGTATTGGAGTATAGAGAGAGAGATTAACCACATAGCTACCGGTACAACCCTTAGCCTCGGGGAGAACTACTCCCTCCTCATCGTGGGAGCAGCAGCGTTGATGGAGATGGCGGTGGTGTCGATGGAGAAGCCTTCCGGGCACTTCCGTCCCCGGCGGCGTGCCGGAACAGAGACTTGTCCCCGGATCTTGGCTTCGCGATGGCGCGGGCTCGAAGGTTTCTCGTACCGTGGCTTTTTCGTATCGAAGATTTAGGTCAGGGACCTTTAAATAGGCGAAGAGGCGGAGTCGGAGGGCTGACGAGGCAGCCAGACCATAGGGGGCGCTCCCACCCCATGGCCGCGCCGCCCAGGGTGGGGCCCCCTGCCCCTCTCGCGCCTCTCGGTGGAAGCTTCGTGGAATTCTAAGATGTGGGCGTTGATTTCGTCCAATTCCGAGAATATTTCCTTACTAGGATTTCGAAACCAAAAACAACGAAAACAGAACCGGCACTTCGGCATCTCACAATAGGTTAGTTCCGAAAATGCATCAAAACAATATAAAGTGTGAACAAAACATGTAGGTATTGTCATAAAACAAGCATGGAACATCAGAAATTATAGATACGTTGGAGACGTATCAATCACCATGGAAAGTGGAGTCCCGGAGGGACTCCACCTTGCATGGCCGGCCAAACCCTAAGGGGGATGAGTCCCAGGTGGGCTCCACATGGTTGGCCGGCCAGCCCCCCAAGGAAGGGGTGGGAGTCCCACCTTGAGTGGGATTCCCCCTTGGGTAGGTTTTGTCCCTTTTGGTTTCGGGTCTTATTCGAAGACTTGGATACCAACACTTGGGGATTTCCACCTATATAATGAGGGAGAGAGGGAGGGGGCCGGCCACTTCAACCCTAGCTTGGTTGCACCACCCAAGGCCGGCTGCCCTCTCCCCAAACCCTAGCCGCCCTCCTCCTCCACTTCTCCCGCATAAGCTTTGGCGAAGCCCTGCCGGAGTTCTCCACCACCACCGCCACCACGCCGTCGTGCTGCCGGGATTCCGAGGAGGATCTACTACTTCCGCGCCCGCCGGACGGGGAGGAGGACGTCGTCTTCATCAACACCGTACGTGTGACCGAGTACGGAGGTGCTGCCTGATTGTGGCACCGTCAGTTCTTCTCGCGCTTTTGCAGCGGTCAAGATCTTCTACGCGCTTTTACAAGCGGCAAGTGATCGACTACATCCACCACGAGATCTAATCTCGTTAGGCTTTGAAAATCTTCGAGGGTTAGTCTCATGATCTTCTCGTTGCTACCATCTACTAGATTAGATCTTGGCTTGTGTGTTTTCGTTCTTGCGGTAGGAAATTTTTTTGTTTTCTATGCTACGAATCCCAACAATACTCTCTTAGGAGGTAAAGCCCGAAACAAGAGCCGAGGCTCTGATACCAATTGAAAGGATCGTATGACACATAGAGGGGGGGTGAATAGGTGTAATCTCAAATTTTAATACCTTTTCAAATTAGGCTTGACACAAAGGTAAATTCTCTAGATATGCAATTAAGTGAATTCACCTATATGACAAGATAGCAAGCAACAATACAAGATACACGTAGTAAAGGCGGTGAGTGGATAGAGGTAACCGAAGTGGAGCACACGGAGAGACGATGATATGATTCTCGTAGTTCCCCTTCCTTTGCAAGAAGGTACGTCTACGTTCGGAGGGGTGTGGTGACTCGAAGTCCAACCAACGCCACGAAGGCTCACCCTATTCTCCTGTGAGCAACGCCACAAAGGCCTGATACGTCTCCAACGTATCTATAATTTCTGATGTTCCATGTTTGTTTTATGATAATACCTACATGTTTTGTTCACATTTTATATCGTTTTGATGCGTTTTCCGGAACTAACCTATTGACGAGATGCCGAAGTGCCTTTTTTCGCTGTTTTTGGTTTCGAAATCCTAGTAAGGAAATATTCTTGGAATTGGACGAAATCAACGCCCAAGATCTTATTTTTCCCGTAGCTTCCAACACGAGAGAGAGCAGGGAGCCTGGGGGCCAGACCACAGGCGCGCGGCCAAGGCCTGAGCGCGCCCATGGTGGTGGCCCCACAGGGCTCCACCGACATCGATTCTTCGCCTATAAGAAGCCCCCGACCTAAATCTTCGATACGAAAAACCACGTACGAGAAAGTTCCGAGCCGCCCCATCGCGAAGCCAAGATCTGGGGACAGGAGTCTGTGTTCCGGCACGCCGCCGGGACGGGGAAGTGCCCCCGGAAGGCTTCTCCATCGACACTGATACGTCTCAAACGTATCTATAATTTCTTATGTTCCATGCTACTTTTATTACAATACTTGAATGTTTTATACATACTTTACATCATTATTATACATTTTCCGGCACTAACCTATTAACAAGATGCCGAAGCGCCGCTGTTTTCTGTTGTTTTTGGTTTCAGAAATCCTAGTAAGGAAATATTCTCGGAATTGGACGAAATCAACGCCCAGGTCCTATTTTTGCACGAAGCTTTCGAAGACCGAGGGGAAAGGAAGTGGGGCCACGAGGCGCCACACAGAGCGGCGCGGCCCAGGCCCTGGCCGCGCCGGCCTGTTGTGTGGGCCTCGTGACGCCCCCGACCTACCCTTCCGCTACAAATAGCCTTCGTCGCGAAACCCCCGTACCGAGAGCCACGATACGGAAAACCTTCCAGAGACGCGCCGTCGCGAATCCCATCTCGGGGATTCAGGAGATCGCCTCGCACCCTGCCGAGAGGGGAATCATCACCGGAGGGGCTCTACATCATCATGCCCGCCTCCGGATTGATGCGTGAGTAGTTCATCCTTGGACTATGGGTCCATAGAGTAGCTAGATGGTTGTCTTCTCCGCTTGTGCTATCATTGTTTAGATCTTGTGAGCTGCCTAACATGATCAAGATCATCTATTTGTAATGCTACATGTTGTGTTTGGCGGGATCCGATGAATATAGAATATTATGTTAAGTTGATTATCAATCTATCATATATGTGTTGTTTATGTTCTTGCATTCTCTCCGTTGCTAGTAGAGGCTCTGGACAAGTTGATACTTGTAACTCCAAGAGGGAGTATTTATGCTCGATAGTGGGTTCATGCCTCCATTGAATCTGGGACAGTGACAGCAAGTTCTAAGGTTGTGGATGTGATGTTGCTACTAGGGATAAAACATTGATGCTTTATCTAAGGATATTTGTGTTGATTACATTACGCACCATACTTAATGCAATTATCTGTTGTTTACAACTTAATACCTGGAAGGGGTTCGAATGATAACCTGAAGGTGGATTATTTAGGCATAGATGCATGTTGGATAGCGGTCTATGTACTTTGTCGTAATGCCCTGATTAAATCACATAGTAATCATCATTGATATGTATTGAATCTTTATTTGTCAATTGCCCGCCTGTAATTTGTTCACCCAGCATGTTAGTTATCTTATTGAAGAGACACCTCTAGTGAACTGTGGACCCCGGTCCATTCTTTTACATCTGAATACATTCTACTGCAATCTCTGTTTTACTCTTTGCAAACAAACACCATCTTCCACTCGATACGCTTAATCCTTTGTTTTCAGCAAGCGGTGAGATTGACAACCTCACTTACGTTGGGGCAAAGTACTTTGATTGTGTTGTGCAGGTTCCACGTTGGCGCCGGTTTCACCGGTGTTGCGCCGCACTACATTCCTCCACCAACAACCTTCACGTGCTTCTTGGCTCCTACGGTTCGATAACCTTGGTTTCTTTCTGAGGGAAAACTTGTCGCGTGCGCATCATACCTTCCTCTTGGGGTTCCCAACGGACGTGTACATCTACGCGCATCAAGCACTTTTTCGCCGTTGCCGGGGACCTGAAGAAAAGTTACACCACAAATATTTCTATCTCCCACGTCAACCGCACGCCAGCAACTCTTTTTCTGGCGCCGTTGCCGGGGAGATCAAGACACGCTGCAAGGGAGTCTCCACTTCCAATCTCTTTACTTTGTTTTTGTCTTGCTTTACTTTATTTTATTTATCGTCTTGTTTGCTTCATATTAAAAACACAAAAAATTAGTTACTTTACTTATTGTCTTGTTTACTTGCTCTATATCAAAAACACAAAAAAATTAGTTACTTGCATTTAGTTTACTTTTTTTATCATGTCTAGCTCTGTACCTGTTACTTGTTCACTTGAGGAATTAGTCTTTACTTTTAAACAAGGGGATGAGGAAAGTTTTAAAGATGCTTGGTCTAGAATTTTTGATGCTTATTGTAAAGTTGAACCTCAAATGACTCTAAGTTTGCTCCTTAGTAATTTTTATTTTGGGCTTATGATTCGCTATAGATATGCCTTAGATGCTTTAGTGGGAGGAGATTTCCTTCATTGCAACGGTGATCAAGCTTTTAATGCCATAAAAAAATTGGTTGCATCACATAGTTCAGCTAACAACTTTGATTCAGCCCTTATTAGCATTTATAATAGATTAAACACTCTTGAGACAAGTGCATCTTACTTGAAAGAAAATTATGGTTATGTTCGAAACCGTCTTGATGAAGTTTTAGTGAACTCTGAACCCTCAATGTGGAAACCTACTATTAAAGTTATTATTGGTGGTGAAACTTTTCATGCCCGTTGTGATATTATGTCTGAATTTTGTCTTATGCCTAAGAGTATTTATGAATCTTTGACACTTTGGGGGCTTGTTGAAGGGGGAGAAGGAATAACTCTTATTGATAACTCTGTTATAATTCCTAAGGGAATAGCCGAGGGTGTGCATACGACCATTCTTGGAAGAACAGTATCCACTGATTATCTTGTTATTTAATGTGTAGAAACAGGACAAATCACACTTGGAAGATCCCTGCTGAAACTATTGGGAGCAATCATAAATACGGGAGAAGGCACCCTAAAAATCACACCGGGAGGCCGACATGTATTCCCTAAACCAAAGAGTAAGAAAAAGAGTAAGAAGGGTAGGCGTAAAGCCCGAGGTAATATTGATGCTCCATCTCTTGATGTTACTTGATTTGCACTTTCTGCGCCTAGCTGAAAGGCGTTAAAGAAAGGGATTTCTATTTTCGTGCCCCTGGTTCGTTAGTTGTACTCAGTTTTCCCCATCCCTTAGTTTTTCCTCAGTTTTCCCCTCCTCTAGTTTGAAACACACACAAGTGCTGGAACGGCCGGTAGCCGTCAGGTCAGAGGCCTTGACCGTTAGTCTGACCGGGTGGGGCCGCACAGGGGCAGCTCCTCCCTGACCGTCTCGTGCTGACGGGTAGGGTCAGGAGACACGTCGGAGCAGCCATCCATCTATCGCTGACGTGTGGGCCGTTTTATTTCATGATTTTATACGCGGTGCTGCCAATGACAAATGGGGCCGCTCTATAGGGCTGCCGCAGCCAATGACCAGTGGGGTCGTATATTTTTCAGAAAAGACATATATTGCCGCTCTGTGGGGCTGCCGCAGCCAATGACCAGTGGGGTCGTCTATTTATTTAGGGAAACTCATATATTGCCGCTCTGTGGGGCCTCCGCAGCCAATGACCAGTGGGGTCGTCTATTTTTCAGGAAAAGACATATATTGCCGCTCTGTGGGGCTGCCGCAGCCAATGACCAGTGGGGTCGTCTATTTATTTAGAGAAACTCATATATTGCCGCTCTGTGGGGCCTCCGCAGCCAATGACCAGTGGGGTCGTCTATTTTTCAGGAAAAGACATATATTGCCGCTCTGTGGGGCTGCCGCAGCCAATGACCAGTGGGGTCATCTATTTATTTAGAGAGAAAAAATCATATATTGCCGCTCTGATATATGTCTTTAGAGAATATCATAGAGAGAAGCAACAAGTTCGCTAATTAATTATTCTTAAGCTAGACCGGAGAACCGCTGGCAGCTCGTTCCCCACCGTCGGACGGAGCAGCCATCGCCGGCGCCTCGTCGCGCCGCCGGCTCTGTCCCCCGGCGGCGTCGGACGAACTGCGGCGCTGCACGTCAACCACGGCTCCAGCACTTGTTTCGTCCGCACGCATTGTACCCACCGCAGGAAAGTCCGCCGCAAGCAGATCCGCCGCCCACGACGACCGGGATTTGTTCCGCGCACCAATTGGTAGACCTCCGCTTCTGCCTCCCCCGCCCCCTAATCGATTCGGTTCCCGTAATTTATTGGAGTTTGCAGGTACGAAATAGTCCTCAATGTCTCGTCGTAGCGGGTACACCGGCGAGGGTGGGGATTCGATCATGTCGTGGCCACGTTCTACTTCTCCTACCTCGTCGGAAGTGCAGGTATATAGCTTCAGCTCTCTGTACTACCGTTGAATTTGAAGTTCCGCCATGGCCTGTTGGGGTGATTTCAGTTGTTCTTTTTTCCATTATTGTTACAGTTAGCCAGGCAAGCCGATGATCCATGGTACATTGCATACCAAGATGAATCAACCCAGTGGTGTAGCCAGAGGATGGATTTGGAGGAGAAGGTGGCCAATTTAGGTGATGAATTGGCCCGTAAAAACCTGATGATATTCGAGCTGAAGCGTATTGTGGAGGAAGAAAAGAAGAATTCAGAGCTTATTCGCAAGGAGAAGTTGAGAGTTGAGACAGATCTTGCCGTATTTGATCAAGTGGTAGAAAATCTAGAACATGAACTTAAAGTGATGGGAGAGGAGAAAAGTAGATTCATCTGTGCAGTTTTATTAGGTGTCATCCCTGTCCTAGCAGTTATGTGGTTCTGGTAGACGATTTAGTATAGAATTGTTATTCAGTAGATGGCTCTAACCACTGTATTTTGTTGTGGCTCTAAGCACTGTATTTCGGTGTACAATTTCCTACTTGTGCTAAGTAATGCGCACGATAATTTTAGCATGCATGAACATTTTATAAAAGTGAAGGGATCCCAAAAGTGAAAGCATGTACCAGCCTCCGGATCAAATACATATCAATATCTTCCCAATCAAGTTGGGATAGAATTCAAATCATACATACGGATGTACATGGACACATCAAGAACGTGAAGAAGCTTTTTTTGAGACGGAGGTAGTAGTTCGAACAATTTTATCCCATTTGGAAATTGAAAAATACAAATTTATAATAATTTATCCCAATTTGCGGCGTCGAACACGGCCGCGCAGCGATGGGCAAGAAAGGCCGGGACGACGGGCGGCTGAGGGGTGGTCATCTGCGCCATCAAACGTTGAAGCGATGTTATCGGCGATGGCTTCAATGTTCGTGGCATCGATGACCAGTGTCGGAACCGCCGCTGTCTTGGTGTACTTCATCAGCGACGGATCTGCGGAGGGCTGGATCGGCGGCTTTGCAGCGCGGTTGTAGACGATGGCTTCAATCGTCTTGGCATCGATTCGCACTCTCGGCACCGGAAGTGAGACATCAACAGGCTCCGACATTGAAGGCTGGGTCTGCGCCGTCGAAGCGATGTTGTAGGCGATGGCTTCAATGTTCGTGGCATCGATGACCACTGTCGGCACGGCCGCCGTCTTGGTGTTCTTCATCATTCAACAGATCTGAGAATAGAATCGAAAGTGAGACAGAGAGAGACATTTCAACTATTTCTGACGGTTAGATCCTCACCGGCACTCTTAGATCCACGGCGCACGCACGGTTAGATGCACGCCGCCGCACGCACGGTTAGATCCGCGCCGCCGCACGCACGGTTAGATCCGCGCCGCCGCACGCACGGTTAGATCCGCGCCGCCGCATGCACGGTTAGATCTGCGCCGCCGCACGCACGGTTAGATCCGCGCCGCCGCACGCCACCGCAGCACGGTTAGATCCGCGCGCGCACGCACGTTAGATCCGCGCCGCCGCGACCGCCGTAGTAAGAGAGGAAATACGAGAGAGGAGGATGCGACTGGAATATGCGACTGCCAGGGTTGGTAGGTATGTGCTCTGCTCTTGTCTCCGTATGCGTCCATCGTGGTAGAGAGAGATATACAGGCCGTCCGATCATAAATGATCGAACGGTGCAAGCGTTCGTTGAGCTTTCATCCAACCAAGATCCGTGTGACATACATCTCGACCAATCAGAGATCAGCCAGTGAGTACAAGTTAGGAAAACTGAGTAGAACTAAGAGGGGGAAAAGTGAGGAAATGTTTATCGGAAGGGCAAAACTGAGTATGACTGAGTAAAACAAGTGGGCCCGGAGGGGAAAACTGAGTAACACTAAGTAAAACAGGGGCACCCAAATAATAAACGGACTAAGGGAAATTGAAGCTTTTGGCATAAAAATTGTAAAATTGTGTTATTTGAACAATATATTACATTTTGGCCGACTAGATATTGTTTGCAACTCAAAGATACACAAGTGTGACGAATTTGGACTCATTTGGACAAAGTTTGTAAGCATAGTGGGTATTTGGGAGGTGTATTGAGCAGAAAGCCCTGCATCTTCATATCTAGTAGCTCATGGACTAGGAAGTGGTTTTGAAGCTTTTGGCATAAAAACTTCATATCTCTATATTTCCTTTTCCATTATTATTTCTCTAGGTTGTAGGTAACATAACAAGGCTCCATGGGAAGGTTCCACCATGTTTTGAATTATTTTGAATTGAACCCTAAAATGTTAAAACCCTAAAACCCTAAAACCCTAAAATGATAAATGTGGCTTAAATGTGGCTTAAATGTGGCATACAAATTGTTCATACAAATTCAAATTGTTCAACACAAAGGGATCCCCAATACAAAGGGAACCACAATACAAATTGTTCATACAAATTCAAATTGTTCAACACAAAGGCATCCCCAATACAAAGGGAACCCCAATACAAATTGTTCAACACAAAGGGATCCCCAATACAAAGGGAACCACAATACAAATTGTTCATACAAATTCAAATTGTTCAACACAAAGGCATCCCCAATACAAAGGGAACCCCAATACAAATTGTTCAACACAAAGGGATCCCCAATACAAAGGGAACCCCAATACAAATTGTTCATACAAATTCAAATTAGTTGTTCAGAATAAAATCTTTCTCTTGCTCCTGGTGTGACTCGCCGGGGCCACCACCTTACTCCGGGTAACCCTACCAGGGATATTACCGGTGTCTACCTTCCTTTTGCCCTCTTTCTTGTTCTTCTTCTTCTGCGAAGCTTGTGCTTTTTCTTCTGCCATGAGCTCTTCGAAGTTAGCATCTAACATGGCCTTACAACTATCGAGGCAATCTCGATTATACTGTTCCTCTCCTCTGGACTCATCGGTTGAAGCCTTTCTACATCCATCTGTTCCCTCTGCTCTCGATCCATCGGTTCAATCTCCTCATGTTGAACTGCTGCTTCAATCTCCTCTGCATTTGCTGCTTCAATCTCCTCATGTTGAACTGCTGCTTCAATCTCCTCTGCATTTGCTGCTTCAATCTCCTCATGTTGAACTGCTGCTTCAATCTCAAGTTGAATTGCTGCTTCATTCTCCTCTGCATTTTCTGCTCCCGCCTGATCTTCCATTCCAAAAGCCGGATCAACATCATTTTTACAAAGCCTAGCAATGTGTCCAGGGATTCCACAACGTTTGCACTTACGTTTTCGAATCGGTGCACCACCCTCTGCACTAGCTCTGATCCTATTCTTCCTCGGCCTACCTGCCGGTCTAGTCAATACTGGAGAGTACAGTTTGAAGCCTGGATCGACTTTCATCCATTGGTCTTTTCCCAACAAGGTAGGAACATTCATAGCATATGCAGCCCTAAATTTGGCAACAGAGAAATACTCTGACACATACTGATCAACTTCACCATCTTCACCCCCTATAACACTCATGAAAAACAATGCGTGTATGCAGGGTATCCCACGGATCTGCCATCCCCTACAATGGCATGTCCTATCAACCAAACTCACTGGATACCTCCACTGCCTGTTTTTTGTCAGTGTAGGTTACCTCAGCCTCCATTCCTTTTCTGACGCATTGCATCCTCAATTGTTTTGCCCTCTCATGCAAAGACTTAATCAAAGATGGGAGCATGAGATGGCCAACATAATTTGTGGATGCAATTCTTTGACGCAGATCGATCTTTATCATGATCATCTGCCTAATCTTATCAAATATTTGCCACAGCATAAGCCCTTTCAATGACTTGACCTTTGAATTGAAACTCTCCGCAAGGTTACTTGTTACATAGTCTACCTTGCAAATTTCATTGAATTGGCTTCTTGACCACACCCTACCATGATGTTCATCCAAGTACTCCTTCACCCCAGGTTTTTGTTTATACAACACATCCAAATGAAACAGATGCTTCCTAGAGCTGCATGTGTATGAAGCTGGCCATAGGTTGTCAGTAAAAACTTTACCCTTGAATTTCTTTGTAAAATTCTGTACCAAGTGTCGCATACATTCCCTATGCTCCACTCCAGGGAATACTGCTTCTACCGCACTCTCCAAACCTTTGCAAGCGTCTGTGTGGATAACAAGTCCTGGTGGATGACCTATAAGGTCGCGCAAATTCTGCAGAAACCAAGTCCAACTTTCCTGTGACTCAACCTCCAAAACCCCATAAGCAACAGGGAACATCCAATTATGTCCATCAACTGCAGTAGCAGCAACTAGCTGTCCTTTAAACCTGCCATGAAGAGCTGATGCATCCACGGCCAAATAAGGCCTGCAACCGTCCAAAAAGCCTTTCCAGCAAGCTTTGAAACAAACAAAAGCCCTTCTGAAACATTCCTTGTGCATTACCTTCCCGCTTTTCAATTTGTAGGGAACTGTATGCTTGTCTATCGCTACAACACTGCCTGGACTAGCCATCTCCACTTCAGCTTTGAAAGTGTAAAGCAACTGAAAGCTTTCATTCCATGGACCATTGATCTTGTCAAGAGCCATTTCCTTTGCATAGAACATCCTCATGTAAGGTACTTCCATTTTATACTTCTCAACCACCTTTTTTACGAGTGCTGTTGGACCAAGTGAAGGATCTTCTCTCAGCCAATCTAGGATTATATCTGCCAACCACCTAGTCTTCGCTAGCTTTGTTTTCAGCTCTGGCTCTCCCCCTAGAGGTGGACACCTATGGATCTCCTTATTCTTCTTTATCTGAAACATAATGATAAGGGATGTCAGTAATAGATAACAAATTTTACACCGTGATCTAAATACACAACTGGTTGGCGTAGTACCTGAACCAAGCTGCTTCTGCGCATTGTGGATGCATGCAGCCTAAACCTACACCTTGGGTATGGGCATTTAATTGTGAACCTACCTGGCTCACTTTTAATAACCTCATAATTATTCTTAGTGAGAATGTGATATGTAGTAATTGCATTACGGCAGTCCATCATCGTTTGAAACACGGTGCCTTTTGCAAGCTGAGGATCCTCCCTGTTCCACTCAATTGTTGGCAAGTCTTCACCTTCGTAATCGGCTAAAACGAGGCTGTCATCGTTCTCATTCTTCTCTTCATCATCAGTCTCATCAAATCTGGCACCAAAAGCAATATCTTCCATGTATTGATCCTCCATTGCCTGCTTACTGCATCGATCTACCAATTCAGGAAACATTAACTCATCCTCATCATCTTCAGGAGACTGATCCCCAATCTCTGCATCGTCCTCCACATTGACCACAGGAACGATCTGGCTACCACTCGCACTGGGGACAGATGGTGCTGCTGTGGACCTACAAGGAGCGCCGCGGCGCACACTATTAGCAGAGGCAGCAGCAGTAGAGAGACATGATGCCCGACCACCTGATGATGCCCCAACACCAGATGATGTCTGGCCCCTGTCCACATGGATACGAATTTTACCGAAACGGCAAGAAGCATTCAAAGCAAAAAGAATTCCCAGATCGTCATCGGAAATTAGTGGAACAAATCTTCGCTCCGTGCTGTTGAAATATTCGGAATGAACTGCTTCGCGAGGGCTCCAGGGGTACTTATCGCAGATGTTAGCTTTCAAATCCCTCAACGAGATGGTGGTTGCAACCACCGCAGGGAAGTTAAACCCATTGGTATTGCGTTTAGAATCACGCGTAAAGCTAGAATCCAGCCTAACCACCAGCCGAAAAGCCAGCGCTGGATCAATCCTATTCGAAAAGCAACGCAGTTAGTTGAGCAACAACGATTCGCGCTCAAAAACTGCCTACTGTTAATTCACAAGGCAGACGATGCTTACCCAGATGGAATCCATGCGTTAGATCCCTCCGATTCCCAATCTCTCTCCGCGGCTGACGGGAAGAGGCGGTACACCAGACGGATATACAAACTCTACCGCGACAGGGGTAGATCTAGATCTGGTGGAGGCGGATCCCTCTCCGCCTCCCGGGGGTGGTGGTGGGGGCGGGGGCGGCTCGGCGGCGGACGACGCCATAAGTTAGGTGGGCAGGACGGCGTGGCGGCGGAGGGGCGGTGTGTGAGCTCCTCCAGTCTCGGGCGGAGGGGCGGTGTGTGAGCTCCTCCAGTCAACAGTCAACACAGTTCGAAAGCAACGGTAAATTCACGGCTCCCTATCCGTCACCGGTAACGGTCAAGGCCTCTGACCAGACGGCAACCCTCCCGTCCGAGCGCCTGCGAGGGGTTTCAAACTAGAGGGAGGGGAAAACTGAGGAAAAGTTAAGCGGCTGGGGAAAACTGAGTACAACTAACGAAGCAGGGGCACGAAAATAGAAATCCCAAGCACTTCTTGGGAGATAACCCAAGTTTCATTTTATTTACTGTATTGTTGAGTCTTGGAAGTTGTTTACTACTGTAGCAACCTCTCCTTATCATGTTTTTGTGCCAAGTAAAGTTTCTATGTTAAAGTTGATGATAGATTTGGATCGCTGCGCAGAAACAGCATTGCTGTCTGTCACGAATTCTCGCAGAAGTCTCTGTAAAAAATCGAAAAAATCTGCAAATTTACGAGCGTGATCCTCATATATGTACGCAACTTTTATTAGTTTTGAGTTTTTCCATTTGAGCAAGTTAAGTGCCCCTGCCAGATTCATCTTTACGGACTGTTCTGTTTTTGACAGATTCTGTCTTTTATTTCGCATTGCCACTTTTGCTATGTTGAATGAGTTTGTTTGTTCCATTAACTTTCAGAAGCTTTGTGCAATGTCCAGAAGTGTTAAGAATGATTGTGTCACCTCTGAATATGTGAATTTTTGGTTATACACTAACCCTCTAATGAGTTTGCTTGAAGTTTGTGTGAAGGAAGTTTTCAAGGGTCAAGAGAAGAGGATGATATACTATGATCAAGAAGAGTGAAAGGTCTAAGCTTGGGGATGCCCGGTGGTTCATCCCTGCATATTTTAAGAAGACTCAAGCATCTAAGCTTGGGTATGCCCAAGGCATCCCCTTCTTCATCGACAACATTATCAGGTCACTTCTAGTGAAACTATATTTTTATTCCATCACATCCTATGTTCTTTACTTGGAGCGTCGGTTTGCTTTTATTTTTGTTTTTGTTTTGAATAAAGTTGGATCCCACCATTCTTATATTGGAGATATTACGCTCCGCTTTTTCATATGGAACACTTGTGTTCTTAATTGTGCTTTAATGTTCATGGCGAAGGCTAATTGCTTCGTTAAATTGCTATTTGGTTGGAATTGGAAAATGCTGCATATGGTTTGGTAAATTTGGCAATTGTTTGAGCTCTCATAGATCATGTTTAAGCTCTTGCATCATGTAGTTTAATCTATTAATGAATAACTACCGTAGAGCTTGTTTAATTTGGTTTGCATGATTGGTCTCTCTAAGTCTAGATATTTTCGGGTGAAGTGTTTGAACAACAAGGAAGACAGTGTAGAGCCCTATAATGCTTGCAATATGTTTTTGTGTGAGTTTTGCTGTACCTGTTCATACTTGTGTTTGCTTCAAACAACCTTGCTAGCCCAAACCTTGTACTGAGAGGAAATGCTTCTCGTGCATCCAAACACCTTGAGCCAAAAACCATGCCATTTGTGTCCACCATATCTACCTACTATGTGGTATTTTTCTGCCATTCCAAAGTAAATTACTTGAGTGCTACCTTTAAAATTTCATTCCTTTACCTTTACAATATATAGCTCATGGGACAAATAGCTTAAAAACTATTGTGGTGATGAATATGTAGTTATGTGTCTTAGTTCTTATAAGTTGCTTGTTGAGCGGTAACCATGTTTCTGGGGACGCCATCAACTTTTACCTTTGTTGGATATCATGTGAGATGCTATGCATGTTCGTCTTGTCTGAAGTAAGTGCGATTTCATGATCAAATGGTTTGAGTATGCATATGTTAGAGAAGAACATTGGGCCGCTAACTAAAGCCATGTATCATGGTGGAAGTTTCAGTTTTGGACATACAACCTCAATCTCTTATGAGAATATTAACTGTTGTTGAATGCTTAAGCATTAAAAGAGGAGTCCATTATCTGTTGTCTATGTTGTCCCGGTATGGATGTCTAAGTTGAGAATAATCAAAAGCGAGAAATCCAATGCGTGCTTTCTCCTTAGACACTTGTACAGGCGGCATAGAGGTACCCCTTTATGACACTTGGTTGAAACATATGTTATGCGATGATAATCCGTGTTTTCCGAGCTAAGTAGGACAAGGTGCGAGCACTATTAGTACTCTATGCATGAGACTTGCAACTTGTAGGAAGTATTATGCATAGCACATATGAATTATTACTACCGTTGACAAAATTGTTTCTATGTTTTCAAAATAAAAGCTCTAGCACAAAAATAGTAATCAATGCTTCCCTCTGCGAAGGGCCATTCTTTTACTTTATTGTTGAGTCAGTTTACCCACTTCTTTCTATCTTAGAAGCAAACACTTGTGTTAACTATGTGCATTGATTCTTACATGTTTACTTATTGCACTTGTTATATTACTCTATGTTGACAAATATCCATGAGATATACATGTTACAAGTTGAAAGCAATTGCTGAAACTTAATCATCCTTCGTGTTGCTTCAATACATTCTACTTTGAATTTATTGCTTATGAGTTAGCTCTTATGCAAGTCTTATTGATACATGTTTGAAAGTACTATTCATGAAAAGTTTTGCTATATGATTCATTTGTTTAGTCATTATCTTTGTTAGCAATCTTTTGTTCAGATCACTCCATTCATCTCATATGCTTTACAATAATGTTGATCAAGATTATGTTGGTAGCATGTCACTTCAGAAATTGTTATCGTTTACCTACTCGAGGACGAGTAGGAACTAAGCTTGGGGATGCTTGATACGTCTCAAACGTATCTATAATTTCTTATGTTCCATGCTACTTTTATTACAATACTTGAATGTTTTATACATACTTTACAACATTATTATACATTTTCCGGCACTAACCTATTAACAAGATGCCGAAGCGCCAGTTGCTGTTTTTGCTGTTTTTCAGAAATCCTAGTAAGGAAATATTCTCGAATTGGACGAAATCAACGCCCGGGGTCCTATTTTTGCACGAAGCTTCAGAAGACCGAGGGGGAAGGAAGTGGGGCCAAGGCGACGCCACACTAGGCGGCGCGGCCCCCCCCGGCCGCGCCGACTGTTGTGTGGGCCCCTCGTAACGCCCCGACCTACCTTTCCGCCTACAAATAGCCTTCGTCGCGAAACCCCCGTACCGAGAGCCACGATACGAAAACCTTCCAGACGCCGCTGTCGCGAATCCCATCTCGGGGGATTCGTCCGCACCCCCCGGAGAGGGGAATCATCACCGAAGGGGCTCTACATCATCATGCCCGCCTCCGGATTGATGCGTGAGTAATTCATCCTTGGACTATGGGTCCATAGCAGTAGCTAGATGGTTGTCTTCTCCTCTTGTGCTATCATTGTTTAGATCTTGTGAGCTACCTAACATGATCAAGATCATCTATTTGTAATGCTACATGTTGTGTTTGGCGGGATCCGATGAATATAGAATATTATGTTAAGTTGATTATCAATCTATCATATATGTGTTGTTTATGTTCTTGCATGCTCTCCGTTGCTAGTAGAGGCTCTGGCCAAGTTGATACTTGTAACTCCAAGAGGGAGTATTTATGCTCGATAGTGGGTTCATGCCTCCATTGAATCTGGGATAGTGACAGAAAGTTCTAAGGTTGTGGATGTGCTGTTGCTACTAGGGATAAAATATTGATGCTTTATCTAAGGATATTTGTGTTGATTACATTATGCACCATACTTAATGTAATTATATGTTGTTTACAACTTAATACCGAAGGGGTTCGGATGATAACTGAAGGTGGATTATTTAGGCATAGATGCATGCTGGATAGCGGTATATGTACTTTGTCGTAATGCCCTGATTAAATCACATAGTAATCATCGTTGATATGTATTGAATCTTTATTTGTCAATTGCCCGCTTGTAATTTGTTCACCCAGCATGTTAGTTATCTTATTGGAGAGACACCTCTAGTGAACTGTGGACCCCGGTCCATTCTTTTACATCTGAATACATTCTACTGCAATTCTGTTCTTTTTGCAAACAAACACCATCTTCCACTCGATACGCTTAATCCTTTGTTTTCAGCAAGCCGCTGAGATTGACAACCTCACTGTTACGTTGGGGCAAAGTACTTTGATTGTGTTGTGCAGGTTCCACGTTGGCGCCGGTTTCACTGGTGTTGCGCCGCACTACATTCCTCCACCAACAACCTTCACGTGCTTCTTGGCTCCTACTGGTTCGATAACCTTGGTTTCTTTCTGAGGGAAAACTTGCCGCTGTGCGCATCATACCTTCCTCTTGGGGTTCCCAACGGACGTGTACATCTACGCGCATCAACACCACCGCCATGTTCATCACCGCTGCTGTCTCCCATGAGGAGGGAGTAGTTCTCCATCGAGGCTAAGGGTTGTACCGGTAGCTATGTGGTTAATCTCTCTCCTATGTACTTCAATACAATGATCTCATGAGCTGCCTTACATGATTGAGATCTATATGATGAGCTTTGTATCGCTACTAGTCTATGTGCTACTCATGTGATGTTATTAAAGTAGTCTATTCCTCCTGCATGGTGTAATGGTGACAGTGTGTGCATCATGTGGTTCTTGTCGTAGATTATGATCATAATCTCTTGTAGGTTATGGAGTTGATTATCGCTATGATAGTATTGATGTGATCTATTCCCCCTTTCATAGTGTAATGGTGACAGTGTGTATGCTATGTTAGTACTCGGTTTATTTTGCAAAGATCTATTATGCTCTAAGGTTACTTAAATATGAATGCTGAATGTTGTGGCGCTTGTTAACTCCGGCTTGAGGGAGCTCTTGTAGCCCTACACAATGAATGGTGTTTGTCATCCAACAAAAGAGTGTATGTAGCACATATGAGAAGAAGTTATTTATTATGCGATCAATGTTGAGAGTGTCCACTAGTGAAAGTATGATCCCTAGGCCTTGTTTCCAAACATCGAATCTCCGCTTATTTACTGTTCTACTGCATGTTTACTCGCTGCCATATTTTATTCATATTGCTATTACCACTCATATACATCCATACTACTTGTATTTCACTATCTCTTCGCCGAACTAGTGCACCTATACATCTGACAAGTGTATTAGGTGTGTTGGGGACACAAGAGACTTCTTGTATCGTGATTGTAGGGTTGCTTGAGAGGGATATCTTTGACCTCTTCCTCCCCGAGTTCGATAAACCTTGGGTGATCCACTTAAGGGAAAACTTGCTGCTGTTCTACAAACCTCTGCTCTTGGAGGCCCAACACTGTCTACAGGAAAAGAAGTGTGAGTAGACATCAAGCTATTTTCTGGCGCCGTTGCCGGGGACGAATCAAGACACTCCATCAAGCCCGTCAACCGCCATCAAACCTCCCACGTCAACCACGCGCCAGTTGTGGACAGCAAGGCCTAGCCCACGCTCCACTAAGCGGTTGCCTTGAGGTCGCAACCGGCACCTTTACACGAAGCTTGGGGCACACATCCACAACAAAATTGGAGGCTCCCAAGATGTAACCACGAAGTTTTGCACGAAGAGTAGCTTCGAGGTCACCTCACAAAGATTCACTAAGAATATTGATGAAACACAAATCCCTTTGGTGGAAGAGTAGATCTAGGTCATCTCTACCAAATCCTCAAGTATGGTGAAGTTTGGGTGGAGGGGTAGAGAGATCTAGGGAAAATGGAGCTCAACAATGGTGTCTCAGATTTTTGGGGAAGAAGTGAGGGAGAAGACCTTTGGAGAAGAAGCACTATAAGTACCCCCGTGGGGATCCTGCCCGTTGGAGAGGTTTGGCCGGTAGTACCGGCCAGGTTGGGCCGGTACTACCGGGCGCAAATGATCGGCACGGCCATCCGGAGCGGGCCACGTGGCCAAGTCGAGCCGGGCCGAAGGGGGGGGGCGGAGCCTCGGGCCGGGGTACCGGCCGTGGTACCGCTGGAGCTCCAAACCCCCCTAGCACTTGACTGAGGCGCTGGGCGCATTACCGGTACCTCGGGCGGTTCCAAGCCCGGAGCCTCCGGCTGTGGCCAGGCCGGCGGTACCGCCTGAGCCTCCGGCCAGGCAGCCGCTTTTCTCTTCTCCTATTTCTTCTCTTTTTCTTCCATTTTCTTTTCTTTCTCTTCTCTTCCATACTTTCTTCCAATAATCAACCACAAACCAATATCATTTGATATCTTGCACGCTCTTCAACTTTTGGGCATTCCGAGCATGCAACAACCTACAAATCTTATATAACGAAATGCTCATATATAATCATTGTCATCAAAACCAAAACCACTAATAAAAGGATATATATTCTTTCACATGCTGCTGAAGATCTTGGCGAGTTTTCCACTTGAAGCGGGCCTGGTGAAGCTTGTTGACGGCGAGATCCCTTCTTCGCCTGACTCGAACGATGATGACGATCCCGAAAAGTCGGAATCGACCGCGAACGATCCCGAAGAATCCGGTATTGCGAGACGGTGTGATCTCTCTTTTCCGACGCGAAAGTGGAATCTCCCGAACGTCATCTCCATGGGCTCCTCCAGATACGCATATGCATCCACACGGGAGGGCGGGTGAGGAACAAAATCAAGTAAACGAGTTTTGTTCTGTTTACCTCCGTCCATCGCGTTGCTTGCCACCGAAGACGTTGACGATGTTGCCGAAGATGTTGACGATGCCATCGAGATCAACTCCTTGTCGCCTCTAATTCCACAGACGGCGCCAATTGACAAGGGATTAACTTGTCAATGCCTACAAGTTGTAGACTTGAGTTTTCGTGGAAGTAGAGGGCAAGTAGATCTCGAAGGTTTCAGCCGAAAAGGTGCTCGACTGCTAAAAAGTTAGGGTTTGTTGACAATAAGATTGATCATTTCTTTGTCCCTCGACTCCCCCTTATATAGGAGGCGGAGCCGAGGGTTTCGTATTACACAAGTTATAAACTCCGGGAGATTCTTAGAGTTCGACCCGTAAAGTTACAAATCTCTTTATTCCTAATCTATCTCTTCTTGCCATAGTCGATGCTTTCCTGAGCTTCCGAACTTCATATCTTCGGGTTATGGACCTTCATTAAACCCCGAGTACTATCTTTGGCATGCCTATGTCATCGTGTACTTGGTTTTGCGGTTCCTTATAGAGGCAACTATCCCTACGTTCATTTTTCTCTTAGTGGGGTTGTACTAACTGGAAGACTACCGATCTATGCATCACTTCAGGAGCTAGTGAAGCACCGTGCCAGTGAAAGGCGTGGAAGCCATGTCGTATTTTGCATGGCCAGTAGGAACTAGGAACTAGCTTTGGCACAAAACAAACTTAACAGACATTTAAGTCTAGTGTCTTGCTACCTAGTATACCTGAGCATTTCTCGGGCCGGGCCGACCAAAGCCCGACATGAAAAATCTTGGCCTAGGCCCGACCCGACCGTCGGGCCGGAAATCTTGGCCCAAGCCCGGCCCATCATAAGGAAAGCCCGTCGGGCCTCGGGCCGGGATGCTTCCTTAAATCGCGTAAAATCATGGCCCAGGCCCGGCCTAGCCATCGGGCCAAAAAATTAGGCCCAGGCCTGGCCCACAGGCATGGTCGGGTCGGGCTTGGCCCAGGAATTTCGGGCCGACCGGGCCGGGCTGTCCATGGCCAGGTCTACTACCTAGCAACCAAGTGTTTGCTTTTGTATGTGGTATCAAGTGTATTTACATCAAATAAAGGACTAATTGTTATATAGAATATATATTTATTTAACTATCAATACTAATCGGGCGACCCATCGGGTTACCCACGGGCAGAACCTTATGCCCATGCCCTACCCATAACTAATCGGGTTACCCATGGGTACGACCAATGGTGAAATAGTCGACCCATACCCTACCCATTTGGATCGGATGCCCATGGGCGCCCAGACCCATGGGCAAGATTGCCGGCCTGAGGTAGCACATCACCACTACTAATAAAAGAGCGAGAGAGTCCCATCCAAATCATCTGGACCGTACAATCGCAATATCGTCGCGCTACGCCTCCCGTGTCATGCGCATCCTCGCCAGCCATGCATTCGCACGCCCGCGCGCCCCGCCCATCATCCATCGCGGCTGAACCACTCCCGCAGCTGAGCGGAAGCACCTTCAAGGTACGTAGTTCAACTCAGTTGTTGTCTTTCTTTCCATTTGATTTCGTTTAATTTCACCTTGTCGATCGTCATCATCTGACTCCGCCGCTGAAGGTCCGAGCGCCGCCTCTGATCATCAGAGCTTCGATGTCCACTGTGCGCCCACGCGCCGCCGTCCGTCCGGTGCCCTTGACGCATCCTGACATTCATCCGACTGCCGCGATGCTGATGCGCGGCAGCGCCACTCACCGCACCTGCCAGCGCTTGTCCCTACCACACTTGCCCCTGCCGCGTCCGCCCTGCCTCCTCCCGCACGTCGCTGCATCCACCGACGGATACGGCACAACCAGTTCCCAGCAGCGACCTCATCAATACGGTCTGTCCTAAACACTAGCCTGATGGTTTGGGCAGCACGGGTTTCTCAATTGTTTGCATTTTTGTTCAGGCGTATAGAGGAGCTTCTGCTGATTGCAATCTGCATGCTGTGCACTTAGAGCATCCCCACTCGTTGGCGCTCCCCACGCCCAAATCGGTTTTCGTCGGATTTGGAGGAAGATTTGGCGTGGGGAGCGCCGAAGTTCCAGCCGTCCCCCCGGCAGGAAACCCCCAACCTCGACCATTTGACATATTTCAAACAAATTTAACATAAAATTTAACAAGTGATACGTCTCCAACGTATCGATAATTTCTTATGTTCCATGCTACATTATTGATGATATCTACATGTTTTATGCACATTATATGTCGTATTTACGCATTTTCTGGAACTAACCTATTAACAAGATGCCGAAGAGCCAGTTGTTGTTTTTTGTTTCGAAATCCTAGTAAGGAAATATTCTCGAATTGGACGAAATCAACACCCAGGGTCCTATTTTTGCACGAAGCTTCCAAGACCAAAGAGGGAAGGAAGTGGGGCCACGAGGCGCCGCCACACTAGGGCGGCGCGGCCAGGCCCTAGCGTGTGGGGCCCTCGTGTGGCCCCCGCATTGCCCTTTCGCCTACTTAAAGCCTCCGTCGCGAAACCCCCGGTACCGAGGGCCACGATACGGAAAACCTCCCAGACGCCGCCGCCGCGAATCCCATCTCGGGGATTCAGGAGATCGCCTCGGCACCCTGAGAGGGGAATCATCTCCTGAGGACTCTTCATCGCCATGATCGCCTCCGGAGTGATGAGTGAGTAGTTCACCCTGGACTATGGGTCCATAGCAGTAGCTAGATGGTCGTCTTCTCCTAATTGTGCTTCATTGTTGGATCTTGTGAGCTGCCTAACATGATCAAGATCATCTATCTGTAATTCTATATGTTGTGTTTGTCGGGATCCGATGAATAGAGAATACTATGTTATGGTGATTATCAATCTATTATTTATGTGTTGTTTATGATCTTGCATGCTCTCCGTTATTAGTAGAGGCTCTGGCCAAGTTTTTGCTCTTAACTCCAAGAGGGAGTATTTATGCTCGATAGTGGGTTCATGCCTCCATTGATACCTGGGACAGTGACAGAAAGTTCTAAGGTTGTGGATGTGCTGTTGCCACTAGGGATAAAACATTGATGCTATGTCTAAGGATGTAGTTGTCGATTACATTACGCACCATACTTAATGCAATTGTCTGTTGTTTGCAACTTAATACCGAAAGGGGTTCGGATGATAACCTGAAGGTGGACTTTTTAGGCATAGATGCGGTTGGATGGCGGTCTATGTACTTTGTCGTAATGCCCAATTAAATCTCACTATATTTATCATATCATGTATATGCATTGTTATGCCCTTTTCTATTTGTCAATTGCCCGACTGTAATTTGTTCACCCAACATGCTTTATCTTATGGGAGAGACACCTCTAGTGAACTGTGGACCCCGGTCCTATTCTTTACATCGCATACAATCTATTACAATACTTGTTTTACTGTTTTCTTGCAAACAATCATCTTCCACACAATACGGTTAATCCTTTGTTACAGCAAGCCGGTGAGATTGACAACATCACTGTTTCGTTGGGGCAAAGTACTTTGGTTGTGTTGTGCAGGTTCCACGTTGGCGCCCCTGGTGTTGCGCCGCATCACATTTCGCCACCATCAACCTTCAACGTGCTTCTTGGCTCCTCCTGTTCGATAAACCTTGGTTTCTTTCGAGGGAAAACTTGCTGCGTGCGCATCATACCTTCCTCTTGGGGTTCCCAACGAACGTGTGAGTTACACGCCATCAAGCTCTTTTTCTGGCGCCGTTGGGGAGATCAAGACACGCTGCAAGGGGAGTCTCCACTTCTCAATCTCTTTACTTTGTTTTTGTCTTGCTTAATTTTATTTACTACTTTGTTTGCTGCACTTAAACAAAACACACAAAAATTAGTTGCTAGTTTTACTTTATTTACTGTCTTGCTCTCTATATCAAAAACACACAAAAAATTAGTTACTTGCATTTACTTTATCTAGTTTGTTTTATTTACTGTTGCTAAAATGAATACCCCTGAAAATACTAAGTTGTGTGACTTCACAACTACAAATAATAATGATTTCCTATGCACACCTATTGCTCCACCTGCTACTACAGCAGAATTCTTTGAAATTAAACCTGCTTTACTGAACCTTGTTATGAGAGATCAATTTTCTGGTGTTAGTTCTGATGATGCTGCTGCCCATCTTAATAATTTTGTTGAACTTTGTGAAATGCAAAAGTATAAGGATGTAGATGGTGATATTATTAAATTGAAATTGTTTCCTTTCTCATTAAGAGGAAGAGCTAAAGATTGGTTGCTATCTTTGCCTAAGAATAGTATTGATTCATGGACTAAATGTAAGGATGCTTTTATTGGTAGATATTATCCTCCCGCTAAAATTATATCTTTGAGAAGTAGCATAATGAATTTTAAGCAATTAGATACTGAACATGTTGCTCAAGCATGGGAGAGAATGAAAACTTTGGTAAAGAATTGCCCAACCCATGGACTGACTACTTGGATGATTATCCAAACCTTCTATGCAGGACTAAATTTTTCTTCGCGGAATTTATTGGATTCAGCTGCTGGAGGTACCTTTATGTCCATCACTTTGGGGGCGGCTACAAAACTTCTTGATGATATGATGATAAATTACTCTGAATGGCACACGGAAAGAGCTCCACAAGGTAAGAAGGTAAATTATGTTGAAGAAACCTCTTCCTTGAGTGATAAGATTGATGTGATTATGTCTATGCTTGTGAATGGTAGATCTAATGTTGATCCAAATAATGTTCCTTTAGCTTCATTGGTTGCTCAAGAAGAAAATGTTGATGTGAATTTCATTAAAAATAATAATTTCAACAACAATGCTTATAGGAACAACTCTGGTAATAACTATAGGCCATATCCTTCTGCTAATGGTAATGGTTATGGTAATTCTTATGGGAATTCTTACAACAATAATAGGAGTGTACCCCTGGTCTTGAAGCCATGCTTAAAGAATTTATTAGTACACAAACTGCTTTTAACAAATCTGTTGAGGAAAAGCTTGATAAAATTGATATTATTGCTTCTAGAGTTGATAGACTTGCCTCTGATGTTGATCTATTAAAATTGAAAGTTATGCCTAATAATGATATTGATAATAAGATTACTACTACAGCAAATGCCATCCAAGTTAGAATTAATGAGAATATAAGATTAATGGCTGAATTGCGTGCTAGGTGGGATAGAGAAGAAAATGAAAAACTAGCTAAAGAGAATAATGTAGCTAAAGTTTGGACTATTACCACCATTAGTAATGATAATGATTCACATGTTTTTGCACCTCCTACTATCAATGGTAAAATAATTGGTGTTGGCAATGTTTCTACTCCTAGTGCAAAGCGTACAAAACTGAAATTGCTAAAACTGCTGAAACTGCTTGTGATAAAACTGCTGAAATTTTTTCCAACCTTGGGGACAATGATCCCATTGCTGTAGCTCATAATGATTTAGACTTTGATGATTGTCACATATCTGAAGTTATAAAGTTCTTACAAAAACTTGCTAAAATTCCTAATGCTAGTGCTATAAATTTAGCCTTTACAAAACATATTACAAATGCTCTCATAAAAGCTAGAGAAGAGAAACTAAAACTTGAAACTTCTATTCCTAGAAAGTTAGAAGATGGTTGGGAGCCCATCATTAAAATGAAATTCAATGACTTTGAATGTAATGCTTTATGTGATCTTGGTGCAAGTATTTCTGTTATGCCTAAAAAGATTTATGATATGCTTGACTTGCCACCATTGAAGAATTGTTATTTGGATGTTAATCTTGCCGATAATGTTAAAAAGAAACCTTTGGGGAGGATTGATAATGTGCGCATTACGGTTAACAATAACCTTGTCCCCGTTGATTTTGTTGTCTTGGATATCGAATGCAATGCATCTTGTCCTATTGTGTTGGGAAGACCTTTTCTTCGAACCGTTGGTGCTGTTATTGATATGAGGGAAGGTAATATTAAATATCAATTTCCTCTCAAGAAAGGTATGGAACACTTCCCTAGAAAGAGAATGAAGTTGCCTTTTGATTCTATTATTAGAACAAGTTATGATGTTGATGCTTCTACTCTTGATGTTACTTGATTTGCACTTTCTGCGCCTAGCTGAAAGGCGTTAAAGAAAAGCGCTTATGGGAGACAACCCATGTTTTTACTACAGTACTTTGTTTTATATTTGAGTCTTGGAAGTTGTTTACTACTGTAGCAACCTCTCCTTATCATGTTTTTGTGCCAAGTAAAGTTTCTATGTTAAAGTTGATGTTGTATTTGGGATCGCTGCGCAGAAACAGCATTGCTGTCTGTCACGAATCTGGGCCTAAGTCTCTGTAGAAAATTCGAAAAAATCTTCCAATTTACGAGCGTGATCCTCAGATATGTACCCAACTTTTATTAGTTTTGAGTTTTTCCATTTGGGCAAGTCTGGTGCCATTTTAAAATTCGTCTTTACGAACTGTTCTGTTTTGACAGATTTTGCCTTTTATTTCGCATTGCCTCTTTTGCTATGTTGGATGAATTTCTTTGATCCATTAATGTCCAGTAGCTTTGTGCAATGTCCAGAAGTGTAAAGAATGATTGTGCCACCTCTGAACATGTAAAATTTTATTGTGCACTAACCCTCTAATGAGTTTGCTTGAAGTTTGGTGTGAAGGATGTTTTCAAGGCTCAAGAGAGGAGTATGATATACTATGATCAAGAGGATTGAAAGCTCTAAGCTTGGGGATGCCCCCGTGGTTCACCCCTGCATATTCTAAGAAGACTCAAGCGTCTAAGCTTGAGGATGACCAAGGCATCCCCTTCTTCATCGACAACATCATCAGGTTCCTCCCCTGAAACTATATTTTTATTCAGTCACATCTTATGTTCTTTGCTTGGAGCGTCGGTTTGTTTTTGTTTTTGTTTTTGTTTGAATAAAATGGATCCTAGCATTCACCGTGTGGGAGAGAGACACGCTCCGCTGTTGCATATGGACAAATATGTCCTTAGGCTTTACTCATAATATTCAAGGCGAAGGTTGAAACTTCTTCGTTAAATTGTTATATGGTTGGAATTGGAAAATGCTACATGTAGTAATTCTAAAATGTCTTGGATAATGTGATACTTTGCAATTGTTGTGCTCATGTTTAAGCTCTTGCATCATATACTTTGCACCCATTAATGAAGAAATACATAGAGCTTGCTAAAATTTGGTTTGCATATTTGGTCTCTCTAAGGTCTAGATAATATCTAGTATTGAGTTTTGAACAACAAGGAAGACGGTGTAGAGTCTTATAATGTTTACAATATGTCTTTTATGTGAGATTTGCTGCACCGGTTCATCCTTGAGTTTGCTTCAAATAACCTTGCTAGCCTAAACCTTGTATCGAGAGGGAATACTTCTCATGCATCCAAAATCCTTGAGCCAACCACTATGCCATTTGTGTCCACCATACCTACCTACTACATGGTATTTCTCTGCCATTCCAAAGTAAATTGCTTGAGTGCTACCTTTAAAATTCCATCATTCACCTTTGCAATATATAGCTCATGGGACAAAATAGCCTTAAAAACTATCGTAGTATTGAATATGTACTTATGCACTTTATCTCTTATTAAGTTGCTTGTTGTGCGATAACCATGCTTCTGGGGACGCCATCAACTACTCTTTGTTGAATATCATGTGAGTTGCTATGCATGTCCGTCTTGTCTGAAGTAAGAGGGATCTACCACCTTAATGGTTGGATCATGCATATTGTTAGAGAAGAACATTGGGCCGCTAACTAAAGCCATGAATCATGGGGAAGTTTCAGTTTGGACATATATCCTCAATCTCATATGAGAATAATAATTGTTGCTACATGCTTATGTTAAAGAGGAGTCCATTATTTGTTGTCCATGTTGTCCCGGTATGGATGTCTAAGTTGAGAATAATCAAAAGCGAGAAATCCAAAATGCGAGCTTTCTCCTTAGACCTTTGTACAGGCGGCATGGAGGTACCCCTTTGTGACACTTGGTTGAAACATGTGTATTGCGAAGATCCGGTAGTCCAAGCTAAGTAGGACAAGGTGCGGGCACTATTAGTATACTATGCATGAGGCTTGCAACTTGTAAGATATAATTTACATAACTCATATGCTTTATTACTACCGTTGACAAAATTGTTTCATGTTTTCAAAATAAAAGCTCTAGCACAAATACAGCAATCGATGCTTTCCTCTTTGAAGGACCTTTCTTTTACTTTTATTGTTGAGTCAGTTCACCTATCTCTCTCCACCTTAAGAAGCAAACACTTGTGTGAACTGTGCATTGATTCCTACATACTTGCATATTGCACTTGTTATATTACTTTATGTTGACAATATCCATGAGATATACATGTTATAAGTTGAAAGCAACCGCTGAAACTTAATCTTCCTTTGTGTTGTTTCAACACCTTTACTTTGATTTATTGCTTTATGAGTTAACTCTTATGCAAGACTTATTGATGCTTGTTGATGTCTACGGGTGCTTCTATTCTTGTAGACAGTGTTGGGCCTCCAAGAGCAGAGGTTTGTAGAACAGCAACAAGTTTCCCTTAAGTGGATTACCCAAGGTTTATCGAACTCAGGGAGGAAGAGGTCAAAGATATCCCTCTCAAGCAACCCTGCAACCACAAAGCAAGAAGTCTCTTGTGTCCCCAACACACCTAATAGGTGCACTAGTTCGGCGAAGAGATAGTGAAATACAAGTGGTATGAATGAATATGAGCAGTAGTACGGCGCAGAAATAGCTTACTGGCGTGCAGTTGATGGTAGTAATATTGTAGGAAGTAAACAAGCAGTAGTAACGCAGCAGTAGTAATTCAGAAACAGTAAACAAGCAGCGATAGCAGTATTTAGGAACAAGGCCTAGGGATTAGACTTTCACTAGTGGACACTCTCAACATTGATCACATAACAGAATAGATAAATGCATACTCTACACTCTCTTGTTGGATGATGAACACATTGCGTAGGATTACACGAACCCTCAATGCCGGAGTTAACAAGCTCCACAATTCAATGTTCATATTTAAATAACCTTAGAGTGCATGAAAGATCGAAACGACTAAACCAAGTACTAACATAGCATGCACACTGTCACCTTCACGCTTATGTAGGAGGAATAATACACATCAATACTATCATAGCAATAGTTAACTTCGCAATCTACAAGAGATCATGATCATAGCATAAACCAAGTACTAACACGAGTGCACACACTGTCACCATTACACCGTGTAGGAGGAATAAAACTACTTTAATAACATCACTAGAGTAGCACATAGATAAATTGTGATACAAAACACATTGCAATCATAAAGAGATATAAATAAGCACTTCACTATGCCATTCATAACAGTGAATAAGTATTCTGTGAAATATAGCCTAAGAGACCCACACGGTGCACACACTGTCACCTTTACACACGTGGGACAAGGAGTCTCCGGAGATCACATAAGTAAAACTCACTTGACTAGCATAATGACATCTAGATTACAAGCATCATCATATGAATCTCAATCATGTAAGGCAGCTCATGAGATTATTGTATTGAAGTACATAGGAGAGAGATGAACCACATAGCTACCGGTACAGCCCCGAGCCTCGATGGAGAACTACTCCTCCTCATGGGAGCAACAGCGGTGATGAAGATGGCGGTGGAGATGGCAGCGGTGTCGATGGAGAAGCCTTCCGGGGCACTTCCCCGTCCGGCAGGTGCCGGAACAGACTCCCTGTCCCCGATCTTGGCTTTGCGATGGCGGCGGCTCTGGAAAAGGTTTCGCGTACCGTGGCTTTCTCCGTCGGGGTTTTAAGTCAGGGACCTTATATAGGCGAAAGGGCGCGTCGAAGGTCGAAGGGACGACGCCATATAGGGCGCGCCAGGGCCCCGGCCCCCTATCATGGGCCCACAGGCCCCCTCCGGCGGCTCTCGGTGTCTCTGGATGCTTCCGGGCAAAATAGGAACCGGGCGTTGATTTCCCATTCCGAGAATATCCTTACTAGGATTTCTGAAACCAAAAACAGCAGAAACAGGAACTGGCACTCGGCATCTTGTTAATAGGTTAGTTCCAAAATGCACGAATATGACATAAAGTGTGCATAAAACATGTAGATATCATCAACAATGTGGCATGGAACATAAGAAATTATCGATACGTTGGAGACGTATCACATCCCCAAGCTTAGTTCTGCTCGTCCCGAGCAGGTAAAACGATAACAAAGATAATTTCTGAAGTGACATGCCATCATAATCTTGATCATACTATTTGTAAACATATGTAATGAATGCAGCGACCAAAACAATGGTAATGACATGAGTAAACAAATGAATCATAAAGCAAAGACTTTTCATGAATAGTACTTCAAGACAAGCATCAATAAGTCTTGCATAAGAGTTAACTCACAAAGCAATAAATCAAAGTAAAGGTGTTGAAGCAACACAAAGGAAGATTAAGTTTCAGCGGTTGCTTTCAACTTATAACATGTATATCTCATGGATAATTGTCAATGCAAAGTAATATAATAAGTGCAATATGCAAGTATGTAGGAATCAATGCACAGTTCACACAAGTGTTTGCTTCTTGAGGTGAAGAGAAATAGGTGAACTGACTCAACATAAAAGTAAAAGAAAGGTCCTTCAAAGAGGAAAGCATCGATTGCTATATTTGTGCTAGAGCTTTGGTTTTGAAAACATAAAGAGAGCATAAAAGTAAAATTTTGAGAGGTGTTTGTTGTTGTCAACGAATGGTAGTGGGCACTCTAACTACCTCATCAACCAGACTTTCAAGAGCGGCTCCCATGAAGGACGTTATCTCTACCAGCAAGGTAGATCATCCCTCTTCTCTTTTGTTTACACATGTACTTTAGTTTAGTTTTTCTTTATTTATGGATGACACTCCTCCCAACCTTTTGCTTACACAAGCCATGGCTAACCGAATCCTCGGGTGCCTTCCAACATTCACATACCATGGAGGAGTGTCTATTTGCAAAATTAAGTTGCTTACTGATGAATCAGAGCAAAACATGTGAAGAGAATTATTAATGCAAGTTAATTAATTGAGGCTGGGAACCTCATTGCCAGCTCTTTTTGCAAAATTATTGGATAAGCGGATGAAGCCACTAGTCCATTGTGAAAGTCTGTCAAAAGTAAATGACAAGATCGAAAGATAAAACACCACATACTTCCTCATGAGCTATAAAACATTGACACAAATAAGAGGTAATAACTTTTGAATTGTTTAAAGGTAGCACTCAAGCAATTTACTTTGGAATGGCGGAGAAATACCATGTAGTAGGTAGGTATGGTGGACACAAATGGCATAGTGGTTGGCTCAAGGATTTGGATGCATGAGAAGTATTCCCTCTCGATACAAGGCTTAGGCTAGCAAGGTTTATTTGAAACAAACACAAGGATGAACCGGTGCAGCAAAACTCACATAAAAGACATATTGTAAACATTATAAGACTTTACACCGTCTTCCTTGTTGTTCAAAACTCAATACTAGAAATTATCTAGACCTTAGAGAGACCAATTATGCAAACCAAATTTTAGCAAGCTCTATGTATTTCTTCATTAATGGGTGCAAAGTATATGATGCAAGAGCTTAAACATGAGCACAACAATTGCCAAGTATCACATTATCCAAGATATTTTACCAATTACTACATGTAGCATTTTTCAATTCCAACCATATAACAATTTAACGAAGAGGAAACTTCGCCATGAATATTATGAGCTAAGAACACATGTGTTCATACGAACCAGCGGAGCGTGTCTCTCTCCCACACAAGGATGAACTTATTCAGAGAACTAAGATAACAAAACAAAAACAAAAATAAAAGCACACACAGACGCTCCAAGTAAAGTACATAAGATGTGACCGAATAAAAATATAGTTTCAAGAGAAGGAACCCGATACTTTGTCGATGAAGAAGGGGATGCCTTGGGCATCCCCAAGCTTAGACGCTTGAGTCTTCTTAAAATATGCAGGGGTGAACCACGGGGCATCCCCAAGCTTAGAGCTTTCACTCCTCTTGATCATAGTATATCATACTCCTCTCTTGACCCTTGAAAACTTCCTTCACACCAAACTTCAAGCAAACTCATTAGAGGGTTAGTGCACAATTAATAATTCACACATTCAGAGGTGACACAAACATTCTTTACACTTCTGGACATTGCATAAAGCTACTGGACATTAATGGATCAAAGAAATGAATCCAACATAGCAAAAGAGGCAATGCGAAATAAAAGGCAGAATCTGTAAAAAACAGAACAGTCCGTAAAGACGATTTTAAAATGGCACCAGACTTGCTCAAATGGAAAACTCAAAACTAATGAAAGTTGCGTACATATCTGAGGATCACGCTCGTAAATTGGCAGATTTTTTAGAATTTTCTACAGAGACTTGTGCCAGAATTAGTGACAGACAGCAATGCTGTTTCTGCGCAGCGATCCCAAATATAACATCAACTTTAACATAGAACTTTACTTGGCACAAAAACATGATAAGGAGAGGTTGCTACAGTAGTAAACAACTTCCAAGACTCAACAAAACAAAAATTGCTGTAGTAAAATAAACACATGGGTTATCTCCCAAGAAGTTCTTTCTTTATAGCCATTAAGATGGACTCAGCAGTTTTAATGATGCACTCGCAAGAAATAGAAGTTGAAGCAAAAGAGAGCATCAAGAGGCAAATTCAAAACACATTTAAGTCTAACATGCTTCCTATGCATAGGAATCTTGTAAATAAACAAGTTCATGAAGAGCAAAGTAACAAGCATAGGAAGATAAAACAAGTGTAGCTTCAAAAATTTCAGCACATAGAGAGGCATTTTAGTAACATGAAAATTTCTACAACCATATTTTCCTCTCTCATAATAACTTTCAGTAGCATCATGAGAAAACTCAACAATATAACTATCACATAAAGCATTCTTATCATGAGTCTCATGCATAAAATTATTACTCTCCACATAGGCATAATCAATTTTATTAGTTGTAGTGGGAGCAAATTCAACAAAGTAGCTATCATTATTATTCTCATCATCAAATATAGGAGGCATAGTATCATCAAAGTAAATTTTCTCCTCAATGCTTGGGGGACTAAAAATATCATGCTCATCAAAGCCAGCTTCCCCAAGCTTAGAATTTTCCATAGCATTAGCAACAATAGTGTTCAAAGCATTCATATTAATATGTTCCATGGGTTTTTTAATTTTCGCATCAAACCATCCATGTCTTAAATCAGGAAATAGAATAAAAAGGTCATTGTTGTCCATTATGCCTAACTAGTGTAAACAAGAAACCAAATGTCGCAATTGCAGAGTCTAAAGGAAATAGCTTCGAGCACACACACAATGGCGCCAGAAAAGTACTGTTACCTGGAACCGGAGTATGAGTGCCTTTTACCTTTCCTCCCGGCAACGGCGCCAGAAAAGTGCTTGATGTCTACGGGTGCTTCTATTCTTGTAGACAGTGTTGGGCCTCCAAGAGCAGAGGTTTGTAGAACAGCAGCAAGTTTCCTTAAGTGGATTACCCAAGGTTTATCGAACTCGGGAGGAAGAGGTCAAAGATATCCCTCTCAAGCAACCCTGCAACCACAAAGCAAGAAGTCTCTTGTGTCCCCAACACACCTAATAGGTGCACTAGTTCGGCAAGAGATAGTGAAATACAAGTGGAATGAATGAATATGAGCAGTAGTACGGCGCCAGAAAATAGCTTACTGGCGTGCAGTTGATGGTAGTAATATTGTAGGAAGTAAACAAGCAGTAGTAACGCAACAGTAATTCAGTAAAACAAGAACAAGCAGTGATAGCAGTATTTAGAACAAGGCCTAGGGATTAGACTTTCACTAGTGGACACTCTCAACATTGATCACATAACAGAATAGATAAATGCATACTCACACTCTTGTTGGATGATGAACACATTGCGTAGGATTACACGAACCCTCAATGCCGGAGTTAACAAGCTCCACAATTCAATGTTCATATTTAAATAACCTTAGAGTGCATGAAAGATCGAAACGACTAAACCAAGTACTAACATAGCATGCACACTGTCACCTTCACGCTTATGTAGGAGGAATAATACACATCAATACTATCATAGCAATAGTTAACTTCGCAATCTACAAGAGATCATGATCATAGCATAAACCAAGTACTAACACGAGTGCACACACTGTCACCATTACACCGTGTAGGAGGAATAAAACTACTTTAATAACATCACTAGAGTAGCACATAGATAAATTGTGATACAAAACACATTGCAATCATAAAGAGATATAAATAAGCACTTCACTATGCCATTCATAACAGTGAATAAGTATTCTGTGAAATATAGCCTAAGAGACCCACACGGTGCACACACTGTCACCTTTACACACGTGGGACAAGGAGTCTCCGGAGATCACATAAGTAAAACTCACTTGACTAGCATAATGACATCCAGATTACAAGCATCATCATATGAATCTCAATCATGTAAGGCAGCTCATGAGATTATTGTATTGAAGTACATAGGAGAGAGATGAACCACATAGCTACCGCAGCCCCCGAGCCTCGATGGAGAACTACTCCCTCCTCATGGGAGCAACAGCGGTGATGAAGATGGCGGAGATGGCAGCGGTGTCGATGGAGAAGCCTTCCGGGGGCACTTCCCGTCCGCAGGTGCCGAACAGACTCTGTCCCCAGATCTTGGCTTTGCGATGGCGGTGGCTCGAAGGTTTCGCGCACCGTGGCTTTCTCCGTCGGGGTTTTTAGGTCGTGGACCTTATATAGGCGAAAGGGCAGCGTCGAAGGTCGAAGGGGCAACGACGCCATAGGGGGCGCGCCGCCCCGCCGCGCCACCCTATCATCTGGGGGACAGGGCCCCCCTCTGGCGGCTCGGGTGTTCTGATGCTTCCGGCAAAATAGGAACCGGGCGTTGATTTCGTCCAATTCCGAGAATATTTCCTTACTAGGATTTCTGAAACCAAAAACAGCAAAACAGGAACTGGCACTTTGGCATCTTGTTAATAGGTTAGTTCCAGAAAATGCACGAATATGACATAAAGTGTGCATAAAACATGTAGATATCATCAACAATGTGGCATGGAACATAAGAAATTATCGATACGTTGGAGACGTATCACTTGTCTTGAAGTACTATTCATGAAAAGTCTTTGCTTTATGATTCATTTGTTTACTCATGTCATTACCATTGTTTTGATCGCTGCATTCATTACATATGTTTACAAATAGTATGATCAAGATTATGATGGCATGTCAGAAATTATCTTTGTTATCGTTTTACCTGCTCGGGACGAGCAGAACTAAGCTTGGGGATGATACTCTCCAACGTATCGATAATTTCATGTTCCAAAACCAGGGGGGCATGTGTTATCACCAGAATTTGACCAAGTCAGAGGTGGGCCGCGATCAAGATGGACTTGAAGATATATGCGTAGAGAGATGTGTGAATCGGCCTTGTTTACCAAGTTTGGGCTAGTTAGCCCGTGTATCTTTATAGTAGGTTACGTAGAGATTAGAGTTTGCCTCGTGCACGGTTTAGTGCACGCCCACATTAGAAAGTCCCCTGGACTATAAATATGTACCTAGGGTTTATGGAATAAACAACAACCAACGTTCAACACAAACCAATCTCGGCGCATCGCCAACTCCTTCGTCTCGAGGGTTCCTCCGGTAAGCACCATGCTGCCTAGATCGCATCTCGCGATCTAGGCAGCACGAGCCTGCCTAGTTGTTCATGCGTTGCTCGTACTGAAGCCTTTTTGATGGCGAGCAACATAGTTATCATAGATGTGTTAGGGTTAGCATTGTTCCTAGTATCATATGCTGTCGTAGTGCAACCCTTGCGCATCTAGCCGTCCTTGTACCTCATCATGGGTGCAGGGGCGGCACCCCGCTTGATCGTTATTTAGTAGATCTGATCCGTTACGGTCGCTCCTTGATTCATCAAGGATTAGTTTAATATCTGCAATAGTTAGGCCTTACAAAGGGTTGGAGGATCCAGCGGCATGCAGGGTGTAGCCCCTAGACAGGACGTTCCGAGGATCAACCTAGTGTTGGTTTTTAGGCCTTGTCTAGGGCTGGCTTACGTTTACCGTGCGTGAGCGCGAGGCCCAATCGTGAGTAGGATGATCCGATTATGCGGTGAAAACCCCAGATCGTCGTGGATCTCATATGCTTTATCATGATCAAGCAGGACCACCATATATTCGGCCACCTCGGACGAATCATGGGTGGATCGGCTCCATGAGCCGATTCACAGGATAACCTGAGAGCCGATCGAGGCTCGTATTTAACGTGTACGTGTGTGCCCTGCAGGAAACTAAGCGAGGCATCATCCACACCTTCCTGACCAGGTATAGGTCAGGTGGCACGCCCTTGCAATTTGCATCGGCGCGCGACCAGGAGGCTTTGCGGGCCGTCGCTCTGAGGGACTGGGGCCAGCCGCAGCCCTAGTTGTTCCCGGCTCTACGGTGTTGACCAGTCACTGCCCGCCGGTGGGTTTCTGACGTCAACACATTCTGGCACGCCCGGTGGGACACATCTTCAACATCAAACACAATGCCATCTACATCAGAGGTGGCAGAAGAAACTCCGGTCACGTACGAGGAGCTCTCTGGCGAGCTCAAGAAGAAGTATGACGAGGTCAAATCTGCCCTCGAAGCCGACCTAATCGGCTCTTTCCACAGGACCCGCTCCCATGGCATCAGATGGAAGGGGTTCACACCTGAAGGCGCGCTTGATGGAGTGGACCTGTCCACCCCGTCAGAGGAACGCACCAGGTCGCTGCGTCAGGAGATAAACTTCATGGTGGCTCATTCGCTGCACCGCCATTCTGAGAGCCTGGTGAATACGTTGGAGCGCGTCGCGCTGCGCGTGATCCAGGAGATCATGAGCCATCAGTACTCTCCGTCAGGACCAGCCCTAGGGACTCACCAAGGGGAGTTGCTACTCCAGTCCCGTCCACCGCTGCCGTTCGCGTTGGCAGCGCCCGAAGCGCCGAACTCATCGGCCTATGTCGTCTACAAGATTGGTGGTGACCCCAGTGACTACCAATTTCTACAGGACGCGCCCAAGGAGATCCCGCACGGGTACGCATGCGCATACGTGCCAGACTGCAGCACCTGGGCACCCTCGAACCAGGTTGCTATAGCAGGGACTTCTGGGGCAACAGGAGGAACGTCGGAGGCAGACCCTGAGAAGCAAACGTGGCTAGCTAAATACGCCACCCCGACAAAACTCCCGAGCCCAGCTCCTGCAGTTGGCTCAGAACCGGAAAAACAAGCATGGCTGGTTAAGTACGCCACTCCGACGAATCTTCAGGGTTCGGCACCTGCAGCCATCACCGCGGATCAAATTTGTACGATCCTGAAAGATCAGTTCGGCATGATGCCGAAAAGAAAGGCGATCGGCTATACCAAGCCGTACCCCAACGAGTACGAATTGATCCCGCTACCACCCAAATATCGGCTCCCGGACTTCACAAAGTTCAGCGGATCAGATGGTTCCAGCTCCATCGAGCATGTGAGCCGATATTTGGCACAGCTGGGCATGATCTCAGCGTCAGACGAGCTGCGCGTGAGGTACTTCTCACAGTCCCTCACAGGATCGGCTTTCGGTGGTACACGTCGCTGCCACCGAACTCAATCCAGACTTGGAAGCAGCTGGAAGAACGGTTCCATGAGCAATATCACTCAGAGGCTTCCGAGGCTGGCATTGCCGATCTAGCACAAGTACGACAGAAGCGCGGGGAAACAGTGTCAGAATACATCCAGCGCTTCAGGACCGTTAGGAACCGATGCTATTCGGTTCACGTAAGCGAAAAGGAAGCAGTCGAGTTGGCGGTGGTGGGTCTGTCATCATCGATCAAGGACGTGGCCTCCCAAGCGGACTACCCGTCACTAGCGCACATGGTACAGAAGCTGTCAGCATATGAACAGCGTCACCCAGATGTCTACCAGGACAAGTTCAAGCGGGTGGTTACCATGGTCGACGCAGGCGAAGATGAGGTCGCTACGGGAGAACAAGAGGTCGCGGTGGCTGAGTGGACTCGAGCTGCAGGACCAGTAACCTGCAAATGGGTGAAGCCACCAGGACCTCCAAGAGGATTCGACTTCGACGTGACGAAAACCGAGCAGATTTTCGATCTCTTACTCGCGGAGAAGCATATAAAGATTCCCGAAGGCCACAAAGTTCCCACGGTGCAAGAGCTGAACGGAAAGCCATACTGCAAGTGGCATAACACGTTCACCCACACCACTAACGACTGCAGGGTGTGGCGTCAGCAGATCCAGATGGCAATAGAAAATGGGCGACTAATTTTTAACCAGTACGCCATGAAGGTCGACACACACCCCTTCCCCGCCGTCAACATGGTGGAGTTCGCCCACCTCGGAGGGTGCCAGCCTGATTTCTCAGCCAACATCAGCATGGTAGAGCTTGGACACCGCTCTGAGAAGGACGGGGATGAGGACAGCTGCTCTCAGAGCAAGGACACTGAGGGGGCCGCTCCATGCGATCGGCTCCGTCAAGATGGCAAGCGCTACGTCACAGAGGGGAAGTTAAGAACATAAGATATCAACGACCCCTCTCTGATCACCTCCTCAATAAGTACGTGAGTCGGTATGATCAACGCCGGCAACACGGCGACGATGATGAAAGAGGCCGTATGGCTAGAAACGACAGAAGACATCGTCGGCATAATCACGATGAGGAGCGGCAGGAGCGCCACGCCAGGGAGCAAGACGACACGGACAGGCATTGGGACTGCCCCTTCTTCAGACACTGCTGGGATTCAGGAATGAGCCGATTACCAACAATCGGCAACTGCCCAGAATGCAACCAGAAAAAGAAGGAGGCAGCCAACGTGTCTGTATTCGAGCGCCTAGGGCCTCTCCCACCACAAAACAGACGTGCTGAGACCCCTCTGTTGGAAGATCTCGAGGATTCGGAAGACGAGGGGGAAGACGAAGAAGACAGGTACCACCGTCCAAGGTGGTGCCCTGATGGTCTCAGCCATTCACAAAAGCGCAGGGTTCAGCGATTGCGCGGTCTGGAGGAAGCCGAAAGGTTATACTTGCATACGCTGAGGAAGGCACGACCTGATTTGGCTGCGAAAGTCCAGAGGACCCTGGATGAGGAGGGACTGCCGCAAAGAAAAGAGTGGCGCCCCAAGCAAAGGAAAGCCGATGATGAAACATCGGCTGGCACAAACATGGTGCTCGTTCGTCCGGCGAAGTGTAGAGCTCCACGATCACACGATGCACCTAAGGTGGACAACAGCAAGCGCACCAACGTGATAAAATCGGAGATTGGGCTGGTTTTGTCCACCGACATGGACGAGTAGCAAGACTACGTCAATAAGCAACGTGGCGAGGCTGATCCTTGCGATCGGCCCTCCGAAACTGTTGAAGGGATATTACAAAACCTTCACCGAGCAAGCAACGTGGAGGCCGATTCCAGCGATCGGCCAAAATTATCCTCACCATCCATTCTGCCTGGGATCAACGTTTGACCCAACAAGGACTACCTGAAGAGCCGATACCATCAATTCTCTTGACAGAATCGGCTCGGGGGGCACCTAGATGGATAAAACACGAGGATATGAGATAATACTATCAAATATGGGGGCCGACACACAAATCGGCCTAAAAAATTCAAATTTTTGAGCGCAGCCGATGCAGCAGACATCGACTTAAGGATAGCGAAGCCGATAGCGGAATTATGCGATGATTATCGAGTCTTCACCAAGTTCAGGCCAGCGATGGTGCCTTCCGTTGCTTCGAGCCGATCTGGGTTCCTGAACCAAATTCCGGCTGTCTGAGGAAGAAAGGGGATCGGCTTTGGCACATTCTCTTTGACAGTCTCGCCTCGAGTGAGGCTCGGGGGGCAGCAGGCCTGGTGGATGCTCTGTTTTACTCTGTTTAAAAGCCGATTGGGATACCATCGGCTGGTCCTTCATTGCAACCCTCTTCACAAATGATGAATATTGAAGAGCATCATTGGGTTTGGTTGGGAAAGTTCAAAGGTTTTCCTGAAGATCCTGCATTTTCTGCCAAATTTAGAAAATCATCAGTTGAAGAAGGGAAGGGCGAATTTTGAAGGACCGATGCGGTGCTATCGGCTCATCATGCATTGGCAAAAGGAACGAGTCGGCAAGGTCAGTGGAAGAAGGGATCGGCTCAATTGAGCTCAGAAGAAATCGGCAAATCAAATTGGGGGAAAGTTCTTCATTAATAGGCGAGATTTCTTACATAGTAGAGCTGATTGCCCTCAAAAGGGGATACATTACCCCGCCTACTTCTACGGATCCTATGCTAGGGGCCCTATCTACGGGCCGTTGCTGCCCTCGTCATCGCCGTCATCGCCGCTGTCGGCGCTGCTCCCGGCCGGCTCGTCATCGCTGCTCCAGCGGCCGCCGGCGGGACCTTCATTGTCCCTCGCTTCCTCGTCGTCGTCGTCGTCGTCGCTGTCGAAGTCACTCAGGTTCCCCGGCCAGGGGCAATGGCGCTTGGCCGGCGGCTCGTCGGGGGAGCTGTCGTCGTCGTCATCCTCCTCTTCGTCCTCCTTCACCTCCTCGGAGGTGGCCCCATCCCAGGGGAAGCGATCATCCTCGCTTTCTTCCACCGCTTCCTTGTCGGCGAGGAAGCGGAGATCGCTCTCCCCATCAGTCAGGGACTTGTCGTCCTCTGACCAGATGGAGAAGTCATGATCTGACTCCTCCCCGGCCGCAATGGCACGGCGGATGTTGGCCGCATGGACCTCCGCCGGGTTGTGCTCCGGCGTCGGCTCGCGAGACGAAGAGGACTGGGTGGAAAGATCCGATGAGGCAGAGGAGGAAGAGGACATGGTGGCGCAGGAGGGTTTTTGGGTGCTAATGCGAAGGAGATGCAGAGGGGAACTGTTTGGGGCGGTTAAATAAAAGAGGGCATGATAGAAATTCAATGCCACAGCAGTTTCCGAGGAAGTGGTGCCGAAACTGTCAAATCGTGCAGAGAAGTTGAGGAGGCAAGTTATCATGATGAAGAACTCTGCGACGGTTCTGCTCTGCCACGACATGACCCTACGAGAGAAAAGCATAATGATTTTGGAAATGTCATTTCCAAAACCAGGGGGGCATGTGTTATCACCAGAATTTGACCAAGTCAGAGGTGGGCCGCGATCAAGATGGACTTGAAGATATATGCGTAGAGAGATGTGTGAATCGGCCTTGTTTACCAAGTTTGGGCTAGTTAGCCCGTGTATCTTTATAGTAGGTTACGTAGAGATTAGAGTTTGCCTCGTGCACGGTTTAGTGCACGCCCACATTAGAAAGTCCCCTGGACTATAAATATGTACCTAGGGTTTATGGAATAAACAACAACCAACGTTCAACACAAACCAATCTCGGCGCATCGCCAACTCCTTCGTCTCGAGGGTTCCTCCGGTAAGCACCATGCTGCCTAGATCGCATCTCGCGATCTAGGCAGCACGAGCCTGCCTAGTTGTTCATGCGTTGCTCGTACTGAAGCCTTTTTGATGGCGAGCAACGTAGTTATCATAGATGTGTTAGGGTTAGCATTGTTCCTAGTATCATATGCTGTCGTAGTGCAACCCTTGCGCATCTAGTCCTTCACTACAAGAAAAGTTGCCATGGCCGACGAAGTTGAAGTCGCGCCGTGGTTGCTGGTGTACCATGGCCGACGATTTTGGTCCCTCCGTGGTGCATGTCAAAACTTTTTTTTTCTCGTTTTTGAGGCCACCTAGCCCGACGAAAGCGGCCAAAACGTGACGTATGGTGGCCCGGGACGTGGTGCATCTCGAAATCTCGGGTTCGCCGGCCGAGTCAACGCAAATCCGCACCGCCGAGGGATGTAGGGCCCAGATGGCAGCCTCTCTGGCATTGTTTTTTTCTACATCGCGCCATCTCGTTCAACGTTCTCCGATCGAGCCGTTTACGATGCAGGATCATGGGTCCCGCATGTCATCCTCTATGAACCAAAATTCTTTCTATTCTTGGATTTTTTGACCCCCTGATTTCTGGCTACTTCCTTTTTCTTTTGATCCCTTGCCGCCTTGGAAACGTTGAGACCGCTGCTGCTAAATGGGACCCGCATGTCATCCTCTATGTGCAATCAACTTTCTTTTCTTGGAGTTTTTTTGGCACCTCAAATTTGGTCACTTGCCTTTTTCTTTCGATCCCCTGTCGCCTCTCAAACGGTGATACCGCTGCTGCTAACGGGACCCGCATGTCATCCTCTATGTACTATAAAACTTTCTTTTCTGGATTATTTTTGGCACCTCAAATTTGGTCACTTGCCTTTTCTTTCGATCCTCAGCCTCTCAAACGGTGATACCGCTCGCTAACTGGGACCCGCATGTCATCCTCTATGTACTATAAAACTTTCTTTTCTGGATTATTTTTGGCACCTCATATTTGGTCACTTACCTTTTTCTTTCGATCCCCGCCTCTCAAACGGTGATACCGCTGCTGCTAAATGGGACCCGCATGTCATCCTCTATGTACTATAAAACTTTCTTTTCTTGGATTATTTTTGGCACCTCATATTTGGTCACTTGCCTTTTTCTTTTGATCCCCGCCGCCTCTCAAACGGTGATACCGCTGCTGCTAAATGGGACCCGCATGTCATCCTCTATGTACTATAAAACTTTCTTTTCTTGGATTTTTTGGCACCTCATATTTGGTCACTTGACTTTTTCTTTTGATCCCCTCGCGCCTCTCAAACGTTGATACCGTTGCTAAATGGGACCCGCATGTCATCCTCTATGTACTATAAAACTTTCTTTTCTTGGATTTTTTTGGCACCTCATATTTGGTCACTTGACTTTTTCTTTCGATCCCCTGCTCTCTCTCAAACGGTGATACCGCTGCTGCTAAATGGGACCCGCATGTCATCCTCTATGTACTATAAAACTTTCTTTTCTTGGATTTTTTTGGCACCTCATATTTCGTCACTTGACTTTTTCTTTCGATCACCTGCTGCCTCTCAAACGCTGATACCGCTGTCGCTAAATGGGACCCGCATGTCATCCTCTATGTACTATAAAACTTTCTTTTCTTGAATTATTTTTGGCTCCTCATATTTTTTCACTTGCCTTTTCTTTCGATCCCCGCCGCCTCTCAAACGGTGATACCGCTGCTGCTAAATGGGACCCGCATGTCATCCTCTATGTACTATAAAACTTTCTTTTCTTGAATTATTTTTGGCTCCTGATATTTTTTCACTTGCCTTTTCTTTCGATCTCATGCCACGTTTGAAACGTTGAGGAACCTGCAGGCTCATGGGACCCGCATGTCATCCTCTATGTACTATAAAAGTTCATTTTCTTGGTTTTTTTTTCACCATCTGATTTTTGGCAATTTCTTTTTTCTTTTGATCCCCTGCCGCCTCTCAAACGGATACGCTGCTAAATGGGACCCGCATGTCATCCTCTATGTACTATAAAACTTTCTTTTCTTGAATTATTTTTGGCTCCTCATATTTGGTCACTTGCCTTTTTCTTTCGATCTCATGCCAAGTTTGAAACGTTGAGGAACCTGCTGGCTCATGGGACCCGCATGTCATCCTCCTCTATGTACTATAAAAGTTTATTTTCTTTATTTTTTTCACCCTCTGATTTTTGGCTATTTCCTTTTTCTTTTGATCCCCTGCCGCCTTGGAAACGTATGGTGCTGGACTCATGGGACCCGCATGTCATCCTCTATGTACAATCAACTTTCTTTTTCTTTTGATCTCAAGCCGCATTTGAAACGCTGAGACCTGCTGCTAAATGGGACCCGCATGTCATCCTCTACGTACAATAAAGTTTCTTTTCTTGGATTATCTTTGGCTCCTGATATTTTGTCACTTGCCTTTTTCTTTCGATCTCATGCCGCCTTTGAAACGTTGAGTAAGCTGCTGGCTCATGGGTCCCGCATGTCATCCTCTACGAACAATAAAAGTTTCCTTTCTTGGAGTTATTTTTTACCCCTAATTTCTGGCTATTTGCCTTTTTCTTTTGATCTCCTGCCCCCTGAAACGATGAGGACGTTGGCAGGTCGGTCCCACATGTCATCCTCTATGAACAATAAAAGTTTCCTTTGATGGATTTATTTTGAACCCCTCATTAATTTCTGGATATTTCCCCTGCCGCCTTGGAATCGTTGAGGATGCTGCTGCCTCATGGGTCCCGCATGTCATCCTCTCAGAACGGTAAATGTTTATTTTCTTGGATTTTGTTGACCAAACGATTTTTGGCTTATTTTTTCTTTCGATCACCTGCAGCCTTTAAAACGTTGAGGACGCCGCTGGCTCACGGGTCCCACATGTCAACCTCTATGAACAATAAACGCTGAGGATGCTGCTGCCTCATGGGTCCCGCATGTCATCCTCTCAGAACGAAAATGTTTCTTTTCTTGGATTTTTTACCAACAGATTTTTGGTTTATTTTTTCTTTCCATCCCCTGCCGCCTTTAAAACGTTGACGACGCTGTTGGCTCATGGGTCCCCGATGTCAGCCTCCCCGTACAAGAAACATATGATATCTTGATTATTTTGCAGACAATAAACAATGTATTGCGCTCTGAGCTATTTCAAACGGATAATTAAATCTTTATTTTTACATAAACAAACTTATATGTTGAATCTCCTTGTTTTTTTGTCTTTGCGAAGCATAGGACTTTCCTGTTTTTTTAGAAAATTCGGAACTTTCCTGTTTTGGAGTGGGCTGAAATTGTACGAGTCAAAAGGCCAAGCAGGATAGTTCGAAAGCCCAGATGTCCAGATGCAGCCCAATTGAAATCTTTCTTCTTGGATTTTTTTCACCCCCGATTTCTGGCTACTTCATTTTTCTTTTGGTCCTGTGCCGCCTTGGAAACGTTGAGACCGCTGCTGCAAAATGGGACCCATGTCATCCTCTACGTACAATAAAATTTCTTTTCTTGGATTATTTTTGGCTCTGATATTTGGTCACTTGCCTTTTTCTTTCGATCCCGTGCAGCCTCTCAAACGGTGATACCGCTGCTGCAAAATGGGACCCGCATGTCATCCTCTACGTACAATAAACTTTCTTTTCTTGGATTATTTTTGCCTCGATATTTGGTCACTTGCCTTTTTTCTTTCGATCTCATGCCACGTTTGAAACTTTGAGGAACCTGCTGGCTCGTGGGACCCGCATGTCATCCTCTATGTGCTATAAAAGTTTATTTTCTATGGTTTTTTTCACTCTCTGATTTTTGTCTATTTCCTTTTTTCTTTTGATGCCCTGCCGCCTTGGAAACGTTGAGTAAGCTGCTTACACATGGGACCCGCATGTCATCCTCTATGTACAATCAAGTTTCTTTTCTTGAATTATTTTTGGCTCCTGATATTTCGTCACTTGCCTTTTTCTTTCGATCTCATGCCACGTTTGAAACGTTGAGGAACCTGCTGGCTCATGGGACCCGCATGTCATCCTCTATGTGCTATAAAACTTTCCTTTGTTGGATTTTTTTTCACCCTCTGATTTTTGGCTTGCCTTTTTCTTTTGATCCCCTGCCCCCTTTGAAACGTTGAGTAAGCTGCTGGCTCAAGGGACCCGCATGTCATCCACTATGTACTATAAAACTTTCTTTTCTTGGATTTTTTTGGCACCTCATATTTGGTCACTTGCCTTTTTCTTTCGATCGCCTGCCGCATCTCAAACGTTGATACAGCTGCTGCTATATGGGACCCGCATGTCATCCTCTATGTACATTCAAGTTTCTTTTCTTGGACTATTTTTGGCTCTTGATATTTGGTCACTTGCCTTTTTCTTTCGATCTCATGCCACGTTTGAAACGTTGAGGAACCTGCTGCTAAATGGGACCCTCATGTCATCCTCTATGTCCATCAACTTTCTTTTCTTGGATTATTTTGAGCCCCTAATTTCTAGCTACTTTCTTTTTCTTTTGATCTCAAGACGCATTTGAAACATTGAGACCGCTGCTGCAAAATGGGACCCGCATGTCATCCTCTATGTACAATAAATCTTGGATTATTTTTGGCTCCTGATATTTGGTCACTTGCCTTTTTCTTTTGATCACCTGCCGCCTTTGAAACGTTGAGGATTCTGCTGGCTCATGGGTCCCGCATGTCATCCTCTACGAACAATAAAAGTTTCCTTTCTTGGAGTTATTTTTTACCCCTAATTTCTGGATATTTGCCTTTTTCTTTTGATCCCCTGCCCCCTTTGAAACGATGAGGACGCTGTTGGCAGGTCGGTCCCACATGTCATCCTCTATGAACAATAAAAGTTTCCTTTGGTGGATTTATTTTTGACCCCTAATTAATTTCTGGTTATTTCCTTTTTTTCTTTTGATCCCCTGCCGCCTCTCAAACGGTGATACCGCTGATGCTAAATGGGACCCGCATGTCATCCTCTATGTACTATAAAACTTTCTTTTCTTGGATTTTTTTGGCACCTCATATTTGGTCACTTGCCTTTTTCTTTCGATCGCCTGCCGCCTCTCAAACGTTGATACAGCTGCTGCTAAATGGGACCCGCATGTCATCCTCTATGTACAATAAAGTTTCTTTTCTTGGATTATCTTTGGCTCCTGATATTTGGTCACTTGCCTTTTTCTTTCGATCTCATGCCGACTTTGAAACGTTGAGGCTGCTGGCTCATGGGTGCCGCATGTCATCCTCTATGAACAATAAAAGTTGGGGATGTCTATTTGTCAGCTGACTGATTTTCAATTCAGCGTAAGTCAGTTTTTCTTCAAATTATAAGACGGCACATGGCATAGGCAAAAATCAGTCAAGCCCATAAAAAAAGAATTTTACCAAGCCTTGTATGTGGGCTAAATCCCTATAATTAGCAACAGACAAACAAGTTGCAAACAGAAAAAAAATCCATAATACATGATTTAAAGACCTTAAAACGTTGTTTGGCGAAAATTACATGTTTTGTATTATGTAAACATAGTTGTAATGGACTGTAAACTGTGAGATGGGGAAACTGAAAGAAAATCGTCTACATGATTTGAAAGTAAAATTACAGACTTGTTTGCCTAATTTTACATGTTCCAAATCATGTAAATACCAGTGTAATGGACTGTAATTCGTCATATACAAATTTACACAAAAAGTTCAGTAAATATCTATCCGCTGACTTAGTCATGCACGCGTTTTACATCCAAAACCTCCCCACACAAACGTGTGCAGCTATAGCAGATGGCTAAGTACGGTACACAGTGGCTCAGAGAAACACGTGCAAGTCCACAATCGCGATGCCTAATTGGTTGGACAGAAATTCGACTGATGGCCAAAAAAGAATAAGTCGACTGTTTCTTAGCAAATCCTAAAAGTTTCCTTTGTTGGATTTATTTTTTACCCTCTGATTTTCGGCTATTTCCTTTTTCTTTTGATCCCCTGCCGCCTTAGAATAGTTGAGGATGCTGCTGCCTCATGGGTCCCGCATGTCATCCCCTCAGAAAGGTAATTGTTTCTTTTCTTGGTTTTGTTTACCAACTGATTTTTGGCTTATTTTTTCTTTCGATCTCCTGCCGCCTTGAAAACGTTGACGACGCTGCTGGCTCATGGGTCCCCAATGTCAGCCTCCCCGTACTGCAAATCCTCTTTATGCAAAGGTTGAGGATGCTGCTGCCTCAAGGGTCCCGCATGTCATCCTCTTAGAACGATAAATGTTTATTTTCTTGGATTTTTACCAACTGATTTTTGGTTTATTTTTTCTTTCGATCCCCTGCCGCCTTTAAAACGTTGACGACGCTGCTGGCTCATGGGTCCCTGATGTCAGCCTCCCCGTACAAGAAACATGTGATATCTTGATTATTTTGCAGACAATAAACAGTGTATTTCGCTCTGAGCTATTTCAAAGGGATAAATTAAATCTTTGTTTTTACATAAACAAACTTATATGTTGAATCTCCTTGTTTTTTGTTTTTGCCAAGCATAGGACTTTCCTGTTTTGGAGTGGGCTTAAATTGTACGAGTCAAAAGGCTTCCAGCACGATAGTTCGAAGGCCCAGATGTCCAGATGCAGCCCAATTGAAATCTTTCTTTTCATGGATTTTTTGACACCCTGATTTCTGGCTACTTCCTTTTTCTTTTGATCCTGTGCCGCCTGGAAACTATGAGACCGCTATTGCAAAATGGGACCCACATGTCATCCTCTATGTACAATAAAAGTTTCTTTTCGTGGATTATTTTTGGCTCCTGATATTTGGTCACTTGCCTTTTTTCTTTCGATCCCGTGCAAAATGGGACCCGCATGTCGTCCTCTATTTACAAAAGAAGTTTCCTTTCTTGGAGTTATTTTTTACCCTAATTTGTGGCTACTTCATTTTTTTTTGATTCCCTGCCGCCTTTGAAACGTTGAGGACTCTGCTGGCTCATGGGCCCCACATGTCAGCCTCTGTGAACAATAAACCTTTCCTCTGTGAACACTAGCATTGACGAACTGAATGTGAACATGCGTTACAGGCTTTTTTTAGTAAATTTTGTCAACCAATTGCTAGCTTCTGTAAATATCACTAGTAGTACATACATCGCGAAAGCATTAGAATATTAGACCATGTTCACAAGAATAACATCAAGTCTGAACTACATTAACAGAGTGATAAAATATATTGTTCAGACCAGTACAAAATATAGGGAGTTAAACTAACACTATGCAGAAATTGGCCCTTCTCTTGCATATATCCCTCTAGCAAAGGGATCAACCACTGACAAGTCATGTACCAACCAGCTAAGAACACCGTCCGAGCTGAACTTATCTAAGGATGGTAAATATCCAAACTGAAAATCAACATCTCTATAAGCGGTGTTCTTCAGGTCTAGCTGCTTGAACTGGGTATCCCACCAGATCTCCTTGTGATGATATCTTACACCAAAATTCATTACTTTGAGCATTCTAGTGTTCTGTATAAAGAACCTGGAGACAATAACATCATTTCTCCTTCCTCGGTAGTCAGAAATCGAAATTTCTTTGAGGTGGAGATCAAGGCATTCAATGGGACAGGCTGGCTCATTATGCAGCACATGAACCTTATTGCCGGTTCTATAAAACTGCAAAGAAGTCAAATTAAGTAGTCAGTACAATAACAAAGTACTTCATAGCTATCAACTAATGAATATCTCAGGTGAGTTGAATCATGTGTTAATTGAGGACCGTGGAACAACATAATCCCCTGACACGTTCCAATTTGATAGATGCACTTTTTTACATCTGTTATTGTCATTGTAAAGTTGGGGAAAGGTTACCAACATGGGAAACTCCAATCCGCAACTAGTTGCGGGTGCACCCCATTTTTCTTTTGACACTTCCAAGTTTCCAAAAAAAATGTAAACTAAAAGTCTGGACATACATTGTGTTCTATCATGTGCTTCTGTGAAGTTTCATCCAAAAATATGATAATATGTGATCTACACAAAAAAAGAACAAATGATGTGTAAATAGTAAGTCACACTATTTACATATGTCTTCTCTTTTTTACACAGATCACATATTATCATGTGTTTATATGAAACTTCACAGATGCACAAGATACAACACATTGTATGACAAGAAGTTTAGTTTTGAACCAACATAATATAACTCCATTGTGGATGTTCTTCTAGTACAATTGTTCAACTGATCTAGGCTAATAAGTAATAACAGGTTAACTCCATGTAACTCTACAGTTTTTGCTCATAGTGGTAAACAGTTAACAACAACGAATTTACCTGGATATATAGCTTCTCCGTGCAGGGAAAGCATCTAAGAAATGCAAGTAGTTGATCCAGACGAGGGCCGTCAGATTTTAGAACCAAGTTCTTCACTGTGCACAGAGAATTTTCCAAGCTTATGGGCATCATCCTCTACAGGACAATGGTACATATGTCAAAAAAAATAACAAAAATGTGAGTTAATTCAACAAGAAGAAGGCTGTTCTACCAAAAAGTTTATGCGTCCAATAACAAGTTGGCAGCCAGGGTACGACGCAAAGCCCAACACCATCAACTTTGGTGCGTTGGCGACCTGGATTAGTAGTGGAACATCATCAACGCATATGACCAATCTCTCGAGGCAAGATGCATCCATAATTTGCACCGTGTCTAACTGAATAAGTTCGGTGGTGTTGCGTTTCCAATAGCTAGCCACACTAATTGTACGAAGATTTGGCATTTGAATGTTGAGTTGGGTGAACCCGTGGACCCCCTCAAGGTGAAGTGCCTCGAGCACAATACAGCGGGTGAACAGGCGGTCGATGTTCGTCGCCTTACAGATGTAGACGTCATAGAGCAAGAGCCTTTTGAGTTGGGGGAAAAGAAGCATGGAGTTGGCATGAATCTCGGGCAAATAGCAAGTAGAAATGCTGACAATGCGCAGCGTGGGCGCGCAGCGGAACGCGGACAGCGGGAAGGAGCGCATCACAGTTCCAGCATCGAATCTGAGGTTCTCGACGCAAGATAGGGTGCTGGACCGGAACCAGCTGTCGAGCGTGGTGTCGACCTTGCAAGTGGTTCTGAAGGGGTCGATTGACACGCTTCTGGCGGGGCCAGGGTGAGCGGCGAGGATACTGGAGACCGCGGCGATGCGTTTGTGGTTTTGCTTGGCGAGTTCGTCGTCGATCTCGAGGTTAAGTGGGACGGAGTGCCAGAGGTGGCGCCACCGTTTGGAGACCAAGGTTGTGCTTACAGCGGATACAGTGGGCAGGTGGGAGATGATGATGTGGAGAATCTGGTCCGGTAGGCGGCTGATGAGGTCGTTGTCGCCGACGAGGAGGTTAAGTGGGACGGAGCGCCAGAGGTGGCGCCACCGTTTGGAGAGCAATGTTGTCCTTACAGCGGATATCATGGGCAGGAGGGAGATGATGATGTGCAGCATCTCGTCGGGGAGGCGGCTGATGAGGTCGAGGCTCGACGGAGGCTCTTCCCGATCTGGCTCGACCCGCCTTCGGGAGTTGAGCGGCTCCGCCTCCATCTGACACGGCGGCGACACACGCAACGCCGCAGTCGTCTGCTGGACAGGGGAATAGGCGCAGCGGCGGTGGTGAGGACAGAAAGGTACTCGGCGGTGGATTTAGGTGGATGGCGGATGCAAGTGCGCTGGGGGTTTTTGGAGGAGACGGCAAGCGCTATGCAAGGAACTATTGCGGCGGGCGGCCAGCCGGGGTGCCTGAGGAGAGAAAGGTATACTACTAATGATGCGGTGCGGCGTTTGCGTCTCCCTTCCCCACGCGTGCAGCCTTCACATTTCACAAGACGTGCGAGTTTTTCAACAGAGATTATCAAGTGGAGAGACTTTCCCAATGCAATTGTCTCTCCACTTGATAATCACTCTTGAAAACACCGAGAAGATGGCGGTGAAGAAGACGGAGAGGCAAGGAAAAAAACAATATGAATTGAAATCAAATATAATACGGGCGTTCCTTCTCTCTCTGGTCTCTGCTGCACTTACTGCACCTGTGGTGCAGGCGTGTGACCCGAGAAGAAGCTAATGTACTGTATAGCCGTCCCTTGCACGCCGTGTAGCTGTATTTTGTCTCGTCAAATCAGCTCGGGACAGTTTCAGCAGAGAAAACATCATTTTTTCTTGCCATCATCATAATAGGCGAACATTTACCACGGGCACACGGTAGTGCACATCCAACTTGTACTACTCAATCCTCCATATGCTGCACAAACCACCACTTTAACTTTTTCTTCGCAGTTTTCATGATTTTTAGCAGTTTCCACCATGTGGTGGTCTAATCTGTTGCAATTTTTACCACTTGGTCATCTGATCAGTTATTTTGTCATGTCGATAGCAAAATCAACAAGTGGATGCCAACTTTTTTGAAGGGCTACTCTCTAAAACACAGTTTGCATTATGGCATGTTTGGTATTTTCCCTAGGTAGTACTACATCCTAAAAAAAATTGACTACATGCTTTTATTTGCCTATTTTAAGCACCTTTTACCATGATTTCAAATTTAGGTCAAACTCACGGGGGCCATAGGATGCACGGCATTTATTTGGCAATTGTTTCAGTATGGCCAACTAGTTAGGCCTCCTTTGGTTCATAGGAAATGGAAAGTATAGGAAAAGGAAAATCATAGAATTGGGATGTCATGTCTACTTCAATCCTATGGGAATCGTGCTCCTTTGATTCATATGATTGTCATAGGAATTATGTTGGATTCGGTTCTTATGGGAAAAATTCCTATACAAGTCATTTGATTCATAGGAACTATTCATATAGGAATCTTGTAGTGCAAATCTTATAGGAAAAAACCATTAGCTAATACCTCATGGAAAAGTTCCTTTGCCACAATCAAAGACACATCATGTTCCTATAGGATTCAACTTGGCATAACATTCCAATCATGCACCTTTCATATTCCTACGCCCTCCATATTCCTTTGAATAAAAGGAGCCCGAAGTTTATTTGATTGTAGCAAAGGAATTTTCCATGTATCGACAGTTTGACATGGTATTTTAATAACCAATCAAGAAGGCATGCAAACGTACTTAAAAACACACATGGTGCCAAAATCGGTGAAAGGGAATATTCTCAAGAACATAGGTAGGTCATGTTTGGCATTGTTCCTAGGTATTTCATCACAAATGATGAATCCATGATAAATTACTAACATTCGGAAGTTTGCCATGGTTCTAGCATTAACCAACTCACCTCTCACTTCGGAAGAGAGCCATGCGAACTCCAAGATGGATTCTGTCAAAAAAAAAACTCCAACATGCATGGTGCCAAAATCTGGTAAGTTCTTCTAAAAAATATTTTGGTGTGCCATGTTTGGTATTTTGATATATATGTAGATTACTTACATCACAAACAACTACTCAATGCTTTCGTTTGCCATATGGGTGTTACGTACTTGGATGCAACGCATATGTTTGGTCATTTTTTGGGGGGTACCACACATTTAGTGCACATCACGTATATATAGTTTCCCCTTTTTTAATTGTACTTCGTGTACTTCGCGTTGAAATTTCAAATTATATGGAAATGAGCCCAGAACTAATTTAATATATGGTCACAAACCGAAATAATTCGTGAAATTTTGAAATGTCCATCCTACCATATCAACCACATGAAAAAATTGCATTGGCGGCAATCTGCCACTACAAATTTTAACCATTTCACGCAAAACACTCATGTAGTAATTTGTTCCCTTCTAGCACTTCATAAATCTCCCCGGTCTTGTTTGAAAAGGAGCCCCCGTCCGAAGAGTCCCTGTTTATAACTAAAACTAATTATTTCAGTACCGCATAAATTGCAATTACCATTAGATAAACAAGATTAAGATAGAGCATGTACCACCTGTCAATTACCGGTTCGCAATCTCCATATGCTCGCAATGATCGGTTCCACATTATACTTGGTCGAATTCAATTAAACATACAAGTACATCATGCCGAAGTTTTGTTCTAGGACATGGACACGTTCAAACTAATCACGGTAATAGATGATACAACATCGCACACATAAATAGACGACATGTCTAAAATCATACATTTTTTGAACACAGAAATGTCCCGAAGGACCTCGCGACACTGCTTTTATATTATGATGACGGTGGGATTACAGACTGCAAGCTAGGAGGACCCTCCAAGTAAAAGGAAACTACAGACAAGACATCCAAAAGTACAAAAAGAACTCTAGTTCTAGAAAAGGAAACTCCATCCGGTCCTTCTCCACCGAGCTCAGATTAGCCTCAAAGCGTGATCATCTTCTCCATCGAGACCGGCAAGATCAACCACCTACCGTCTCGTTGGCGCATGCGGGCACGTCGCCTCATGTTGAAAGTATTCGAGCAAGTCGCCGCTCATGTCGCAACCATCGTTGCTGCAATCCACCTTAAACAAGGAGGCAAATCTACTTAAATCCTCATCCTCTTCGTAGATGCCATCGCAGTTCGGGCACACGAGACTGGGTAGGTTTCTTAAGCAGCTTCCGCATGCAATGTGATGTCCCTCCCCCATGCGAATGCACTGCTTAATACAAGGAAATTTACATGACTGTTGGCCCAAAGAAAAATATAGTTGGGTGGAACCTAGTGAAGAAAGTACTAACCCGTTATAGTGGACGTCGTGCGATTTGAGAGCACAAACCGCAGATGAACGTTCTTCTCACCACATTCTTTTCCATAACACATTCACGGGAAAAGTACATGCTTTCAGATGGAGGACTTTCACCTTGGAAGACGCCCTGGCATCCCGGGCACGCGCCACCGGGCAGGTTCCTAGCGCAGCTGTCGCATGCAACCTTCTTGCACGAACAGCACTGCTTAATACAAGGAAATTAACACGACTGTTAGCCCAAATTAAAATACATCTTGATGAACCTAGTGAAGAAAGTACTAACCCACCAAAATGGAGGTTGTGCGGATTGAGAGCACAAACCGTAGGTGAGCAGTCTTCTCAAATTAGCATCGTCGACAAAAGCTCGATCTAAAGCTACCAGGGGGAACCTCCATGCCCAACGATTCTAAATGGGAATATGAATTTAGAGGATGTGAAGGAGATAGGGATAGAGGGTCGTAGTCTTCGACTTGTATAGTATATATAGGGGAGGGAATTGCAGATTCCACCAAGGAACGAGATCCAGTAACTTCACTGGCGACTTGTACGTGAGTCATTCGATCAAGATCCAACGCACATGGTTGATCCAAATTTTAAACTTAAAATTAAACTCAATTTTCAAATGAAGTAAAACTTTACCAGAATACTTAAGAAAGATATATATCTTACTGTAATGTTTTCGATTTTTTTCGAGCAACTTAAAATGTGACTACAAATTCTGGATCAACTGTGTCCGTTGGATCTTGATCCGATGGCTCATGTACGTAAAGTTGCATTTTGGAGTAAGTAAAGTCACTGGCCTCAAGTTCCACCACCTCATACTTCGTATGTTGCACAAAAACACCATTTGGAAGGATATTTTGCGGTTTCCACCATGTACTGCTCCAATCTGTTGTGATTTCACCACTTAATCTTCTAATCAACCAATTATACTGGTAAATATTCTCTTACTTTGCATCTCAAACATTTCCCTGACTTTGAGTCCCTGCGCGCTAGTACACTCAATAAAGACAGAGAGAGAGGAGAGACGCTGAGGAGGACTTTGAGTTCTAGTACCTCACCTGCCCGGAATAAGTACGCTGGCAGCCTGACCTGCCCTAAGTACGTCCGGTCAAATCGATGCCTTGCCTTGCACGCCGTCTGCGCGCATCCATGTCTTCCCGATGAAATTGTCAGTCCAAAAAAATCGGAAATTTAATTCGGCTATTGGGCGGATATGCTACCTCGACCCAAAAAAACATATTTTTAATTTTCAAAAAATTCTAACAAAAAAATCCGCATGTACTTCTCGATAATCTATGTGTGTTCGTGTAGTTTCGTGAAAAGCCGATATTTTTTGTGGTTGATGTAAACAGCTTTATTTTTAGCAATAAATTTTATCTTTTTTACATAGCCCAAACGACAATTTAGTTTTTTATGGAAAGACTTTATGCGCTCTTAGCATGTGAAGATGAAAAGATTAATTTTTTGTTTGGATTTTTTTTACATTTCAAAATATATAGATGTTGCAGTTCAAACTAAAGGGAGCATACGCAACCAGGAGCCAAAACATCCTCCCCCAAAAAATATGATTTGTTTTCTATTTGCGACGCTTCCGCGATGCCTATCACATGTCTGTATAGCCGCAGCTAGCACCATCGAGCACGCCCCAATGCTCTGTGTGTTGTCTTGTCAATTCAATGGTCAAGGTAATCTGACCAAAAGATACGTCTTGGAGTACGCGTGCGCCTTATTCCTTGAAATGGAGGTAGTACTTTATATTTGGCCCAAATGTGAAAAGTGTTACTCCTCCTATTCTAGTATACCATACTACGTATTACTCAAAACAAGTTCGAAGTTATGTCAAGTATGACTAGTGCAAATAAACCCTCTGGCATTAAGAGTATGAGAAGTTCGGATCATGATGAACAAGTTAATCTTCAAAACGTACAGCTATGTCAAGTATGACTAGTGCAAATAAACCCTCTGGCATTAAGAGAAACATCAAATAGTACAAAACACCTGAAAAAAAACGAAATTACAACAAAATCCTAGAGATGCCCTTCGTCTTCAACCTCCAGACCATGTCGACGACACCATGGCCGACACTAATCCAACCCAGGAAGCCAGAATCCTAGGATAAGCAAGCTCGGAAGGTAGGTGGCCACGGAAGCTCTAGCACGTACCAATTCAGCACGCGCGAGGGCCCGCCCAGCATCTCAATCGGCACGGTGTGAAGCCAGTCCTCGTCTCGAGCTCTCTCGAAGCGTGAGAGCTCGCCGGATTCTCTGTCGAGAGCAAGAATGAAGTTTCCGAGCCCACCGAACACGTACCACTGGAAGAAACGGGCGTTGCACCCCACAAAGAGGATATCCGACCGGCCTGTGTGCGTGGCGTGGAGAGGCACGATGGCGCCGGAGGAGGTCCAAGCGTGGCCACCAGGGCCAGGCGAGAACACGCAGGTCTTGCAGATGCCGTCATGATAGATCAGGCACGTCACCCTGTAATTTGACAGACTGATGCGCGCCGCAGCGTCCTCGCCATGGAGGGCGGCGCCCAGGAACAAGCTTACGAATGTTGTGTGCGAAACAGCAGGGGGTGGAGGGACCGTCACGTACTGACCTGCCAGGGGATCGCAGACGACGAGACGTGAAGGCTGCTCGAAAGGCTTTCCGTGTTCGGTGTGGTCGAAGTCCGCAAGGAGTAGGAGGCCGCCCCGAGAGTCGGCGAGCTCCAAACTGAGGTCGCCGTTTGGCGCCCGTGGGAGGAAGTCGAGCGCGAGATTATTTGCGGCGACCCCGGCCCAACATGACGAGGAAGAGGGAACGAAGTGGGGCAGCAAGCCAGACGGCCGATAGTGACAATGGGAGAAGCTGATGTGGTAGTGGCCGGCGACTATGGAGGATGGCGCGCCGTGGCGAGCGGAGAGGACACGGAAGTCCTCCGCCGCGATGACCTTGCGCCAGCTCCTGCAGGCGAACGCGGCGCGGACGAGATCCAGAGGCGAGGTGAGGCGCAGGAACACCAGCCCGAGAAGTTCATCCGGGATGGCGTCACCCTTGTCCTCCTGCCCGGACTTCCTCTGAGCATTCTTCCAGCGGGGGCGGCTGTGCCCCATCTCCGGCTGGACCTAGCTCGCGTACGGGGGCGAGGTGTGCTGTAGGGAGGAAGCTAGGGAAGTAGCGAGGCGGCCGGCTTGGTAGAGACTAGAGGAGTTAAGGAGGAGACTTATGTACTGAAAAAGTTCCGTGGAATCAAATTCCTATATTGGTTAATTACATGCAAGGATGAGCAGAGTAGTTGGTTGTGTAATTGAAACGAGATTACGAGCTTGATCCCCACACACGAACCACATCGTAAAGCTTCATGAAAGAAAAATAGGAAAACAACAAAATTGTGTGGCACAACAGTTGCTTTCTCCAAGTTCCTATAGAGGGAGTACTATGTACATATTCAAACTAGACAAATCATGTATCTACCCCCTAACCCCTAAAACTCAGTCTTATGAAATCTAGCATAAAGAGATCGAAGTCGTTTTGGGTTTCAAACATGGAAATTTCAAGAACATCCCAAAAGCTTCATTTTAGAGTGACTAAGAAGGATCCATGCTTACCTTTTCATTTTCATGTTTTAAACTTGTTTAAATCATGGTCAAACCTAGGATTTGACCAAGATTCAAATGGGCCTAAAAAATCAGAAAAAATCAAAAGAATGAACAACCAAAGCACATATATAGCATTCTTATGTCATATATAAACCTAGGATTTGACCAAGATATGATTCAAATGCGCAGAAAATTAAAAAAAATCAGAAAAATGAAAAACCAAAGTACATAGTCTTCTTATGTCATATAGTAAGCATATTCAAGTTGATAAACAAAAGGTTTGGACATATTCAAACCATACAAATCATGTATCTATATATACCCCCTAACCCTAAACTTTGTCTTATGAAGCATGAAGAGAGAAGTGGTTTTGGGTTTCAAACATGGAAATTTCAAAAACCTCCCAAAAACTTCATTTTAGAGTGACTGAGAAGGTTACATGCTTCCCTTTTCATTTTCATGTTTTAAACTTGTTTAAATTAGCTTGGTCAAACCTAGGATTTCATGAAGATACAAATGGGTGGGCACAATGTTCAAAAAAATCAGAAAAATGAAAAACCAAATCACATAGTCTTCTTATGTCATATCGTAAGCAATCAAGTTGATAAACAAGGTCTAGATATATCCAAACCAGACAAATCATGTATCTACCCCCTTTCGATCTTATGAAGTCTAGCATGAAGGGAAGTCGTTTTGGGTTTCAAACATTGAAATTTCAAGAACATCCCAAAAGCTTCATTTTAGAGTGACTAAGAAGGATACAGACTTCCCTTTTCATTTTCATGTTTTAAACTTGTTTAAATCTTGGTCAAACCAATGATTTGACCAAGATTCAAATGGCCCTAAAAATTCAGAAAAAAATCAAAAGAATGAAAAACCAAAGCACATAGCATTCTTAGATATGTCATATGTATAGTAAGCATTCAAGTTGATAAACAAGGTCTAGACATATATATTCAAACCAGAAAAATCATGTATATATCTACCCCTAAAATCCTATATAATTAAACTCAGTCAATCATGAAGAGAAGTGGTTTTGGGTTTCAAACATGGAAATTTCAAGAACCTCCCAAAAGCTTCATTTTAGAGTGACTAAGAAGGATCCAGGCTTACTTATTCGTTTTCACGTGTTAAACTTGTCTAAATCTTGGTCAAACCTAGGATTTGACCAAGATATGATTCAAATGTGCAGAAAATTAAAAAAAAAATCAGAAAAATGAAAAACCAAAGTACATAGTCTTCTTATGTCATATAGTAAGCATATTCAAGTTGATAAACAAGGTTTGGACATATTCAAACCATACAAATCATGTATCTATACCCCTAACCCTAAACTTTGTCTTATGAAGTCAAGCATGAAGAGAAGTGGTTTTGGGTTTCAAACATGGAAATTTCAAAAACCTCCCAAAAACTTCATTTTAGAGTGACTGAGAAGGTTACATGTTTCCCTTTTCGTTTTCATGTTTTAAACTTGTTTAAATTATCTTGGTAAAACCTAGGATTTCATGAAGATACAAATGGGTGGGCACAATATTCAAAAAAATCAGAAAATTGAAAAACCAAATCACATTGTCTTCTTATGTCATATCGTAAGCATTCAAGTTGATAAATTAACAAGGTCTAGATATATCCAAACCAGACAAATCATGTATCTACCCCCTGTCGATCTTATGAAGTCTAGCATGAAGGGAAGTCGTTTTCGGTTTCAAACATGGAAATTTCAAGAACATCCCAAAAGCTTCCATTTTAGAGTTACTAAAAGAAGGATATACAGACTTCCCTTTTTCATTTTCATGTTTTAAACTTGTTTAAATCCTTGTCAAACCAAAGATTTTGACCAAGATTCAAATGGGCATAAAAATTTAGAAAAAAAATCAAAAGAGAATGAAAAACCAAAGCACATAGCATTCTTATATATGTCATATGTATAGTAAGCATTCAAGTTGATAAACCAGGTCTAGACATATTCAAACCAGAAAAATCATGTATATATCTACCCCTAAAACCCTAAACTCTTTCTTATGAAGTCAATCATGAAGAGAAGTGGTTTTGGGTTTCAAACATGGAAATTTCAAGAACCTCCCAAAAGATTTAATTTAGAGTGACTAATAAGGATCCATGCTTACCTTTTCATTTTCACAATTTAAACTTGTTTAAATCTTTGTCAAACATATGATTTGACCAAGATTCAAATATATGGGCATAAAATTCAAAAAAAATCAGAAAAATGAAAAACAAAAGCATATAGTCTTCTTATGTCATATAGTAAGCATTCAAGTTGATAAATTAACAAGGTTTGGACATATTCAAACCATACAAATCATGTATCTACCCCTAACCCTAAACTCGGTCGATCTTATGAAGTGTAGCATGAAGAGAGGTCGTTTTGGGTTTCAAACATGGAAATTTCAAGAACATCCCAAAATGCTTCATTTTAGAGTGACTAAGAAGGATCCAGGCTTACTTATTCGTTTTCACGTGTTAATTAAACTTGTCTAATCTTGGTCAAACCTAGGATTTGACCAAGATTCAAATGCGCAGAAAATTTAAAAAATCAGAAAAATGAAAACCAAAGTACATAGTCTTCTTATGTCATATAGTAAGCATATTCAAGTTGATAAACAAGGTTTGAACCTTGATCTGTAGTAGTGGGCAAAACCCTAGTTTAACCTATTTAATTATAGATTCGTAGGTTGATTTTTCTACATTTTTATTATTACTAACCTATTTAATTATAGATTCGTAGGTTGATTTTTCTATACCTTTTTATTATTACTATGCAGCACAAGTGTGTTTGCCCGTCGAGTGAAACTCGGAGGAAGAGGGATCACTCGGAGGAAGGAGAGAAGAAGGGAGAGAATTATGGTGTCTCCCCTTTTTCGGGTGATGATGTTGACTTTTGTGCACGGTTTGTCAGTGAGGAGAGCGAGCGAGCGAGCGAGTCGAGCGAGGCCGAGAATGAGAGAGATTTGTTTTTTTTTGTGAGAGGGACAACCGAAGGATCCAGAAGGACCCACAGACTTCCAATACGCATCCTGATGCGTCTTCTCTTGACAAAGAAGATGGCTGGGAGTTTGCGTACCTATTGCACGTGACTTGTGCTCACTGAAGTGTGGGACCTCACGCGTGGGCACCACACGTAAGTGACAGACCTGTTGGTGTAAAAACTCGGTTGATTATTATAGTGCATTAGAACAAAGTTTCCTATGGATTCAAGGGTAGGAAATCCAAGTTAACTCATTTACATGACATTATTTTTCTTATGTCATATAGTAAGCATTAAAGTTGATAAACAATGTCTAGACATATTCAAACCAGACAAATCATGTATCTATACCCCTAACCCCTAAACTCTGTCTTATGAAGTCAAGCATGTGAAGAGATGTGGTTTTGGGTTTCAAACATGGAAATTTCAAAAACTCCCAAAAGCTTCATTTTAGAGTGCCTAAGAAGGATACATGCTTCCCTTTTCATTTTCATGTTTTATAAAACTTGTTTTAATTATCTTGGTCAAACCTAGGATTTGACGAAGATACAAATGGGTGGGCAAAAAATTAAAAAAATCAGAAAAATGGAAAACCAAATCACATAGTCTTCTTATGTCATATCGTAAGCAATCAAGTTGATAAACAAGGTCTAGATATATCCAAACCAGACAAAAATGTATCTACCCCCTTTCGATCTTATGAAGTCTAGCATGAAGGGAAGTCGTTTTGGGTTTCAAACATTGAAATTTCAAGAACATCCCAAAAGCTTCATTTTAGAGTGACTAAGAAGGATACAGACTTCCCTTTTCATTTTCATGTTTTAAACTTGTTTAAATCTTGGTCAAACCAAGGATTTGACCAAGATTCAAATGGCCCTAAAAATTCAGAAAAAATCAAAAGAATGAAAAACCAAAGCACATAGCATTCTTATGTCATATGTATAGTAAGCATTCAAGTTGATAAACAAGGTCTAGACATATATATTCAAACCAGAAAAATCATGTATATATCTACCCCTAAAACCCTAATTAAACTCAGTCAATCATGAAGAGAAGTGGTTTTGGGTTTCAAACATGGAAATTTCAAGAACCTCCCAAAAGCTTCATTTTAGAGTGACTAAGAAGGATCCAGGCTTACTTATTCGTTTTCACGTGTTAAACTTGTCTAAATCTTGGTAAAACCTAGGATTTGACCAAGATATGATTCAAATGCGCAGAAAATTAAAAAAATCAGAAAAATGAAAAACCAAAGTACATAGTCTTCTTATGTCATATAGTAAGCATATTCAAGTTGATAAACAAAAGGTTTGGACATATTCAAACCATACAAATCATGTATCTATATATACCCCCTAACCCTAAACTTTGTCTTATGAAGTCAAGCATGAAGAGAGAAGTGGTTTTGGGTTTCAAACATGGAAATTTCAAAAACCTCCCAAAAACTTCATTTTAGAGTGACTGAGAAGGTTACATGCTTCCCTTTTCATTTTCATGTTTTAAACTTGTTTAAATTAGCTTGGTCAAACCTAGGATTTCATGAAGATACAAATGGGTGGGCACAATGTTCAAAAAAATCAGAAAAATGAAAAACCAAATCACATAGTCTTCTTATGTCATATCGTAAGCAATCAAGTTGATAAATTAACAAGGTCTAGATATATCCAAACCAGACAAATCATGTATCTACCCCCTGTCGATCTTATGAAGTCTAGCATGAAGGGAAGTCGTTTTCGGTTTCAAACATGGAAATTTCAAGAACATCCCAAAAGCTTCCATTTTAGAGTTACTAAAAGAAGGATATACAGACTTCCCTTTTCATTTTCATGTTTTAAACTTGTTTAAATCCTTGTCAAACCAAAGATTTTGACCAAGATTCAAATGGGCATAAAAATTTAGAAAAAAATCAAAAGAGAATGAAAAACCAAAGCACATAGCATTCTTATATATGTCATATGTATAGTAAGCATTCAAGTTGATAAACCAGGTCTAGACATATTCAAACCAGAAAAATCATGTATATATCTACCCCTAAAACCCTAAACTCTTTCTTATGAAGTCAATCATGAAGAGAAGTGGTTTTGGGTTTCAAACATGGAAATTTCAAGAACCTCCCAAAAGATTTAATTTAGAGTGACTAATAAGGATCCATGCTTACCTTTTCATTTTCACAATTTAAACTTGTTTAAATCTTTGTCAAACATATGATTTGACCAAGATTCAAATATATGGGCATAAAATTCAAAAAAAATCAGAAAAATGAAAAACAAAAGCATATAGTCTTCTTATGTCATATAGTAAGCATTCAAGTTGATAAATTAACAAGGTTTGGACATATTCAAACCATACAAATCATGTATCTACCCCTAACCCTAAACTCGGTCGATCTTATGAAGTGTAGCATGAAGAGAGGTCGTTTTGGGTTTCAAACATGGAAATTTCAAGAACATCCCAAAATGCTTCATTTTAGAGTGACTAAGAAGGATCCAGGCTTACTTATTCGTTTTCACGTGTTAATTAAACTTGTCTAATCTTGGTCAAACCTAGGATTTGACCAAGATTCAAATGCGCAGAAAATTTAAAAAATCAGAAAAATGAAAACCAAAGTACATAGTCTTCTTATGTCATATAGTAAGCATATTCAAGTTGATAAACAAGGTTTGAACCTTGATCTGTAGTAGTGGGCAAAACCCTAGTTTAACCTATTTAATTATAGATTCGTAGGTTGATTTTTCTACATTTTTATTATTACTAACCTATTTAATTATAGATTCGTAGGTTGATTTTTCTATACCTTTTTATTATTACTATGCAGCACAAGTGTGTTTGCCCGTCGAGTGAAACTCGGAGGAAGAGGGATCACTCGGAGGAAGGAGAGAAGAAGGGAGAGAATTATGGTGTCTCCCCTTTTTCGGGTGATGATGTTGACTTTTGTGCACGGTTTGTCAGTGCGCAGGAGCAGCGAGCGAGCGAGCGAGTCGAGCGAGGCCGAGAATGAGAGAGATTTTTTTTTGTGAGAGGGACAACCGAAGGATCCAGAAGGACCCACAGACTTCCAATACGCATCCTGATGCGTCTTCTCTTGACAAAGAAGATGGCTGGGAGTTTGCGTACCTATTGCACGTGACTTGTGCTCACTGAAGTGTGGGACCTCACGCGTGGGCACCACACGTAAGTGACAGACCTGTTGGTGTAAAAACTCGGTTGATTATTATAGTGCATTAGAACAAAGTTTCCTATGGATTCAAGGGTAGGAAATCCAAGTTAACTCATTTACATGACATTATTTTTCTTATGTCATATAGTAAGCATTAAAGTTGATAAACAATGTCTAGACATATTCAAACCAGACAAATCATGTATCTATACCCCTAACCCCTAAACTCTGTCTTATGAAGTCAAGCATGTGAAGAGATGTGGTTTTGGGTTTCAAACATGGAAATTTCAAAAAACTCCCAAAAGCTTCATTTTAGAGTGCCTAAGAAGGATACATGCTTCCCTTTTCATTTTCATGTTTTATAAAACTTGTTTTAATTATCTTGGTCAAACCTAGGATTTGACGAAGATACAAATGGGTGGGCAAAAAATTAAAAAAATCAGAAAAATGGAAAACCAAATCACATAGTCTTCTTATGTCATATCGTAAGCAATCAAGTTGATAAACAAGGTCTAGATATATCCAAACCAGACAAATCGTGTATCTACCCCCTTTCGATCTTATGAAGTCTAGCATGAAGGGAAGTCGTTTTGGGTTTCAAACATTGAAATTTCAAGAACATCCCAAAAGCTTCATTTTAGAGTGACTAAGAAGGATACAGACTTCCCTTTTCATTTTCATGTTTTAAACTTGTTTAAATCTTGGTCAAACCAAGGATTTGACCAAGATTCAAATGGCCCTAAAAATTCAGAAAAAATCAAAAGAATGAAAAACCAAAGCACATAGCATTCTTATGTCATATGTATAGTAAGCATTCAAGTTGATAAACAAGGTCTAGACATATATATTCAAACCAGAAAAATCATGTATATATCTACCCCTAAAACCCTAATTAAACTCAGTCAATCATGAAGAGAAGTGGTTTTGGGTTTCAAACATGGAAATTTCAAGAACCTCCCAAAAGCTTCATTTTAGAGTGACTAAGAAGGATCCAGGCTTACTTATTCGTTTTCACGTGTTAAACTTGTCTAAATCTTGGTAAAACCTAGGATTTGACCAAGATATGATTCAAATGCGCAGAAAATTAAAAAAATCAGAAAAATGAAAAACCAAAGTACATAGTCTTCTTATGTCATATAGTAAGCATATTCAAGTTGATAAACAAAAGGTTTGGACATATTCAAACCATACAAATCATGTATCTATATATACCCCCTAACCCTAAACTTTGTCTTATGAAGTCAAGCATGAAGAGAGAAGTGGTTTTGGGTTTCAAACATGGAAATTTCAAAAACCTCCCAAAAACTTCATTTTAGAGTGACTGAGAAGGTTACATGCTTCCCTTTTCATTTTCATGTTTTAAACTTGTTTAAATTAGCTTGGTCAAACCTAGGATTTCATGAAGATACAAATGGGTGGGCACAATGTTCAAAAAAATCAGAAAAATGAAAAACCAAATCACATAGTCTTCTTATGTCATATCGTAAGCAATCAAGTTGATAAACAAGGTCTAGATATATCCAAACCAGACAAATCATGTATCTACCCCCTTTCGATCTTATGAAGTCTAGCATGAAGGGAAGTCGTTTTGGGTTTCAAACATTGAAATTTCAAGAACATCCCAAAAGCTTCATTTTAGAGTGACTAAGAAGGATACAGACTTCCCTTTTCATTTTCATGTTTTAAACTTGTTTAAATCTTGGTCAAACCAATGATTTGACCAAGATTCAAATGGCCCTAAAAATTCAGAAAAAAATCAAAAGAATGAAAAACCAAAGCACATAGCATTCTTAGATATGTCATATGTATAGTAAGCATTCAAGTTGATAAACAAGGTCTAGACATATATATTCAAACCAGAAAAATCATGTATATATCTACCCCTAAAATCCTATATAATTAAACTCAGTCAATCATGAAGAGAAGTGGTTTTGGGTTTCAAACATGGAAATTTCAAGAACCTCCCAAAAGCTTCATTTTAGAGTGACTAAGAAGGATCCAGGCTTACTTATTCGTTTTCACGTGTTAAACTTGTCTAAATCTTGGTCAAACCTAGGATTTGACCAAGATATGATTCAAATGTGCAGAAAATTAAAAAAATCAGAAAAATGAAAAACCAAAGTACATAGTCTTCTTATGTCATATAGTAAGCATATTCAAGTTGATAAACAAGGTTTGGACATATTCAAACCATACAAATCATGTATCTATACCCCCTAACCCTAAACTTTGTCTTATGAAGTCAAGCATGAAGAGAAGTGGTTTTGGGTTTCAAACATGGAAATTTCAAAAACCTCCCAAAAACTTCATTTTAGAGTGACTGAGAAGGTTACATGTTTCCCTTTTCGTTTTCATGTTTTAAACTTGTTTAAATTATCTTGGTAAAACCTAGGATTTCATGAAGATACAAATGGGTGGGCACAATATTCAAAAAAATCAGAAAATTGAAAAACCAAATCACATTGTCTTCTTATGTCATATCGTAAGCATTCAAGTTGATAAATTAACAAGGTCTAGATATATCCAAACCAGACAAATCATGTATCTACCCCCTGTCGATCTTATGAAGTCTAGCATGAAGGGAAGTCGTTTTCGGTTTCAAACATGGAAATTTCAAGAACATCCCAAAAGCTTCCATTTTAGAGTTACTAAAAGAAGGATATACAGACTTCCCTTTTTCATTTTCATGTTTTAAACTTGTTTAAATCCTTGTCAAACCAAAGATTTTGACCAAGATTCAAATGGGCATAAAAATTTAGAAAAAAAATCAAAAGAGAATGAAAAACCAAAGCACATAGCATTCTTATATATGTCATATGTATAGTAAGCATTCAAGTTGATAAACCAGGTCTAGACATATTCAAACCAGAAAAATCATGTATATATCTACCCCTAAAACCCTAAACTCTTTCTTATGAAGTCAATCATGAAGAGAAGTGGTTTTGGGTTTCAAACATGGAAATTTCAAGAACCTCCCAAAAGATTTAATTTAGAGTGACTAATAAGGATCCATGCTTACCTTTTCATTTTCACAATTTAAACTTGTTTAAATCTTTGTCAAACATATGATTTGACCAAGATTCAAATATATGGGCATAAAATTCAAAAAAAATCAGAAAAATGAAAAACAAAAGCATATAGTCTTCTTATGTCATATAGTAAGCATTCAAGTTGATAAATTAACAAGGTTTGGACATATTCAAACCATACAAATCATGTATCTACCCCTAACCCTAAACTCGGTCGATCTTATGAAGTGTAGCATGAAGAGAGGTCGTTTTGGGTTTCAAACATGGAAATTTCAAGAACATCCCAAAATGCTTCATTTTAGAGTGACTAAGAAGGATCCAGGCTTACTTATTCGTTTTCACGTGTTAATTAAACTTGTCTAATCTTGGTCAAACCTAGGATTTGACCAAGATTCAAATGCGCAGAAAATTTAAAAAATCAGAAAAATGAAAACCAAAGTACATAGTCTTCTTATGTCATATAGTAAGCATATTCAAGTTGATAAACAAGGTTTGAACCTTGATCTGTAGTACTGGGCAAAACCCTAGTTTAACCTATTTAATTATAGATTCGTAGGTTGATTTTTCTACATTTTTATTATTACTAACCTATTTAATTATAGATTCGTAGGTTGATTTTTCTATACCTTTTTATTATTACTATGCAGCACAAGTGTGTTTGCCCGTCGAGTGAAACTCGGAGGAAGAGGGATCACTCGGAGGAAGGAGAGAAGAAGGGAGAGAATTATGGTGTCTCCCCTTTTTCGGGTGATGATGTTGACTTTTGTGCACGGTTTGTCAGTGCGCAGGAGGTGCGAGCGAGCGAGCGAGTCGAGCGAGGCCGAGAATGAGAGAGATTTGTTTTTTTTGTGAGAGGGACAACCGAAGGATCCAGAAGGACCCACAGACTTCCAATACGCATCCTGATGCGTCTTCTCTTGACAAAGAAGATGGCTGGGAGTTTGCGTACCTATTGCACGTGACTTGTGCTCACTGAAGTGTGGGACCTCACGCGTGGGCACCACACGTAAGTGACAGACCTGTTGGTGTAAAAACTCGGTTGATTATTATAGTGCATTAGAACAAAGTTTCCTATGGATTCAAGGGTAGGAAATCCAAGTTAACTCATTTACATGACATTATTTTTCTTATGTCATATAGTAAGCATTAAAGTTGATAAACAATGTCTAGACATATTCAAACCAGACAAATCATGTATCTATACCCCTAACCCCTAAACTCTGTCTTATGAAGTCAAGCATGTGAAGAGATGTGGTTTTGGGTTTCAAACATGGAAATTTCAAAAAACTCCCAAAAGCTTCATTTTAGAGTGCCTAAGAAGGATACATGCTTCCCTTTTCATTTTCATGTTTTATAAAACTTGTTTTAATTATCTTGGTCAAACCTAGGATTTGACGAAGATACAAATGGGTGGGCAAAAAATTAAAAAAATCAGAAAAATGGAAAACCAAATCACATAGTCTTCTTATGTCATATCGTAAGCAATCAAGTTGATAAACAAGGTCTAGATATATCCAAACCAGACAAATCGTGTATCTACCCCCTTTCGATCTTATGAAGTCTAGCATGAAGGGAAGTCGTTTTGGGTTTCAAACATTGAAATTTCAAGAACATCCCAAAAGCTTCATTTTAGAGTGACTAAGAAGGATACAGACTTCCCTTTTCATTTTCATGTTTTAAACTTGTTTAAATCTTGGTCAAACCAAGGATTTGACCAAGATTCAAATGGCCCTAAAAATTCAGAAAAAAATCAAAAGAATGAAAAACCAAAGCACATAGCATTCTTATGTCATATGTATAGTAAGCATTCAAGTTGATAAACAAGGTCTAGACATATATATTCAAACCAGAAAAATCATGTATATATCTACCCCTAAAACCCTAATTAAACTCAGTCAATCATGAAGAGAAGTGGTTTTGGGTTTCAAACATGGAAATTTCAAGAACCTCCCAAAAGCTTCATTTTAGAGTGACTAAGAAGGATCCAGGCTTACTTATTCGTTTTCACGTGTTAAACTTGTCTAAATCTTGGTAAAACCTAGGATTTGACCAAGATATGATTCAAATGCGCAGAAAATTAAAAAAAATCAGAAAAATGAAAAACCAAAGTACATAGTCTTCTTATGTCATATAGTAAGCATATTCAAGTTGATAAACAAAAGGTTTGGACATATTCAAACCATACAAATCATGTATCTATATATACCCCCTAACCCTAAACTTTGTCTTATGAAGTCAAGCATGAAGAGAGAAGTGGTTTTGGGTTTCAAACATGGAAATTTCAAAAACCTCCCAAAAACTTCATTTTAGAGTGACTGAGAAGGTTACATGCTTCCCTTTTCATTTTCATGTTTTAAACTTGTTTAAATTAGCTTGGTCAAACCTAGGATTTCATGAAGATACAAATGGGTGGGCACAATGTTCAAAAAAATCAGAAAAATGAAAAACCAAATCACATAGTCTTCTTATGTCATATCGTAAGCAATCAAGTTGATAAACAAGGTCTAGATATATCCAAACCAGACAAATCATGTATCTACCCCCTTTCGATCTTATGAAGTCTAGCATGAAGGGAAGTCGTTTTGGGTTTCAAACATTGAAATTTCAAGAACATCCCAAAAGCTTCATTTTAGAGTGACTAAGAAGGATACAGACTTCCCTTTTCATTTTCATGTTTTAAACTTGTTTAAATCTTGGTCAAACCAATGATTTGACCAAGATTCAAATGGCCCTAAAAATTTAGAAAAAAAATCAAAAGAGAATGAAAAACCAAAGCACATAGCATTCTTATATATGTCATATGTATAGTAAGCATTCAAGTTGATAAACCAGGTCTAGACATATTCAAACCAGAAAAATCATGTATATATCTACCCCTAAAACCCTAAACTCTTTCTTATGAAGTCAATCATGAAGAGAAGTGGTTTTGGGTTTCAAACATGGAAATTTCAAGAACCTCCCAAAAGATTTAATTTAGAGTGACTAATAAGGATCCATGCTTACCTTTTCATTTTCACAATTTAAACTTGTTTAAATCTTTGTCAAACATATGATTTGACCAAGATTCAAATATATGGGCATAAAATTCAAAAAAAAATCAGAAAAATGAAAAACAAAAGCATATAGTCTTCTTATGTCATATAGTAAGCATTCAAGTTGATAAATTAACAAGGTTTGGACATATTCAAACCATACAAATCATGTATCTACCCCTAACCCTAAACTCGGTCGATCTTATGAAGTGTAGCATGAAGAGAGGTCGTTTTGGGTTTCAAACATGGAAATTTCAAGAACATCCCAAAATGCTTCATTTTAGAGTGACTAAGAAGGATCCAGGCTTACTTATTCGTTTTCACGTGTTAATTAAACTTGTCTAATCTTGGTCAAACCTAGGATTTGACCAAGATTCAAATGCGCAGAAAATTTAAAAAATCAGAAAAATGAAAACCAAAGTACATAGTCTTCTTATGTCATATAGTAAGCATATTCAAGTTGATAAACAAGGTTTGAACCTTGATCTGTAGTAGTGGGCAAAACCCTAGTTTAACCTATTTAATTATAGATTCGTAGGTTGATTTTTCTACATTTTTATTATTACTAACCTATTTAATTATAGATTCGTAGGTTGATTTTTCTATACCTTTTTATTATTACTATGCAGCACAAGTGTGTTTGCCCGTCGAGTGAAACTCGGAGGAAGAGGGATCACTCGGAGGAAGGAGAGAAGAAGGGAGAGAATTATGGTGTCTCCCCTTTTTCGGGTGATGATGTTGACTTTTGTGCAGGGTTTGTCAGTGAGCAGGAGGTGCGAGCGAGCGAGCGAGTCGAGCGAGGCCGAGAATGAGAGAGATTTGTTTTTTTGTGAGAGGGACAACCGAAGGATCCAGAAGGACCCACAGACTTCCAATACGCATCCTGATGCGTCTTCTCTTGACAAAGAAGATGGCTGGGAGTTTGCGTACCTATTGCACGTGACTTGTGCTCACTGAAGTGTGGGACCTCACGCGTGGGCACCACACGTAAGTGACAGACCTGTTGGTGTAAAAACTCGGTTGATTATTATAGTGCATTAGAACAAAGTTTCCTATGGATTCAAGGGTAGGAAATCCAAGTTAACTCATTTACATGACATTATTTTTCTTATGTCATATAGTAAGCATTAAAGTTGATAAACAATGTCTAGACATATTCAAACCAGACAAATCATGTATCTATACCCCTAACCCCTAAACTCTGTCTTATGAAGTCAAGCATGTGAAGAGATGTGGTTTTGGGTTTCAAACATGGAAATTTCAAAAAACTCCCAAAAGCTTCATTTTAGAGTGCCTAAGAAGGATACATGCTTCCCTTTTCATTTTCATGTTTTATAAAACTTGTTTTAATTATCTTGGTCAAACCTAGGATTTGACGAAGATACAAATGGGTGGGCAAAAAATTAAAAAAATCAGAAAAATGGAAAACCAAATCACATAGTCTTCTTATGTCATATCGTAAGCAATCAAGTTGATAAACAAGGTCTAGATATATCCAAACCAGACAAATCGTGTATCTACCCCCTTTCGATCTTATGAAGTCTAGCATGAAGGGAAGTCGTTTTGGGTTTCAAACATTGAAATTTCAAGAACATCCCAAAAGCTTCATTTTAGAGTGACTAAGAAGGATACAGACTTCCCTTTTCATTTTCATGTTTTAAACTTGTTTAAATCTTGGTCAAACCAAGGATTTGACCAAGATTCAAATGGCCCTAAAAATTCAGAAAAAATCAAAAGAATGAAAAACCAAAGCACATAGCATTCTTATGTCATATGTATAGTAAGCATTCAAGTTGATAAACAAGGTCTAGACATATATATTCAAACCAGAAAAATCATGTATATATCTACCCCTAAAACCCTAATTAAACTCAGTCAATCATGAAGAGAAGTGGTTTTGGGTTTCAAACATGGAAATTTCAAGAACCTCCCAAAAGCTTCATTTTAGAGTGACTAAGAAGGATCCAGGCTTACTTATTCGTTTTCACGTGTTAAACTTGTCTAAATCTTGGTAAAACCTAGGATTTGACCAAGATATGATTCAAATGCGCAGAAAATTAAAAAAATCAGAAAAATGAAAAACCAAAGTACATAGTCTTCTTATGTCATATAGTAAGCATATTCAAGTTGATAAACAAAAGGTTTGGACATATTCAAACCATACAAATCATGTATCTATATATACCCCCTAACCCTAAACTTTGTCTTATGAAGTCAAGCATGAAGAGAAGTGGTTTTGGGTTTCAAACATGGAAATTTCAAAAACCTCCCAAAAACTTCATTTTAGAGTGACTGAGAAGGTTACATGCTTCCCTTTTCATTTTCATGTTTTAAACTTGTTTAAATTAGCTTGGTCAAACCTAGGATTTCATGAAGATACAAATGGGTGGGCACAATGTTCAAAAAAATCAGAAAAATGAAAAACCAAATCACATAGTCTTCTTATGTCATATCGTAAGCAATCAAGTTGATAAACAAGGTCTAGATATATCCAAACCAGACAAATCATGTATCTACCCCCTTTCGATCTTATGAAGTCTAGCATGAAGGGAAGTCGTTTTGGGTTTCAAACATTGAAATTTCAAGAACATCCCAAAAGCTTCATTTTAGAGTGACTAAGAAGGATACAGACTTCCCTTTTCATTTTCATGTTTTAAACTTGTTTAAATCTTGGTCAAACCAATGATTTGACCAAGATTCAAATGGCCCTAAAAATTCAGAAAAAAATCAAAAGAATGAAAAACCAAAGCACATAGCATTCTTAGATATGTCATATGTATAGTAAGCATTCAAGTTGATAAACAAGGTCTAGACATATATATTCAAACCAGAAAAATCATGTATATATCTACCCCTAAAATCCTATATAATTAAACTCAGTCAATCATGAAGAGAAGTGGTTTTGGGTTTCAAACATGGAAATTTCAAGAACCTCCCAAAAGCTTCATTTTAGAGTGACTAAGAAGGATCCAGGCTTACTTATTCGTTTTCACGTGTTAAACTTGTCTAAATCTTGGTCAAACCTAGGATTTGACCAAGATATGATTCAAATGTGCAGAAAATTAAAAAAATCAGAAAAATGAAAAACCAAAGTACATAGTCTTCTTATGTCATATAGTAAGCATATTCAAGTTGATAAACAAGGTTTGGACATATTCAAACCATACAAATCATGTATCTATACCCCTAACCCTAAACTTTGTCTTATGAAGTCAAGCATGAAGAGAAGTGGTTTTGGGTTTCAAACATGGAAATTTCAAAAACCTCCCAAAAACTTCATTTTAGAGTGACTGAGAAGGTTACATGTTTCCCTTTTCGTTTTCATGTTTTAAACTTGTTTAAATTATCTTGGTAAAACCTAGGATTTCATGAAGATACAAATGGGTGGGCACAATATTCAAAAAAATCAGAAAATTGAAAAACCAAATCACATTGTCTTCTTATGTCATATCGTAAGCATTCAAGTTGATAAATTAACAAGGTCTAGATATATCCAAACCAGACAAATCATGTATCTACCCCCTGTCGATCTTATGAAGTCTAGCATGAAGGGAAGTCGTTTTCGGTTTCAAACATGGAAATTTCAAGAACATCCCAAAAGCTTCCATTTTAGAGTTACTAAAAGAAGGATATACAGACTTCCCTTTTTCATTTTCATGTTTTAAACTTGTTTAAATCCTTGTCAAACCAAAGATTTTGACCAAGATTCAAATGGGCATAAAAATTTAGAAAAAAAATCAAAAGAGAATGAAAAACCAAAGCACATAGCATTCTTATATATGTCATATGTATAGTAAGCATTCAAGTTGATAAACCAGGTCTAGACATATTCAAACCAGAAAAATCATGTATATATCTACCCCTAAAACCCTAAACTCTTTCTTATGAAGTCAATCATGAAGAGAAGTGGTTTTGGGTTTCAAACATGGAAATTTCAAGAACCTCCCAAAAGATTTAATTTAGAGTGACTAATAAGGATCCATGCTTACCTTTTCATTTTCACAATTTAAACTTGTTTAAATCTTTGTCAAACATATGATTTGACCAAGATTCAAATATATGGGCATAAAATTCAAAAAAAAATCAGAAAAATGAAAAACAAAAGCATATAGTCTTCTTATGTCATATAGTAAGCATTCAAGTTGATAAATTAACAAGGTTTGGACATATTCAAACCATACAAATCATGTATCTACCCCTAACCCTAAACTCGGTCGATCTTATGAAGTGTAGCATGAAGAGAGGTCGTTTTGGGTTTCAAACATGGAAATTTCAAGAACATCCCAAAATGCTTCATTTTAGAGTGACTAAGAAGGATCCAGGCTTACTTATTCGTTTTCACGTGTTAATTAAACTTGTCTAATCTTGGTCAAACCTAGGATTTGACCAAGATTCAAATGCGCAGAAAATTTAAAAAATCAGAAAAATGAAAACCAAAGTACATAGTCTTCTTATGTCATATAGTAAGCATATTCAAGTTGATAAACAAGGTTTGAACCTTGATCTGTAGTACTGGGCAAAACCCTAGTTTAACCTATTTAATTATAGATTCGTAGGTTGATTTTTCTACATTTTTATTATTACTAACCTATTTAATTATAGATTCGTAGGTTGATTTTTCTATACCTTTTTATTATTACTATGCAGCACAAGTGTGTTTGCCCGTCGAGTGAAACTCGGAGGAAGAGGGATCACTCGGAGGAAGGAGAGAAGAAGGGAGAGAATTATGGTGTCTCCCCTTTTTCGGGTGATGATGTTGACTTTTGTGCACGGTTTGTCAGTGCGCAGGAGGTGCGAGCGAGCGAGCGAGTCGAGCGAGGCCGAGAATGAGAGAGATTTGTTTTTTTTTGTGAGAGGGACAACCGAAGGATCCAGAAGGACCCACAGACTTATAAACTCTAGACATATTCAAACAGAAAAAAAATGATGTATCTACCCCCTATATATCCCTAAACCCTAACTTATGAAGTCAAGCACGAAGAGAAGTGGTTTTTGGTTTAAATCATGGAAATTTCAAAAACCCTCCCAAGAGCTTCATTTTGGAGTGACTAATTAAGAAGCATACATGCTTACCTTTTCATATTCATGTTTTAAACTTGTTCAAATCTAGGTCAACAAACCTAGGATTTGACGAAGAATCAAATGGGTATAAAAAATTTAAAAACAAGCTCTAGATAAGCTCAAGTTGAAAAACAAGTTCTAGACATATTCCAACCAGAAAAATCATGCATGTACCCCCTATATATATATCCCTAAACCCTGACTTATGAAGTCAAGCATGAAGAGAAGTGGTTTTTGGTTTCAATCATGGAAATTTCAAAAACCCTCCCAAGAGCTTCATTTTGGAGTGGCTAAGAAGGATAGATACTTAATTTTTCATATTTATGTTTTAAACTAGTTTAAATCATGGTCAAACCTAGGATTTGACCAAGATTCAAATGGGCATAAAAATTCAAAATAAATGAAAATAAATGAAAAACCAAGGCACGTAGTCTTCTTATGTCATATAGTAAGCATTCAATTAAGTTGATAAACAAGGTCTAGACATATTCAAACCAGAAACATCATGTATCTAGCTACCCTAGCCCTAAACTCTGTCTTGTGAAGTCAAGCATGCATGAAGAGAAGTCGTGGTTTTTGGTTTCAAACATGGAAATTTTAAAAACCCTACCAAGATCTACATTTTGGAGTGACTAAGAAGGATATATGCTTAATTTTTCCTATTCATGTTTTATTAAACTTGTTTAAATCATGGTCAAACCTAGGATTTGACCAAGATTCAAATGGGCATAAAAATTCAAAAAAACAAAAAATGGAAAATCAAGGCACATAGTCTTCTTATGTCACATTAGTAAGCATTCAATTAAGTTGATAAACAAGGTCTAGATATATTCAAACCAGAGAAATCATGTATCTACCCCCTAACCCTAAACTCTATCTCATGAAGTCAAGCATGAAGATATGTGGTTTTTGGTTTCAAACATGGAAATTTCAAAAACCTCCCCAAACTTCATTTTAGAGTGACTAAGAAGGATACAAGCTTGCCTTTTCATTTTCATGTTTTAAACTTGTTTAAATTATCTTGGTCAAATCTAGGATTTGACAAGATTCAAATGGGCAAACATATGATAAGTGATGCAAATATCATTTCTAAGTGCGGGCAAACCAGAGATATGTGGTTTTTGGTTTCAAACATATTCAAACGAGAGAAATCATGTATCTACCCCCTAACACTAAACTCTGTCTCATGAAGTCAAGCGCATGCATGAAGATATGTGGTTTTTGGTTTCAAACATGGAAATTTCAAAAACCCTCCCAAGAGCTTCATTTCGAAGTGATTAATTAAGAAGCATACATGCATGCTTACTTTTTCATATTCATGTTTTAAACTTATTCAAATCTTGGTGAAACCTAGGATTTGACCAAGATTCAAATGGGTATAAAAATTTAAAAAATACAAAAAAGGTCTTCTTATGTTATATAGTAGGCATTCAATTAAGTTGATAAACAAGTTCTAGACATATTCAAACAAGAAAAATCATGCATGTATCTACCCATAACCCTAAACTTTGTTTCATGAAGTCAAGCATTGTGGTTTTTGGTTTCGAACATGGAAATTCAAAAACCCTCCCAAGAGCTTCATTTTGAAGTGACTAAGAAGCATACATGCTTACTTTTTCATATTCATGTTTTTAACTTATTCAAATCTTGGTGGAACCAAGGATTTGACAAAGATTCGAATGGGTATAAAAATTCAAAAAAAACAAGGTCTTCTCTTATGTTATATAGTAAGCATTCAATTAATTTGATAAACAAGGTCTAAACATATTCAAACCAGGAAAATCATGTATCTACCACCTAACCCTAAACTCTGTCTTATGAAGTCAAGCATGCATGAAGAGAAGTGGTTTTTCAAGCATGGAAATTTCCATGTTTGAAACCCAAAACCACTTCTCTTCATATGCTTGACTTCATATGACAGAGTTTAGCGTTAGGGGGTAGATACATGATTTTTTGGTTTGAATATGTCCAGACCTTGTTTATCAACTTAAATGCTAACTATATGACATCAGAATGGGCATAAAAATTTAAAAAAATTAAAAATGTAAAACCAAAATTTAATTGGGAGGAAAGGGTACATGAATTACAATTAAAAAACAAGGTAACTTAAATACTTGGATGCCCCAAGATGTGTGGAAGCCCAAAACAATGGCAAAACATATCATGTGCGCATGCTGCATCCAATTCAAGTAGAACACATAGTAGGCACCGATAGTTTGACCTAAATTTGAAATCAAAGAGAAGGTGGTTAGAAAAAATCAAAATTGGCAAAGCAAAGCATGAAATCAAAAAATTGTGATGCACTCTAGCTATGAAAATTATCAAACAATGCAAACCAAAATGATTTTTTAGAGGAATACTAGTTCAACTTATTTAATTTTTTATTTGTAGGCCAAAATCAAACCCCGTAGTTGGATTTTTTTTTCAACTTGATCTGTAGTACTGGGGAAAACCCTAGTTTATAACCTATTTAATAATAGATTCGTAGTCGATTCTTTTACTTTTTTATTATTACTATGCAGCACATGTGTGTTTGCCCGTCGAGTGAAACTCGGAGGAAGAGGAATCACTCGGAAGGAGAAGAAGGGAGAGCAGTCACGGGGCCCCTCTTATTGATGGTGTATATTCTTTTTCTGGTGATGTTGACTGTTGTGCAGGGTTTGTCAGTGCGCAGGAGGTGCGAGCGAGCGAGCGAGCGAGCGAGTCGAGCGAGGCCGAGAATGAGAGAGATTTGTTTTTTTTTTGTGAGAGGGACAACCGAAGGATCCAGAAGGACCCACAGACTTCCAATACGCATCCTGATGCGTCTTCTCTTGACAAAGAAGATGGCTGGGAGTTGGCGTACCTATTGCACGTGACTTGTGCTCACTCAAGTGTGGGACCTCACGCGTGGGCACCACACGTAAGTGACAGACCTGTTGGTGTAAAAACTCGGTTGATTATTATAGTGCATTAGAACAAAGTTTCCTATGGATTCAAGGGTAGGAAATCCAAGTTAACTCATTTACATGACATTATTTTTTCCATGAAGCAAAGTTAACACTATCAATTGGTACATTTTGGAGTGACTAAGAAGGATCAATGCTTACTTATTCGTTTAATTTCACGTGTTAAACTTGTCTAAATCTTGTTCAAACCTAGGATTTGACCAAGATTCAAATGGGCAGAAAAATAATTAAAAAACAGAAAAATGAAAAACCAAATCACATAGTAAGCATTCAAGTTGATAAACAAGGTCTAGACATATTCAAACCAGACAAATCATGTATCTATACCCCTAACCCCTAAACTCTGTCTTATGAAGTCAAGCATGTGAAGAGAAGTGGTTTTGGGTTTGGGGGTATATATACATGATTTTTATTGTTTAAATATATATAGACTTTGTTGATCAACATGAATGCTTAATTACTATATGACATAAGAAGTTTATGTGCTTTGGTGTTTCATTTTTTTGATTTCTTTTTTGAATTTTTATGCCCATTTGAATCTTGGTCAAATCCTAGGTTTGACAAAGATTTAAACAAGTTTGAAACATGAAAATGAAAAAGTAAGCTTGGATCCTTCTTAGTCACTCCAAAATGAAGCTTTTGGGTGGGTTTTTGAAATTTCCATGTTTGAAACCCAAAACCACTTCTTCTCTTCATGCTTGACTTCATAAGACAACGTTTAGGGTTAGGGGGTAGATACATGATTTTTCTGGTTTGAATATGTCTAGACTTCGTTGATCAACTTGAATGCTTAGTATATTACATAAGAAGACTATGTGGTTTGGTTTTTGATTTTCTTGATTTTGTTTGATTTTTTATGACCATTTGAATCTTGGTCAAATCCTAGGTTTGACCAAGATTTAAACAAGTTTAAAACATGAAAATGAAAAAGTAAGCATGGATCCTTCTTAGTCATGACAATGAGTTAACTTGGCTTTACTACCCTTGATGAATCCATAGGAAACTTTTTGTACTAATGCAGTATAATATTCTGGTTTGAATATGTCTAGACCTTGTTTATCAACTTAATTTGAAAGACATACAAGTTATAGCACACATAGTGCATACATTTTCACACATACTGCACTAGATGCTAACCCTATAGTTTGAGGCCATTTGGATGAGGTCGAAAAAATTCTTGGATTAGAATCGTGTTGTTCGAACCCCGTAGTTGGATTTTTTTGAACCCTTGATCTTTAGAACTGGGCAAAACCCAAGTTTAACCATGCAAGATTCAAATGGCCCTAAAAATTCAGAAAAAAATCAAAAGAATGAAAAACCAAAGCACATATATAGCATTCTTATGTCATATGTATAGTAAGCATGCATTCAAGTTGATAAACAAGGTCTAGACATATATATTCAAACCAGAAAAATCATGTATATATCTACCCCTAAAACTCTAATTAAACTATGTCTTATGAAGTCAATCATGTAGAGAAGTGGTTTTGGGTTTCAAATATGGAAATTTCAAGAACCTCCCAAAAGCTTCATTTTAGAGTGACTAAGAAGGATCCAGGCTTATCTTTTCATTTCATGTTTTAAACTTGTTTAAATCCTGGTCAAACCTAGGATTTGACCAAGATTTATGGGCATAAAATTCAAAAAAATCAGAAAAATAAAAAACCAAAGCACATAAGCATATTCAAGTTGATAAACAAGGTTTGGACATATTCAACCCATACACAAATCATGTATCTACCCCTAACCCTAAACTCTGTCTTATGAAGTCAAGCATGAAGAGAAGTGGTTTCGGGTTTCAAACATGGAAATATCAAAAACCTCCCAAAAACTTCATTTTAGAGTGACTGAGAAGGTTGCATGCTTCCCTTTTCATTTTCATGTTTTAAACTTGTTTAAATCTTGGTCAAACCTAGAATTTGACAAGATTCAAATGGGCATCAAAATTCAAAAAAATCAGAAAAAGAAAAACCAAAGCAATAGTTTTCTTATGTCATATAGTAAGCATTAAAGTTGATAAACAAGGTCTAGACATATTCAAACCAGACAAATCATGTATCTACCCCTAACCCTAAACTCGGTCTTATGAAGTCTAGCATGAAGAGAATCGTTTTGAGTTTCAAACGTTTAAGCCAAAAGCCCCATTTCAAATATTTCAAACTTATTCAAAGTTGGTTCAAATTTGAAAGACATACAAGTTATAGCACACATAGTGCATACATTTTCACACATACTGCACTAGATGCTAACCCTATAGTTTGAGGCCACTTGGATGAGGTCGAAAAAGTTCTTGGATTAGAATCGTGTTGTTCGAACCCCGTAGTTGGATTTTTTGAACCTTGATCTGTAGTACAGGGCAAAACCCTAGTTTAACCTATTTAATTATAGATTCGTATATCGATTTTTCTACCTTTTTATTATTACTATGCTGCAGATGTGCGTTTGCCCGTCGAGTGAAACTCGGAGGAAGAGGGATCACTCGGAAGGAGAGAAAAAAGGCAGAGCATTATGGTGTCTTCCCTTTTTCGGGTGATGATGATGATGTTGACTGTTGTGCAGGGTTTGTCAGTGCGCAGGAGGTGCGAGCGAGCGAGCGAGCGAGCGAGCGAGTCGAGCGAGGCCGAGAATGAGAGAGATTTGTTTTTTTTTGTGAGAGGGACAACCGAAGGATCCAGAAGGACCCACAGACTTCCAATACGCATCCTGATGCGTCTTCTCTTGACAAAGAAGATGGCTGGGAGTTGGCGTACCTATTGCACGTGACTTGTGCTCACTCAAGTGTGGGACCTCACGCGTGGGCACCACACGTAAGTGACAGACCTGTTGGTGTAAAAACTCGGTTGATTATAATAGTGCATTAGAACAAAGTTTCCTATGGATTCAAGGGTAGGAAATCCAAGTTAACTCATTTACATGACATTATTTTTCCATGAAGCAAAGTTAACACTATCAATTGGTACATTTTGGAGTGACTAAGAAGGATCAATGCTTACTTATTCGTTTAATTTCACGTGTTAAACTTGTCTAAATCTTGTTCAAACCTAGGATTTGACCAAGATTCAAATGGGCAGAAAAATAATTAAAAAACAGAAAAATGAAAAACCAAATCACATAGTCTTCTTATGTCATATAGTAAGCATTCAAGTTGATAAACAAGGTCTAGACATATTCAAACCAGACAAATCATGTATCTATACCCCTAACCCCTAAACTCGTCTTATGTAAGTCAAGCGTGTGAAGAGAAGTGGTTTTGGGTTTCAAACATCGAAATTTCAAAAACCTCCCAAAAGCTTCATTTTAGAGTGACTAAGAAGGATACATGCTTCCCTTTACATTTTCATGTTTTAAATTTGTTTAATTATCTTGGTCAAACCTAGGATTTGACGAAGATACAAATGGGTGGGCACAAAATTCAAAAAAATCAGAAAAATGAAAAACCAAATCACATAGTCTTCTTATGTCATATCGTAAGCAATCAAGTTGATAAACAAGGTCTAGATATATCCAAACCAGACAAATCATGTATCTACCCCCTGTCGATCTTATGAAGTCTAGCATGAAGGGAAGTCGTTTTGGGTTTCAAACATTGAAATTTAAAGAACATCCCAAAAGCTTCATTTTAGAGTGACTAAGAAGGATACAGACTTCCCTTTTCATTTTCATGTTTTAAATTTGTTTAAATCTTGGTCAAACCAAGGATTTGACCAAGATTCAAATGGCCCTAAAAATTCAGAAAAAATGAAAAGAATGAAAAACCAAAGCACATAACATTCTTATGTCATATGTATAGTAAGCATTCAAGTTGATATACAAGGTCTAGACATATATATTCAAACCTAGGATTTGACTAGCTAAGATTCAAATGGGCATAACAAATTCAAAAAACAAAAACCAAACACATAGTCTTCTGATGTCATATAGCAAGCATTCAAGTTGATAAACAAACTTGTTTAAATCATGGTCAAACCTAGGATTTGACCAAGATTCAAATGGGCATAATTTTAAAAAAATGTAAAATCAAGGCACATAGTCTTCTTATGTCATATAGTAAGCATTCAATTAAGTTGATAAACAAGGTCTAGACATATCAAACCAGAAAATTCATGTGTCTAGCTACCCCTAACCCTAAACTCTGCACGAAGAGAAGTGGTTTTGGGTTTCAAACATGGATATTTCAAAAACCCTCCCAAAAACCTTCATTTTGGAGTTAATAAGAAGGATCAAGGCTTACTTTTTCATTTTCATGTTTTAATCTTTTTTAAATCTTTGTCAAACCTAGGTTTTGACCAATATTCAAAAGGGCATAATTTAAAAAAAATGAAATATCAAGGCACATAGTCTTCTTATGTCATATAGTAAGCATTCAATTAAGTTGATAAACAAGCTCTAGACATATTCAAACCAGAAAAATCATGATGTATCTACCCCCTATATATCCCTAAACCCTAACTTATGAAGTCAAGCACGAAGAGAAGTGGTTTTTGGTTTAAATCATGGAAATTTCAAAAACCCTCCCAAGAGCTTCATTTTGGAGTGACTAATTAAGAAGCATACATGCTTACCTTTTCATATTCATGTTTTAAACTTGTTCAAATCTAGGTCAACAAACCTAGGATTTGACGAAGAATCAAATGGGTATAAAAAATTTAAAAACAAGCTCTAGATAAGCTCAAGTTGAAAAACAAGTTCTAGACATATTCCAACCAGAAAAATCATGCATGTACCCCCTATATATATATCCCTAAACCCTGACTTATGAAGTCAAGCATGAAGAGAAGTGGTTTTTGGTTTCAATCATGGAAATTTCAAAAACCCTCCCAAGAGCTTCATTTTGGAGTGGCTAAGAAGGATAGATACTTAATTTTTCATATTTATGTTTTAAACTAGTTTAAATCATGGTCAAACCTAGGATTTGACCAAGATTCAAATGGGCATAAAAATTCAAAATAAATGAAAATAAATGAAAAACCAAGGCACGTAGTCTTCTTATGTCATATAGTAAGCATTCAATTAAGTTGATAAACAAGGTCTAGACATATTCAAACCAGAAACATCATGTATCTAGCTACCCTAGCCCTAAACTCTGTCTTATGAAGTCAAGCATGCATGAAGAGAAGTCGTGGTTTTTGGTTTCAAACATGGAAATTTTAAAAACCCTACCAAGATCTACATTTTGGAGTGACTAAGAAGGATATATGCTTAATTTTTCCTATTCATGTTTTATTAAACTTGTTTAAATCATGGTCAAACCTAGGATTTGACCAAGATTCAAATGGGCATAAAAATTCAAAAAAACAAAAAAATGGAAAATCAAGGCACATAGTCTTCTTATGTCACATTAGTAAGCATTCAATTAAGTTGATAAACAAGGTCTAGATATATTCAAACCAGAGAAATCATGTATCTACCCCCTAACCCTAAACTCTATCTCATGAAGTCAAGCATGAAGATATGTGGTTTTTGGTTTAAAACATGGAAATTTCAAAAACCCTCCCAAGAGCTTCATTTTGGAGTGACTAAGAAGGATATATGCTTAATTTTTCATATTCATGTTTTCAACTTGTTTAAATCATGGTCAAACTTAGGATTTGACCAAGATTCAAATGGGCATAAAATTAAAAAAACAATAAAATGAAAAACCAATGCACATAGTCTTCTTATGTCATATATATAGTAAGCATTCAATTAAGTTGATAACAAGGTCTAGACATATTCAAACGAGAAAAATCATGTATCAAGCTACCCCTAACCCCAAACTCTGTCTTATGAAGTCAAGCATGAAGAGAAGTACGTGGTTTTTTGGTTTCAAACATGGAAATTTCAAAAACCCTCTCAAGAGCTTCATTTTGGAGTGACTACGAAGGATACATGCTTAATTTTCATATTCATGTTTTAAACTTGTTTAAATCATGGTCAAACCTAGGATTTGACCAAGATTCAAATGGGCATATATGAATCTTTAGCAGGTGCGTTTTTTTACTAATCCATATGGAATATTTTGATAAAACCCTTTTAGAAGGCTTTGTTAAGGCCTCAAGGACAATGAGTTGGGAGGAGGCCAGGTAGACTGTAGCTAGGCATTGATTCGGAATTTATGATGCTTGCGACTTGCTTGCGCGGCTTGTTGATTTCCCAGGTGACGCAGCTTTTTTTGACTGCCCAGCCATGGATAGGTCATAGGAGTGCAGAGCTGTAGGCGGTGCGGATAAGTACGCGGGGCATTGATGATGTAGGTGTGTTCGGTTGCCCACGCGAGTGCAGAGCTGTAGGGTTATGCGAGTAGGCCTTTAAACTGGGAGGTGGCACAAGAAGATTTTAGTAAGGAATGGTTCCTTTCCAGAGGAATGGAATGGTTCCATCCCCGCGTTCGGTTTGGACAAAAAGGAGGTACAGAATGGTACTGTTTTTTGTTCGGTTGGAGGAATTGGAGAGCAGAACGGAATGTGGTTAAACTAAACTTTTGTCTAAGAATCGTAATTAACAATGGCAAATAGCCTTTTAAATCTTAAAATCGTAATTAACAACGCCTAATGGCCTTTTTAATCTTAAAATCGTAATTAATGTTATTTTTTGTATGGTCGGGGAATTTGGAGAGTAGAACGGAATGAAGTTAAAGTTTAATCTTTTGTCTAAATATCGTAATTAATAGTGGCCTTTTTAATCTCAAAATCATAATTAACAACAACTAATAATTTTTTTGGTTGGATTAGTGAAGTGCTTTGTAATTAATAGCGGCTAAGTAACAGCCGTTCCACCACATTCCACCGATTCGGTGGAATGGGTGCATTCTGCATATGGGGAGAATATTCCCTTTCGAGGAACCACTCGGTTCCGTTCCATTCCACAACCGAACACAAGAATGGGCTCTAGGTGCGGAACGGTTCCATTCCATTCCACTTGGTTCTGGAACCGAACACACCCTAAATGCGTTGCAATGGAAAATGACAGTGTGTGGTGGCCTGATGGTGAAGAAGAAAGGTCGGGCGAAGAGTTGTTGGCTAGAGTCGGTTTTATACGAATCGACGAGGTGCGGGATAGTTTGATTTTAAGGGCTCCTTTCATTCACAGGATAGGGAAATCATAGGAGTAGGAATGTAGGATTGGGATTTGGGATGACATGTGTAGTTAAATCCTATAATAAGATGAGTTGCGTTTGATTGCGCCAAATGAATTTTTCCATGAGGTAGGACCAAATATTTAATCCTATACTAGGATTTGCACTACTTGATGATTCCTATAGGATTATTTCCTATTGGATATGTTCATATGAATCAAACTACTAGTGTAGGAAATATTCCTATAAGATCTAAATCCTATTATCTTATACCAACCTAATATGAATCAAAGAAGCCCTAAAGGATTTTCGAAGGAATCATGTACGAAGTATGATTTTTCTAAGTCACCCAACATATATACTAGGAATAGAACTAAGTAGTACCATATACTTAGGCCCGCATGCACAAATATTAAGTGTGGATTGAGGAAGTCGATAACTTGGGAAAAAACTTTCGCAACTGCACACCTATGTTACCACCCTTGCGACGCTAATTGTCGTAGAGCTGACCTAGAACGAACTCTTGTCTCGGTTAACATGAGAGAGATAAGGGATAAATACAATTGTGATACACTTTCCTAATATTTTGTTGAATGAGATAATCTTGTGTTTTCCTAATAGGGTTAATTAAGTACACATTTGGCAGCTCGTGTGTTGCATACGTTGGTGAACTTTAGACCCCAACTATATATTATTATTTGAACTCACCTCTAACACTTAATTATGTATAATAAGGTCCCTAACTAACCTCAAACACAATTAGGTATAACAGCGGTCCATAACTAACCTCAAACACTTAATTAGGTCTTACATTGCCCCCTTAGACTACCCCTTACCCTCAGCGACGTACGCAACATGGTGTTTGGGTTGAATGGCCCACCCTATTTTAAAATGTTTTAGTTAATTAATTATGTAAAAAATTATCACATATAAAGTGGAAAAAAGAAAATTAGTAAGGTGTGCCCACCTGGCCTACGGTTGTTTTGTGCGTCCTCCACTGCGTACTCCTCTTGATCTGTGACGATGAACATAGTTCTTTAGAACACATGCAACACTTACAGTTGATAGGCCGTTGCAAAGCTAATCAATGATAAAACCTGCTTTCATAATCCATTGTACTTTGATTTAATTAGTCCCTCTAATGGACCCCAACTATGTGTGCTTGAGATTTAGCAAAATGCTTTGCCGCCGTGCCACATAACAAATAATAAACAGACCAATCAAGTTTTTATCATTGCTAGACCTAACTAAGTGTTCAAGTGCTCAATTTTGACCACATTAGAGTTGAGGGGCCAAACATAATTCTTAAATACGTGAGGGACCGAACATATACTTCTAAACACCCGAGGGACAAGACAAATTTGAGTACTATTGTTATTATTAGACTAGTCACAATGGGGAGTATCATATAATAGTATCATACATATGATACTAATGTACGATATTATTTTCACAGTCCATATTATCATCATGTAGTAGTATAATATGTTACATGTATTTAGGGATTTGTAGAATCTCAATACAAAAGTGTGTACAAGATTTGTTTGGCAGTAATTTTTCTAGTTCTACATGATATGATACGATATCTACCTATGATACCACTATCGTCTCTTTCATCATTAACTGATATGACACATCAACATTTTGCATGCATGTAGTGCATGATACTACTTATGATATTGCCATTGCGAGTAGTCTCCCTTTGTCCTAGAGTACAATGCCAATTTGTTTTCAGAGGCAAACTTAGACTAATACTTGGGCCCGCCAATTATGAGTTGCATGTCATTCAAAACTATATCATCGGATGCTTGTTTCGATGAACTTTCCAATGGTATATTTTGCGGATGTCATAAAATTAGGCTGGTCATACTATTTCTATAGTGGGTAGTATCATGGAGTAGTATCATAGTAATGCTACATTTATTATTTTTTAGAATCTCAATGCAAATTTGTGTACAAGATTTGTTTAGCATTAAGTTTTCTCGTTGTTTGCGCTATGATACAGTATCTACCTATGTTACACTAATCTCCTCTCTCCTACTTAATTAGCTGCCACATCAACATTTTTGTGGGACCAATGTGTATGATACTAGCTATGATACTAGCACTATCATGTGGGTACCTAAATCTCGAGTCAAAGTTTGACACGAAACCGATGTGGACTTTATTCATGGTGGAAGGGAGTAACAATCATAAGCACATTATTATTATTGTTTGAACAACATTTTATTTGATGTGCCATAAGAAGTTTAGAAACTCCTAGCCTGCGGAGGTGGCGTTTTGGCACACGCGTGCATATGCACCAATTATAGAAAATGATTAAAAAAATTATATAAATGTTAATTTTTTTGGTATACATTGTGACATCATATGTTCGTTCACAAGTTTTCGTGGAAAAACGACATTTTGTGTGGCGTGTAAAAAAAGGCAAAAAATATACTGTACGTAGTCGTGTTACAACATCAAAATTTGTCTTTTTTATAGGAGCCACATAATTTTTTTGTGAGAAAACTTGTGTACCAACATAAAATGTCTAGATATACATGTAAAATTTTAGTTTAGAATTTTTTGACACTTTGAAATATGGATTCACATAATGGGAGCATATGCTCCTATGAGGCAAAGTGCATTTCCGCTAGCCCCCGCCATTTCTTATATCTCTATATTGTCTATATATCTATACCTCTACCTCTACCCCCTTGGATTCCTGAACAGACGTACAGTACTAGTAGGGCCTACTATTTATTATTATTACATACTCTAAAAAAAAACCTACTGCAGCCAAAATTTAATATCATCGAGCGGTAAAATTCCCCGCCAACGCCCAAATATCTCGCGCCGCAAAGTTTCAGATCTGCGAATATTTTTTTCCTCAAAAGAAGGACTGCGAAATTCCCTTCTACTCCTCTATCGCCCAGCTTCGCCCTAGTTTCGCCCGCAAGCCCTCAGAGAAACCGCCCCTCTTGCCTACCTCCAGATCTTCCCGGCCGCCGCACTTCGCCGTTCAAGCTGCCACGGCTTCAAACCCCGAGGCTGCCCTATCCGCACCTACTCCGGCGTCCACCGCACCGTATCTCGTTCGCCGACTCTATCGACCACCGCACCTGACCAGCTTCGCCGACACCGACGCCACCGTGCACTGCACATCATCTGCTTCACCGACCTTCTAGTTCGGCCGGCGCGCTGAACACTTCATCGACCGCCCAGCATGTCCTTCTCCGACCCCCCAAGATCTGCTTCCCCGGCACCCACCGCAACAGCAGTCCCCTCGCCGACCTCCACGTCACCCGTAAGAACGCGGAACACGTCTAAACGCCGCCCAGAAATAGGTAACCAGACATCCCTGCGCGTTTTGTTCTGTTAGGAGTATTGCAGCTGACTGTATTTCTGAATTCGTGCTATATTTCTAACTTACAAGTGCTTTCGTTGATAACCACCTCATCCTTTAGGTTTAAACACGACGCATAAGTATGTTTTTCCGTGACCAAACCCACCCATTCGCTGAAACTCTACATGGTATCAGAGCCTAGGTTTCCTTCCTGCTAGCCGCCACAAACAGTACCAAACAAGTTCTTCCTTTGATCACAAAACCCACCGTTGAGATGTAGAAATCCAGGCGGCGGGAGGCCGCATCAGGTGCTCTGCGTCGGTTGCGGCTATCACACACAGCGATGTGAGCTGTGTGAGATCGGCGGCTGCTCGCGCGGGGAGAAAGAAGAGGGTGAAGATCGTTTTGGTTTAGAAAGGAGAGAAGAGGAAGTGAATCCGTGGCAGAGAGATCTGGATCCGTGTGAGGGGCAGAAGTTGGAGGCGTGCGGAGTGGGGCGAGCCTTTGAGCGCAGGGCGGAGCCGGAGGTTGGTGCTGGACGTTGACCAGCGCGAGCCGGTCGATGTGGCCAGGTGCGGTACGCCAGGTTGGCCAGGGCGCGCAGACGAGGCGCCATCCGAGTGGAAGTGAGGAGAAAATGGAGATGTGAGGCTGTGAGGATATGTGGTGATGGAGTTGATGAGGCTGCGGTTGAGTCGTGATGGAGTTGATGAGGCTGCGGTTTAGTGGTGATGGTGATGGTTGTGGATATGTCCAGGGGAAAGGCATGCGTGCCTGAGGTGAGACTGGTTGAGGCCTGACCGGGGGATAGGCATGGGTGCTTGAGGAGTGGATGGTTGAGGCAGGAGTTGGCTGGGGGTTTGTGGGAGAGACGGAAGAGGTGGCCGGGCAGAGTGGAGAAGAGAGGCTGAGGACATTGAGGCGAGTGTGGATGGTTCTGCGGAACTTGTGTGGTGAGGCAGCCGGGGTTGTTGAGGACGTGTATGGTTAGGAGTTGTGCGTATCCCAGATGGTTGAAGCTGGATATCTTCGCTGCTGATGAAGAGATGAATCGAGATGACAAGATGATGGAAAGTGCAATGCTGTCATGTATCCTAGGAGTTATGCTGAATGTTCATTACTGGTAGTTGTCATATGTGTCATGTTGTTGTTGCAAGATGGCCATGGTTGTTTACCCATGATCATCTTGAGGGGGTGTGTTACCATGAGTGAGTTTAGTAGTAGCGCTGTAGTAATATTGTATCCAGTGTGAGGCCCATAGAGGCCCATGTCCAGTAGTATTGTAACCCTAACTCAGATGATATAAATACACAGTGTGGTGGTCTGAGTAACCTAACCCACCCATTCGCTGAAACTCTACAAAATATGAGCCACCAATCATGAGCCGTTGAATGCTCTACATGTCCACGATTGACAACAACAACAACAACAAAGCCTTTATTCCCAAACAAGTTGGGGTAGGCTATACAAGTCCACAATTGACACGATTACAATTTCTCACTATTTGGCCGTAGGCTACTGCTCTAGTTACATCATGTTTGATATCTTTCTGCGATCCTGTATTACATGTTTATGCACGTCATAATGCTTCTACCAAGGTTCAAAAAAGCGCTAGGCGCTAAGCGAGCGGTGAGGCACTGCTTAGAGGAACTGCTGCTTAAGCGAGCTTAAGCGCCGCTTAAGCGCTCAGGCTAAAATCGTACGAACATGAAACAGGGAAGTCAAGATGGGCACATATACCCCTATAATATGCTGTAAATTTGTATCCTAAGCATGTAATGCTACATTTCTGAGGAATACGGGGATTAATACCTTGGTTAGCCTCGGTTTTGCTCCAATTTCTTATAAACACACAAGCAGCTAAGCAAACAATGTAACAAACACAAACAAGCAGCTAAGCTTTACTGGAGTAGCAAGCAGCTAAGCAGTAGAGGAGTAGCAAGCAGCTAAGCCAGACCTAATCACCATCAATGCATCGAGCAAGGAGCAGAGCAACACAGGCAACACACCAACACTCGCATAGAGGAGATTCTAGCACAAAACACGACCAGATTCCCTGTCTCGCTTAATCGAACGCTTAGGCCAAAAGCGAAGCGGAAGACAACCGCTCAGCGCTTAAGCGCGCTTAAGCGTACCTAGGCGTACGCTTTTTTGAACCATGGCTTCTACTACTATTTGGTGTCAATTTAATTATAGCAAAGCCGTGACTCGTAACTGTTTGTTATTATTACACGTGCAGCAGGCACATCTTACACTCATAAACGTAGAGTAAAGCTCGCCTATAATCATGTAAGTACCTGCTGTTTTTTGTATATTGCTTAATGCAAACTTCTATATCTTGGACCTGTTTCTGTTTACAATTGGCCTCTCCTTCATGCAGAGGAGAAACAGTGAGGCACCAGGTTCTTCTGTCCAAGTACCCGATGAGGTCCGTGTGACTCAAAAAAAAGCTCACGTAAGTTCCCTGTTTTTTTTTTGGAATGTTAATTTACCTCCTGTGCATAGTTCAATTGCATCATTTTCTGTATGTTGCACTACCTAAGTTGCCTAATGGAATCTAATAAAATATAAACAATGACCATATGGAACATTGCACACTGCCTTTGACCCATCTGGCATCCGGCATGCCTGGGTATAAGTTACATGATTTGGCTATGTTAATACAAGTCCTGAAATTCTATTATGTTAATTTTTTGCCTGTTGCTTCATTGAGTTTGCCTGTTGTTCCATGGCTAGTGCATGAAGTTTGATAGAAATGATCCTAGCTGAAATGATGCACTTTGTGTTTTTTTATTGCTTTATTCCTAACCTAGCTTCCTATTCTACTTGAAACATGATTGCTTTATTCCTAACCTAGCTTCCTATTCTACTTGAAACATGGTGAAAAAATAGTTATATTACTTGTTTAAATGTCTAGCTTTGTTTTTCTGAGTCCCATTGACATGATGTGGTATATCCATATTCAAATGATCTGGCTGTTTATATAATACGCTCCATGTTCAATTGCTTCATTCAGTTTCTAGTAATCTATTATACATGATGCACATGGTGCTACTTGTTATATGCCCTTTTTTGTTTGAGTTTGATCATGAATTCAAGATTAAGCATTGCCTAAACGTTGACCAACGTAGGAAGATTCCCTCCCTTGTCTATACGTTGTGAGATAGATGATGAGACCTCTCTAGCAGCGAATTTATACGCGCTAGATAACACCCCGTTTAATTCGGTCCTGTTGGGACTCGAACCCGGGTGGGCTGGCTGCGCACTCGCAAGCCTTGCCACTGAGCTAGCACTCAGTTCTCAGATTAAGCAATGCCTCGTTATGCTTAATTTAAATGTTATGGCACTTCATACAAGCCATACAATTAATTGTTGCATTGACCTTCTGCGATGTCGAAGGCACTATCTGAGTCATGCTTAAATCAATCATACATTATTTTCCTAATAGTATCAAATCCAACATGCACATCTTTTGACTGTATTTGGCTATTTGCTAGATTTCTTCTGTGCAGTGACCTGGCTTCGTTATTGGGCACATGATGTCTAGTTGCTTGGTTCATTGTATACATCATCGCCATGATCTAGTTTGGTTTGTTCTAAGAGGCATGTGGCTTAACTGGTTTCTTTGTTGTATCTGCCCATGGTTCTTTCAAAATTATGTCAACAATGCTGTTTGTTTGCCTTGTATTGTATTGCATTTTAACTTGTTTTGTCTTAGTTTCAGCCTGCAAACAAAGCTGTAATGTCAGTAGGGACAACCCATTTATCAAGTGTTGCGGTCATTTCACAGAGCAACAGTGACAGTGGCACGTGCTCTCATTGGTCCACTGAGTCCGGTACACCAACCATTCCAGAAGAAATAGATGTACGAGGCTCTATTTTTGATTGCTTGTTGTGTTATATCAGCTCAATGATGTTCTTGAAATTGGAGGTCTTTTATTGCATCATATGATGTTGTAACTTGTTTTATCTAAATTTCAGGCTTCAAATAAAGCTACAATGCCAGAAGCAAGGGCCAATGCCTCAAGTATTGATGTTTCACAAAGCAGCAGTGAGAGTGCATATTGCTCGCATAGGCCCATGGTATCTATTGGTCAACTTAATCCGGCACAAAGAGATTTCGGGGATGCACTCCAAGAGGCAGTTGATATATTTGGGCGGGAAAACAAAGATGCTGATGAATTAATTGCCAAGACACGCCAAGAGATACATGAATTGAAAAATAGGCAAACTTTGACAGAAAATGTTCTAAAGAATCTCCTATGCACTTGTCATGGTAAGCCAGTTGTGATGTGTCTGGGAATTGAAGGTGTCTAAATAAACTTTGATTCTGTTGTTCAGTCAAGTGGACTGCTGATGCCAATGCTGTAACTAATTACTGCTCAAAATTTCGTTCAAAATTTCGTGGTCTGTAATAATTGCAAATTTTGTTGTTGTACTAAAATTAGATATGTTCCATGTGGCTGCTGTATTTTGTGTGAAATAATTTCCTGATGTGTACTTCAATTAAACCATAAATCGACTGCATGCTGAAAATTTGAATCTGAGCGCACGTGTGAACTATTTTCTGCTCGTAATGCAATAACGGCTGTTTCTTGGAAGGACTACGTACATGGGTGAAAAGTTAGAGAAGCTACAGTACTCTAACTTGAAGGTGAAAAGTTAGAGAAGCTACAGTACTCTAACTTTCCTTCCCCCAAACCATATGTCTAAAATCCAAATAATTTAAATTAATTTGCACAATACAAACTTGTGTCTTGCATTTGAAGTAATTACATGCAGAGAAAATTATGGTGTAATAAAATTTAGTTTAGTTTTTAAACATCTACAGTAATCACCTTTATTAGTTAAAGACAGTGCATAACCTTGTACTTATGCTACAGAAGCCTGACTTTGCTTCTTTATTTTTCCTGACTTAGCTCCTTCACGTTAGAGGATACGGTTCCCGTACATGGTAGCCCATTAATAATTATGCCTGCTAGCAAGATAGATGGTCCTTATTATAGTCAGGCATGTCAACTTGTATGATTAAAAGTAGTTCGTACACATTAAATCTACCATCTGCATTTTTCTCTGTAATAACTTTTCTTTTTACACTACTCAAAACTTGTCTGGCTAATATGAAATTTGAGATGGCAAAACCCGGGAAAGATAAAGATATCACCAAAAACTCTTTCCTGCGAAATGCTGGGTTTTGAAGCCCAAGTCCAAGTCTTTCTCTGCTCAAGTTTTGGAGGAACAACTCCAAGTAGAACGAGTTGCAACAGCTATGCTAAGAACAAAAGTTGACATGTTGAGATCGAGATTAGAAGCATGTGATGCCCTACTGCACGAGGCCAATCAAGTTCGTTATAATCTCCCAAAGACTAAGAAAATGCCATAGATAATTGGAGATGAACACTAACATAGTGAGTACATTGGTCTTGTGAAATGTTTCCTTAGATTAAGGCACCGTTCAGACTTTTGTTGGTGGATGCATTTATCTGCGGTTGGGATCAACTTGGTAGTTGTTCCTGTGGATGTTATATAAATTAATTGCCTAGCCTTTTTTGAATCAGTTCGAACTTAAATGGTATCATAGCCAAGGTCTCAAGTTTGAATTGTCGAACGTGTGGTTTAATTTAATCTCTGTCGGGCGGCAAAATCTCCCACCAATCCTGAAATATTTCAAACGCATTTTTGAATGGGATTAAGAAGATAGATCATGATCATGGTAGTGACCTATATTCAACGTGATGATGATTTGATTTTGCACTCGGCCATGAACAGAGGTACTAGTACGGTGTCACAATTTTTTATCATTATACTTGTACCTTAGCGAAATTCAAAATCTCATAGCGGCAAAACTTCCCGCCCACAAAATACAAAAATTTCACACGCTTCCAAATTCCCATTCTACCCCTGTGGAGATGACAGCAAAGTCGGTTGGTGAGGGGTTTGCCCGTCATTTTTTCGATCACCACCTCCCTAGCCCGGAAACCCTCCCAAAAAAAATACATTTCCTTCAGTCTCTCATCTGAGACCACCCACCGGAACTTCTCAAGTCCCTCTCTCTACCACCTCCACGACCACCGCACCGGAACATCCCCGCCGGACTTCCCTGGCCTACCCGAGCCCTCGCGATCCTCGTCATCCGGCTGCCTGCCGGAGCCGCTTCATCGACGCCGTCATCAACCGGACCGGATCATCCCCGCCGAACCTCGAAACCATATGCTCATCCAGCAGTCTACCGCAGTCGCTTCAGCTGCGGTATCGTCCACCCCGCCGGAGCCGCTTCGCCGGATCCGTCGTCCACCGCATCGGATCTTGCTCACCGACACCGCTGTGCATGAACCGGATCTGCTTCACCGGCGCAGTGCATGATCTAAACTCTTCTACTGTCGCTTTTCTATTGCTTGCCTGCAAGTTCTTGTTTAATCTTGGGGGAACCTGTTTGTGCTAACGACGCGCCGTTACGTTTTTGCAGATGAGATGAGTAACCATGAAGTGTAATGGCCGTCTCTCCAACCCCAAGTAGCACATGTAGCGTACTTCATCACCGGATCTATCAACCCCAGGAAGATCTGCTGTGACTCCCACAGAGTGCTTCTCCTAATGTAAGTCCCTTGTTTTAGCGCCATGTTCTGGGTTCAGATGCTTGTTTGTCTGAAGCTCTTTTAGTTCATTCCTAGCTATGACCGTAACACGTTGCTATTTTCTACTTCATTGCTAACTTTAAGCGATTGAACATTTTGGTTTGCATTCCCTGCTCTGTAGATGTAGCCATCATAACTTCTATCTTGCTCAGTCGTTGTTACAAAAATTATACTGTAGGTATTATAGTAACATCCTGCTATTATTTAGTTCATGGCCAATTTTAAGTAATTGCACATGTTGGTTCGCATTCCCTGCTCTATAGCTTTTGGCATCGTAACTTCTATATTTGGTTTACATTCCCTGCTCTGTAGATCTAGCCATCATAACTTTATCTTGCTCAGTCGTTGTTACAAAAATTATGGCCTGCTACTATGTTGTTTGTGCAAATTTTTTACTCCATGAACATGTTGGCTTGCATTCCCTGTACTACAGGTGATGCCATTGTTTTGTATCTAGTTCATTGTAAGCTAACAAAGTAAGGACTTAGTTTGGCATGCTATCACTCTGCTATCTAGCCTGTAGTACAAATAAACTTGTCATACTACTAGATAATAATTTTGCGTGCCATCTTGTTCTTCAAAAGCTGCATTATTGACTTGTTTCTCTGACTTGGCATGACGCTCACATATGGAAAGCTGAACATATTGGTTTGCATTCCCTCTTATACAAGTTCACAGGTGATCCCACTATATTCTGTATCTGGTCCATCCTAAGCTCCAGCATTAACTATCCTCCATGTGTTGCTCATTACAAGTTTATATCCCGAAACATCTTGATTTGCATCCCCTTCACTATAAGTTCAGGAGTATTATTTAGTTCACGGCCAAAGTGAAGTAATTGCACTTGGCACATGTTGGTTCACATTCCCTCCTCTTTAGCTTTTGCCATCGTAACTTCTATTTTTTGGTTTACATTCCCTGCTCTGTAGATGTAGCCATCATAACTTCATCTTGCTCAGTCGTTGTTACAAAATTTATAGCCTGCTACTCTGTTGTTCATGCCAATTTTGTACTCCCTGAACATGTTGGTTTGCATGGGACTCGACAGTAGTAAGTCTGCTGTTTCATTCTAACATGCTCTGTTATATTGGCTGTTGGTATGCGGCATGCACTCTTTGTTTGCTTATTGTGCGCATTACAATGATCTTGTTATAACGACGAAATGATGAGTTCCAAATTCTTTGGCAAACAATATTGTAGTGTCTTTGCCTTTCCATTGTTGCTGTCTTAACTTGTAATGTCTTTGTTTCAGATATAGGTGCTGCATGGACAACTTAAAAGATTGCCGGATCGCTTCATTGTATTGCTAGGTTTAATTACCATTCAATTTCTCTGGGTTCTGTAATATTTTTTCAATGCCTTGCAGCTGATGTAATATTTAGTTAGTTTTTATAGTTCTTTCGCGCATTTTTTCTTTGGTGCTTGTGGTAAGTGAGGCTATCCGACAGAAATCAATGCTGCGTAAATATTCTCAGTATCTAAATCACGAATTCCCATCCCTTAAACGGCCCATTTAAGCGAAATCACATATGTGCCTGCCCGCAAATTCCTAAAGCCCATATTATGCCAGCATATAAACAGCAACTAAACGGGCTGGCCCACTTACTTATTGGGCTGGCCCACTTACTTATTGGGCCAGCCCATTTGATTGACGGTGGACCCCACACTCTAGTTGGGCTGGCCCACTTGCTTTAAGGTGGACCCCACCCACTACTTAGTTGGGCCAGCCCAATTGCTTTTGTGGTGGACCCCACATACTAAATGGGCCGGCCTTTTAAGAGGAAAGAGGGACCCGCCTGTGGCCAGCCCACTATCTTGTTGGGCCGGCCCACTATATGGTGGACCCCACAAACTAATTGGGCCGGCCCACCCGCTATATGGTGGACCCCACATACTAATTGGGCCGGCCCTTTAACAGAAAGTGGGACCCACCTGTGCTTTTGGCCCGGCCCACTAATTTGTTGGGCCAGCCCATTTGCTTTTGTGGTGGACCCCACATATTAAATGGGCCCTTTAAGAGGAAAGTGGGACCCACCTTGTTTTGGCCCGCCCACTATCTTGTTGGGCCACCACCCGCTATATGGTGGACCCCACATACTAATTGGCTGCCTTTAACAGAAAGTGGGACCCACCGTGTTTTTGGCCCGCCCACTATCTTGAGCCCACTTGCTATATGGTGGACCCACGTACTAAATGGGCCGGCCCTTTAACAGAAAGTGGGACCCACCTGTGTTTTTGGCCCGCCCACTATTTTGTTGGGCCGGCCCACTTGCTATAGTGGACCCCACAAACTAAATGGGCCGCCCTTTAACAGAAAGTGGGACCCACTGTGTTTTTGGCCCGCCCACTATTTTGTTGGGCCGGCCCACTTGCTATATGGTGGACCCCACAAACTAAATGGGCCGACCCTTTAACGGAAAGTGGGACCCACTGTGTTTTGGCCCGGCCCACTAGCTTGTTGGGCCGGCCCACTTGCTATACGGTGGACCCCACACACTAAATGGGCCGGCCCATTGCTGTAAGGTGGACCCCACATGTTAAATGGGCCGGCCCATTTAAGTTTTGACCAGTCAACCTTAGAGGTTAGGCCCGGCCCACGTAACTAATGGACCAGCCCAGCTATATAGTTGACCGGTCAAACTATGTCATCTGGCCCGGCCCGCTTAAGACGTGGCAGGCCTCGTGTGGGCCTACCATCTACCACGGGGTTTCAGCGGTTAACGCCGTTAACTGGCAGTTAACGGGGCACGTGTCAGTTTGCATGACGTCAGCAGTCAACGGGCTCCCGAAAACACTTCCGCAACGGTCCGATTTTCCGTGGCGGAAGGGCGCCCAAGCGCGACGGACCGAAAAAATCGTCGTTGGACTTTGCCTGACGCAGTTTCCACAACGGAACCCATATCGTCGGGTTAGGCCCATAGGCGACGAAAAATGCCCCTTAGTTGACGATTTTGGGACGTTGTCTATCAGAACTTTTCTTGTAGTGCTTGTACCTCATCATGGGTGCAGGGGCGGCACCCCGCTTGATCGTTATTTAGTAGATCTGATCCGTTACGGTCGCTCCTTGATTCATCAAGGATTAGTTTAATATCTGCAATAGTTAGGCCTTACAAAGGGTTGGAGGATCCAGCGGCATGCAGGGTGTAGTTTGCTGCCCCTAGACAGGACGTTCCGAGGATCAACCTAGTGTTGGTTTTTAGGCCTTGTCTAGGGCTGGCTTACGTTTACCGTGCGTGAGCGCGAGGCCCAATCGTGAGTAGGATGATCCGATTATGCGGTGAAAACCCCAGATCGTCGTGGATCTCATATGCTTTATCATGATCAAGCAGGACCACCATATATTCGGCCACCTCGGACGAATCATGGGTGGATCGGCTCCATGAGCCGATTCACAGGATAACCTGAGAGCCGATCGAGGCTCGTATTTAACGTGTACGTGTGTGCCCTGCAGGAAACTAAGCGAGGCATCATCCACACCTTCCTGACCAGGTATAGGTCAGGTGGCACGCCCTGCAATTTGCATCGGCGCGCGACCAGGAGGCTTTGCGGGCCGTCGCTCGAGGGACTGGGGCCAGCCGCAGCCCTAGTTGTTCCCGGCTCTACGGTGTTGACCAGTCACTGCCCGCCGGTGGGTTTCTGACGTCAACATCTACATGTTTTATGCACATTATATGTCATATTTACGCATTTTCTGGAACTAACCTATTAACAAGATGCCGAAGAGCCAGTTGATGTTTTCTGTTTTTGGTTTCAGAAATCCTAGTAAGGAAATATTCTCGAATTGGACGAAATCAACGCCGGGTCCTATTTTTGCACGAAGCTTCCGTAAGACCGAAGAGGGAAGTAAGTGGGGCCACGAGGCGCCGCCACACTAGGGCGGCGCGGCCCGGCCCGGCCGCGCCGACTTAGCGTGGGGCCCTCGTGTGGCCCCGCTGCCCTTTCGCCTACTTAAAGCCTCCGTCGCGAAACCCCCACCGAGAGCCACGATACGGAAAACCTTCCGAGACGCCGCCGCCGCGAATCCCATCTCGGGATTCAGGAGATCGCCTCCGGCACCCTGCCGGAGAGGGGAATCATCTCCCGGAGGACTCTTCATCGCCATGATCGCCTCGGAGTGATGAGTGAGTAGTTCACCCCTGGACTATGGGTCCATAGCAGTAGCTAGATGGTCGTCTTCTCCTAATTGTGCTTCATTGTTGGATCTTGTGAGCTGCCTAACATGATCAAGATCATCTATCTGTAATTCTATATGTTGTGTTTGTCGGGATCCGATGAATAGAGAATACTATGTTATGGTGATTATCAATCTATTATTTATGTGTTGTTTATGATCTTGCATGCTCTCCGTTATTAGTAGAGGCTCTGGCCAAGTTTTTGCTCTTAACTCCAAGAGGGAGTATTTATGCTCGATAGTGGGTTCATGCCTCCATTGATACCTGGGACAGTGAAAGTTCTAAGGTTGTGGATGTGGTGTTGCCACTAGGGATAAAACATTGATGCTATGTCTAAGGATGTAGATTACATTACGAATCCTTTACTATTTCTACTAGACTCCTACAGGTTTCTTCCCTATACTAGGTTTTTCCAACCTAAGGTCGCAACATTTGCTCTGATACCAGCTGCGGTGACCCAGCATACCACTGCATGTTGTAGTATACAAGTCGTTGATATGATCTTCATGAAGGGACTTCTTCACAAATATCACATCCCTCAGAGTGGTACAACAGAAACATTGCAGGTCATAACACTCGATAATATATTACAATCATGGTCTTAACAAGTTGGTATTCTCACAGGTCCGATGAGAACACCCTACAACATAAGGTACTTAGTACAAACCAACTTAGATATGAAAAGAGCTCAGCAACTTATTTAAGTATGCCACTACGCTGCTCGGCTCTATACTACTCAGGTATATCACTACTCCTCCACCTCCATGTCATCGGGTCCGTAGACTATCCCATAGTCTACGCCTTCAACTCCTCCGGAAAGATCAGGTTCCTCGTAGACCAGCTCGTAGCTTCCTCCTGGTGCTCCATCGGTCATGGCCTCCACTTCCGTATCACAGTCTAGCAAGGGTGTCGAAATAAAGTGAGTACAGGGGTACTCAGCAAGTTCAAAAGAGTAAAAGGTGTTTGATGCACTAGCTACGACCTTCGATCAGAAAATCTTAGGTCAATGCATGTTTCGAAATCATTTCTTCAAAAGGTTTATTTTATTCTGAAAACTATGCCCGTCAGTCTTCACAGGTTGACTAGAACTTCACGGAGTTCCTTTCCTGCCGCGTTCGCAGTTCCCTTCCCGGAACAGGGAGTGACAGCCACAATTTAATACACTCTGCAGAGGTGCGTTACTTTTCCCATAAGAGATCTCACCCTTTTTGCCATCCGCAGGGACTTGCCCCCGTTCACACTTCCTTGGTGTGAGGCCAGGTATAAAGATCCAAGCCCACACCGCCTTCTCCGCGACCTCGCAGACCCACCCTTTTGTAAGTCTGTCCTCTCCTATATCTATGGGTAGACTAACACAGGCACTTGTTCTCTCCTATACCATTAAGGTAGACTGATCCGAACAACTTATATGCCCTGTTCTATACACCATAGATAGACTGATCCGGACAACCCTTACAATCCTTCATAGACCAATAATAAGTCTACCCTCTCCTGTATCTAATGGTAGACCGTGCAGGACCACATGTCCCCACCTTTACCAAAGATAGACTGATCCGGGCAACCCTTATTACCAATCCGTTGGCATGCGAGAGGGAAAAGATACAGCTGGCTTCCCCAGAGCCATTATAGATCTTATGGTCAACGCGATATGTACGGCGCTAGAATCACTGGACGGCATTGGTACTTAGTCCTAGATGAGTAGTACCCATGCAATGGAACCTCCACCAATCAACACATACCATGGTTCCATTGCCAGCCACATAGTCATATTCATAATTGGAAAAGTAACATTTCATTTTCAATGCAGGAATGATAAGTCATATAGCTTTGCATTAAATTAATAGAAAATACTCAAATTTGACATGAGCAAGGGTGAACTTGCCTGTGGACTGCGAGATAGTGCAGTTCAATGCGTTGGATGGAACCTGGACCTCGGGTTCTGTAAAGAAGCATCATTGTCCGGTAAGGACAATGTTATAAAATCCAAATGATGCATGCATGGATGTATTATTTTATGTTGAATCCCTTTATCCCGATGAGTTATTACAATTTAGGGTTGAGTTAAGATTTATGCCTTTGGCAGTAATTTGCAATTGTTTTAATGTATAAAACACTTTAATTCACACAAGGTAACATAATTCAAAGTAAAACTACTTTATGTTGGTGATTCATTATTTATTCCAAAATAATTTGAAATAATAGAGTTGTCTCTATATTTTTGAGAATAAAGAGGAATAGAATATCTTCCTTTGGAAAATACCTTTTTCAAATAGAAATGACTTGGAATAATAGAATTTCATTTTGAAATGTTTAAAAATAAGTATTTAAACTTATTTGGGATTTTTCCTTGATTTATTAATACAAGGAAATATAATTTGAAATTCCAAATGTTTATTTTAAATTCATAAAATTCACAAATTTAAATTTGTTCATTAAATTTTATTTCATATTTTATTCTTATCAAGAATAATTTTTCATTCACCAATCCAATTTTTAATGGATTTTTAGAGTTGTATTTTATTTAATAAAATTTGGTGAAGTTATGGCCTTTTTCTAAATTGTTAAAAGACTAAAATACCCCCTGGACCCATATTGGGCCCAGCCCAATAACCTAAGCCCATGGGACAGCCCACTAAGGCGTGCCCATAGCGGCTCGGTGGAGCCGAACGGCCCACCGCTCTCACTCACTCGGCCCTCTCTCACTTTTTCCTAACCCTAGCTTCTCTCTCGCGACTCCCGTGGCGATGGCGTCGCCGCCATGGCCGCCGCCGTGCTCCGGCCGACTCCAAGCTCCTCCGCCGTAGCCACCTACCGAACCAGAACCGCCGCGAGCAGATCTATCGATCTGTCCGCGTGGTTTTCTCCTTCCCTTCCTCTCCTGGCGAATCGCCTCCGATCTGGATCTCGTGGAGAATCGCCTCGACGAACTCCGGCGAGATCTCGTCCCGCCGACGATGTGTGCCTCCGAGACCGACCTGGCGCAGTGCTGCTTGCAGTACTTGTGCCGTCGTCTCCGTGCCGTGCTGTGGTGGTGTTTGTGCTCGTCGGCGTAACGCCGGCGCCTACCCTGGACTTGCAGCTGTTAGGGCCGCGCGAGCACTGCCTCGCCATGCCCTAGCCTCTGCTTCCAGGCGCAAGTAAGTGTTGCATCCACCTCTTCTCTGTGCGCCTCCCTTGGTACTGTTCTTCTTCCTCCTCAAGCTCTGCTGCTCTCTGGTGATCCTGTGATCACACAGAGCCATGCTATTCCTATGCAATTCGTCTGTGCTTGGATTGATTGCAAGATCATGGTCCAATTACCATTTATGGTACTGGCACATGCTGCTCGACATGCTGTTCATGTTGTTCTTGCTTCTCTGCTGCTCCTAGCATGCTCTATACTTGCCATGCTCTACTGTGCTTGCTCAAGAGCTAACTATGCCATGCTATGCTTGGTTATGACTTGCTTATGCTCACTGGTCTATCATGCTTGCTTGTCTAGGTGTACTTGTGTTGCATCTGTGACACTTGTGTGTGTGCCAGAGGTGCCTGTGATATGCTTCAGTGCTACTCCTGCAAGCCAATGATCCATTGGATCATTCTTTGCTTGCTGGCTAACCTCTCTGTGTAACTTGGCTTGCTATGATTGATCCATTTGATCAATTGATTATCAGTGATGGCTTACTGGCTAATACTGTGGCTATAAATTAACTGTGTTGCTCAATAGTGTGCTACTGTCAGTACTTAGCATGGATCTGTGATAAATTCATGCTTGTATTAATTTGATTATGATGAACTGCTTATGCAGTGATGATTTTAAATGACTTGCTTGTATATGAATTTGCTGTTCATGATTATTTAACAAGCAATTAAAGTCTGAATCCATTTCTGGATAGTGATGCTTTGTATTTGGCTTTCTCTCAATTGGTGCTAAGTGTGAAGTGACCTCAGTAGCCTTGCTACTGACTGGTTGCTCACATGGTTGGCTAGATCTGGTTGGCTACTCATCTTTGCTTGTATATTTGGGGATCATAGAAACTATGAATGCCAATATACTTGCCTGTGAAGAAATCTAGGGTTTCTGATGGTTGTATGCTTAGGATTTATTGTGTAGTCTTGGCTGCTAATCCTTGCCATCTACTGGTGCTATCTATGCATCAAATCTGGCTAGTGTGTGCATCTGTGCATATGTGCTAGTTTCTGTGCATAGGATCTGTACCTAGATGCTTTCTATTTTAGTGGCTTTTGACTGGCAGTAATCCTTGGTGAAAACCAAGTGATGATCTACCCATATGAGCATCTGCTCATCCCATGCTTATTTCATGCATATGATGGATTAGATCCATGGGATCTTTTCCAGGAACTAGGTATACCTTGTTCCAGCTCCTAGAAAGAAATATTTGGTTGATGCAGACTTGGGTTTGTGTCACAGCTCTTCACCTCCAGGTCTTGGATGATCTTCTCAGGTCACCATGATTCCTGGTGGTTGAGTGGTTTTGTATGGGTTGGTTCTGTTCTTGCTCAAGAACTGGATGAACTGAGCTTGTTCTTGCTTCACCCTTACCTGGTGAATCTTGATCTGGTCGACTGGTTATGACTTCTAGGGTTTGTGCCCCTTTTATATGAACCCTACTTCTATCCTTGCATTGACACACAAGCCTGGCTTGCCTTGGTGACTAGGCTGATGCATTGCCTTGCTGTTGCTGCCTAGCACACTTGAGCTGTGTGCTCTCATATGCTGAAACTTGAGCCCCTGTGTGTGCTCAGGTTTGGTCTGCTGCTGCCCTTATCTTGTGCTGTCCATGGTTTTGGAACAGCACAAGTGTGCATGACACTTGGTTCTGTCCAAACTGAATATTTGTCTAACACTAACATTCTGGCTAGTGTAGATGTTTTATTTTGCAGGTTTTTGAAGATGGACATGGCCATGAAGAAATACTTCAAGTCATATAGTCTAGATTTTAGTTTAGGAACTAAATTGTAATCTTTATTTTTATTTCTGTTTATTATTCCTCAATTCTTGTATCAAGAATTTTGTAAAGACAATGTAATTTGTGTTGTGTTATCAATAAAGCTCAAGTTTTTGTTTATGAGCTTTTGCATTATGTAATGTGTATATTCTTGATTAAATATTGTATTTGATACTCACTTTGAAATCCAAAATGATTTGAATATTATCTTGTGTTTGAATTATAAATTCATATTTATATTGTGTAATGCTTATTGTTTAATGTATTAACACTTGTCAAATGAAATCAATTCCCCAAATCAACAAGATACAAAAGAGATCATGTCGAAATTTCCCTAACTCACATTGCCTAACCCTAAGTGCAAAATGAGAGAGAACCTCGATCCCTCTTAGGTTTAGTTGCAATAAGGCGCGAAAATTTCCCCCGTTTTGCGATGAAATGCACATCCCATTTCTAAATCTACCCTTCGTTGTTCCTATGTTCTGGGTTATTACAGCCTCTCCCCCTTAACAGAAACTTCGTCCCGAAGTTAAGATTGGTACCTGAATAACTCGGGGTAGGACTTCCTGAGCTCTTCTTCGGTCTCCCAGGTTGCTTCTCGTTCAGGATGATGTTGCCATTGTATCTTGCAGTATTTGATTGCTCTATTCCTTAACTTCTTCCACTGTACTTCCAAAATCTTTTCAGGCTTCTCCACATAAGTTAAGTCTGATTGTAGCTCTATTTCTTCATGTGTAATGGGATCATCAGGTGCCTTCAAACATTTTCTGAGTTGTGATACATGAAAAACATTGTGAATTAGACTGAGCTGTTCCGGTAGTTCCAACTCAAAAGCTGTTTCTCGATTCTGACTGAGTATCTTGAATGGTCCTATGTATCGAGGACTTAGTTTTCCTTTTACTCCGAACCTTTTGAGTCCTTTCATTGGGCTAACTTTCAAATATACCATGTCTCCTACTTTTGGTTCCCAAACTCGTCTCTTCTGGTCGGCATAACTCTTCTGTCGACTTTGGGCTATTTTGAGTCTATCTCGGATCACCTCGATGACTCCTTGTCTCTCCTTGATGTAGTCCGGTGTAAACTCCTTGTTCTCTCCGGTTTCAAACCAACAGATTGGTGATCTACACTTCCTTCCGTACAATGCTTCGTACGGTGCCATCTGGATACTACTCTGATAACTATTGTTATATGAGAATTCCGCCAATGGTAGATGGTCCTCCCATGAGCCTCCAAAGTTTAGAGCACAAGCTCTAAGCATGTCTTCAAGTATCTGATTGGTTCTTTCGGTTTGTCCTCCGGTTTGTGGATGATAAGCTGTACTGAAATCCAACTTGGTTCCTAAAGCTTCTTGGAGTTGTTTCCAGAACGCTGATGTGAAAATTGAACCTCTATCTGAGACTATCTTCTTTGGTACTCCATGCTTGCTAACAATCTCCTTCACATATATATCCACAAGCTTTTCTGCAGTATCCTTTGTATTTACGGCTATGAAATGAGCACTCTTGGTAAGTCTATCCACGATTACCCATATCATATCCTTCTTTTTACTGGTCATTGGTAAACCAGTAACAAAATCCATTCCGATTTCATCCCATTTCCATTCTGGTATCTCTAGTGGTTTGAGTAATCCCGCAGGACTCTGATGTTCTGCTTTCACTCGCTGACATGTATGGCATTCAGAGACATATTGAGCTATCTCTCTTTTCATGTTGTTCCACCAGAACATTTCCTTCAAATCCATATACATCTTAGTACTTCCCGGATGTATTGAGTAAGGGGTTTCATGTGCTTCCTTCAATATGATTGACTTCACTTCTGGATCATCCGGTACACATAACCTCTTCTGAAAGTATAGAGAACCAAACTCTCCGAGATTGAATTCTGACGGTTTACCCTCTCCAATCCTTTTGATTTCTTCTTGGATGAATAAATCATCTACTTGTTTCCGAATGATTTCATATTTTAAGTCTGAGTACATTTCATCCATGATCCTCATGGTTGCTATGCTTCCCACTGTATCACCTTGGATAAACAGAATCTGAGCTTCTTCGAGTTCTTTCCGAAGTTCCTTCGGAATCTCCCATTCTGTAGGTTGATTCTCAGTACTCTTCCTGCTTAAAGCATCTGCTACTACATTAGCCTTGCCTGGTGTGTAGTTGATTGTCAGCTCATAGTCTTTAATCAACTCTAACCATCTCTTTTGTCTCATGTTTAATTCCTTCTGAGTGAAGAAATACTTCAAGCTTTTGTGATCTGTATACAACTCACATTTGGATCCATAGAGGAATTGCCTCCAACTCTTCAAAGCATACACAACTGCCGCCAATTCTAAGTCATGTACTGGGTAGTTATGTTCATGTGGCTTTAGTTGTCTTGATCCGTAGGCTATCACCTTACGATCTTGCATTAGAACACATCCAAGTCCATTCTTGGAAGCATCACAATACACCGTGTAATCCTTTCCGGGTTCCGGAACTGCTAACACTGGTGCCGTGGTTAACTTCTCTTTGAGTGTTTGGAAACTGGTTTCACACTCATCAGTCCACACAAATGGGGTATTCTTCTTGAGTAACTTGGTCATTGGTCCTGCAATCTTCGAAAATCCTTCAATGAACCTCCGATAATAGCCCGCCATACCAAGGAATCCTCTGATCTCCTTAGCATTCTTAGGTGACTTCCATTCCAATACTGACTGAACCTTGCTTGGATTCACTGCTATTCCCTCTTTGGTTATGACATGTCCAAGAAATTCAACACTATCTAACCAAAACTTGCACTTGCTGAACTTTGCATATAGCTGATGTTCCCTTAAAATCTGCAGAACTATCTTCAAATGCTTGGCATGTTCTTCTTTATCTTTGGAATAGATCAGAATGTCATCGATAAACACGATCACAAACTTGTCCAAGTACTTCATGAATATCTTGTTCATCAAATTCATGAAAATAGCTGGTGCATTTGTTAGTCCAAATGGTACAACCAAGTATTCATGGTGTCCATACCTTGACACAAACGCTGTTTTTGGCACATCTTCCTTCTTGATCTTGATTTGGTGATATCCTGACCTTAAATCTATCTTCGAGAAGACTCCAGCTCCTTGAACTTGATCAAAAAGATCTTGTATTCTGGGTAAAGGGTACTTGTTCTTGATGGTTACATTGTTAAGATTCCTGTAATCTCCACACATTCTCCTTCCTCCATCTCTTTTATCCACAAAGATAACTGGTGTACCCCATGGTTTCCCTTAAGTGGATTACCCAAGGTTTATCGAACTCAGGGAGGAAGAGGTCAAAGATATCCCTCTCAAGCAACCCTGTAATCACAAAGCAAGAAGTCTCTTGTGTCCCCAACACACCAAATACACTTGTCAGGTGTATAGGTGCACTAGTTCGGCGAAGAGATAGTGAAATACAAGTAATATGGATGTATATGAGTGGTAATAGCAATCTGAATAAAATATGGCAGCGAGTAAACATGCAACAAAACAGTAAATAAACGGTGTTTTCAGTATTGGAAACAAGGCCTAGGGATCATACTTTCACTAGTGGACACTCTCAACATTGATCGCATAATAAATACTTCTTCTCATATGTGCTACATACACTCTTGTTTGATAATGAACACATTGCGTAGGATTACACGAACCCTCAATGCCGGAGTTAACAAGCTCCACAATTCCATGTTCATATTTAAGTAACCTTAGAGCATAATAGATCATTGCAAAATAAACCAAGAACTAACATAGTGTCCACATTACACTATGAAGGAGGAATAGATCACATCAATACTATCATAATGATAATTAACTCCACAATCTACAAGAGATCATGATCATAGCCTACGACAAGAACCACAGGGTGCACACACTAATCACCTTTACACCAAGTAGGAGGAATAGAACTACTTTAATAACATCACATGAGTAGCACACAACTAGTAGCGATACAAAGCTCATCATATGGATCTCAATCATGTAAGGCAGCTCATGAGATCATTGTATTGGAGTACAGAGAGAGAGATTAACCACATAGCTACGGTAGAGCCCTCAGCCCCAGGGGAGAACTACTCCCTCCTCATCATGGGAACAGCGATGGCGGTGAAGATGGCGGTGGAGACGGCTTCCGGGGGCAATTCCCCGTCCCGGCGGCGTGCCGGAACAGAGACTTCTGTCCCCCGAATCTTGATTTCGCGATGGCGGCGGCTCTGGAAGGTTTTCTCCGTATCGTGGTCTCTGTCGGGTTTTTAGGTCAGAGAGGCCTAAATAGGCGAAGAGAGGGAGTCGGAGGGGCCACGGGGTGCCCACACCCTAGGGGCGCGCCCCCGGCCCGCGCCGGGGTGGGTGCCCCGGCCCCCTCTCATCCTCCTCCGGTGCTCTGAAGCTTCCGGGAAAAATAGGAACTTGGGCGGTGATTTCGTCCGATTCCGAGAATATTTCGTTACTAGGATTTGAAACCAAAACAGCAACACTACAAGAAAAGTTGCCATGGCCGACGAAGTTGAAGTCGCGCCGTGGTTGCTGGTGTACCATGGCCGACGATTTTGGTCCCTCCGTGGTGCATGTCAAAACTTTTTTTTTCTCGTTTTTGAGGCCACCTAGCCCGACGAAAGCGGCCAAAACGTGGCGTATGGTGGCCCGGGACGTGGTGCATCTCGAAATCTCGGGTTCGCCGGCCGAGTCAACGCAAATCCGCACCGCCGAGGGATGTAGGGCCCAGATGGCAGCCTCTCTGGCATTGTTTTTTTCTACATCGCGCCATCTCGTTCAACGTTCTCCGATCGAGCCGTTTACGATGCAGGATCATGGGTCCCGCATGTCATCCTCTATGAACCAAAATTCTTTCTATTCTTGGATTTTTTTGACCCCCTGATTTCTGGCTACTTCCTTTTTCTTTTGATCCCTTGCCGCCTTGGAAACGTTGAGACCGCTGCTGCTAAATGGGACCCGCATGTCATCCTCTATGTGCAATCAACTTTCTTTTCTTGGAGTTTTTTTGGCACCTCAAATTTGGTCACTTGCCTTTTTCTTTCGATCCCCTGCCGCCTCTCAAACGGTGATACCGCTGCTGCTAACTGGGACCCGCATGTCATCCTCTATGTACTATAAAACTTTCTTTTCATGGATTATTTTTGGCACCTCAAATTTGGTCACTTGCCTTTTTCTTTCGATCCCCTGCCGCCTCTCAAACGGTGATACCGCTGCTGCTAACTAGGACCCGCATGTCATCCTCTATGTACTATAAAACTTTCTTTCCTGGATTATTTTTGGCACCTCAAATTTGGTCACTTGCCTTTTTCTTTCGATCCCCTGCCGCCTCTCAAACGGTGATACCGCTGCTGCTAACTGGGACCCGCATGTCATCCTCTATGTACTATAAAACTTTCTTTCCTGGATTATTTTTGGCACCTCAAATTTGGTCACTTGCCTTTTTCTTTCGATCCCCCGCTCTCAAACGGTGATACCGCTGCTGCTAAGGACCCGCATGTCATCCTCTATGTACTATAAAACTTTCTTTTCTTGAATTATTTTTGGCACCTCATATTTGGTCACTTACCTTTTTCTTTCGATCCCCGCCTCTCAAACGTGATACCGCTGTGCTAAATGGGACCCGCATGTCATCCTCTATGTACTATAAAAATTTCTTTTCTTGGATTTTTTTGGCACCTCATATTTCGTCACTTGACTTTTTCTTTCGATCCCCTCGCCTCTCAAAGTGATACCGCTGCTGCTAAATGGGACCCGCATGTCATCCTCTATGTACTATAAAACTTTCTTTTCTTGGATTTTTTGGCTCCTCATATTTGGGCACTTGCCTTTTTCTTTCGATCCTCTGCGCCTCTCAAACGGTGATACCGCTGCTAAATGGGACCCGCATGTCATCCTCTATGTACTATAAAACTTTCTTTTCTTGAATTATTTTTGGCTCCTCATATTTGGGCACTTGCCTTTTTCTTTCGATCTCATGCCACGTTTGAAACGTTGAGGAACCTGCTGGCTCATGGGACCCGCATGTCATCCTCTATGTGCTATAAAAGTTTCCTTTGTTGGATTTTTTTCACCCTCTGATTTTTGGCTTGCCTTTTTCTTTTGATCCCCTGCCCCCTTTGAAACGTTGAGTAAGCTGTTGGCTCAAGGGACCCGCATGTCATCCTCTATGTCCATCAACTTTCTTTTCTTAGATTTTTTTCACCCCCTAATTACTAGCTACTTTCTTTTTCTTTTGATCTCAAGCCGCATTACAAACATTGAGACCGCTGCTGCAAAATGGGACCCACATGTCATCCTCTATGTACAATAAATCTTGGATTATTTTTGGCTCCTGATATTTGGTCACTTGCCTTTTTCTTTCGATCTCATGCCGCCTTTGAAACGTTGAGTAAGCTGCTGGCTCATGGGTCCCGCATGTCATCCTCTACGAACAATAAAAGTTTCCTTTCTTGGAGTTATTTTTTACCCCTAATTTCTGGCTATTTGCCTTTTTCTTTTGATCCCCTGCCCCCGTTGAAACGATGAGGACGCTGTTGGCAGGTCGGTCCCACATGTCATCCTCTATGAACAATAAAAGTTTCCTTTGGTGGATTTATTTTTGACCCCTAATTAATTTCTGGCTATTTCCTTTATTTTTCTTTTGATCCCCTGCCGCCTTGGAATTGTTGAGAATGCTGCTGCCTCATTTTTCTTTTGGTCCTGTGCCGCCTTGGAAACGTTGAGACCGCTGCTACAAAATGGGACCCGCATGTCATCCTCTATGTACAATAAAGTTTCTTTTCTTGGATTATTTTTGGCTCCTGATATTATGTCACTTGCCTTTTTCTTTCGATCTCATGCCGACTTTGAAACGTTGAGGATGCTGCTGCCTCATGGGTCCCGCATGTCATCCTCTCAGAACGATAAATGTTTTCTTTTCTTGTATTTTTTTACCAACTGATTTTTGGCTTTTTTTATTTTCGATCCCCTGCCGCCTTTGAAACGTTGACTCCGCTGCTGGCTCATGGGTCCCCGATGTCAGCCTCCCCGTACAAGAAACATGTGATATTTTATTTTGCAGACAATAAACGTTGTATTTCGCTCTGAGCTATTGCAAACGGATAAATTAAATCTTTATATCTACATAAACAAACTTATATGTTGAATCTCCTTGTTTTTTGTTTTTGCGAAGCATAGGACTTTCCTGTTTTTTTTTTGAGAAAAATCCGACCTTTCCTGTTTTGGAGTGGGCTGAAATTGTACGAGTCAAAAGGCCCAGCAGTATAGTTCGAAGGCCCAGATGTCCAGATACAGCCCAATTAAAATCTTTCTTTTCTTGGATTTTTTTCACACCCTGATTTCTGGCTACTTCATTTTTCTTTCGGTCCTGTGCCGCCTTGGAAGCGTTGAGACCGCTGCTACAAAATGGGACCCGCATGTCATCCTCTATGTACAATAAAGTTTCTTTTCTTGGATTATTTTTGGCTCCTGATATTATGTCACTTGACTTTTTCTTTCAATCTCATGCCGACTTTGAAACGTTGAGGAAGCTGCTGGCTCATGGGTCCCGCATGTCATCCTCTATGAACAATAAAAGTTTTCTTTGTTGGATTTTTTTCCCCTAATTTCTGGCTATTTGTCTTTTTCTTTTGATCCCCTGCCCCCTTTGAAACGATGACGACGCAGCTGGCAAGTCGGTCCCACATGTCATCCTCTATGAACAATAAAAGTTTCCTTTGATGGATTTATTTTTTACCCTAATTAATTTCTGGCTATTTCCTTTTTTATTTTGATCCCCTGCCGCCTTGAAATAGTTGAGGATGCTGCTGCCTCATGGGTCCCGCATGTCATACTCTCAGAAAGGTAAATGTTTCTTTTCTTGAATTTGTTTACCAACTGATTTTTGGCTTATTTTTTCTTTCGATCTCCTGCCACCTTTAAAACGTTGACGACGCTGCTGGCTCATGGGTCCCCAATGTCAGCCTCCCCATACTGCAAATCCTCTTTCTGCAAAGGTTGTATTTCTAGATAGATAAGGTGGATTCGAATCTGCCATGGTTCAGGCAGCTCAGGTAAGCCTTCTTGCACTAATTAATGGAAGTAGTGTATCGCAAGGTCAAGACATGTGGCTCGGTGTAATGAATCTATATGAATCATGTTGTGGGTTCAATCTGATAGTTCTCTAACAGGTCAGCCAAAATAGAAATTAAGTTTTTTTCTAAAAGGGAAATGCAAATTAAGATGAACACAAACATTAGTTATCATAATAGCTGATCATACATACATACTTGCTAAGAGCAAAAGCTTGCCAGAGTTTTACCACCCATACAATTAATTAGCAGTTCAGATAAGATAACCTTATATAAGTATAACTACAAATGCATTTGCTAAGGGCTCATGGGACAACAGAACTAGACAACCGCGAACTTTATGACCAGCATGTCACAGCGGCATCGAAAGATCTTGACCTTCAACTTTGATCCAATGCGAAGTTTGGCACCGTCAATGAACTTTTTCCACCTGGAAGTAACAGCCAAGCGGCCATCTGTGGGACTGACAGAGTACCGTCCCTCCACGGTGAGACCTTCACTCTCCATGACGAGGGATATCTTGCCCCTTCGGCCAGCATTGAGATCCTTGGAGATACTTTTAGGCAATTTCTGATTCAAAGCAAGAGATACCACCAAAAATTAGTCAATGGCACCAATGCACTGAACCATGTGAGACTTTGAGCAGAGAAGACATCAAGATAAGAGCAGTTATGCTGTCATATACTCACGAACATAGCCTTCAGATGCGTCCTGGTCACCACACGGGTGGCCACAGCAATGAGCTGAGACCTCGGTGATCTGGCTGGGGCAGGTGCATGAGCCTGGGCTGGTACACGAGCTGGTGCTGATGCAGGAGACTGCTGGGCAGGTGCAGTAAACGGTGCCTCTAGAGGAACCGGTGCTGATGCAGGAGACTGTTGGGCAGGTGCAGTAAACGGTGCAGCTAGAGGAACCAGTGCTGATGCAGGAGCCTGCTGGGCATGTGTAGTATATGGGGCCTCTACAGGAACCAATGCTGATGTAGGGGACTGCTGGGTAGATGCAGTAAACGGAGCTGGTACAGGAACCGGTGCTGATGCAGGAGAGTGGGAAGCCGGTGCCGGTGCTGGTGTGGTTGCCCTTTGTGACATCCGCTCCTGTTCCGTCAGGGGATCTGCAGCTTTGATCATGTTAAACCCAGCAAGCTAGAACAGAGGGAATGGTTTAGAACAACTGCTCAGAATGCAGTTATCAAAAGATATGAGTAGAAAAAAGTTACATATTATATATTTGGAAGTGTCTCCAACTCTGTAAGCAGTTACGTATATCTGCCCGTTTGAGTTTCTGATCCTCAGCTCGTCGCCCTTCTTCAGACCGTAGTCAAAAGCAAACTTTCTCCAATCATGTCCATACAAATATGTGATGGCCTGCGTCTTGTAGACATACACCTCATAGACCGTGTAGGTGTTCATCAATTTGCCATTGCCATGCATAGTGAAAGATCCTTCATGCGGACACATCTGGTTAATCATTGGACGAAGTTCACAAGGTACAGTCTGCATGTGAAAATTGATACAAATGTAAGAAGCAGGAAGACTAAAAACAAGACTTTACTATATGCCAATTCATGCTAAACCACTGAGAATACATACCTGTAACTCTGTGAAGGAGCTACTAGAAAGGTAGATAGAGCCATAGGAGGTGTTATATGCGGGGTATGTACATGGGCCCGCCATATTCCCGCAAGCTCGGCATCGGGATGGTGAAGGAAACATGGGAGGTACTACTGGTGCGTAGCGCTGAACGTAAGTGGAAGAATTAGGTTGTGTAAAGTGCATAGTTCAGAGCAATGCAAATGTTGACAAGCAAGTGCATAACACTATGTTACAAACTGAACAGTGAAAAATTAGTGTATGATGAATATAAGCATGCTAATTTGGTGTTTCCGAATTCCAAAAAGCATTAGACAGAGCCAGTGATAATATCAGACATAAATCATGGCATGTATATGTGGCTTAAGAAAATATACCCGAACCCTTGGATGGTTACGGCCCGGCTGATCCTTGGACTTGAGCTTATATAAGCATCCAGAAGGTGGGGCTGACAGTAACTTGGTGGCAGCCTCTGCAGATGCCTCATCAGCAGCAGTTGCAATCCTTTTGACCAATGAAGGCTTAGCAGTTTCAGTCTGCATATAAAAATTGAAGAGCAACAGACATCAGCAGTGATATATAAAATGAATCTATGAGACACTGATGCATATAGTGCTGGATGTAAGTGGAAGAATAGGTGTGTGTGTTTCTGAACTATTGGTAAGCATTAGACAAAGCCGGCAATAAACAGACAAAAATCAAATCATGTATGAGGATTAAGAAAATATACCTGCTTACTGAAAAGGGTACCACCCAGCTGGCCCGTGGCCTTGTGCTTGAGGAGGTTTTCAGAAGATGGTGGCAGCACCATCGTCTTCACAGCAGCCTCATCAGGATCATTTTTTATCCATTTGAGTAGAGGAACAGAAGTTTCATCCTGCATATGAATAGCAACAGAACTCATCATTGATATTTAATAAATCTATGAGATAGACTGATGCAAATAGTGCGGGGTGTAAGTGGAAGAATAGGGTTGTGCATAGAGAACAGTTGACAACAATGCAAATGATTACAAAAGAAGCCAATGGAAATCAACAGTTTATATACTGGATGAGACAGACTGAAAAGTGAAAAATTAGTGTATGATGATTGTAAGCAAACGCAGTGTTTCTGAACTTTTGGTAAGCATTAGACAAAGCCAACAGTAATTAAACAGATAATAATGAAATCATGTATGTGGATTAAGAAAATATACCAGATTCATTAAAAGGTCACCACCCAGCTGGCCCATGGCCTCGTGCTTGTAGAGGTTTTCGGAAGATGGTGCCGGCACCATCGTCCTCACAGCAGCCTCATTAGCCCCATTTTGCATCCACTTGAGTAAAGGCGCAGCAGTTTCAGCCTGCATAAGAATGGGAACAGATCTCAGCAGTGATATTGAATGACTCTGAGACAGACTGATGCATATAGTGCTAGATGTAAGTGGAAGGGTATGGCCGTGTATGGACAACAGTTCACAACAATGCAAGGGTGTGTTCGGTTCTGAAACAGCGTGGAATGGAATGGAATGGTTCCATTTCAGAGGAATGGAATGGTTACATTTTTGTTCGGTTGGGAAAAATGGAGAGCAGAAGAGATCGAGGTTAAACTAACCAATTGTCTCAAAATTGTAATTAACAATTGCAAATGACATTTTAATCTCAAAGTCGTAATTAACAGCGCCTAATGGTGCTCTTTTAATCTAAAAATCGAAATTAACATCATTTTATGTTGGGTTAGGGGAACTGGAGTAGATGAACATTACTGTATGATGATTGTAAGCAAACGAATTTGGTGTTTCTAAACTTTTGGCTTCGAGATCTTATGGGTTTCAACTCTAGCCTACCCCAACTTGTTTGGGACTGAAAGGCTTGGTTGTTGTTGTTGTTGTTGTAAACTTTTGGCAAGCATAGAAAAAACCGACAATAAACAGAGAAAAATCAAGGCATGTTTTGTGGATTAAGAAAATATACCATATTCATTAAAAGATCACCACCCAGCTGGTGCGTGGCCTTGTGCTTGTAGAGGCATTTAGAAGATGGGGGCGGCATCAACATACTGGCAGCCTGATCAGCCGCAGTTTTGATCTTCCTTTTGAGTAAAGGCCCTAAAGTTTCAGTCTGCATATGAATAGCAAAACAAAAGGCAGACCTCAGCAGTGATATTGAATTACTGTATGAGATAGACTGATGCATATAGTGGATGCTCTTAGCCTTTTGCAGCGTGAACACTAGCTATGGACAGACAAAAAACTAGTTAACTCAGCTTTGTCTAGATATGAATGTACTACCACCATCCAAAAGCTTAAGCCTTATTTATTTTTGAGAAATCAAAACAAGCAAAGTTTGACCAAAATTTTAGAACATTCTATCAACAAATATAATACTGTGTAGATACCGTAGGAAAATATATTTTATTATCTATTTAATGATATTAATTTTGTATTTTGCATGTTACTGATTTTTGGTAAAAGCTTAGTCAAACATGGTATAGTTTGACTTTCTAAAAATAATATAAGCCCAAAGCTTTGGGATGGAGGCAGTAGTATCTAGAGCTAAAACACATCTAGATACATCCGTATCTACAGATAGTTGAGTCAATTAATTTGGATCTGAGGGAGTATCAGATTCAGACTACATCATGGTAAGTTGGTTAAAAAAATTACCCCTGGGCGGTCCCTGCCCAGCTCGGCAGTGGCATTTCGCTTCTTGTGCTGCAGATCGGGCCATGCTCCTGCAGCAGGTGGGGCGCTATTCTCGTTCCCCATAGCCTCAGCACGGAACCTGGAGGTACCAACCTGATACAGAGAATATAGAGCATGGTGTCACAGAGGCTTTACGCACAAACAGCTGAAGACATGTGCTACTTTAAGCATATTCCAGAACAGGAACAGATTGAGGATGCAGAGACCAGAGAGACACTTAAAAGGTAAAGAGTGGATAAGCAAACGGAGTACCTGCTTCGCGGGGCTGGGGACGCAGCTCAGGCTCAGCCAACTGCCCACATGCGTGGTGGCCTTACGCTCCATTGCCCCCACCGCCGAGGTCTTGCCTTTCCTGTACAAGCTGACAAAAGATACAGTGAGGATCAGCAGAAACTACAAAGGTTGCAAATGTCGACAAATAAAGGAAGAACACCCCAATCCAAGCAAAGGTAGCCCCCGCCCCCCACCCCCATCAATCACTCCCAGCTCGAGGGTGACCAGAAAGACACCCCTTTGCCCAGAATAGGAAAGAGATGCGCAAGATATCGAGGAGAGGAAAAAAGAACCGATCTCGAGAAAGGAGAGAACATTACTAGTCCTACCTAATCCGCTTGGGCTAGATGCAGCTTGCCCCTCCAAGCTGGATGCCTGGACGGTGGAGGCGAAAGGAGGGGATCGAGCTAGCGGCTTGCATCCGTCGGCAATCGGCACTCGATCGGGAGAGAAGGGGTGCTACATAAAGGGGAGGGGTAACATATTTTATTACACAGTGAACTTACTGATGTGACTAGTCATTACATGTCTCACTGAAACTAGGGCCCATAGTGTGGCACCCCAAATTTACTTGAAGCTGCCCGGCGGGACGCATTGGCGCGTCAAGAAACCCCCGAATTGTAGCGGGGAAATGAAACATTTCACAAAAATTCGAAATTCAAGCACACCGCCACGCGCCAAGCACGCGGCTGTTCCTTCCTCTTCCTCGGTTCCTCCTCCCCTATCCGAAAAAACCCCAAATCCCAAGCTCAAACCAAAAAAAAAACAAAAAACAAATCCCCTGGCCGCCATGCATGTCCTCGTTAACCCGCTGGAGATCGTTCCCGGACGATGCGGACCACCCGCCCTGAGATCCAGAATTCCGTCCACCTCGAGGCACTGCGTGCTGTCTCGCAGCAGCGGCTTGAGGGCGCTGAAGAGGAAGTTCCGCCGGAAAGTGCTCATGGCAACCGTGCAAGCTCACCGGCGTGCTGTATCCCGAGAGGAACTGGTCAAAGCTTTGCTATTCGCCACACACAAAAAATTGCGGGCCAAGATCTGGTCAAAGCTTCGTCGATGGCTTGCCGCGAGAGGCTTGGAGTCCAGAGTCAATAAACTAGCTGCTCGAGGACTTGGGCGGTTTACACGGATTCATATTAACTGACTCAAGTTTGTTAGTCTAGTTAACAAATGCATCTAGATACATCCATATCTAGACAGAATTGAGTCCATTAATATGAATCAGAGGGGAGTACCTGAAAGTGTTTCATGCTACCAACTAATGCGCTGGCAGGAATCGCTGTAGAAGTAATTGTGCTACTACTTGTACGATGAACTGATTGTGTGGGTGTCGAATTTTGCAACGCGATCATCCACTGAATGCTTAATCTAGCGCCAAAGGCGTACAAATCATAACATACTACAGCACCAGAACATAAGAGTACGAATCATAAAGTAGCTCAACATTTTGCATCAGGGCTGGGTGGTCCTGAGACTACCGGGACGCCCCTGATGATCTCCGGGTGTGCATCCTCTTCAACGCAAAGCTGTGTACTCGGTCCACGGCCTCCTTCTGTAGGCTGGATAATCTCAGGTGCAGGACCTTCGTCTATGAGAGGCTCGTCATCAGTACCATCCACAGGTGCATCAGGGCTGGGTGGTCTTGAGACTACCCGGACGCCCGTGATGATCTCCGGGCGTGCATCCACTTCAACGCAAAGCTGTGTACTCGGTCCACGGCCTCCTTCTGTAGACTGGATAATCTCAGGTGCAGGACCTTCGTCTATGAAAGGCTCGTCATCAGTACCATCCACAGGTGCATCAAACTGAGATTCATCTTCAAATCTCCCATCAAACTGAGAGACCTCTTTAACTCTATGCTTCTGCAATTAGTACATCAACCGATTAGACAAACATCTAAGGGATGCAACCTGAACAAATGCCGTTTTACATATTTACCTTCTCATCTGGCACAGCACATGTCCCAGAGCTGAAACCCGTTTCCTGAAGCAAGCGCTTTTTCTCTCCTTCCCGTCCATCCATCTGCAACAAGTTAAATTTGAGTACAGAACCTTGCACAGCAATGCAAACTATTGATTGAAACAGCGGCAGCATCAATATAAATAATTAACTACATATGCCAGCACACATACAGTGTGAGCAAGATCTGCTTCTCCTGCTAAAGGATCATTATATGGTTCACCATGCTAAACCCGCCTAACATATGTGCGGTCCATCCCAAAAATGTGTAAATGATCTGCCACTACAGGGTGAGGCCTCTTCTCACCATTCATACATGTGCAGCGCGGGCAATACACGTCCAGGTTGTGACCATCATGAGCTCTAATAAACCCCATAAAGGGTTGAACACCATTTATATATGAAGGGGAACATAAGTGTCCATGCAGTTTCCAAGTTCTGTCCATCTGTTTAATTATGAGATACAGTGGTTGGTGATTAATTTAAGGCGAAGTAGGAAATGTATATCCATCGAGTACAAAACTATACTACATGATTATGCATTTCAGCAATCATGTCGAGTACAAAACAAAAAATGCCCATCGACATTTTAGCAAACAGATCGTGTACAAAACTCTGCCATGGCATTTCAGCAAATTAACGGATCGAGTGCAGAACTGACTCTATATGCCCACGCAAATGAACAAATTGATCGATGACAAATCGAGCGGAAAACTATAAAGTGCCAATTAGTTCGAGCATACTGACGAATTTTTTTAGCAGCATCAAGAAAATATAAATCGTTAGGCTGTCTTGCCCGATACATGATTGAGCTAGAGATAGCAGCCCTACCGTGGATCAACTTGACCGCCGGTGCGTCTCGAGAAGAACGACGGGGAGGGGAAGCTTCTTCTTCGCACGGACGGGACGGGGAGGGGAAGCTCTTCGCACGGACGGGGATAAGTTGTGTACGGGTGGGTGGGGGGTCATGCGGCCGGGCCGCCGGGGTGATAATTAAGGTTGGTAGGTGGCGTTTAATGGAGTTGCGTGTGTAATTTGCCGTGCACAAGGTTGAGGAATAGGCGGTTCCCTTTGCCGCGCGCACAATTCAAACTATCCCGCCCATGTAGTTTAAATTCGCCATATTTTCGTTAAATCGACATAAAGTCATGTGAGTGGGGGAAAATTAGCAAAGTTGCTTGAAAAATAGTAAAACTCTGGAATTATCCTTTAAATATGCTCTACTTCGTGTGAAAATCGGGGTGTGGAAGCATGTTGAGCTGTTTTATTTGTACTTTCTTCATTAAAACTCCCATTTTATGCACTTTGGATGGAAAGAAATCATTTGTACATAAATTTTGACAACGCCATTTGCAAACACTAATTGTTTACATGCCAAGATGCACCCATCCACCAAATATATATGTGGCAAAAGTTTATCACAATCTAGCAGATATGCATAATTAGTGAGGGACCCCTTTTGATTTTGTGCAATTTCCACTAATTAGGTAGAGATCGAGAAGGGTTAATTAATTAGGCCATGTTAGGGGTTATGTGTTTTAATAGGTTGTGTGGATTCAAATACAACTTCTTTATTTGTGTGCTATGATTAATCAAAACTAGATCGATCGACTGCGCACACATTATTAGAGGCGCATGCCTTTGCGCACAAAGTGCATGTGTGTGTTGTTGGCCACCAACGAGAGAGAGAGAGAGAGAGAGAGAGAGAGAGAGAGAGAGATAGAGGTAGAGAGAGCTACATACGAGAGAGCGATTGAAATCCCCAAATTAAACACATATATATGCATGGCACATTTAATTTAATTAGAGGACCGCGAGGCACCCCTGGCCTGCTTGATGCATAATTAAGTGTCATTGGCCTATATATATAGGGTTTAATTAGGGTTTAGGGTTTAGGGTTAGGAGGTTAGGGTTTAGGGTTTAATGTTTATGGTGTTTAGGGTTTAGGGATTAGGGATTAGGGTTTATTTAGGGTTTAAGGTTTAGGGATCATCGATCGAGTGCGCACACACACATTATTAGAGGCACACGCGCCTTTGCGCATAAAGTGCATGCGTATATGTGTGTGTTTTTTGGCCACCAACGACATATAGATGATCGAGAGAGAGAGATTGAAATCCCCCAAGAATATGTTCAAATATATATTAAAATATATGCACGAATTAATGCATGCATGGTAGGCCATGCATGCACACTAATTATATATATATTATGAGGAAACTTAATCAAATGTGTTTTCATTCGAGAGAACTTGTCAAAATTCAAGTTAATTAATTTATCATCGATAATTATATAATTATTTAATGAATCTCAGGGAGATGTTATACAACATATGATCGATATATAGGCCATGTATATATTAATTGGTTTTAATCTACCGTTTTTGCTAGCTAGCTGCATGCTATATATAGAGCATGTTTTTATTAGATCGGGTTATAGCTAGTATAGTTTAGGGTTATGTGTTTTAATTAACTAGGGTTTGATTAGCTAGGGGTTAGTTATATATATATGGTTTAGGGTTAATGCATGTCACATTTAATTTAACTAGAGGACCGCGAGGCACCCCTAGCCTGCTTGATGCACAATTAAGTGTCGTTGGCCTATATATATAGGGTTTAATTAGGGTTTAGGGTTAGCTAGCTGGGTTTAGGGTTTAGTGTTTTGGGTGTTTAGCTAGGGTCTAGGGTTTAGTGTTTAGTGTTTACTGTGTTTAGAGGGTCTAGGGTTTAGTGTTTAGGGTGTTTAGGGTCTAGGGTTTAGGGTCTAGTGTTTAGGGTCTATGGTTTAGGGTTTAATTAGTGTTTAGGGTGTTTAGGGTTTAGGGTTTAGTGTTTACGGTGTTTAGGGTCTAGGGTTTAGGGTTTAGTGTTTAGGGTCTAGGGTTTAGGGTTTAATTAGTGTTTAGGGTGTTTATAGGGTTTAGGGTTTAGGGTTTAGGGTTTTAGGGTTTAGGGTTTAGGGTTTAGGGTTTATGGTTTAGGGTTTACGGTGTTTAGGGTCTAGGGTTTAGGGTTTAGTACATGTTTAGGGTGTTTAGGGTCTAGGGTTTAGTGTGTTTAGGGTGTTTAGGGTTTAGGGGATTAGGGATTAGGGTTTTAGGGTTGTTTAAGGTTTAGGGATCATCGATCGAGTGCGCACACACACATTATTAGAGGCACACGCGCCTTTGCGCATAAAGTGCATGCGTATATGTGTGTGTTTTTTGGCCACCAACGACATATAGATGATCGAGAGAGAGAGATTGAAATCCCCCAAGAATATGTTCAAATATATATTAAAATATATGCACGAATTAATGCATGCATATGGTAGGCCATGCATGCACACTAATTATATATATATTATGAGGAAACTTAATCAAATGTGTTTTCATTCGAGAGAACTTGTCAAAATTCAAGTTAATTAATTTATCATCGATAATTATATAATTAATTAATGAATCTCAGGGAGATGTTATACAACATATGATCGATATATAGGCCATGTATATATTAATTGGTTTTAATCTACCGTTTTTGCTAGCTAGCTGCATGCTATATATATAGAGCATGTTTTTATTAGATCGGGTTATAGCTAGTATAGTTTAGGGTTATGTGTTTTAATTAACTAGGGTTTGATTAGCTAGGGGTTAGTTATATATATATGGTTTAGGGTTAATGCATGTCACATTTAATTTAACTAGAGGACCGCGAGGCACCCCTGGCCTGCTTGATGCACAATTAAGTGTCGTTGGCCTATATATATAGGGTTTAATTAGGGTTTAGGGTTAGCTAGCTGGGTTTAGGGTTTAGTGTTTTGGGTGTTTAGCTAGGGTCTAGGGTTTAGGGTTTAGTGTTTACTGTGTTTAGAGGGTCTAGGGTTTAGTGTTTAGGGTGTTTAGGGTCTAGGGTTTAGGGTCTAGTGTTTAGGGTCTATGGTTTAGGGTTTAATTAGTGTTTAGGGTTTAGTGTTTACGGTGTTTAGGGTCTAGGGTTTAGGGTTTAGTGTTTAGGGTCTAGGGTTTAGGTTTTAATTAGTGTTTAGGGTGTTTATAGGGTTTAGGGTTTAGTGTTTAGGGTTTAGGGTTTTAGGGTTTAGGGTTTAGGGTTTAGGGTTTAGGGTTTATGGTTTAGGGTTTACGGTGTTTAGGGTCTAGGGTTTAGGGTTTAGTGTTTAGGGTGTTTAGGGTCTAGGGTTTAGTGTGTTTAGGGTGTTTAGGGTTTAGGGGATTAGGGATTAGGGTTTTAGGGTTGTTTAAGGTTTAGGGATCATCGATCGAGTGCGCACACACATTATTAGAGGCACCCGCGCCTTTACGCATCAAGTGCATGCGTATATATGTGTGTTTTTTGGGCCACCAACGATATATAGATGATCGAGAGAGAGAGAGAGATCGATTGAAATCCCCAAGAATATGTTCAAATATACATTAAAATATATGCACGAATGCATTGTAGGCCATGCATGCACACTAATTATATATATATTATGAGGCAACTTAATCAAATGTGTTTTCATTCGAGAGAACTTGTCAAAGTTCAAGTTAATTAATTTATCACGATAATTATATAATTAATTAATGATTCTCAGGGATATGTTATACAACATGATCGATATAGGCCATGTATATTTTAATTGGTGTTAATCTACGGTTTGCTAGCTAGCTGCTATATATAGAGCATGTTTTTATTAGATCGGGTTATAGCTAGCTAGTATAGTTTAGGGTTATGTGTGTTAATTAAGTAGGGTTGATTAGCTAGGGTTAGTTACATATATATGGTTTAGGGTTAATGCATGGCACATTTAATTTTATTAGAGGATCACGAGGCACCCATGACCCACTCGATCGATGCACAATTAAGTGTCGTTGGCCTATACATAGGGTTTAATTGGGGTTTAGGATTAGCTAGGGTTTAGGGTTAGGGTTAGGGTACGTTTAGGGTCTAGGGTTTAGGGTTTAGTGTTTAGGGTTTAGGGATTAGGGATTTAAGGTTTTAGGGTTGTTTAAGGTTTAGGGATCATCGATCGAGTGCGCACACACATTATTAGAGGCACCCGCGCCTTTACGCATAAATTGCATGCATATATATGTGTGTTTTTTGGGCCACCAACGATATATAGATGATCGAGAGAGAGAGATCGATTGAAATCCCCAAGAATATGTTCAAATATACATTAAAATATATGCACGAATGCATTGTAGGCCATGCATGCACACTAATTATATATATATTATGAGGCAACTTAATCAAATGTGTTTTCATTCGAGAGAACTTGTCAAAGTTCAAGTTAATTAATTTATGACGATAATTATATAATTAATTAATGAATCTCAGGGATATGTTATGCAACATGATCGATATAGGCCATGTATATTTTAATTGGTGTTAATCTACGGTTTGCTAGCTAGCTGCTATATATAGAGCATGTTTTTATTAGATCGGGTTATAGCAGCTAGCTAGTATATATAGTTTAGGGTTATGTGTTTTAATTAAGTAGGGTTGATTAGCTAGGGTTAGTTACATATATATGGTTTAGGGTTAATGCACGACACATTTAATTTTATTAGAGGATCACGAGGCACCCATGACCCGCTCGATCGATGCACAATTAAGTGTCGTTGGCCTATACAGAGGGTTTAATTGGGGTTTAGGATTAGCTAGGGTTTAGGGTTAGGGTTAGGGTTAGGGTTAGGGTATGTTTAGGGTCTAGGGTTTAGGGTTTAGTGTTTAGGGTGTTTAGGGTTTAGGGATTAGGGATTTTAAGGTTTTAGGGTTGTTTAAGGTTTAGGGATCATCGATCGAGTGCGCACACACATTATATTATTAGAGGCACCCGCGCCTTTACGCATAAATTGCATGCATATATATGTGTGTTTTTTGGGCCACCAACGATATATAGATGATCGAGAGAGAGAGAGAGATTGAAATCCCCAAGAATATGTTCAAATATACATTAAAATATATGCACGAATGCATTGTAGGCCATGCATGCACACTAATTATATATATATATATTATGAGGCAACTTAATCAAATGTGTTTTCATTCGAGAGAACTTGTCAAAGTTCAAGTTAATTAATTTATCACGATAATTATATAATTAATTAATGAATCTCAGGGATATGTTATACAACATGATCGATATAGGCCATGTATATTTTAATTGGTGTTAATCTACGGTTTGCTAGCTAGCTGCTATATATAGAGCATGTTTTTATTAGATCGGGTTATATCTAGTATAGTTTAGGGTTATGTGTTTTAATTAAGTAGGGTTGATTAGCTAGGGTTAGTTACATATATATGGTTTATGGTTAATGCATGGCACATTTAATTTTATTAGAGGATCGCGAGGCACCCATGACCCGCTCGATCGATGCACAATTAAGTGTCGTTGGCATATACATAGGGTTTAATTGGGGTTTAGGATTAGCTAGGGTTTAGGGTTAGGGTTAGGGTACGTTTAGGGTCTAGGGTTTAGGGTTTAGTGTTTAGGGTGTTTAGGGTTTAGGGATTAGGGATTTAGGGGTTTTAGGGTTGTTTAAGGTTTAGGGATCATCGATCGAGTGCGCACACACATTATTAGAGGCACCCGCGCCTTTACGCATAAATTGCATGCATATATATATATGTGTGTTTTTTGGCCACCAACGATATATAGATGATCGAGAGAGAGAGATTGAAATCCCCAAGAATATGTTCAAATATACATTAAAATATATGCACGAATGCATGGTAGGCCATGCATGCACACTAATATATATATATATATTATGAGGCAACTTAATCAAATGTGTTTTCATTCGAGAGAACTTGTCAAAATTAAAGTTAATTAATTTATCACGATAATTATATAATTAATTAATGAATCTCAGGGATATGTTATACAACATGATCGATATAGGCCATGTATATATTAATTGGTGTTAATCTACGGTTTGCTAGCTAGCTGCTATATATAGAGCATGTTTTTATTAGATCGGGTTATAGCAGCTAGCTAGTATAGTTTAGGGTTATGTGTTTTCATTAAGTAGGGTTGATTAGCTATGGTTAGTTACATATATATGGTTTAGGGTTAATGCATGGCACATTTAATTTAATTAGAGGACCGCGAGGCACCCCTGGCCTGCTTGATGCACAATTAAGTGTCGTTGGCCTATATATAGGGTTTAATTAGGGTTTAGGGTTAGGGTTAGGGTTTAGGGTCTAGGGTTTAGTGTTTAGGGTTTAGGGATTAGGGATTAGGGTTTCAGGGTTGTATAAGGTTTAGGGATCATCGATCGAGTGCGCACACACATTATTAGAGGCACCCGCGCCTTTGCGCATAAAGTGCATGCGTATAGTTTAGGGTTATTTGTTTTAATTAAGTAGGGTTTGATCAGCTAGGGTTAGTTACATATATATGGTTTAGGGTTAATGCATGGCACATTACATATAGTTTAAATCTCAAGAATGTTTATACATGATAGGCCATATGTGCAAAGGAATTTTTTTCCTCGTGAACTTGTCAAAATTCAAGTTTATCAGTGCCAATGGAAACTAGTCCAAAAAATTACATAGAGGACCAAAAGTACTAGACAATAACTAATAGAACCTGCAACTTTACAAAAAGGACCCCAAAACATATAGAAGAAAATCAATCGAGTCCTTCTGGACCGCACATCAGATCTCTGCTCCGCATCCTTTCCAGCAACTCCGTCGCCGGGGACGCACCACTTGGGACGGTGTCGCCGGTAGTCGCCAGGACGAAGGAGAAGAAGGGCCTCAGCAACGGCATATTGGCTCTGAGAAGGGTCGCTGAAAGTCCAAGATGTGCACGGGCAAGACGGATGACGCCGTCGTATGCCCCGAGCTTGTGAACTTTAGCAGCTTGACTTCCCCATTGGCCAGATCTGAAGCACTGACCAAAGCAAGCCTCACCGTTAGCGCCATCACATTGATGGCACCAGATCGGGGTTTGGCCGGCAAGATCCGCCAGATTCACCATAGGCCAGATCTGAAGCCGATGACGAGATCCCCGACTCCATTGCGCCATTCTGCTCATGGGAAACACTGGATCTAAGCTTACAACAACACTAACTCCCTCGGATCCAAATTAGCTGACTCAACTTTGCTTATCTAAATATGGATGTATCCACACATGTTTTTACTCTAGATACATACACGTCTAAGGAAAGTTGAATCAATTAATTTAGTTCGGAGGGTGTACAATATACAGAGAGAAGTCGGCCTCGTCTCCGGCCGGCGAGGCCGCCGGAGAGAAGGGGGAGAGGAGCCGGGGGAGTGGGAGAGACTCGAGAGAGAAAGAGAAGAGGAAGAAATGAGAGCTCCCTGGGGAAGAACATTATTTTTGTCGTTCTGCTCGTACTGTAGCTTGAAACTGAAAATTTCGGCCACGCGCCAAATCATCCCGCCGCATCCATTCGAAAATCCCGTGACCAGTTTTACCCTTTTAACCCTGGTCCGGAAGCTACAACCCACCGACCATGGAGGGCTCATTCGGTAACAATGAAATATCTTGCCTAGATCCCGAACCCTCCCCACAGGCCCACACCCACCCACCAACCATTCGCCCCATTAGCTCAAAAATACTCTCACAAGCCAAAGCTCTGACTCTCTACAGTACTAGATCTGCTTCGCCGCCGGCATACTCCTCCACAGCGTAGCCTTGATCGTGTTGGCTGTCCACCCACCTGATCCGCTCCCCCGCCGCCCTCGTCACCGACGGATCTGCTTCACCGCCGACCTCGCCACCGACGGATCTGCTTCACCGCCGACCTCGCCACCGACGGATCTGCTTCACCGCCGACCTCGCCACCGACTACCTCGCCGCAGCGGCTGTATCAACTTCACCGAATACCTTGCCAGCCAACCAGATCTGCTTCACTAACGCCCGCTTCTACTGAAACATGGTCGATTCATCGTCTCCCGCGTTCGCCGCCGCTGGAATGCAAGTTGCCGCCCCCGTCCACCCCGCCGCAGCTTGGTTAGTACGCTGGCCCGTTAGATCGCGGTGTTTCTTTAGCCATGTTTTGTGTAGTTATTTGCAGATCTCATATGCCGTTAACTTTCTTGATGTGTTGCTTCGCATGAAGTTTGTTTAAATGTTGTACAGTACAAAAGCATTATCCGGTCGCTACCATCCTGTTCATTCTACTGACACCTGTGTGCATCCACATATTTATAGCCTTGTACCCATTCATTTGCTGCCAACTGTTTTTGTACTGCATGCTATTGTCGCACTGCTTTTATAGTCGTGCTATGGGCATTTCCAATCTGCTTGTTCTTATACCACGTCATTAGCTCACCGCTAGCTGTTTTCTCGTGTCTGCTATTCTCACACTGCTTTTATAATCATGCTATGTGCATTTCCAATCTGCTTGCTCTTATACCTCGTCTTTAGCTTATATAGTTATTGCTGCGTGCATGTCTGGTCTTTGTATTATCGTAGACTGACTTGTCAATGTTATTTTTCCTTGGGATTGATCATGCGAACCACTTATTAGAACATCCAACATTAACAGCGGGGACGCTAGGTAAGGTTGGAATCTGAGTTCGTGGTTGGTAATTTTGGCAGTTTACTTCCGTTATTATCTATAACCTATATGCATTGTTCCTTATGCAAGAGATTAACACTTGGAACCCTGCCATAGCAATGCCATTCATGCTTTACTATGTTTCTGCCTATTTGATATGCTTGTCTTGGAGAAACTTCGAGGGTGATTTGAACCTGACATTTGGTCATTCTTAATGCCAGTTTACTTTATGTGTAAAACCTTGGCATTACCCTACTCTAAATCTGAATGTCTGAAATTCGTATCTCATGCAAAGCAACATCTAGTTGGTTTTAATTTGATATCTGGTAACTATTGGCTTATTCATTTGGCAGCTCAAGTTTTTTGTTATTTGAAACCAGCTGACTTGGTCTTAAATGTGATATCTAAACACAGATTAAGGACAATGGAGCAGGAGGATTAGCATTTCACTTGATGGCTGAACCTAAAATGATAGGCATGTTGACCACGACTAGTGCACGCAAGAGAAGGACCTGCAGTGAGCCAGTATGTGCTTAGTACATGCATCTTATCTTATCTTGTGCTTATTTCTGCTACATGCTGTTATCTGATCTCTACATTGCGTAATACATGTTTGAATAGTTAATTGTTGTAACTATGTTTACAATGTTACCAGAATGCTGTTTTAATGAAGCAGTCATCATTAGAAGATAGTCGCCAAAAAAGGATCTGTAGCGACCCTGTGCAACATTATGATGTAAGTTTGTGCTTAGTACAAGTTCCATACATGTCTTATTTATGCAACTTGTTATTATCTTATATCTACATTGCATAATAAATGTTTGCATAGTTCATCGTTTAACTCTTTTTGCATTATTATCAGAATGCAGTTGTGATGAAGCAATCTTCATTAACTGTGAGGCCCACAAAAAGTTCTGATCTTTCTTCTGATGCATCTTCTCATAGCCGTCAACCTAGACCATTTCTTTCATCAGACAGTAAATATCTCAAGGCTGTACTTTATAAAAGACATGGTATTGCTGCTTTAAGATCTGTAGCTGATATGTTGACAAAGAGTACACAAGATTCAATCAAGGCGATTGCCAAATGTCAACCTGTTATTGATGATGCTAATAGAAGTCCTCAATGATTCTATGTAATTTTTTTATTTGGGCACATTAATTGCCTTGTAATTTTCCTATTTGTTTTATTTGTGTATGTAATTGTGTGTATCATTGAAATCAGATTTTAGGCTCATGAAATTTAATGCAAGTTGACTAGTCAAACAAGTAGGGCCCTACAACAGATTGGGCCGGCCCACTTACAGTAGTGTGGGACCCACTTTCATTTTGGGCCGGCCCACTTCTTTAGTAGGCCGGCCCGGTTACACGATAGTGGGCTCCACATGCTTATTGGGCCGGCCCACTTGCTCTATGGTGGTCCCACATGGTAAATGGGCCGGCCCTTTAATAGGAAGGTGGGACCCACCTGTGTTTTGACCCGGCCCACTATCTTGTTGGGCCGGCCCACTTTCTAGATGGTGGACCCCACATACCAAATGGGCCGGCCCACTTTCTATATGGTGGACCCCACACACCAAATGGGCCGGCCCTTTAATAGGATGGTGGGACCCACCTGTGTTTTGGCCCGGCCCACTATCTCGTTGGGCCGGCCCACTTTCTACATGGTGGACCCCACATACCAAATGGGCCGGCCCATTAACAGGAATGTGGGACCCACATGTGTTTTTGGCCCGGCCCACTATCTTGGTGGGCCAGCCCACTTGCTATATTGTGGACCCCACATACTAAATGGGCCGGCCCTTTAACAGGAAGATGGGTCCCACCTGTGTTTTTGGCCCGGCCCACTATCTTGTTGGGCCGGCCCACTTGATATATGGTGGACCCCACACACTAAATGGGCCGGCCCTTTAACAGGAAAGTGGGACCCACCTGTGTTTTTGGCCCGGCCCACTAGCTTGTTGGGCCGGCCCACTTGCTATACGGTGGACCCCACACACTAAATGGGCCGGCCTTTTAACAGGCAAGTGGGACCCACCTGTGTTTTTGGCCCGGCCCACTTGCTTCTTGGGCCGGCCCAGTTGCTGTAAGGTGGACCCCACATGTTAAATGGGCCGGCCCATTTAACTTTTGACCAGTCAACATTAGAGGTTAGGCCCGGCCCACGTAACTAATGGACCAGCCCAGCTATATAGTTGACCGGTCAAACTATGTCATCTGGCCCGGCCCGCTTAAGACGTGGCAGGCCTCGTGTGGGCCTACCATCTACCACGGGGTTTCAGCCGGTTAACGCCGTTAACTGGCAGTTAACGGCGTCTGCCACGTGTCAGTTTGCATGACGTCAGCAGTCAACGGGCTCCCGAAAACACTTCCGCAACGGTCCGATTTTCCGTGGCGGAAGGGCGCCCAAGCGCGACGGACCGAAAAAATCGTCGTTGGACTTTGCCTGACGCAGTTTCCACAACGGAACCCATATCGTCGGGTTAGGCCCATAGGCGACGAAAAATACCCCTTAGCGGACGATTTTGAGACGTTGTCTATCAGAACTTTTCTTGTAGTGAAAACAGCAACTGGCCTTTCGGCATCTCGTCAATAGGTTAGTTCCGGAAAACGCATAATAATGACATATAATGTGTATAAAACATGTAGATATCATCAATAAAGTGGCATGGAACATAAGAAATTATAGATACGTTTGAGACGTATCAAGCATCCCCAAGCTTAGTTCTGCTCGTCCCGAGCAGGTAAAACGATAACAATGATAATTTCTTAAGTGACATGCCATCATAACCTTGATCATACTATTGTAAAGCACATGAGATGAATGCAGAGATTTGAAGCAATGATGAAGATAATGAGTAAACAAATGAATCATATAACAAAGACTTTTCATGAATAATACTTTCAAGACAAGCATCAATAAGTCTTGCATAAGAGTTAACTCATAAGCAATAAACTCTTAGTAGAAAGCTTTGAAACAACACAAAGGAAGATATAAGTTTCAGCGGTTGCTTTCAACTTTAACATGTATATCTCATGGATAATTGTCAACACAAAGTAATATAACAAGTGCAATAGGTAAACATGTAAGAATCAATGCACACAGTTCACACAAGTGTTTGCTTCTAAGATAGAAAGAATAGGTAAACTGACTCAACAATAAAGTAAAAGAATGGTCCTTCAAAGAGGAAAGCATCGATTGCTATATTTGTGCTAGAGCTTTGATTTTGAAAACATATAGAGAGCATAAAAGTAAAGTTTTGAGAGGTGTTTGTTGTTGTCAACGAATGGTAGCGGGTACTCTAACCCCCTTGCCAGGCAAACCTTCAAAGAGCGGCTCCCATTTTATTTTGTTTTTGGGTGGCACTCCTTCCAACCTTTCTTTCACAAACCATGGCTAACCGAATCCTCGGGTGCCTGCCAACAATCTCATACCATGAAGGAGTGCCTTTTAATTTTAGTTTTATTATGATGACACTCCTCCCCACCTTTGCTTTCTCAAGCCATGGCTAACCGAATCCTTCGGGTGCCGTCCAACAATCACATACCATGGAGGAGTGTCTATTTTTGTTAATTAATTTGGGACTGGGAATCCCATTGCCAGCTCTTTTTGCAAAATTATTGGATAAGCGGATGAAGCCACTAGTCCATTGGTGAAAGTTGCCCAACAAGATTGAAAGATAAACACCACATACTTCCTCATGAGCTATAAAACATTGACACAAATAAGAGGTGATAACTTTTGAATTGTTTAAAGGTAGCACTCAAGCAATTTACTTTGGAATGGCGGAGAAATACCATGTAGTAGGTAGGTATGGTGGACACAAATGGCATGAATATTGGCTCAAGTATTTGGATGCATGAGAAGTATTCCCTCTCGATACAAGGTTTAGGCTAGCAAGGTTATTTGAAGCAAACTCAAGTATGAAATGGTGCAGCAAGACTCACATATAAACATATTGTAAGCATTATAAGACTTTACATCGTCTCCTTGTTGTTCAAACACCTCAACCAGAAAATATCTAGACTTAGAGAGACCAATCATGCAAACCAAATTTTAACAAGCTCTATGTAATTATTCATTAATGGGTACAAGGTACATGATGCAAGAGCTTAAACAAGATCTATATGAGCACAACAATTGCCAAGTTTCACATTATTCAAGACATTATACCAATTACTACATGTAGCATTTCCCGTTTCCAACCATATAACAATTAACGAAGCAGTTTCAACCTTCGCCATGAAAATTAAAAGCTAAGAACACATGTGTTCATACGAACCAGCGGAGCGTGTCTCTCTCCCAAACAATCATTTATTCAAACAAAAACAAAAACAAAAGCATACAGACGCTCCAAGTAAAGCACATAAGATGTGACCGAATAAAAATATAGTTTCACTAGAAGAAACCTGATAAGTTGTCGATGAAGAAGGGGATGCCTTGGGCATCCCCAAGCTTAGATGCTTGAGTCTTCTTAAAATATGCAGGGATGAACCATCGGGGCATCCCCAAGCTTAGACCTTTCACTCTTCTCGATCACATTATATCACCCTCTTCTATTGACCCTTGAAAACTTCCTTCACACCAAACTTCAAGCAAACTCATTAGAGGGTTAGTGCATAATCAAAAATTCACATGTTAAGAGGTGACACAATCATTCTTTTCACTTCTGGACATTGCATAATGCTACTGGACATTAATGGATCAAAGAAATGAATCCAACATAGCAAAAGAGGCAATGCGAAATAAAAGGCAGAATCTGTCAAAAACAGAACAGTCCGTAAAGACGAATTTAAAGCTGGCACCAGACTTGCTCAAATGGAAAAACTCAAAACTAATGAAAGTTGCGTACATATCTGAGGATCACGCTCGTAAATTGGCAGATTTTTCGAATTTTCTACAGAGAACTGTGCCCAGATTCGTGACAGACAGCAATGCTGTTTCTGCGCAGCGATCCCAAATATAACATCAACTTTGACATAGAAACTTTACTTGGCACAAAAACATGATAAGGAGAGGTTGCTACAGTAGTAAACAACTTCCAAGACACAAATATAAAACAAAGTACTGTAGCAAAATAACACATGGGTTATCTCCCAAGAAGTTCTTTCTTTATAGCCATTAAGATGGGCTCAGCAATTTTGGTGATGCACCCGCAAGAAATAGTATTTGAAGCAAAAGAGAGCTTCAAGAGGCAATTCAAAACACATTTGAGCCTAACATGCTTCCTATGCAAAAGAATCTTATACACAAATGAATTCATGAAGAGCAAAGTGACAAGCATAAGAGGATAAAACACGAGTAACTTAAAGATTCTCAACATAAAGAGGGGAAACTTAATATTATTAAGATGCATATAACCATATTTCCCTCTCTCATAATAACTTTCAGTAGCATCATTGATGAAATCCACAATATACCCGTCACTTAAAACATTCTTATCATGGTTCATGTGCATAGAAGTATCATTAATTTTGGCATAAGAAGAGTTATTCTCATTAATAGTAATTGGAGCAAGATTATTATCAAGAATTTGAACATGGTAAACAAGTTGCATACTAAGGGAATGGTTTTTAGCAAGCCCATCATAACTATGACAAGTTTCATAAGGATAATTGTAACATGTGTCATATACATCTCTATAGCAATTATCTAAACCAGAATATGTAATATCATCATTTTCACTAAAAGTAGAAGTCTCAAATATAGGATCTTCAAGCACAACATCCCCAAGCTTAGGGCTTTCAATATCATCGTTTAAGGGGACATGAATAATGCTATCATCATTACTTTCATAATCAGTACCAAAGAGATTTTCAATATCAAAGGCAGCGTGCTCATCCAAATCATGATCACTAATATGGGTAAAGGGTATAGGAAGATCATCGTACTCAGATTCATTATCATAATAATCATTAGGAGCAACATACTTACGGTTACCTAGCGTTATCTCATTCACGCGGGGATACGCCGTTACCTCTTTCTTTTTATTCTCCTTCTTCTTCTTCTTCTTCTTCGTTCTTCTTCTTCTTCTTCTTCTTCTCCTTCTCCTCGTTCCCTTCTTTAGGAGGAAGAGGCTTGAAGGGTGGCTTGTCCGCATAACCTGATTTTCTTTTAGAAACAATAGAAGAAACTTGGGAGGATCCCTCCTTTTCATTAATTAGTTGAAAACACACAGCGGTCCTATCATATTTTGGCAAGGTGTCATCTTCTAAAATATTCTGTATGTAAGTATTTGTATGGCAATTATTAATGCAATAAGAAAGACAACCATGCAGGACATCATCAATATCAAGATCGTTAATATTTAACAAAGAAATTTTTCTTGATAACTCTTCACACTTCAAAAATAAGGTAAGTTCATCATGCTGATTAGGAATAATTTCATCATCACAATACAAATTTGCAGCACTCATGGGGTTTGAATTATCATTGGAGGAACATTGAAAATTAAAATGACCAACTCTATGGCAAAGTTCACAAATAAAAGGATAGAGGGCACACACTTTTTCTCCAAGATCATCTAGAGCTCTAGACCACTTTCTAGTTTTTTCATTTCTGTGATGGATACAATATTCATCTTCTATTTGATTAATTCCACAAGGTCTATGTATTCCACAAAAATTAACATGCTTATAGGAAATAGCATTCTTAGGAGTTTGAGCATGCTTATTGCAATCATTAACAACAATGTCATTCTTCATGCAAGCCTCTTTAAAAGGTTCATGATACTTATCAAAATTCTTTTTAGGCAATTCTAAATGAGAAGCAAAGGCTTTATAAAGATTTGCAGCAACTTGAGAGTCAAGACCATAAGTAGCACTCATATTTCGAAATTTATCGGTATCCATAAAAGTTTCAATGCATTCATAATCATAATTTATACCTGACTCTTTACCTTTGTCGTTCTCCCAATCTTCAGCGTTCTCCTTAATCCGATCAAGAAGGTCCCTTTTAAACTCTTCTTTATTGCTCGTGAATGATCCAGAACAAGCAGTATCCAGCAAGGTCTTATCTTGAAAAGAAAGTCTTGCATAGAAATTATCAATGATGATATTACCTGGAAGCTCATGATTGGGGCATTTGAGCATTAAAGTCTTCAATCTCTCCCATGCTTGGGCAATACTCTCTCCATCATGAGGCCAAAAATTATATATATGGTTTCGATCTTTGTGAATTTCACTTGGAGGATAGAACTTGGAATAAAATAGAGGCACAATATCCTTCCAATCAAGAGAGTGCCCGTCCTTCAATAGTTTATACCAATGCGCCGCTTCACCAGATAGCGATATAGAGAATAGTTTCTTCTTCACTTCATCCATAGAAATACCTGCACACTTGAATAACCCGCATAATTCATGCAAAAACAGTAAATGATTACTAGGATGGACAGTTCCATCCCCTTCATAGCGGTTATCCATAACACGTTCAATAATTTTCATAGGTATTTTATACGGAATACTTTCAGCAGGTGGATTTAAAATATCAGAAGCATCATTAGAGTTATCGCATATGGGAGATAAAGCATTATCAGAGCAAAATATTTCTTCCAAAGCGGAGGAGCTAAAAAGATTATTTTTATGTAAACTAGCTTCCCCAAGCTTAGACTTCTTCATAGCATTAGCAGTAATTGCATTCATACTAATAACATTGCTACTATCATGTAAATAAGGTTCCATAGGTTTTTTAATTTTCGCATCAAACCATCCATGTCTTAAATCAGGAAATAGAATAAGAAGCTCACTATTTTTTTGTTGTTTTCCATTATGCCTAACTAGTGAAAAATAAAAACAAGAAACAAAAAGATGTAATTGCAGAGTCTAAAGGAAATAGCTTCGAGTACACACACAATGGCGCCAGAAAAGTGCTGTTACCTGGAACCGGAGTGTGAGTACCTTTTACCTTTCCTCCCCGGCAACGGCGCCAGAAAAGTGCTTGATGTCTACGGGAGCTTCTATTCTTGTAGACAGTGTTGGGCCTCCAAGTGCAGAGGTTTGTAGAACAGCAGCAAGTTTCCCTTAAGTGGATTACCCAAGGTTTATCGAACTCAGGGAGGAAGAGGTCAAAGATATCCCTCTCAAGCAACCCTGTAATCACAAAGCAAGAAGTCTCTTGTGTCCCCAACACACCAAATACACTTGTCAGGTGTATAGGTGCACTAGTTCGGCGAAGAGATAGTGAAATACAAGTAATATGGATGTATATGAGTGGTAATAGCAATCTGAATAAAATATGGCAGCGAGTAAACATGCAACAAAACAGTAAATAAACGGTGTTTTCAGTATTGGAAACAAGGCCTAGGGATCATACTTTCACTAGTGGACACTCTCAACATTGATCGCATAATAAATACTTCTTCTCATATGTGCTACATACACTCTTGTTTGATAATGAACACATTGCGTAGGATTACACGAACCCTCAATGCCGGAGTTAACAAGCTCCACAATTCCATGTTCATATTTAAGTAACCTTAGAGCATAATAGATCATTGCAAAATAAACCAAGAACTAACATAGCACTGTCCACATTACACTATGAAGGAGGAATAGATCACATCAATACTATCATAATGATAATTAACTCCACAATCTACAAGAGATCATGATCATAGCCTACGACAAGAACCACAGGGTGCACACACTAATCACCTTTACACCAAGTAGGAGGAATAGAACTACTTTAATAACATCACATGAGTAGCACACAACTAGTAGCGATACAAAGCTCATCATATGGATCTCAATCATGTAAGGCAGCTCATGAGATCATTGTATTGGAGTACAGAGAGAGAGATTAACCACATAGCTACGGTAGAGCCCTCAGGGGGAGAACTACTCCCTCCTCATCATGGGAACAGCGATGGCGGTGAAGATGGCGGTGGAGACGGCTTCCGGGGGCAATTCCCCGTCCCGGCGGCGTGCCGGAACAGAGACTTCTGTCCCCCGATCTTGATTTCGCGATGGCGGCGGCTCTGGAAGGTTTTTCTCCGTATCGTGGTCTCTGTCGGGGTTTTTAGGTCAGAGAGGCCTAAATAGGCGAAGAGAGGGAGTCGGAGGGGCCACGGGGTGCCCACACCCTAGGGGGCGCGCCCCCCGGCCGCGCCGTGGTGTGGGGCCCCCTGGCTCCCCTCTCATCCTCCTCCGGTGCTCTGGAAGCTTCCGGGAAAAATAGGAACTTGGGCGGTGATTTCGTCCGATTCCGAGAATATTTCGTTACTAGGATTTCGAAACCAAAAACAGCAGAAAACAGCAACTGGCCTTTCGGCATCTCGTCAATAGGTTAGTTCCGGAAAACGCATAATAATGACATATAATGTGTATAAAACATGTAGATATCATCAATAAAGTGGCATGGAACATAAGAAATTATAGATACGTTTGAGACGTATCAGTAATCTCCACACATTCTCCTTCCTCCATCTCTTTTATCCACAAAGATAACTGGTGTACCCCATGGTGACACACTTTCTTGGATAAATCCCTTCTGTTCCAGTTCATCTATCTGAGCCTTCAGTTCCACTAACTCCTTTGGCCCCATCTTATATGGTGGTTGAGCTATTGGTGCTGTGCCTGGAATTAGATCTATGGTAAACTCGATCTCTCTATCGGGTGGCATTCCCGGTAGTTCCTTGGGAAATACATCTTGAAACTCATTCACTACAGGGATATCTTCAATCTTCACCTCCTTCAGACTATTCAGCTCCAATCCTATCTCCAACTGAGTGTACTTGTCTCCTTGAAACACTATCTGACCTCCTATGGAGTTTCGGAGTGATACTGTCTTGTCTCCACAGTTGATTACTGCGCCATTCTCCGTTAACCAGTCCATTCCTAGGATGACTGATATGTCCTTCATGGGGATGATGAATAGGTCCGCGAAATATACACAGTCACAAATGGTTATGACCTGTGCTTCTTTCACGTGGGTTACTAAGATCGTTCCCCCCGCAGATAAGACAGTTATAGGTGTTTCTAACTTAGAACATCTAAGCCCGAATTGTTCCACAAATTCCCGTGCAAGGAATGATGTAGTTGCTCCAGTATCAAATAATACTTTGCCAGGATGAGTAAGGATGCTGAGCGTACCTACGACTGCTTGATCCGACTCTCCTGCTTGCTCCAAAGTTGTGCAATTCAGCTTCCCATATGGCTTTCCCCTCTTGTTGTTGTTGTTGTAGTTCCGGTTGCTGTTGTTGTTGTTGTTGTTGTTGTTACCTCCGCCTCGTCCTCCGGAGCTTTGTCCACTCCATGACGCCTTGTTTGGACACTCTGGCTTGATGTGTCCCTCTTTCCCACAACCATAGCATATGATCCTGGGCTTCTGACAATCCCTTTGAATATGTCCCCTCTGCCCACAGCTGTTGCATATGATCTGATTTCTTGGGTTCTGATTCTGACCTCCCCGGTTATACTGATTACCAGTAGGTCGGAATCGGGGTTTGAAACTCCGATCTGGAGTCGGTTTACTGACTGGGTACTTCCTTGGCTCGATACGAGCCTTCTTCCTCCTATCCTCCTGGACCTGCCTGTAGTCATCCTCGAAAGTGATTGCCGAATCAATCAGTTCCTGGAATTCTGCAGTCCGTGCCAACCTCAGTTGCATCTTCATGTATGGATTCATGCCTTTCATGAATCGTTTCTTCCTTTTCTCATCAGTGTCCACTTCCTCAGGTGCATATCTTGACAGCCTATTAAAATCTCGGACATACTGCATGATAGGTGCAGTATTCTGATGCAGCTCGTCAAACTCTCTCTTCTTCAGCTCCACCACGCTCTCCGGAACATGGGCATCCCGGAACTTCTTCTTGAATTCCTCCCAGGTGAACACCTTTTCTGGAGGGTGTACTGCCACAAGATTCTCCCACCATGATGCTGCTGGACCTGACAACAGATAAGTGGCATACCGAATCTTTTCTTCATCATTGCATCCAACGGTCCTCAACTTTCTTTCAGTGTCCATGAGCCAGTCTTCTGCATCCATTGGTTCTGGGGCTGATGCAAAAGGTAGTGGTCTTGCATTCTGGAAGTCTGATAAGGTTACTCCCTTGCCTTCATTACCCCTATCATTGATGACGTGGGTAAAGAAATCTTGCATGTTCTTGTTTTGACTCTCCTGGTACCTCCTCCTATCTTCTTCCATTGCCCTCATGTACTGTTGGAAATCTGGATGCATCATTGGGTGTGGTGGTGGTGGTGCATCCTCTGCTCTAGCTGCGGCATCCGCTTCCTCCTTTTCTTTCGCCTCCCGCTCTCTCCGAGCATCTTCGGTTTCAACTAACGCCATTTCCCCCTAGTCCTGTAACAAAGAGCGATTACTCATAATTACACCATGCAAATGTTTTCTGAGCTCAACTCATTGCCCAGAACTAGTCACACAATGAAATCAAGAAGCAAATCCAAAGCAAACATTTATTATGTATATACACCGTATATTACATAACTTACACACATATATTACATGTGGTACTTATATAACCACTTATTTGGCTTCAAGCCCAAGCCAACGGAATTTAAAATACGTTCTAGTACAATACCACCTATACTACTTTATTCTTCCTTGGAGCTCTACTCCTCATCATCTTCGTTCGCCTCCGCATACATTCCTGGGGTCCATCCGGTACAGCGACTCGTCTTCCGAACACCGTCCGGAACAAAGGTCCTTCCAGTAGGTATGTAATCTGAATCGGACGAAGTGCCGAGACAGAGATCAGTCATGCCAAAGTAACTGGACAATGACTCGTATGTATCCCCAGTAGGATTCATACCTCCTTCATTGGTCATCCATGAAGGGTTTCGATTCACCTGCCCCCTCATCTTCTTCTTCTTCTTCTTCTTCACTCCGGAGCTTTCACCTTCCTCGTACTGTGATGGTTTTGAGAATCCCATCTCCAAGTCTAAAGAAATGGAATCAGTACCTTTCTCTTCCTTCCCGTAGTGTCGGTTAACATACTGGTTAACCCCACCACTTTCATCTCCAGTGTCACATGGAATAGGTTCCTCCTCATCTCCATAAGGTTCCCCGAAACGCCAACCGGTTGAGTTTTCGATTGGTGACTCGGAGCAGTTTAGGTTCCATGAGTTATCTCCCCCATATCCAGAATCATATGATGCTGACACATGTGGATAATGTGGGACAAAGTTGGGTGTAAGTGGATCTCTCTGGGTTGCCTGGCCACTCCAATCTACAGGGTTGTTTAGGCTAAAGAAGGGTGTTGTATATTGGGGTTGTGCCCTCAGATCATGCATCCGAGCTTGGACTTTATCAGGGTCCGTGAACTCAGCTAGCATGTGGTCAATCTCACCCACCATCTTCACGTGTAGAAGGTACATCGTAGTCAGTAAAGACTTACAACTGTCCATGTGCTGTGCTGCAACTTCAGGATGTTTGTTTGCCATCAGCAGATGATTCAGAGCGGGATCCTCATCTTCCTCGGCATGAGGTATATGAGAATACTCTGAACATAGCAGTTCTACTGACTTGTGCTGCCTTATTTCAAGGATTGCCTTGAATATGGCCATGTGAAAGGCTGTGGTAAAGGTTTTGGCTTCTCCGTATGGCATTATACGGCTCATCTCCAGTCGCATAGGTAGTTGAACTGAAACTCTGTGCTTGGCTACTATCTCTCCATCATAATAGGTGTACTTGAAAACAGGTATCCGAGTTTCACAATGAAGTTCCTTCAGCATCCCACGCAGGAGATCTGTAAGTGGTCCCTCATAATCACCGAGCCATCCCTCAACCTGCCTCAAAGTCCTCTTGGGAAACGTGTACGCCATTATGGCTGTATACAAAAGCAGAAAATTAGTAGTGATAGTGTATAATAATAGTTATAATAAAGAATTATCGCACTAAAATATATGATTTTTCTATTCTCAAGTGAATAAACATCATATTCTTAGAGAATCCTTTACTATTTCAACTCGACTCCTACAGGTTTCTTCCCTATACTAGGTTTTTCCAACCTAAGGTCGCAACATTTGCTCTGATACCAGCTGCGGTGACCCAGCATACCACTGCATGTTGTAGTATACAAGTCGTTGATATGATCTTCATGAAGGGACTTCTTCACAAATATCACATCCCTCAGAGTGGTACAACAGAAACATTGCAGGTCATAACACTCGATAATATATTACAATCATGGTCTTAACAAGTTGGTATTCTCACAGGTCCGATGAGAACACCCTACAACATAAGGTACTTAGTACAAACCAACTTAGATATGAAAAGAGCTCAGCAACTTATTTAAGTATGCCACTACGCTGCTCGGCTCTATACTACTCAGGTATATCACTACTCCTCCACCTCCATGTCATCGGGTCCGTAGACTATCCCATAGTCTACGCCTTCAATTCCTCCGGAAAGATCAGGTTCCTCGTAGACCAGCTCGTAGCTTCCTGATACGTCTCCAACGTATCGATAGTTTCTTATGTTCCATGCTACTTTATTGATGATACCTACATGTTTTATGCACATTATATGTCATATTTATGCATTTTCTGGAACTAACCTATTAACAAGATGCCGAAGAGCCGCTTTCTGCTGTTTTTGGTTTCAGAAATCCTAGTAAAGAAATATTCTCGGAATTGGATGAAACTTTCGCCCAGGGTCCTATTTTTGCACGAAGCTTCCAGAAGACCGAAGACCTAACGAAGTGGGGCCACGAGGCGGCCAGGAGGGAGGCCGGCGCGGCCCAGGCCCTGGCTGCGCCGACCTACCCCCTGGGCCCTCGTGTGGCCCCCGCGTTGACCCTCCGCCTACTTAAAGCTTCCGTCGCGAAACCCCCACCGAGAGCCACGATACGGAAAACCTTACAGAGACGCCGCCGCCGCGAATCCCATCTCGGGGGATTCAGGAGATCGCCTCCGGCACCCTGCCGGAGAGGGGATTCATCTCCCGGAGGACTCTACACCGCCATGGTCGCCTCCGGAGTGATGAGTGAGTAGTTCACCCCTGGACCATGGGTCCATAGCAGTAGCTAGATGGTCGTCTTCTCCTTGTTGTGCTTCATTGTTGGATCTTGTGAGCTGCCTAACATGATCAAGATCATCTATATGTAATTCTATATGTTGTGTTTGTCGGGATCCGATGGATAGAGAGTACTATGATTATGGTGATTATCAATCTATTGTTCATGTGTTGTTTATGATCTTGCATGCTCTCCGTTATTAGTAGAGGCTCTGGCCAAGTTTTTACTCTTAACTCCAAGAGGGAGTATTTATGCTCGATAGTGGGTTCATGCCTCCATTGAATCTGGGACAGTGACAGAAAGTTCTAAGGTTGTGGATGTGCTGTTGCCACTAGGGATAAAACATTGATGCTATGTCTAAGGATGTAGTTGTTGATTACATTACGCACCATACTTAATGCAATTGTCTGTTGCTTTGCAACTTAATACGGAGGGGGTTCGGATGATAACCTGAAGGTGGACTTTTTAGGCATAGATGCAGTTGGATGGCGGTCTATGTACTTTGTCGTAATGCCCAATTAAATCTCACTATATTTATCATGTCATGTATATGCATTGTTATGCCTTTCTCTATTTGTCAATTGCCCGACTGTAATTTGTTCACCCAACATGCTTTTATCTTATGGGAGAGACACCTCTAGTGAACTGTGGACCCCGGTCCTATTCTTTACATAGCATACAATCTACTGCAATTGTGTTTACTGTTTTCTTTGCAAACATCTTCCACTCGATACGTTTAATCCTTTGTTACAGCAAGCCGGTGAGATTGACAACCTCACTGTTTCGTTGGGACAAAGTACTTGGGTTGTGTTGTGCAGCGTTGGCGCCGGAATCCCTGGTGTTGCGCCGCATCACATTTCGCGACCATCAACCTTCAACGTGCTTCTTGGCTCCTACTGGTTCGATTAAACCTTGGTTTCATACTGAGGGAAACTTGCTTCTATACGCATCATACCTTCCACTTGGGGTTCCCAACGGACGTGTGCATCTACGCGTATCAAGCTAAATTTCTGGCGCCGTTGCCGGGGAGATCAAGACACGCTGCAAGGGGAGTCTCCACTTCTCAATCTCTTTACTTTGTTATTGTCTTGCTTTATTTTATTTACTACTTTGTTTGCTGCACTAAAACAAAACACACAAAAAATTAGTTGCTAGTTTTACTTTATTTACTGTCTTGCTCTCCATATCGAAAACACAAAAAAATTAGTTACTTGTCTTTACTTTATTTGCCTAGTTTACTTTATTCCTGTTATCATGAGTAATCCTGAAGTTGAAGTTCGTTCTTTTAAGCAACAAGGAGGAGAAAGTTTTAAAGATGCTTGGTATAGAATTAGTAATGCTCATCAAAGGTGCATTAAGAAACACTCCACCACTATCCTTCTTAGGAACTTTTATGTTGGTTTATCTAGTTGGAATAGGTATGTTCTTGATACTCTTTCGGGAGGTAATTTCCTAGGTACTCCCGCTTTAGAAGCTAGTTGCATCATTGAGAGTCTAGTTGGAATACCACCTGTTAATGAAGTTAAAATTGAAATCTCTCTTGAAGATGTTATGAAAAAATTGGAAACCATAGAGAAAAATTTTCCAAGTATTGAAACTAAATTAGAAATGTTATTGGATAAAACTGATGAACTTGATAAATCCCTAGGAGGAATTGATGAAAGAATTAGTGTCCTAGGAACTTGTGTTATCCATGATAATCAAACCAATAGGATTGATGAACTTGAAAAAGCTATGGGAACCTTGGGTTCAACCTTTTCTTCTCTCAAGTATAATGAGAAAGCCTATGTGGGTAAAGAGCAAAAATTCATGTATGCCTCTAAAGTGCCTAAACAAAAGAATTACTATAGGCCTAAAATTGCTAAAACCCCTAGCACCACCATAGAAAATTTAGATAATGGAGCACCTAAAGCACCCTCTGCAACAAGTTGTGTTTGCATGAAAAATAATGATGTTGATGCTTCTACTCTCGATGTTACTTGATTTGCACTTTCTGCGCCTAGCTGAAAGGCGTTAAAGAAAAGCGCTTATGGGAGACAACCCATGTTTTTACCTACAGCATTTTTTTTGTTTTGTTGAGTCTTGGAAGTTGTTTACTACTGTAGCAACCTCTCCTTATCAAGTTTTTGTGCCAAGTAAAGTTTCTATGTCAAAGTTGATGTTATATTTGGGATCGCTGCGCAGAAACAGCATTGCTGTCTGTCACGAATCTGGGCACAATTCTCTGTAGAAAATTCGAAAAAATCTGCCAATTTACGAGCGTGATCCTCAGATATGTACGCAACTTTCATTAGTTTTGAGTTTTTCCATTTGAGCAAGTCTGGTGCCATTTCTAAATTCGTCTTTACGGACTGTTCTGTTTTTGACAGATTCTGCCTTTTATTTCGCATTGCCTCTTTTGCTATGTTGGATTTATTTCTTTGATCCACTAATGTCCAGTAGCATTATGCAATGTCCAGAAGTGAAAATAATGATTGTGTCACCTCTGAATGAGTGAATTATTAATTGTGCACTAACCCTCTAATGAGTTTGCTTGAAGTTTGGTGTGAAGGAAGTTTTCAAGGGTCAAGAGAGGAGAATGATATACTATGATCAAGAGGAGTGAAAGCTCTAAGCTTGGGGATGCCCCCGTGGTTCACCCCTGCATATTTTAAGAAGACTCAAGCGTCTAAGCTTGGGGATGCCCAAGGCATCCCCTTCTTTATCGACAACATCATCAGGTTCCTCCCCTGAAACTATATTTTTATTCAATCACATCTTGTGTTCTTTACTTGGAGCGTCGGTTTGTTTTCGTTTTTGTTTTTGTTTGAATAAGATGGATCCTAGCATTCACTTTGTGGGAGAGAGACACGCTCCGCTGTTGCATATGGACACATGTGTCCTTAGGCTTTACTCATAATGTTCAAGGCGAAGTTTCTTCTTCGTTAATTTGTTATATGGTTGGAATTGGAAAATGCTACATGTAGTAATTCTAAAATGTCTTGGATAATGTGATACTTTGCAATTGTTGTGCTCATGTTTAAGCTCTTGCATCATATGCTTTGCACCCATTAATGAAGAAATACATAGAGCTTGCTAAAATTTGATTTGCATATTTGGTTTCTCTAAGGTCTAGATAATATCTAGTATTGAGTTTTGAACAACAAGGAAGACGGTGTAGAGTCTTATAATGTTTACAATATGTCTTTTATGTGAGTTTTGCTGCACTTGTTCATCCTTGAGTTTGCTTCAAATAACCTTGCTAGCCTAAACCTTGTATCGAGAGGGAATACTTCTCATGCATCCAAAATCCTTGAGCCAACTACTATGCCATTTGTGTCCACCATACCTACCTACTACATGGTATTTCTCCGCCATTCCAAAGTAAATTGCTTGAGTGCTACCTTTAAAATTCCATCATTCACCTTTGCAATATATAGCTCATGGGACAAAATAGCCTTAAAAACTATCGTAGTATTGAATATGTACTTATGCACTTTATATTTTATTAAGTTGCCTGTTGTGCGATAACCATGCTTCTGGGGAACGCCATCAACTATTGTTGAAATCATGGAGGGCAGGATGGTCAACACCGTCGGGAACGACTAGGGCTGCGGCTGGCCCCAGTCCCTCAGAGCGACGGCCCGCAAAGCCTCCTGGTCGCGCGCCGATGCAAATTGCAAGGGCGTGCCACCTGACCTATACCTGGTCAGGAAGGTGTGGATGATGCCTCGCTTAGTTTCCTGCAGGGCACACACGTACACGTTAAATACGAGCCTCGATCGGCTCTCAGGTTGTCCTGTGAATCGGCTCATGGAGCCGATTCACCCATGATTCGTCCGAGGTGGCCGAATATATGGTGGTCCTGCTTGATCATGATAAAGCATATGAGATCCACGACGATCTGGGGTTTTCACCGCATAATCGGATCATCCTACTCACGATTGGGCCTCGCGCTCACGCACGGTAAACGTAAGCCAGCCCTAGACAAGGCCTAAAAACCAACACTAGGTTGATCCTCGGAACATCCTGTCTAGGGGCAGCAAACTACACCCTGCATGCCGCTGGATCCTCCAACCCTTTGTAAGGCCTAACTATTGCAGATATTAAACTAATCCTTGATGAATCAAGGAGCGACCGTAACGGATCAGATCTACTAAATAACGATCAAGCGGGGTGCCGCCCCTGCACCCATGATGAGGTACAGGGACGGCTAGATGCGCAAGGGTTGCACTACGACAGCATATGATACTAGGAACAATGCTAACCCTAACACATCTATGATAACTACGTTGCTCGCCATCAAAAAGGCTTCAGTACGAGCAACGCATGAACAACTAGGCAGGCTCGTGCTGCCTAGATCGCGAGATGCGATCTAGGCAGCATGGTGCTTACCGGAGGAACCCTCGAGACGAAGGAGTTGGCGATGCGCCGAGATTGGTTTGTGTTGAACGTTGGTTGTTGTTTATTCCATAAACCCTAGGTACATATTTATAGTCCAGGGGACTTTCTAATGTGGGCGTGCACTAAACCGTGCACGAGACAAACTCTAATCTCTACGTAACCTACTATATAAAGATACACGGGCTAACTAGCCCAAACTTGATAAACAAGGCCGATTCACACATCCCTCCACGCATATATCCTCAAGTCCATCTTGATCGCGGCCCACCTCTGGCTTGGTCAGATTCTGGTGATAACACATGCCCCCCTGGTTTTGGAAATGACATTTCCAAAATCATTATGCTTTTCTCTCGTAGGGTCATGTCGTGGCAGAGCAGAACCGTCGCAGAGTCCTTCATCATGACAACTTGCCTTCTCAACTTCTCTGCGTGATTAGACAATTCTGGCACCACCTCCTCGGAAACTGCTGTGGCATTGAATTTTACTATGCTCCCTTTTATTTAACCGCAGCAAACAGTCTTCTTCCTCATCCCCTTCGCACTAGCCTTCAAAAAACCCCCTCTGCCACCATGCCTTCGTCCTCCTCTTCTTCCTCCTCATCGGGTCTTTCCTATGTGTCCTCTCCCATCCGAGAGTCGACGCCCTCGTGGGGCACGCAGGCGGCGTACGACATCCTCGCCCCAACGAAGTGGGACAAAGAGGACCATGACTCCCTCGTCCGGTCCGAGGATGACAAATCCTTGACCGACGGGGAGAGCGACCTCCGATTCCTCGCCGTTGGGGAAGCGGAGGAGGAGAGTGACGACGACAGCTTCTCCTGCGACCTCACCTCTTCCGGGGAGGAAGGGGAGCAGGGAGAGGAGGAGGAGGACGACGAGGAGAGCTCCTCCGACGAGCCGCCGGCCAAGCGGCTCTGCCCTTGGCCGGGCAACCTTAGCGACTTCGACAGTGATGAGGACGACGCTGACGAAGAAGATGAAGACGACGAGGGCCCAGCCGGCGGCCATTGGAGCGACGACGAGCCCGCCGGAAGCAGCGCCGATAGTGACGACGATGGCGACGACGAGGGCAGTGATGGCCCATAGATAGGTCCTCTAGAATAAGGCCAGTAGTAGTAGATGGGGCAATAGATCCCCTAGTACTTTCCTTTTGAGAGAAATTAGCTCTTTTATGTAAGAAATCTCGTCGAATCAATGGAGAAATTTTCCCCAATTCTGATTTTGCCGATTCCTCCTGAGTTTACTTGAGCCGATTCCCTCTTCTACTGACCTTGCCGACTCGTTCCCTTTGCCAATGCGTGATGAGCCGATAGCACCGTATCGGTCCTTCAAAATTCGCCCTTCCCTTCTTCAACTGATGATTTTCTAAATTTGGCAGAAAATGCAGTATCTTCAGGAAAACCTTTGAACTTTCCCAACCAAACCTAATAATGTTCTTCAATAATCATCATTTGTGAAGAAGGTTGCAATGAAGGACCAGCCGATGGTATCCCAATCGGCTTTTAAACAGAGCAAAACAGAGCATCCACCAGGCCTGCTGCCCCCCGAGCCTTACTCGAGGCGAGACTGTCAAAGAGAATGTGCCAAAGCCGATCCCCTTTCTTCCTCAGACAGCCGGAACTTGATTCAGGAACCCAAATCGGCTCGAAGCAACGGAAGGCACCACCGTTGGCCTGAATTTGGTGAAGACTCGATAAACATCGCATAACGCCGCTAGAGTCGATGTCCATGTACCGGCTTCTTGTATCCTTAAGTCGATGTCTGCTGCATCGGCTGCGCTCAAAATTTTTTGAATTTTTTAGGCCGATTTGTGTGTCGGCCCCCATATTTGATAGTATTATCTCATATCCTCGTGTTTTATCCATCTAGGTGCCCCCCGAGCCGATTCTGTCAAGAGAATTGATGGTATCGGCTCTTCAGATAGTCCTTGTTGGGTCAAACGTTGATCCCAGGCAGAATGGATGGTGAGGATAATTTTGGCCGATCGCTGGAATCGGCCTCCACGTTGCTTGCTCGGTGAAGGTTTTGTAATATCCCTTCAACAGTTTCGGAGGGCCGATCGCAAGGATCAGCCTCGCCACGTTGCTTATTGACGTAGTCTTGCTACTCGTCCATGTCGGTGGATAAAACCAGCCCAATCTCCGATTTTATCACGTTGGAGCGCTTGCTGATGTCCACCTTGGGTGCAACGTGTGATCGTGGAGGTCTACACTCCGCCGGCGAACGAGCACCATGTTCGTGCCAGCCGATGTTTCATCATCGGCTTTCCTTTGCTTGGGGCGCCATTCTTTTCTTTGCGGCAGCCCCTCTTCATCCAGGGTCCTCTGGACTTCGCAGCCAGATCAGGTCTGCCTTCCTCAATGTATGCAAGTATAACCTCTCGGCTTCCTCCAGCCGCGCAATCGCTGAACCCTGCGTTTTTGTGAATGGCTGAGACCGTCAGGGCACCACCTTGGACGGTGGCACCTATCTTCTTCATCTTCCCCCTCGTCTTCCGAATCCTCGAGATCTTCCAACAGAGGGGTCTCAGCACGTCTGTTTTGTGGTGGGAGAGGCCCTAGGCGCTCGAATACAGACACGTTGGCTGCCTCCTTCTTTTTCTGGTTGCATTCTGGGCAGTTGCCGATTGTTGGTAATCGGCTCATTCCTGAATCCCAGCAGTGTCTGAAGAAAGGGCAGTCCCAATGCCTGTCCGTATCGTCCTGCTCCCTGGCGTGGCGCTCCTGCCGCTCCTCATCGTGATTATGCCGACGATGTCTTCTGTCGTTTCTAGCCATACGGCCTCTTTCATCATCGTCGCCGTGTTGCCGGCGTTGATCATACCGACTCACGTACTTATTGAGGAGGTGATCAGAGAGGGGTCGTTGATATCTTATGTTCTTAACTTCCCCCTCTGTGACATAGCGCTTGCCATCTTGACGGAGCCGATCGCATGGAGCGGCCCCCTCAGTGTCCTTGCTCTGAGAGCAGCTGTCCTCATCCCCGTCCTTCTCAGAGTGGTGTCCAAGCTCTACCATGCTGATGTTGGCTGAGAAATCAGGCTGGCACCCTCCAAGGTGGGTAAGCTCCACCATGTTGACGGCGGGGAAGGGGTGTGTGTCGACCTTCATGGCATACTGGTTAAAAATTAGTCGCCCATTTTCTATTGCCATCTGGATCTGCTGACGCCACACCCTGCAGTCGTTAGTGGTGTGGGTGAACGTGTTATGCCACTTGCAGTATGGCTTTCCGTTCAGCTCTTGCACCGTAGGGAACTTGTGGCCTTCGGGTATCTTTATATGCTTCTCCGCGAGTAAGAGATCGAAAATCTGCTCGGTTTTCGTCACGTCGAAGTCGAACCCTCTTGGAGGCCCTGGTGGCTTTACCCATTTGCAGGTTACTGGGCCTGCAGCTCGAGTCCACTCAGCCACTGCGACCTCTCGTTCTCCCGTAGCACCTTCATCTTCGCCTGCGTCAACCATGGTGACCACGCGCTTGAATTTGTCCTGGTAGACATCTGGGTGGCGCTGTTCATATGCTGACAGCTTCTGCACCATGTGCGCTAATGAAGGGTAGTCCGCTTGGGAGGCCACGTCCTTGATCGATGATGATAGACCCACCACCGCCAATTCGACTGCTTCTTTTTCGCTTACGTGAACCGAATAGCATCGGTTCCTAACGGTCCTGAAGCGCTGGATGTATTCTGACACTGTTTCCCCGCGCTTCTGTCGTACCTGTGCAGATCGGCAATGCCAGCCTCGGAAGCCTCCGAGTGATATTGCTCATGGAACCGTTCTTCCAACTGCTTCCAAGTCTGGACTGAGTTCGGTGGCAGCGACGTGTACCAACCGAAAGCCGATCCTGTGAGGGACTGTGAGAAGTACCTCACGCGCAGCTCGTCTGACGCTGAGATCATGCCCAGCTGTGCCAAATATCGGCTCACATGCTCGATGGAGCTGGAGCCATCTGATCCGCTGAACTTTGTGAAGTCCGGGAGCCGATATTTGGGTGGTAGCGGGATCAATTCGTACTCGTTGGGGTACGGCTTGGTATAGCCGATCGCCTTTCTTTTCGGCATCATGCCGAACTGATCTTTCAGGATCGTACAAATTTGATCCGCGGTGATGGCTGCAGGTGCCGAACCCTGAAGATTCGTCGGAGTGGCGTACTTAACCAGCCATGCCTGTTTCTCTGGTTCTGAGCCAACTGCAGGAGCTGGGCTCGGGAGTTTTGTCGGGGTGGCGTATTTAGCTAGCCACGTTTGCTTCTCAGGGTCTGCCTCCGACGTTCCTCCTGTTGCCCCAGAAGTCCCTGCTATAGCAACCTGGTTCGAGGGTGCCCAGGTGCTGCAGTCTGGCACGTATGCGCATGCGTACCCGTGCGGGATCTCCTTGGGCGCGTCCTGTAGAAATTGGTAGTCACTGGGGTCACCACCAATCTTGTAGACGACATAGGCCGATGAGTTCGGCGCTTCGGGCGCTGCCAACGCGAACGGCAGCGGTGGACGGGACTGGAGTAGCAATTCCCCTTGGTGAGTCCCTAGGGCTGGTCCTGACGGAGAGTACTGATGGCTCATGATCTCCTGGATTACGCGCAGCGCGACGCGCTCCAACGTATTTACCAGGCTCTCAGAATGGCGGTGTAGCGAATGAGCCACCATGAAGTTTATCTCCTGACGCAGCGACCTGGTGCGTTCTTCTGACGGGGTGGATAGGTCCACTCCATCAAGTGCGCCGTCAGGTGAGAACCCCTTCCATCTGATGCCATGGGAGCGGGTCCTGTGGAAAGAGCCGATGAGGTCGGCTTCGAGGAGGACCTTGACCTCGTCGTACTTCTTCTTGAGCTCGCCAGTGAGCTCCTCGTAGGTGACCGGAGTTTCTTCCGCCATCTCTGATGTGGATGGCGAGGTGGTCGATGTTGAAGATTGTCCCACCGGGCGTGCCAGAATGTGTTGACGTCAGAAACCCACCGGCGGGCAGTGACTGGTCAACACCGTAGAGCCGGGAACGACTAGGGCTGCGGCTGGCCCCAGTCCCTCAGAGCGACGGCCCGCAAAGCCTCCTGGTCGCGCGCCGATGCAAATTGCAAGGGCGTGCCACCTGACCTATACCTGGTCAGGAAGGTGTGGATGATGCCTCGCTTAGTTTCCTGCAGGGCACACACGTACACGTTAAATACGAGCCTCGATCGGCTCTCAGGTTGTCCTGTGAATCGGCTCATGGAGCCGATTCACCCATGATTCGTCCGAGGTGGCCGAATATATGGTGGTCCTGCTTGATCATGATAAAGCATATGAGATCCACGACGATCTGGGGTTTTCACCGCATAATCGGATCATCCTACTCACGATTGGGCCTCGCGCTCACGCACGGTAAACGTAAGCCAGCCCTAGACAAGGCCTAAAAACCAACACTAGGTTGATCCTCGGAACATCCTGTCTAGGGGCAGCAAACTACACCCTGCATGCCGCTGGATCCTCCAACCCTTTGTAAGGCCTAACTATTGCAGATATTAAACTAATCCTTGATGAATCAAGGAGCGACCGTAACGGATCAGATCTACCAAATAACGATCAAGCGGGGTGCCGCCCCTGCACCCATGATGAGGTACAGGGACGGCTAGATGCGCAAGGGTTGCACTACGACAGCATGTGATACTAGGAACAATGCTAACCCTAACACATCTATGATAACTACGTTGCTCGCCATCAAAAAGGCTTCAGTACGAGCAACGCATGAACAACTAGGCAGGCTCGTGCTGCCTAGATCGCGAGATGCGATCTAGGCAGCATGGTGCTTACCGGAGGAACCCTCGAGACGAAGGAGTTGGCGATGCGCCGAGATTGGTTTGTGTTGAACGTTGGTTGTTGTTTATTCCATAAACCCTAGGTACATATTTATAGTCCAGGGGACTTTCTAATGTGGGCGTGCACTAAACCGTGCACGAGACAAACTCTAATCTCTACGTAACCTACTATATAAAGATACACGGGCTAACTAGCCCAAACTTGATAAACAAGGCCGATTCACACATCCCTCCACGCATATATCCTCAAGTCCATCTTGATCGCGGCCCACCAGCTTCTGGGGAACGCCATCAACTATTGTTGAATATCATGTGAGTTGCTATGCATGTCCGTCTTGTCTGAAGGTCTATCATTTTAGTGGTTGGAGCATGCAAAATTTTAGAGAAGAACATTGGGCCGCTAACTAAAGCCATGAACCATGGTGGAAGTTTCAGTTTTGGACATATATCCTCAATCTCATATGAGAATAATAACTTTGCTACATGCTTATGCATTTAAGAGGAGTCCATTATCTGTTGTCCATGTTGTCCCGGTATGGATGTCTAAGTTGAGAATAATCAAAAGCGAGAAATCCGAAATGCGAGCATTCTCCTTAGACCTTTGTACAGGCGGCATGGAGGTACCCCTTTGTGACACTTGGTTGAAACATGGCATGCGAAGACCCGGTAGTCCAAGTTAAGTAGGACGAGGTGCGGGCACTATTAGTATACTATGCATGAGGCTTGCAACTTGTAAGATATAATTTTCATAACTCATATGCTTTATTACTACCGTTGACAAAATTGTTTCATGTTTTCAAAATAAAAGCTCTAGCACAAATACAACAATCGATGCTTTCCTCTTTGAAGGACCTTTCTTTTACTTTTATTGTTGAGTCAGTTTACCTATCTCCTTCCACCTTAAGAAGCAAACACTTGTGTGAACTGTGCATTGATTCCTACATACTTGCATATTGCACTTGTTATATTACTTCATGTTGACAATATCCATGAGATATACATGTTATAAGTTGAAAGCAACCGCTGAAACTTAATCTTCCTTTGTGTTGCTTCAACACCTTTACTTTGATTTATTGCTTTATGAGTTAACTCTTATGCAAGACTTATTGATGCTTGTCTTGAAGTACTATTCATGAAAAGTCTTTGTCATATGATTCACTTGTTTACTCATGTCATTACCTTTGCTTTGATCGCTGCATTCATTACATATGTTTACAAATAGTATGATCAAGATTATGATGGCATGTCACTTCAGAAATTATCTTTGTTATCGTTTTACCTGCTCGGGACGAGCAGAACTAAGCTTGGGGATGCTGATACGTCTCCAACGTATCGATAATTTCTTATGTTCCATGCTACTTTATTGATGATACCTACATGTTTTATGCACATTATATGTCATATTTATGCATTTTCTGGAACTAACCTATTAACAAGATGCCGAAGAGCCATTTTTCTGCTGTTTTTGGTTTCAGAAATCCTAGTAAAGAAATATTCTCGGAATTGGACGAAACTTTCGCCCAGGGTCCTATTTTTGCACGAAGCTTCTAGAAGACCGAAGACCTAACGAAGTGGGGCCACGAGGCGGCCAGGAGGGAGGCCGGCGCGGCCCAGGCCCTGGCCGCGCCGACCTACCCCCTGGGCCCCTCGTGTGGCCCCCGCGTTGACCCTCCGCCTACTTAAAGCTTCCATCGCGAAACCCCCAGACCGAGAGCCACGATACGGAAAACCTTACAGAGACGCCGCCGCCGCGAATCCCATCTCGGGGGATTCGGAGATCGCCTCCGGCACCCTGCCGGAGAGGGGATTCATCTCCCGGAGGACTCTACACCGCCATGGTCGCCTCCGGAGTGATGAGTGAGTAGTTCACCCCTGGACCATGGGTCCATAGCAGTAGCTAGATGGTCGTCTTCTCCTTGTTGTGCTTCATTGTTGGATCTTGTGAGCTGCCTAACATGATCAAGATCATCTATATGTAATTCTATATGTTGTGTTTGTCGGGATCCGATGGATAGAGAGTACTATGATTATGGTGATTATCAATCTATTGTTCATGTGTTGTTTATGATCTTGCATGCTCTCCGTTATTAGTAGAGGCTCTGGCCAAGTTTTTACTCTTAACTCCAAGAGGGAGTATTTATGCTCGATAGTGGGTTCATGCCTCCATTGAATCTGGGACAGTGACAGAAAGTTCTAAGGTTGTGGATGTGCTGTTGCCACTAGGGATAAAACATTGATGCTATGTCTAAGGATGTAGTTGTTGATTACATTACGCACCATACTTAATGCAATTGTCTGTTGCTTTGCAACTTAATACTGGAGGGGGTTCGGATGATAACCTGAAGGTGGACTTTTTAGGCATAGATGCGGTTGGATGGCGGTCTATGTACTTTGTCGTAATGCCCAATTAAATCTCACTATATTTATCATGTCATGTATATGCATTGTTATGCCTTTCTCTATTTGTCAATTGCCCGACTGTAATTTGTTCACCCAACATGCTTTTATCTTATGGGAGAGACACCTCTAGTGAACTGTGGACCCCGGTCCTATTCTTTACATAGCATACAATCTACTGCAATTGTGTTTACTGTTTTCTTTGCAAACATCTTCCACTCGATACGTTTAATCCTTTGTTACAGCAAGCCGGTGAGATTGACAACCTCACTGTTTCGTTGGGACAAAGTACTTGGGTTGTGTTGTGCAGGTTCCGCGTTGGAATCCCTGGTGTTGCGCCGCATCACATTTCGCGACCATCAACCTTCAACGTGCTTCTTGGCTCCTACTGGTTCGATTAAACCTTGGTTTCATACTGAGGGAAACTTGCTTCTATACGCATCATACCTTCCACTTGGGGTTCCCAACGGACGTGTGCATCTACGCGTATCACTTCCTCCTGGTGCTCCATCGGTCATGGCCTCCACTTCCGTATCACAGTCTAGCAAGGGTGTCGAAATAAAGTGAGTACAGGGGTACTCAGCAAGTTCAAAAGAGTAAAAGGTGTTTGATGCACTAGCTACGACCTTCGATCAGAAAATCTTAGGTCAATGCATGTTTCGAAATCATTTCTTCAAAAGGTTTATTTTATTCTGAAAACTATGCCCGTCAGTCTTCACAGGTTGACTAGAACTTCACGGAGTTCCTTTCCTGCCGCGTTCGCAGTTCCCTTCCCGGAACAGGGAGTGACAGCCACAATTTAATACACTCTGCAGAGGTGCGTTACTTTTCCCATAAGAGATCTCACCCTTTTTGCCATCCGCAGGGACTTGCCCCCGTTCACACTTCCTTGGTGTGAGGCCAGGTATAAAGATCCAAGCCCACACCGCCTTCTCCGCGACCTCGCAGACCCACCCTTTTGTAAGTCTGTCCTCTCCTATATCTATGGGTAGACTAACCCAGGCACTTGTTCTCTCCTATACCATTAAGGTAGACTGATCCGAACAACTTATGTGCCCTGTTCTATACACCATAGATAGACTGATCCGGACAACCCTTACAATCCTTCATAGACCAATAATAAGTCTACCCTCTCCTGTATCTAATGGTAGACTGTGCAGGACCACATGTCCCCACCTTTACCAAAGATAGACTGATCCGGGCAACCCTTATTACCAATCCGTTGGCATGCGAGAGGGAAAAGATACAGCTGGCTTCCCCAGAGCCATTATAGATCTTATGGTCAACGCGATATGTACGGCGCTAGAATCACTGGACGGCATTGGTACTTAGTCCTAGATGAGTAGTACCCATGCAATGGAACCTCCACCAATCAACACATACCATGGTTCCATTGCCCACCACATAGTCATATTCATAATTGGAAAAGTAACATTTCATTTTCAATGCAGGAATGATAAGTCATATAGCTTTGCATTAAATTAATAGAAAATACTCAAATTTGACATGAGCAAGGGTGAACTTGCCTGTGGACTGCGAGATAGTGCAGTTCAATGCGTTGGATGGAACCTGGACCTCGGGTTCTGTAAAGAAGCATCATTGTCCGGTAAGGACAATGTTATAAAATCCAAATGATGCATGCATGGATGTATTATTTTATGTTGAATCCCTTTATCCCGATGAGTTATTACAATTTAGGGTTGAGTTAAGATTTATGCCTTTGGCAGTAATTTACAATTGTTTTAATGTATAAAACACTTTAATTCACACAAGGTAACATAATTCAAAGCAAAACTACTTTATGTTGGTGATTCATTATTTATTCCAAAATAATTTGAAATAATAGAGTTGTCTCTATATTTTTGAGAATAAAGAGGAATAGAATATCTTCCTTTGGAAAATACCTTTTTCAAATAGAAATGACTTGGAATAATAGAATTTCATTTTGAAATGTTTAAAAATAAGTATTTAAACTTATTTGGGATTTTTCCTTGATTTATTAATACAAGGAAATATAATTTGAAATTCCAAATGTTTATTTTAAATTCATAAAATTCACAAATTTAAATTTGTTCATTAAATTTTATTTCATATTTTATTCTTATCAAGAATAATTTTTCATTCACCAATCCAATTTTTAATGGATTTTTAGAGTTGTATTTTATTTATTAAAATTTGGTGAAGTTATGGCCTTTTTCTAAATTGTTAAAAGACTAAAATACCCCCCTGGACCCATATTGGGCCCAGCCCAATAACCTAAGCCCATGGGACAGCCCACTAAGGCGTGCCCATAGCGGCTCGGTGGAGCCGAACGGCCCACCGCTCTCACTCACTCGGCCCTCTCTCACTTTTTCCTAACCCTAGCTTCTCTCTCGCGACTCCCGTGGCGATGGCGTCGCCGCCATGGCCGCCGCCGTGCTCCGGCCGACTCCGAGCTCCTCCGCCGTAGCCACCTACCGAACCAGAACCGCCGCGAGCAGATCTATCGATCTGTCCGCGTGGTTTTCTCCTTCCCTTCCTCTCCTGGCGAATCGCCTCCGATCTGGATCTCGGGTAGAATCGCCTCGACGAACTCCGGCGAGATCTCGTCCTCGCCGACGATGTGTGTGCCTCCGAGACTGACCTGGCGCAGGTGCTGCTTGCAGTACTTGTGCCGTCGTCTCCGTGCCGTGCTGTGGTGGTGTTTGTGCTCGTCGGCGTAACGCCGGCGCCTACCCTGGACTTGCAGCTGTTAGGGCCGCGCGAGCACTGCCTCGCCATGCCCTAGCCTCTGCTTCCAGGCGCAAGTAAGTGTTGCATCCACCTCTTCTCTGTGCGCCTCCCCTTGGTACTGTTCTTCTTCCTCCTCAAGCTCTGCTGCTCTCTGGTGATCCTGTGATCACACAGAGCCATGCTATTCCTATGCAATTCGTCTGTGCTTGGATTGATTGCAAGATCATGGTCCAATTACCATTTACTGGTACTGGCACATGCTGCTCGACATGCTGTTCATGTTGTTCTTGCTTCTCTGCTGCTCCTAGCATGCTCTATACTTGCCATGCTCTACTGTGCTTGCTCAAGAGCTAACTATGCCATGCTATGCTTGGTTATGACTTGCTTATGCTCACTGGTCTATCATGCTTGCTTGTCTAGGTGTACTTGTGTTGCATCTGTGACACTTGTGTGTGTGCCAGAGGTGCCTGTGATATGCTTCAGTGCTACTCCTGCAAGCCAATGATCCATTGGATCATTCTTTGCTTGCTGGCTAACCTCTCTGTGTAACTTGGCTTGCTATGATTGATCCATTTGATCAATTGATTATCAGTGATGGCTTACTGGCTAATACTGTGGCTATAAATTAACTGTGTTGCTCAATAGTGTGCTACTGTCAGTACTTAGCATGGATCTGTGATAAATTCATGCTTGTATTAATTTGATTATGATGAACTGCTTATGCAGTGATGATTTTAAATGACTTGCTTGTATATGAATTTGCTGTTCATGATTATTTAACAAGCAATTAAAGTCTGAATCCATTTCTGGATAGTGATGCTTTGTATTTGGCTTTCTCTCAATTGGTGCTAAGTGTGAAGTGACCTCAGTAGCCTTGCTACTGACTGGTTGCTCACATGGTTGGCTAGATCTGGTTGGCTACTCATCTTTGCTTGTATATTTGGGGATCATAGAAACTATGAATGCCAATATACTTGCCTGTGAAGAAATCTAGGGTTTCTGATGGTTGTATGCTTAGGATTTATTGTGTAGTCTTGGCTGCTAATCCTTGCCATCTACTGGTGCTATCTATGCATCAAATCTGGCTAGTGTGTGCATCTGTGCATATGTGCTAGTTTCTGTGCATAGGATCTGTACCTAGATGCTTTCTATTTTAGTGGCTTTTGACTGGCAGTAATCCTTGGTGAAAACCAAGTGATGATCTACCCATATGAGCATCTGCTCATCCCATGCTTATTTCATGCATATGATGGATTAGATCCATGGGATCTTTTCCAGGAACTAGGTATACCTTGTTCCAGCTCCTAGAAAGAAATATTTGGTTGATGCAGACTTGGGTTTGTGTCACAGCTCTTCACCTCCAGGTCTTGGATGATCTCCTCAGGTCACCATGATTCCTGGTGGTTGAGTGGTTTTGTATGGGTTGGTTCTGTTCTTGCTCAAGAACTGGATGAACTGAGCTTGTTCTTGCTTCACCCTTACCTGGTGAATCTTGATCTGGTCGACTGGTTATGACTTCTAGGGTTTGTGCCCCTTTTATATGAACCCTACTTCTATCCTTGCATTGACACACAAGCCTGGCTTGCCTTGGTGACTAGGCTGATGCATTGCCTTGCTGTTGCTGCCTAGCACACTTGAGCTGTGTGCTCTCATATGCTGAAACTTGAGCCCCTGTGTGTGCTCAGGTTTGGTCTGCTGCTGCCCTTATCTTGTGCTGTCCATGGTTTTGGAACAGCACAAGTGTGCATGACACTTGGTTCTGTCCAAACTGAATATTTGTCTAACACTAACATTCTGGCTAGTGTAGATGTTTTATTTTGCAGGTTTTTGAAGATGGACATGGCCATGAAGAAATACTTCAAGTCATATAGTCTAGATTTTAGTTTAGGAACTAAATTGTAATCTTTATTTTTATTTCTGTTTATTATTCCTCAATTCTTGTATCAAGAATTTTGTAAAGACAATGTAATTTGTGTTGTGTTATCAATAAAGCTCAAGTTTTTGTTTATGAGCTTTTGCATTATGTAATGTATATATTCTTGATTAAATATTGTATTTGATACTCACTTTGAAATCCAAAATGATTTGAATATTATCTTGTGTTTGAATTATAAATTCATATTTATATTGTGTAATGCTTATTGTTTAATGTATTAACACTTGTCAAATGAAATCAATTCCCCAAATCAACAAGATACAAAAGAGATCATGTCGAAATTTCCCTAACTCACATTGCCTAACCCTAAGTGCAAAATGAGAGAGAACCTCGATCCCTCTTAGGTTTAGTTGCAATAAGGCGCGAAAATTTCCCCCGTTTTGCGATGAAATGCACATCCCATTTCTAAATCTACCCTTCGTTGTTCCTATGTTCTGGGTTATTATGTACTTTGTCGTAATGCCCAATTAAATCTCACTATATTTATCATATCATGTATATGCATTGTTATGCCCTTTTCTATTTGTCAATTGCCCGACTGTAATTTGTTCACCCAACATGCTTTATCTTATGGGAGAGACACCTCTAGTGAACTGTGGACCCCGGTCCTATTCTTTACATCGCATACAATCTACTGCAATACTTGTTTTACTGTTTTCTTGCAAACAATCATCTTCCACACAATACGGTTAATCCTTTGTTACAGCAAGCCGGTGAGATTGACAACCTCAATGTTTCGTTGGGGCAAAGTACTTTGGTTGTGTTGTGCAGGTTCCACGTTGGCGCCGGAATCCCTGGTGTTGCGCCGCATCACATTTCGCCACCATCAACCTTCAACGTGCTTCTTGGCTCCTCCTGGTTCGATAAACCTTGGTTTCTTTCTGAGGGAAAACTTGCTGCTGTGCGTATCATACCTTCCTCTTGGGGTTCCCAACGAACGTGTGACATAAAATTTAACAAGTTCGGCGACCAAGAGTACGAAAATTGCTGAAACAAATTCGGCGATAATCAGTACAATGTTTAACAAGTGCTGAAACAAATGAAGCACACAATTTCACAATTTTTCAAACAAATTAGACAGACTAGTTGGCGTCGGCGTTGGCGTTGCCTCGGAGCCTCCATATGTGCTCCACTAGATCATCTTGCAGCAGCTGATGCATTGTAGAGTCTCGAATCTCCTGACGCATAGCAATGAAGGCGGCCCATGATGGAGGCACCTGGTGATTAGGCTGTGCAAGAGGACCCTCTCTCTCATATGGTGCTTCTTGCTCAGCCAGAGGAACCGGATGCTTTCGCTCATTTTCAATAATCATATTGTGTAGGCACACACAGCAGTTCATCACCTCCCACATCTGATCTTTGGACCAAGTCATAGCGGGGAACCGGACGACAGCAAATCTCTGCTGGAGGACACCAAATGCACGCTCGACGTCTTTTCGGCAAGCTTCTTGTTTCTTGACAAACTCGCAAAGTTTGTGTTGGAGATATGCCCAAGAGGCAATAATAAAATGGTTATTATAATATATCTTTGTGTTTATGATAATGTTTGCATACCATGCTATAATTGTATTAACCGAAACATTGATACATGTGTGTTATGTAAACAACAAGGAGTCCCTAGTAAGCCTCTTGTATAACTAGCTTGTTGATTAATAGATGATCATAGTTTCATGATCATGAACATTGGATGTTATTAATAACAAGGTTATGTCATTATGTGAATGATGTAATGGACACACCCAATTAAGCGTAGCATAAGATCACATCATTAAGTTCATTTGCTATAAGCTTTCGATACATAGTTACCAAGTCCTTTCGACCATGAGATCATATAAATCAGTTATGCCGGAAGGGTACTTTGATTACATCAAACGCCACTGCGTAAATGGGTGGTTATAAAGGTGGGATTAGGTATCCGGAAAGTATGAGCTTGAGGCATATGGATCAACAGTGGGATTTGTCCATCCCGATGACGGATAGATATACTCTGGGCCCTCTCGGTGGAATGTCGTCTAATTAGCTTGCAAGCATATGAATGGTTCATAAGAGATGACATATCACGGTACGAGTAAAGAGTACTTGTCAGAGACGAGGTTGAACAAGGTATCGTGATACCGATGATCAAACCTCGGACAAGTAAAATATCGCGTGACAAAGGGAATCGGTATCGTATGTAAATGGTTCAATCGATCACTAAGTCATCGTTGAATATGTGGGAGCCATTATGGATCTCCAGATCCCGCTATTGGTTATTGGTCGGAGAGGAGTCTCGATCATGTCCGCATAGTTCTCGAACCGTAGGGTGACACACTTAAGGTTTGATGTCGTTTTAAGTAGATATGGAATATGGAATGGAGCTCGAATGTTGTTCGGAGTCTCGGATGGGATCCGAGACATCACGAGGAGGTTCGGAATGGTCCGGAGAATAAGATTCATATATGGGAAGTCATTTTCCGGGGTTCGGAAAAAGTCCGGTGTTTTGACCGGAGCTTCTAGAAGGTTCTAGAAGGACCGGAATAGTCCGGAATATTATGGAAGGTTCCGGAAGTGTCCGGGACGACCCGGGATGTCTAAGGAAGTCCGGAGGGTTCCATAATAGGTGCAACCACGTTGCCTTAAGGGAAAAGGAGTCTTTCCTTAATGCAATTTCGGAATTGGCAAAAGAGTCCGAGTAGGACTAGGTTTTCGGAACCGGAAACCTATCGGAACTCAGTCAAACTTGGGGGCAGGTTTTTGGACGACCCAAGGGGCTTGGCCACCTATTTAAAGAGGCCAAGGGGCACCCCAAGGGCACCACAAGTCGCAGCCCTAGCTCCCCAAGTCGCAGCACCACCCTGCGCCCAAACCCTAGCTCCCTCCTCCTCCTTCTTCTCCCGCAGCGCTTGCGGCGAAGCCCTGCCGGAGATCTCCACCACCACCGCCACCACGCCGTCATGCTGGCGGGATTCCGAGGAGGATCTACTACTTCCGCTGCCCGCTGGAACGGGGAGGAGGACGTCGTCTTCATCAACACCGTACGTGTGACCGAGTACGGAGGTGCTGCCCGATTGTGGCACCGTCAAGTTCTTCTACGCGCTTTTGCAAGCGGTCAAGATCTTCTACGCGCTTTTGCAAGCGGCAAGTGATCGACTACATCCACCACGAGATCTAATCTCGTTAGGCTTTGGAAATCTTCGAGGGTTAGTCTCATGATCTTCTCGTTGCTACCATCTACTAGATTAGATCTTGGCTTGTGTTTTCGTTCTTGCGGTAGGAAATTTTTTGTTTTCTATGCTACGAATCCCATCAGTGGTATCAGAGCCGTGTCTATGCATAGATTGGTTGCACGAGTAGAACACAATGGTTTTGTGGGCGTTGATGCTTTTGTTGTCTTTAGTTCGTGTACTTTGCATCTTGCGGCATAGTGGGATGAAGCGGCCCGGGCTAACTTTACATGACCGCGTTCATGAGACTTGCTCCACGTTCGACATGCAACTTGTATTGCATAAGTGGCTTTGCGGGTGTCTGTCTCTCCCACTATAGTGAAGATCCAATTTACTCTTTCTATTGACAACACTAGTATCACCGTTGTGGTTCATGTTCGTAGGTAGATTGGATCTTACTCGAAAACCCTAAACCACGTAAAATATGCAAACCAAATTAGAGACGTCTAACTTGTTTTTGCAGGGTTTGGTGATGTGATATGGCCATGATGTGATGATGAATATGTATGAGATGATCATTATTGTATTGTGGCAACCGGCAGGAGCCTTATGGTTGTCTTTAAATTTCATGTTGAGTAGTATTATCAAAGTAGTTGTAATAGTTGCTACATGGAGAACAATCATGAAGACGGCGCCATGGACCTTGACGCTACGCCGACGATGATGGAGATCATGCCCGTTGATGATGGAGATCATGTCCGTGCTTTGGAGATGAAGATCAAAGGCGCAAAGACTAAAGGGCCATATCATATCACATATGAATTGCATGTGATGTTAATCCTTTATGCATCTTATTTTGCTTAGATCGCGACGGTAGCATTATAAGATGATCCCTCACATTAATATCAAGATAATAAAGTGTTCTCCCCTCGTATGCACCGTTGCTACAGTTCGTCGTTTCGAAGCATCTCGTGATGATCGGATGTGATAGACTCAACGTTCACATACAACGGGTGTAAGCCATGTTTGCACACGCGGAATACTTGGGTTTGCTTGACGAGCCTAGCATGTACAAACATGGCCTCGGGACAACGGAAACCGAAAGGTTGAACACGAGTCATATGGATGATATGATCAACATGTTGATGTTCACCATTGAAGCTACATCATCTCACGTGATGATCGGTTTTGGTGTAGTGGATGTGGATCGTGTGCCACTTAACAACTATGAGGGATGTTGTATTAAGTGGGAGTTCATTAGTAATTAGATTAAAACTTGAACTAATTATCATGAACATAGTCTGAATAGTATTTTGAATTAAATTTGTAGAATTGGCATCCGTTTTCTACCATGCGTTAGTCTTGTAATTGAGATAGAAATACTGTTAAGTCTGACAAATAACTTTACGGACTGGTACCGTATTGTTAAAGAATCAAGAAATGATTAAGTCCTATTGAAAACTTTTAGTAAACCTCACATTGTTGATTCAAAGAACAAAGGTTTCAATTAGTACCTAAAATCATCTTGTCTCCATGAAACTTGAAGTTCAAATCCGTTTGAAATTAAAGTAAGGAGCTGAAAATTTTGTTTTCAGAAATAAGCGAGGTATGAGATATATGTGATATCTAAGACCTTATTTCAAGGTGATAGAATATAATTTGGTGAGAGTACATAAACTCATAAGTTTTATGGGAATGTACGAAGGTTGAAGACGCCAGGCGTCTCAATCCTCCAACTATTGGGGCACTAACGATATTCGCATATTCATGAAGTGATCGTCCTTAGTATGCACCGTTGCTAAGACTCGTCGTTTCGAAGCATCTCGTGATGATCGGGTGTTATAGATTCCACGAGTGCATACAACGGGTGCAAGCCAGATTTGCACATGCGAATACTGAGGTTAAACTTTACGAGCCTAGCATGTACAGACATGGTCTCGGAAAGTCGTCATAATATAATGGATAAAATATGAGTGAAATTGTTCATCATATTACAAAGTTACTAATAGTGAAATCCGGAACACTTGTCATATGATGGTCAACTTCAAAGTAAGAACCTCAAGGTTATTGGTATTTGACCAACAAACCTAGAAGTTATTGAAGGTGAAGTGTTTTCTGAGAATGAGGAAAACTAAAAGAGAAACTACAAAAGATATTTTGGCAGAAAGAAAGAAAAGACTAGAAAGTCTAGCTCAGGTGTATATACATGATATACATGTTATGGATGTATTCCTTGTTTGGTCACATAATGAAATTCTTGGGTATTTATACCAGATTGGTTGGTATGAGATGTCATACAATACAACGCAATACAAGAATACAATGGCCTAAGTGACTGACAAGGAATATGATAGGAATGCACGTCTGGAACAAAAATAAAGTGTTATTATGTTCGTCGTTGGTATTCTATCTAGCCCTTAGAATTTATAATAAAGAACTTAATAATTGTTATTTTGCTCTGGTCAAATGAAAACAATGAGTTGTTCAAATTATGACATTACTCCATGTATGATGGATAAGTTATTATAAATCTTAATGGTAAAACACACATACATAACACTGACGCTAAAATGCCATAAGGCAAATGATTTGAATTCCACTTATTTGTGGAACCGCCATTTAGGTCATGTTAGAAAGGAACGCATGAAGAAACTCCATGCAGATGGATTTTTGGAGTCATTTGATTTTTGAATCATTTGGCGCTTGCAAATCTTTTCTAAAAGAGAATGACTTAAATACCGTTCATAGGCCAAGAGTTGAACGGGCAACTAACTTAGTGGAAACATACATGATGATGTATGTGGTTCAGGCATAGTTGTGTGCGGGAGATTCTTCTACTTCATGAAAACTTCCAACAATGAATTGAGTATATATTTGTGGATATATTCGATAAGGAAGAAGTTTGAAACATTTGAATGGATTCAAATAAAGTTCAGCATGAAGTGGAAATCATCGTAATAGAAAAGTCAAATATCTATGATTGGATCATGGTGGAAATATTTGAATTACGAGTTTTAGCAAACATCTAAGAGAGTTATGAAATTATTCTACAACTCACATTTCTTGGAGTATCATAATGATGATGGAGTATCCGAGAGATGTATCCAAACCTTGTTGGATTAATGATGAGATAATATAAAATGACGCCATTATATTTTTGTGGATTATGCTTTAGAGACTACCGCTTTTACACTAAATAGAGCATCATCATGATCCGTTGAAATGACACCATACGAGTTATGGCATGGGTATGAACCCTAATAGTCTTTTCTTAAATTTTGGTATGCATAGCATAAGTAAATGAGTTTACAACCAAAATCGGATAAATGTCTTTGTTGATTATCCCATGAAATTGTTGGAGATATGCCCAAGAGGCAATAATAAAAGTGGTTATTATATATCTTTATGTTTATGATAAAAGTTTATATACCATGCTATAATTGTATTAACTGAAACATTGATACATGTGTGATATGTAAACAAACAAAGAGTCCCTAGTAAGCCTCTTAACTAGCTTGTTGATTAATAGATGATTAGTTTCATAATCATGAACATTGGATGTTATTAATAACAAGGTTATATCATTGTATGAATGATGTAATGGACACACCCAATTAAGCGTAGCATAAGATCACGTCATTAAGTTATTTGCTATAAGCTTTCGATACATAGTTACCTAGTCCTTATGACCATGAGATCATGTAAATCACTTATACCGGAAAGGTACTTTGATTACATCAAACGCCACTGCGTAAATGGGTGGTTATAAAGATGGGATTAAGTATCCGGAAAGTATGAGTTGAGGCATATGGATCAATAGTGGGATTTGTCCATCCCGATGACGGATAGATATACTCTGGGCCCTCTCGGTGGAATGTCGTCTAATGTCTTGCAAGCATATGAATAAGTTCATAAGAGACCACATACCACGGTACGAGTAAAGAGTACTTGTCAGGAGACGAGGTTGAACAAGGTATAGTGTGATACCGATGATCAAACCTCGGACAAGTAAAATATCGCGTGACAAAGGGAATTGGTATCATATGTGAATGGTTCATTCGATCACTAAAGTCATCGTTGAATATGTGGGAGCCATTATGGATCTCCAGATCCCGCTATTGGTTATTGGTCGGAGTGAGTACTCAACCATGTCCGCATAGTTCGCGAACCGTAGGGTGACACACTTAAAGTTGGATGTTGAAATGGTAGTACTTGAATATGGAATGAAGTTGGAATATTTGTTCGGAGTCCCGGATGGGATCCCGGACATCACGAGGAGTTCCGGAATGGTCCGGAGAATAAGATTCATATATAGGATGTCATTTTATGTGAATAAAATGTCACGGAAGGTTCTATGGAAGGTTCTAGAAGGTTCTAGAAAAGTCTGGAAGAAACCACCAAGGAAGGTGGAGTCCACAAGGGACTCCACCTCCATGGCCGGCCAACCCTAGATGGGGTGGAGTCCCAAGTGGACTCCACCATAGGGGGCCGGCCACCCCCCCTATGGAAGGTGGAAATCCCACCTTTGGGTGGGAGTCCTAGTTGGGCTAGGTTTCACCACCATATGGAAGGTTTTTGGTTCGGGTCTTATTCGAAGACTTGGAGACCAACTCTTGGGGATCCACCTATATAATGAGGGGCCAAGGGAGGGGGCCGGCCACCCCAAGACCACAAGCTGGCCGCCCCCCATAGAGTGGCCGGCCCCCCTCCCAAACCCTAGCCAAGCTCCTCTCCTCCATATTGCCCGCATAGCTTAGCGAAGCTCCGCCGGACTTCTTCACCGCCACCGACACCACGCCGTCGTGCTGTCGGATTCAAGAGGAGCTACTACTTCCGCTGCCCGCTGGAACGGGGAGGTGGACGTCGTCTTCATCAACAACCGAACGTGTGACCGAGTACGGAGGTGCTGCCCGTTCGTGGCGCCGGAACCGATCGTGATCAAGATCTTCTACGCGCTTTTGCAAGCGGCAAGTGAACGTCTACCGCAGCAACAAGAGCCTCCTCTTGTAGGCTTTGGAATCTCTTCAAGGGTGAGTCTCGATAATCCCCTCGTTGCTACCGTCTTCTAGATTGCATCTTGGCTTGGATTGCGTGTTCGCGGTAGGAAAATTTTTGTTTTCTATGCAACGTTATCCTACAGTGGTATCAGAGCCGTGTCTATGCATAGATGGTTGCACGAGTAGAACACAATGGTTTGTGGGCGTTGATGCTCTTGTTATCTTTAGTTGAGTACTTTGCATCTTTGTGGCATAGTGGGATGAAGCGGCTCGGGCTAACTTTACATGACCGCGTTCATGAGATTTGCTCCACGCTCGACATGCAACTTGTATTGCATAAGTGGCTTTGCGGGTGTCTGTCTCTCCTACTATAGTGAAGATTCAATTTACTCTTCTATTGAAAACACTAGTATCACCGTTGTGGTTCATGTTCGTAGGTAGATTGGATCTTACTCGAAAACCCTAAACCACGTAAAATATGCAAACCAAATTAGAGAACGTCTAACTTGTTTTTGCAGGGTTTGGTGATGTGATATGGCCATAATGTGATGATGAATATGTATGAGATGATCATTATTGTATTGTGGCAACCGGCAGGAGCCTTATGGTTGTCTTTAAATTTCATGTTGAGTAGTATTTCAAAGTAGTTGTAATAGTTGCTACATGGAGGACGATCATGAAGACGGCGCCATTGACCTTGGTGTTTCGCCGACAATGATGGAGATCATGCCCGTTGATGATGGAGATCATGTCCGTGCTTTGGAGATGAAGATCAAAGGCGCAAAGACAAAAGGGCCATATCATATCACATATGAATTGCATGTGATGTTAATCCTTTTATGCATCTTATTTTGCTTAGATCGCGACGGTAGCATTATAAGATGATCCCTCACTAAAATCTCAAGATAATAAAGTGTTCATCCTTAGTAGCACCGTTATCAAGTCTTGTCGTTTCGAAGCATCTCGTGATGATCGGGTGTGATAGATTCAATAAGTACATACAACGGGTGCAAGACAGTTTTGCACATGCGGATACTAAGGTGGCCTTGACGAGCCTAGCATGTACAGACATGGTCTCGGAACACGTGATACCGAAAGGTAGAGCATGAATCATATGATTGATATGATGAACACTTTGAGTGTTCGCCATTGAAATCACACCTTTTCTCGTGATGATCGGGTTTAGGTGCGGTAGATTTGGTTTGTGTGATCACTAAGACAATGCGAGGGATATTGTTTTGAGTGGGAGTTCACCTAGTGTTTTAATTATATTGAATTAAAATTTTGAACTCAATTTGTCATAAACTTAGTCTAAACTATTGCAAATATGTTGTAGATATGGCGTCCCCAATCAATTTTAATCAGTTCCTAGAGAAAGAAAAGCTTAAGAGCAACGGTAGCAACTTCACCGACTGGTTCCGTCATGTGAGGATCTTCCTCAATGGCGGAAATCTGCAATATGTGCTTGATGCACCGCTAGGTGACCCTCCAGCAGAAACTGAAACCGATGAAGTAAAGAATGTTTACGCAACTCGGAAAACTCGGTACTCTCAAGTTCAGTGTGCCATCTTATGCAGTCTGGAATCCGATCTTCAAAAACGTTTTGAGCACCACGATCCTCATGAGTTGATAAAAGAGTTGAAGACTATTTTTGAGACTCATGCGGCCGTGGAATGCTATGAAGCATCGAAACATTTTTTCAGCTGTATGATGGAAGAAGGCAGCTCCATTAGTGAGCACATGCTCGTCATGACCGGGCATGCGAAGAAACTCAGTGACTTGGGAATAGTGATTCCTAACAGACTGGGGATTAATCGTGTCCTTCAATCACTGCCACCAAGTTACAAGAACTTTGTGATGAATTACAATATGCAGAACATGAACAAGGAGTTTCCTGAACTCTTTGGCATGTTAAAAGCTGCTGAGATTGAGATTAAGAAAGAGCACCAAGTGTTGATGGTCAACAAGACCACCAGTTTCAAGAAACAGGGCAAGTCTAAAGGAAAATTCAAGAAGGGTGGCAAGAAAGCTGCCACGCCTCCTATGAAACCTAAGAACGGCCCTAAGCCTGATGCTGAGTGCTATTACTGCAAAGAGAAGGGACACTGGAAGCGTAATTGCTCCAAGTATTTGGCGGATCTGAAGAGCGGCCTTGTCAAGAAGAAGAAAGAAGGTATATCTGATATACATGTTATAGATGTTCATTTCACTGGTTCTCGTTCTAGTACCTGGGTATTTGATACTGGTTCGGTTGCTCATATTTGTAACTCGAAACAGGAACTAAAGAATAAACGACAACTGCTGAAAGATGAAGTGACGATGCGCGTTGGAAACGGATCCAAGGTCAATGTGATCGCAGTCGGGACACTTCCTCTACATCTACCTTCGGGATTAGTTTTAAGCCTAAATAATTGTTATTATGTACCTGCGTTGAGCATGAACATTATATCTGGATCTTGTTTAATGCAAGACGGTTATTCATTCAAGTCTGAGAATAATGGTTGTTCTATTTTTATGAATAATATCTTTTATGGTCGAGCACCACAAAAGAATGGCTTATTTCTGTTAGATCTCGATAGTAGTGATACGCATATACATAACATTGATGCTAAGCGAATTAAATTGAATGATAATTCTACTTATATGTGGCACTGTCGTCTTGGTCATATTGGAGTGAAACGCATGAAGAAACTCCATACCGATGGATTACTTGAATCACTTGACTTTGAGTCACTTGATAGATGCGAAGCATGTCTGATGGGAAAAATGACTAAGACTCCATTCTCGGGTATGATGGAGCGAGCTACTGACTTATTGGAAATCATACATACAGATGTGTGTGGACCAATGAGTGTAGCATCGCGCGGTGGTTATCGTTATGTTCTAACCTTCACAGATGATTTGAGTAGATATGGGTATATCTATTTAATGAAACATAAATCCGAAACTTTCGAGAAGTTTAAGGAATTCCAAAGTGAAGTAGAAAATCAACGTAACAAGAAGATTAAATTTCTACGATCTGATCGCGGAGGTGAATATCTGAGTTATGAGTTTGGCATGCATTTAAAGAAATGCGGAATACTTTCACAATTGACACCGCCGGGAACACCACAACGAAACGGTGTGTCCGAACGTCGTAATCGAACTCTCTTAGATATGGTTCGTTCTATGATGTCTCTTACTGATTTGCCGTTATCATTTTGGAGTTATGCATTAGAGACAGCCGCATTCACTTTAAATAGAGCACCATCAAAATCCGTTGAAACGACGCCGTATGAATTATGGTTTAATAAGAAACCTAAGCTGTCGTTCCTAAAAGTTTGGGGTTGCGAAGCCTATGTAAAAAAGTTACAACCGGACAAGCTAGAACCCAAAGCGGAGAAATGCGTCTTCATAGGATACCCTAAGGAAACTATAGGGTACACTTTCTATCACAGATCCGAAGGCAAGATCTTTGTTGCTAAGAACGGAACCTTTCTTGAGAAAGAATTTCTCACTAAAGAAGTGACTGGAAGAAAAGTAGAACTCGATGAGATTGAAGAATCTCTACTCGTTGATCAGAGTAGCGCAGTACCGGAAAATGTTCCTGTACCACCTACACCGGCAACAGAGGAAGCTAATGATAATGATCATGAAACTTCAAATGAGACAGCTACTGAACCTCGCAGATCGACAAGGGATCGTGCCACTCCAGATTGGTATGATCCTTGTCTAAATGTCATGATTGTGGATAACAATGATGAAGACCCTGCGACGTATGAAGAAGCGATGATGAGCCCAGATTCCAACAAATGGCAAGAAGCCATGAAATCCGAAATGGGATCCATGTATGATAACAAAGTATGGACTTTGGTAGACTTACCTGATAGCCGCAAGGCTGTCGAGAATAAATGGATCTTCAAAAGAAAAACAGATGCTGATGGTAATATTACTGTCTATAAAGCTCGACTTGTCGCAAAGGGTTTCCGACAAATTCAAGGTGTTGACTACGATGAGACTTTCTCACCTGTAGCGAAGCTAAAATCTGTGAGGATTTTGTTAGCAATAGCTGCATTTTTCGATTATGAGATTTGGCAGATGGATGTCAAAACGGCGTTCCTTAATGGAGACATTGAGGAAGAGTTGTATATGGTACAACCCAAAGGTTTTGTCGATCCTAAAAATGCTGACAAAGTATGCAAACTTCAGCGTTCAATCTATGGACTGAAGCAAGCATCGAGAAGTTGGAACCGACGCTTTGATAAGGTGATCAAAGACTTCGGGTTTATACAGTGTCATGGAGAGGCCTGTATTTACAAGAAAGTGAGTGGGAGCTCTGTAGCATTCCTGATATTATATGTAGATGACATATTATTGATTGGGAATGATATAGAACTATTAAGCAGTGTAAAGGGTTATTTGAATAATAGTTTTTCAATGAAAGACCTTGGTGAAGCATCATACATATTAGGCATCAAGATTTATAGAGATAGATCAAGACGTCTAATAGGGCTATCACAGAGTACATACCTGGACAAGATTCTGAAGAAGTTTAGAATGGACGAAAGTAAGAAAGGATTCTTACCTATGTTACCAGGCAAGGTCTTGAGTAAGACTCAAGGACCGGCTACGGCAGAAGAAAGAGAAAGGATGAGTCAGATCCCCTATGCCTCGGCAGTAGGCTCTATCATGTATGCCATGCTATGTACAAGACCGGATATAGCACATGCTGTTAGTTTGACTAGCAGATATCAAAGTGATCCAGGAATAGAACACTGGACAGCGGTCAAGAATATCCTGAAGTACTTGAAAAGAACTAAGGATATGTTTCTTTGTTATGGAGGTGACCAAGAGCTCGTTGTAACAAGTTACACCGATGCAAGTTGGAACACTGATCCTGATGACTCTAAGTCACAATCTGGGTACGTGTTTATATTGAATGGTGCTGCAGTAAGCTGGGCAAGCTCGAAGCAGTGCACGGTGGCGAAATCCTCAACAGAATCGGAGTACATAGCGGCTTCAGAGGCTTCATCAGAAGCGGTATGGATGAAGAGGTTCATTGTAGAGCTCGGTGTGGTTCCTAGTGCATTGGACCCACTAGTCATCTACTGTGACAACATGGGTGCCATTGCCAATGCACAAGAACCAAGGTCACACAAGAGGCTGAAGCATATCAAGCTGCGTTACCACTCGATTCGTGAGTACATCGAAGATGGAGAAGTAAAGATTTGCAAAGTACACACTGATCTGAATGTAGCAGATCCGTTGACTAAAGCTCTCCCTAGGGCAAAGCATGACCAACACCAGAATGCCATGGGTGTTAGGTACCTTACAATGTAATCTAGATTATTGACTCTAGTGCAAGTGGGAGACTATTGGAGATATGCCCAAGAGGCAATAATAAAAGTGGTTATTATATATCTTTATGTTTATGATAAAAGTTTATATACCATGCTATAATTGTATTAACTGAAACATTGATACATGTGTGATATGTAAACAAACAAAGAGTCCCTAGTAAGCCTCTTAACTAGCTTGTTGATTAATAGATGATTAGTTTCATAATCATGAACATTGGATGTTATTAATAACAAGGTTATATCATTGTATGAATGATGTAATGGACACACCCAATTAAGCGTAGCATAAGATCACGTCATTAAGTTATTTGCTATAAGCTTTCGATACATAGTTACCTAGTCCTTATGACCATGAGATCATGTAAATCACTTATACCGGAAAGGTACTTTGATTACATCAAACGCCACTGCGTAAATGGGTGGTTATAAAGATGGGATTAAGTATCCGGAAAGTATGAGTTGAGGCATATGGATCAATAGTGGGATTTGTCCATCCCGATGACGGATAGATATACTCTGGGCCCTCTCGGTGGAATGTCGTCTAATGTCTTGCAAGCATATGAATAAGTTCATAAGAGACCACATACCACGGTACGAGTAAAGAGTACTTGTCAGGAGACGAGGTTGAACAAGGTATAGTGTGATACCGATGATCAAACCTCGGACAAGTAAAATATCGCGTGACAAAGGGAATTGGTATCATATGTGAATGGTTCATTCGATCACTAAAGTCATCGTTGAATATGTGGGAGCCATTATGGATCTCCAGATCCCGCTATTGGTTATTGGTCGGAGTGAGTACTCAACCATGTCCGCATAGTTCGCGAACCGTAGGGTGACACACTTAAAGTTGGATGTTGAAATGGTAGTACTTGAATATGGAATGAAGTTGGAATATTTGTTCGGAGTCCCGGATGGGATCCCGGACATCACGAGGAGTTCCGGAATGGTCCGGAGAATAAGATTCATATATAGGATGTCATTTTATGTGAATAAAATGTCACGGAAGGTTCTATGGAAGGTTCTAGAAGGTTCTAGAAAAGTCCGGAAGAAACCACCAAGGAAGGTGGAGTCCACAAGGGACTCCACCTCCATGGCCGGCCAACCCTAGATGGGGTGGAGTCCCAAGTGGACTCCACCATAGGGGGCCGGCCCCCCCTATGGAAGGTGGAAATCCCACCTTTGGGTGGGAGTCCTAGTTGGGCTAGGTTTCACCACCATATGGAAGGTTTTTGGTTCGGGTCTTATTCGAAGACTTGGAGACCAACTCTTGGGGATCCACCTATATAATGAGGGGCCAAGGGAGGGGGCCGGCCACCCCAAGACCACAAGCTGGCCGCCCCCATAGAGTGGCCGGCCACCCCTCCCAAACCCTAGCCAAGCTCCTCTCCTCCATATTGCCCGCATAGCTTAGCGAAGCTCCGCCGGACTTCTTCACCGCCACCGACACCACGCCGTCGTGCTGTCGGATTCAAGAGGAGCTACTACTTCCGCTGCCCGCTAGAACGGGGAGGTGGACGTCGTCTTCATCAACAACCGAACGTGTGACCGAGTACGGAGGTGCTGCCCGTTCGTGGCGCGGAACCGATCGTGATCAAGATCTTCTACGCGCTTTTGCAAGCGGCAAGTGAACGTCTACCGCAGCAACAAGAGCCTCCTCTTGTAGGCTTTGGAATCTCTTCAAGGGTGAGTCTCGATAATCCCCTCGTTGCTACCGTCTTCTAGATTGCATCTTGGCTTGGATTGCGTGTTCGCCGTAGGAAATTTTTTGTTTTCTATGCAACGTTATCCTACAGAAATTGATTGGGAATTCTTTCCACTATGAAGTCAAAGACAAAAGTGTTTGTCAATGTTTCTTACTTATTTCAAAGAAATTGTTTCTAGCGAACTATTTGAGTGGGAGGACAATAGAACTTGATAAGGTTTATGAACCTGAGCATGATGATCAGAGTAGCACAACATCGGAAATGGTTCCGGAAGCAGCTACGAAGATCATGGCTCCCATGTCTACAAAGTGTTATAGTCATGGAGATCAAAGTACTTATTGAACCTTGTAGATGTGGTTTATTTTGTGATCAAATAAATGATTTGTGGACAAAGGATTGTTTTTGAACAATGATAAACCAACTACATACAAAGAAGTTATGATGGGCCCTGACTCCATTAAAATGGCTATGCGCCATGAAATCCAAGATAGGTGAATACTTTTTGAAAGTAAATGAATCTATGAAATTGATGGACTTGGATGAAATATCCTTGAAGAAGCTCGACTTGTCGAAAAATTGTTTACGACAAAGTTCAAAGAGTTGACTACGATAAGATTAGATCTTCCATAGCAATGCTTATAGTCTATGTGGATTATTCTAGTAATCGCTACATATTTCTTTTATGAGATATGCTAGTAGGATGGCAAAATACATTACTTAACAGAAGTGTGTATTAAAGGTGTATACAAGATACAACCAAGAGTTTTGCCAGTCCGTAAAATACTAGAAAGGAATACAAACTTCAATTAGATGAAGTGAGTATTGCGGAGTTGGAATCTTCACCGGATGAAATAGTCAAAGAGTTTTGATTTCATCAGAAACGATGAAGGTGCTTGCATTTGCAAGAAATTAAGTGGGAGCGCTGAGACATATTTGTAATACTTTATGTAGCTGACATATCGTTGATTATAAATATTGTAATTATATAATTGATTAAAAGGTTTCATTGAGAATTAGCTTCAATGAAAGGATATGGACTGAAACATATTTAGTGTCAAGATCTATGAAGATAGATTAAAACACATAATAAGTTTAAGTCAAAGTACATAGAATGGATATTGAAGTAGTTCAATATAGAAATATTAAGAAGGTGTTCTTTGCATACAAAGGTTTAACAAGACTTGAGTGTATTTGACACTCGATGAGTAAAAACACATGAGTGATTTTAGATCACAAATAATATGTACAAAATCAGATGTCCTGTGCTCTAAAAGGTTAGGAGCATATACCAGAATGATTCATTAGATGATCATTGGACAAACAGTAAGAATATCCCTGTATGCTTCAGAAGAACCAAGGATATATATATAGTATTATATGGGGTAATGACAAACAAATCGATGTAAGGTGTTGCACCGATATTAGTTTGGTCACATATAAGAATTAATTTCAAATCTCAATTAGGCTAAGTGTTGTTTAAAAGGTAGCATAATGCTAGATTTAGAAGAGTTCTAAATATTGTGACGGATTCTACAACAGAAGGCAGAGTATGCCATTGTTTTGACAATGATTAAAGATGTTAAGTCAAAAAGTTCTTAAATAACTTGGTGTAGTTCCGATAGTGTCAGAACTTTGAAGCTATATTGTGTGTGACAATATTAGTGACATATTTCAGACCGCGGAATTAAGGTTCCACCAGAGGACTAAGCATATATGCCGACTCATTTTGGAAAATGAGTGATGAGTTGAGACGCAAAAGAATTGCAAAATACATACGTTTGAGCATGTCAGATCCGTAGACTAAAACCTCTCCCGTAAGCAAAACATGATGCAGAAGGCCAAGGTGTTATATCTTTACAAATGTAAACTAGATTATTGACTCTAGTGCAAGTGGGAGACTGTTGGAGATATGCCCAAGAGGCAATAATAAAATGGTTATTATAATATATCTTTGTGTTTATGATAATGTTTGCATACCATGCTATAATTGTATTAACCGAAACATTGATACATGTGTGTTATGTAAACAACAAGGAGTCCCTAGTAAGCCTCTTGTATAACTAGCTTGTTGATTAATAGATGATCATAGTTTCATGATCATGAACATTGGATGTTATTAATAACAAGGTTATGTCATTATGTGAATGATGTAATGGACACACCCAATTAAGCGTAGCATAAGATCACATCATTAAGTTCATTTGCTATAAGCTTTCGATACATAGTTACCAAGTCCTTTCGACCATGAGATCATAAATCAGTTATGCCGGAAGGGTACTTTGATTACATCAAACTGCGTAAATGGGTGGTTATAAAGGTGGGATTAGGTATCCGGAAAGTATGAGCTTGAGGCATATGGATCAACAGTGGGATTTGTCCATCCCGATGACGGATAGATATACTCTGGGCCCTCTCGATGGAATGTCGTCTAATTAGCTTGCAAGCATATGAATGGTTCATAAGAGATGACATATCACGGTACGAGTAAAGAGTACTTGTCGAGACGAGGTTGAACAAGGTATCGTGATACCGATGATCAAACCTCGGACAAGTAAAATATCGCGTGACAAAGGGAATCGGTATCGTATGTAAATGGTTCAATCGATCACTAAGTCATCGTTGAATATGTGGGAGCCATTATGGATCTCCAGATCCCGCTATTGGTTATTGGTCGGAGAGGAGTCTCGATCATGTCCGCATAGTTCTCGAACCGTAGGGTGACACACTTAAGGTTTGATGTCGTTTTAAGTAGATATGGAATATGGAATGGAGCTCGAATGTTGTTCGGAGTCTCGGATGGGATCCGAGACATCACGAGGAGGTTCGGAATGGTCCGGAGAATAAGATTCATATATGGGAAGTCATTTTCCGGGGTTCGGAAAAAGTCCGGTGTTTTGACCGGAGCTTCTAGAAGGTTCTAGAAGGACCGGAATAGTCCGGAATATTATGGAAGGTTCCGGAAGTGTCCGGGACGACCCGGGATGTCTAAGGAAGTCCGGAGGGTTCCATAATAGGTGCAACCACGTTGCCTTAAGGGAAAAGGAGTCTTTCCTTAATGCAATTTCGGAATTGGCAAAAGAGTCCGAGTAGGACTAGGTTTTCGGAACCGGAAACCTATCGGAACTCAGTCAAACTTGGGGGCAGGTTTTTGGACGACCCAAGGGGCTTGGCCACCTATTTAAAGAGGCCAAGGGGCACCCCAAGGGCACCACAAGTCGCAGCCCTAGCTCCCCAAGTCGCAGCACCACCCTGCGCCCAAACCCTAGCTCCCTCCTCCTCCTCCTTCTCCCGCAGCGCTTGCGGCGAAGCCCTGCCGGAGATCTCCACCACCACCGCCACCACGCCGTCATCTGGCGGGATTCCGAGGAGGATCTACTACTTCCGCTGCCGGAACGGGGAGGAGGACGTCGTCTTCATCAACACCGTACGTGTGACCGAGTACGGAGGTGCTGCCCGATTGTGGCACCGTCAAGTTCTTCTACGCGCTTTGCAAGCGGTCAAGATCTTCTACGCGCTTTTGCAAGCGGCAAGTGATCGACTACATCCACCACGAGATCTAATCTCGTTAGGCTTTGGAAATCTTCGAGGGTTAGTCTCATGATCTTCTCGTTGCTACCATCTACTAGATTAGATCTTGGCTTGTGTTTTCGTTCTTGCGGTAGGAAATTTTTTGTTTTCTATGCTACGAATCCCATCAGTGGTATCAGAGCCGTGTCTATGCATAGATTGGTTGCACGAGTAGAACACAATGGTTTTGTGGGCGTTGATGCTTTTGTTGTCTTTAGTTCGTGTACTTTGCATCTTGCGGCATAGTGGGATGAAGCGGCCGGGCTAACTTTACATGACCGCGTTCATGAGACTTGCTCCACGTTCGACATGCAACTTGTATTGCATAAGTGGCTTTGCGGGTGTCTGTCTCTCCCACTATAGTGAAGATCCAATTTACTCTTTCTATTGACAACACTAGTATCACCGTTGTGGTTCATGTTCGTAGGTAGATTGGATCTTACTCGAAAACCCTAAACCACGTAAAATATGCAAACCAAATTAGAGACGTCTAACTTGTTTTGCAGGGTTTGGTGATGTGATATGGCCATGATGTGATGATGAATATGTATGAGATGATCATTATTGTATTGTGGCAACCGGCAGGAGCCTTATGGTTGTCTTTAAATTTCATGTTGAGTAGTATTATCAAAGTAGTTGTAATAGTTGCTACATGGAGAACAATCATGAAGACGGCGCCATGGACCTTGACGCTATGCCGACGATGATGGAGATCATGCCCGTTGATGATGGAGATCATGTCCGTGCTTTGGAGATGAAGATCAAAGGCGCAAAGACTAAAGGGCCATATCATATCACATATGAATTGCATGTGATGTTAATCCTTTATGCATCTTATTTTGCTTAGATCGCGACGATAGCATTATAAGATGATCCCTCACATTAATATCAAGATAATAAAGTGTTCTCCCCTCGTATGCACCGTTGCTACAGTTCGTCGTTTCGAAGCATCTCGTGATGATCGGATGTGATAGACTCAACGTTCACATACAACGGGTGTAAGCCATGTTTGCACACGCGGAATACTTGGGTTTGCTTGACGAGCCTAGCATGTACAGACATGGCCTCGGGACAACGGAAACCGAAAGGTTGAACACGAGTCATATGGATGATATGATCAACATGTTGATGTTCACCATTGAAGCTACATCATCTCACGTGATGATCGGTTTTGGTGTAGTGGATGTGGATCGTGTGCCACTTAACAACTATGAGGGATGTTGTATTAAGTGGGAGTTCATTAGTAATTAGATTAAAACTTGAACTAATTATCATGAACATAGTCTGAATAGTATTTTGAATTAAATTTGTAGAATTGGCATCCGTTTTCTACCATGCGTTAGTCTTGTAATTGAGATAGAAATATTGTTAAGTCTGACAAATAACTTTACGGACTGGTACCGTATTGTTAAAGAATCAAGAAATGATTAAGTCCTATTGAAAACTTTTAGTAAACCTCACATTGTTGATTCAAAGAACAAAGGTTTCAATTAGTACCTAAAATCATCTTGTCTCCATGAAACTTGAAGTTCAAATCCGTTTGAAATTAAAGTAAGGAGCTGAAATTTTGTTTTCAGAAATAAGCGAGGTATGAGATATATGTGATATCTAAGACCTTATTTCAAGGTGATAGAATATAATTTGGTGAGAGTACATAAACTCATAAGTTTTATGGGAATGTACGAAGGTTGAAGACGCCAGGCGTCTCAATCCTCCAACTATTGGGGCACTAACGATATTCGCATATTCATGAAGTGATCGTCCTTAGTATGCACCGTTGCTAAGACTCGTCGTTTCGAAGCATCTCGTGATGATCGGGTGTTATAGATTCCACGAGTGCATACAACGGGTGCAAGCCAGATTTGCACATGCGAATACTGAGGTTAAACTTTACGAGCCTAGCATGTACAGACATGGTCTCGGAAAGTCGTCATAATATAATGGATAAAATATGAGTGAAATTGTTCATCATATTACAAAGTTACTAATAGTGAAATCCGGAACACTTGTCATATGATGGTCAACTTCAAAGTAAGAACCTCAAGGTTATTGGTATTTGACCAACAAACCTAGAAGTTATTGAAGGTGAAGTGTTTTCTGAGAAAGAGGAAAACTAAAAGAGAAACTACAAAAGATATTTTGGCAGAAAGAAAGAAAAGACTAGAAAGTCTAGCTCAGGTGTATATACATGATATATACATGTTATGGATGTATTCCTTGTTTGGTCACATAATGAAATTCTTGGGTATTTATACCAGATTGGTTGGTATGAGATGTCATACAATACAACGCAATACAAGAAAACAATGGCCTAAGTGACTGACAAGGAATATGATAGGAATACACGTCTGGAACAAAAATAAAGTGTTATTATGTTCGTCGTTGGTATTCTATCTAGCCCTTAGAATTTATAATAAAGAACTTAATAATTGTTATTTTGCTCTGGTCAAATGAAAACAATGAGTTGTTCAAATTATGACATTACTCCATGTACGATGGATAAGTTATTATAAATCTTAATGGTAAAACACACATACATAACACTGACGCTAAAATGCCATAAGGCAAATGATTTGAATTCCACTTATTTGTGGAACCGCCATTTAGGTCATGTTAGAAAGGAACGCATGAAGAAACTCCATGCAGATGGATTTTTGGAGTCATTTGATTTTTGAATCATTTGGCGCTTGCAAATCTTTTCTAAAGAGAATGACTTAAATACCGTTCATAGGCCAAGAGTTGAACGGGCAACTAACTTTGTGGAAACATACATGATGATGTATGTGGTTCACTGGCATAGTTGTGTGCGGGAGATTCTTCTACTTCATGAAAACTTCCAACAATGAATTGAGTATATATTGTATATATTCGATAAGGAAGAAGTTTGAAACATTTGAATGGATTCAAATAAAGTTCAGCATGAAGTGGAAATCATCGTAATAGAAAAGTCAAATATCTATGATTGGATCATGGTGGAAATATTTGAATTACGAGTTTTAGCAAACATCTAAGAGAGTTATGAAATTGTTCTACAACTCACATTTCTTGGAGTATCATAATGATGATGGAGTATCCGAGAGATGTATCCAAACCTTGTTGGATTAATGATGAGATAATATAAAATGACGCCATTATATTTTGTGGATTATGCTTTAGAGACTACCGCTTTTACACTAAATAGAGCATCATCATGATCCGTTGAAATGACACCATACGAGTTATGGCATGGGTATGAACCCTAATAGTCTTTTCTTAAATTTTGGTATGCATAGCATAAGTAAATGAGTTTACAACCAAAATCGGATAAATGTCTTTGTTGATTATCCCATGAAATTGATTGGGAATTCTTTCCACTATGAAGTCAAAGACAAAAGTGTTTGTCAATGTTTCTTACTTATTTCAAAGAAATTGTTTCTAGCGAACTATTTGAGTGGGAGGACAATAGAACTTGATAAGGTTTATGAACCTGAGCATGATGATCAGAGTAGCACAACATCGGAAATGGTTCCGGAAGCAGCTACGAAGATCATGGCTCCCATGTCTACAAAGTGTTATAGTCATGGAGATCAAAGTACTTATTGAACCTTGTAGATGTGGTTTATTTTGTGATCAAATAAATGATTTGTGGACAAAGGATTGTTTTTGAACAATGATAAACCAACTACATACAAAGAAGTTATGATGGGCCCTGACTCCATTAAAATGGCTATGCGCCATGAAATCCAAGATAGGTGAATACTTTTTGAAAGTAAATGAATCTATGAAATTGATGGACTTGGATGAAATATCCTTGAAGAAGCTCGACTTGTCGAAAAATTGTTTACAAACATGGTATCCGTGACCCGGACGGAGTAGCAGGTCCAAGACACTGGACGTACGTGGCAAGGCCGATCCCTGAGATCGGCCCTCAAAAAATGAACAGCAAAGGATCTTATCTCCAGCATGCCACATAGCTAAGTGGAAATCCAAGAAGTTGCAAACCGTCATCAATCATTGCAACAGAAAAGGAGGCCGATTCCCGCAATCGGCCAAAATTATCCTCAACATACCTTTGTCTGTGTTCAGCATTGATCCAACAGATGCCTGAAGAGCCGATACCATCAATTACTTGACAGAATCGGCTCGGGGGGCACATAGATGGATGAGACACGAGGATACGAAGCTTGGAGTGGATATCAAATGCCCAGCAGAACAGCTCAAGTATGGGGGCCGATGCAATCGGCCAATATAAAAAAACGAAAATTCAGAAATTTTTGGGCACAGCCGATGCGTAGACATCGACTTAAGGATTCAAAGCCGATGAACGGACATCGACTCAAGGGATACGACTGTTACAAACAGCAGCGAGGCTCTACTGAAGGAGTCCCTCGGCGGAATGGTTGGTGGCTCCATTAGCAAATCTTCAAGGTCAGCAGCGCTTGCGTAATCATGCAGATCAGGTTAGGATCATGAGAACAGCCAATGAACATTCAATCGGCTGTGACATTTCCTCCTGGGGCTTGACCAAGGTGACAACTTCATCAAACATCTTCACCTGCATCAGTCTGCCCGAGGTGATGGACCAATCTGAGCAGCAAGGCGCAAGAAGGGAGCTAGGAGGAGTTCAAGGGCCACTACGTTTGAGGCTTCTTAGTTCAAGGGAGCTGCTGATCCTTCCAGAGCCGTCCTAGTGCATTGTCTCCTTGGGCGTAAGCTTTCCTGCCCTGTTTTGATGAAGAGCTGGAGTGGCTCGGGGGGCAGCTCACCTTGAAGGTTCTCTGCTATTGAAAGCCGATTTGGTCAGAATCGGCTGACGCTGCACTACAGTTGGGAAGCCGATGATGGCCCATTTGGCTGGTCCACTTCATTCTCGCCTTGACCGAGGCTCGGGGGGCAGGCTGAAGATTCTTCGCTCTGAAGAGCCGATGGTATTGAAATCGGCTATCTCTGCATCGTAACCATGTTGAAAGGTGGCGAGCTTTTGCAGAGGGAAACCACCAGGGTTGACAGGAGGAGTTTGAAGAAGGAGCCATCATCAGTGGTTAGGCTCTAGACCAGTTCGTTGCTGCGAAGGAGTAGAACATCGCAAGGGAAGCTGTGAGCAAACACCTGTTGTGCAGGGGGTCAGCTTCAACGTCAAGGTTGTCAGCAACGGGCTAAGGAGCTTTCCTGGGAGCATTAATCCAGGAGTTTTGCCGTCAGGACAAACATCACGATCGGATGATTTTGAAGTCTAAGGATCTAGGGGTCTCACGGCTGCGCGTTAGACCTGTCCGATTGGAAGTTTGGATCTGAATTTCATGGATTGCAAGTTAACATCTGAGAAGGCGATTAGATTGATCTGTCTTGCAATTTATTGGAAAAGCTGATGCATTACCATCGGCTCGTTGGGCATTGACCGAATTGACAATCGGCAAAATCAAAACAAGGGAGGATCGGCTAAATTAATTTGCAAGGAATCGGCAGAGTCAAATTGGAGAACTTTCTTCATTGATAATCAGATTTCTTACATGAAAAGAGCTGATTGCTCTCAAAAGGAAGGCCTAGGGGGATGCATTGCCCCTCCTACTACTACTGATCCTATTCTAGGGATCCTATCTAGGGGCCATTGCCGCCCTCGTCATCGCCGTCGCCGCCGCTGTCGGTACTTTCGGCGGGCTCGTCGTCGCTGCTGCCGCGACCACCTGGAGGGCCCTCATTGTCCTCGTCGTCTTCGCCAGCATCGTCTTCGTCGCTGTCGAAGTCACTAAGGTTGCCCGGCCAAGGGCAGAGGCGCTTGGCCGGCGGCTCGTCGGAGGAGGTGCTATCCTCCTCCTCTTCTTCTTCCTTCACCTCCTCGGAGGAGGTGAAATCGTCCCAGGAGAAGCGATCGTCGTCGCTCTCCTCCTCCGGTTTCCCGTCCGCGAGGAAGCGGAGGTCGCTCTCCCCGTCGGTCGAGGACTTGTCGTCCTCCGACCAGACGGAGAAGTCGTGGCTCGACTCATCCCCGTCGGCAATGGCGCGGCGGATGTTGGCCGCATGGGCCTCTTGCGGATCCCACTCTGGCGTCGGCTCTCGGAGGGGGGAGGATTGGACAGAGAGGCTTGATGCAGCAGAGGAGGAAGAAGAAGTCATGGTGGCCGAGGAGGGTTTTTTGGAAGTACTGGTACAAAGGGGGTGAAGAGGGGAACTGTTCGATGCGGCTGAATAAAAGGAGATGAAGATTTAATTGTCGAGCAGTTTCCGAGGACGTGGTGCCAACTGTCAAATCGTGCAGAGAAGTTGAAGGCAAGACGTCATCATGGAGAATACTGCGACGGTTCTGCTCGCACGACATGACCCTTCGAAGAAAACAGATGGTTTTGCAATTATCATTATCAAAACCAGGGGCATGTGTTACCACCCGATTTTGGCCAAATCCAGAGATGGGCCGTAAGTGAAGATGGGCTTTGAAGGACGTACACATGGAGCATCTTTGAAGCGGCCTTGCGCTAGGAGTTTGGGCTAAACTGCCCATGTATCTGTAATATAGTAGATCGTATCGTGTTTAGATTAACAGATAGAGTCTGGCCCGTGCACGGTTAGGTGCACGCCTCAATTAGAAAGTCCCTTGACTATAAATATGTATCTAGGGTTATCGGAAAAGGAGGACAATCATCGTTCAACCAACACAAATCAGGCGCATCGCCACCCCTTTCTTCGAGGGTTTCTCCGGGTAAGCACCATGCTGCCTAGATCGCATCTTGCGATCTAGGCGCACAACGTTTATTCGTCTACCTTGTACTGCTCGTCTGAAGCCTTGTTGATGGCGAGCAGTACTATTTATCCTTAGGTGTTTAGGGGCTTGCATTGATGCTTTCTCGTGCATATCTGCGTGGCAATGCCGTCCCTCGACACCTAGCTGCCCTTACACCTATCCAGGTGTAAGGGCAACATCTTGCTTGTTCGTTACTTAGTAGATCCGATCCGTTATAGTTGCTCCTTGCTCCGCAAGGATTAGTTTAATATCTGCATAGTTAGGCCTTATGTTGGGGTCGGAGGATCCGGTAGTGCGTTAGATGTTGTTCACCGTCCCTGCAAGGGATGTTCCGGGAATCAACGTTATTTTGGTTTTTAGGCCTCTCGTAGGGGTAGTTTGCATCATCTTCCGTAGCTGCTAGGCCCGATCACACGTAGGACGTTCCGGTTATGCGGTGAAAACCCTAAACTGTCGTAGATCGGTTTAGCTTTGTTTTGATCAAGCAGGATCCCCATGTCATTGTAAATCCAACGTGAACCATGGGGCGATCGGCTCTTTGAGCCGATCCACAGGGAAACCTGAGAGCCGATAGGGCTCGTATTTAATGTTTACGTGTCTACCATGCAGAACAATCGAAGCACTCTAACACCTTCCTGATCGGGTCTAGGTCAGGTGGCACGCCCTAGCAACCGCCAGGACGTGGCTGGAAGATTTGCGGGATGACGCGAGGTGCCAGGGTCCACTAAGCGGCCTTGGGAGCCTCCCGGCTCTTCGTGTTGCTTAGCCATTGCCCATCGGTGGGTTTTGGAGGGTAACAGGGGCAGAGTCGTAGAGGCCTGGGCTGCGGCAAACACCGCCTGGAGACAGGGCGACCTGTGCAGACTAGCGGTAGCGTGTTCGGCCATCGAACGCAGAGATCGGGCGCTTCGGGGTTGCAAGCGACCAGACCCAGGCGTCGATCTGGGGCAGACCAACAGACGGAGGTTGAAGGCGGTGCACCGATGATACGTCTCCAACGTATCGATAATTTCTTATGTTCCATGCTACATTATTGATGATATCTACATGTTTTATGCACATTATATGTCGTATTTACGCATTTTCTGGAACTAACCTATTAACAAGATGCCGAAGAGCCAGCTGTTTTCTGCTGTTTTTGGTTTCGAAATCCTAGTAAGGAAATATTCTCGGGAGACGAAATCAACGCCCGGTCCTATTTTGCTGAAGCTTCCAAGTCGAAGAAGGAAGGAAGTGGGGCCACGAGGCGCCGCCACACTAGGGCGGCGCGGCCGGCCCCGGCGCCGACCTAGCGTGTGGCCCCCGCGTTGCCTTCCGCCTACTTAAAGCCTCCGTCGCGAAACCCCCGCATCAGAGCCACGATACGGAAAACCTTCCAGACGCCGCCGCCGAATCCCATCTCGGGATTCAGGAGATCGCCTCGGCACGGAGAGGGGATTCATCTCCCGGAGGACTCTACACCGCCATGGTCGCCTCCGGAGTGATGAGTGAGTAGTTCACCCTTGATTAACAATTAAGCGACATTGAGCACCACCTGAGTTTAGATTGGCACTGAATGCATGACAAGAAAGGGAAATTCTGAGTCCATTGCTTCCATGTCTGAATGGCAAACATGTAACCGCATCTCACACTAGGTGTTGCATTTCTATTTGTTTTATTGTAGCAGAGTAGTATGTTTCTAGCTTCCAGACACCATTATCGGCATTTCTGTTCTAGCTTCCAAGAAAGGGAGGCCGGAGCGGAGCATGATGGTGGAAGGGTGGCCCAGGTGGTGCCGGTTGTGGTTGCGACTTGCAGAGGAGCGCCTACGTCGATGTAGAATAGGTGCAGCCGCTGAGGCCCCAAAGTGACAGAAATTGGGACAACCGGAGGGGAAGGCGTAGGTATGCGGATCACATGTTTTCACGGAGTGTTAATGCTTTGCTCCGGTGCTCTATTAAAAGGAGTACCTTAATTTCCAGTAGTTTCCCTAGAGGCCCGGCTGCCACCGGCTGGTAGGACAAAAGATGTTGTACAAGTTTCTCATTGCGATGTATGACTATATATGGAAAACATGCCTACATGATTAATAATCTTGATGTTCTGTCTTAATGCTATTTCAATCCTATCAATTGCCCAACTGTAATTTGTTCACCCAACACTTGTTATTGGAGAGTTACCACTAGTGTAGATAGCTGGGAACCCCGGTCCATCTCATCATCATATACTCGTTCTACATGTCATTGGAAGTAGTATCAACTATTTTCCGGTGCCATTGCTCTCATATTACTACTGCTGCTGTTTCACCTCTGCTCTCATATTACCGCTACTTTCACATCACCCCTCGTTACTAGTGCTTTTTCAGGTAGCTGAATTGACAACTCGGTTGTTAAGGCTTATAAGTATTCTTTACCTTCCTTGTGTCGAATCAATAAATTGGGTAATACTTCCCTCGAACGATCCCCTGTACTTGTGGGTCATCAAGACTATTTTAAGCCGTTGGTGACATAGCTCTACTCATAAGTTCACCTGGGGAGTACACTCCACCTCTCTCTGCTTTTATTTTATTTTGTCTTGCTAGTTTACTTTTGTCTAGTTTATTTTTGTGCTTAGTTTATTTTTGTCTAGTTTTATTTTGCTTAGTTTACTTTTGTCTAGTTTATTTTTGTCTTGTTTTATTTTCCCTATATACCCGAAAATCCATAAAAATTTGAAAAATCGAAAAATTAAAAACTGTTGCTATGGGAGAACCTACAACCTATTTGGAGCTTATTGAATTATATAATAATTATAGAGAATCGAGAAAGGGAAAAGTTATGAGTGCTGTGATAGAAAAATTAAATACAATTGCTAAAATCTTGCTTAAACGCCATGATATAAACTGTTGCTCGGAACAGGATAATAACATCTGAAATTTCAATGTCGCTTTAGTGAGGAAGTTTTAATTAAGAACTATAATTGGAATAGCTATATTCATTTTGGGTTCGAAGAGGTAGAACAATTTGTCTTATTTATGATAGCCTCTGAGATAGAATCATTCATGTCTAAAAATTATGAAACTTGTGTTGTTTGTAAGGACCTTAAAGATTATGTCTCTTCTATCCTTAATTTTTGCATAGAAAGCTACAGTGATAATCCTTATATCATTGATTATAAAGAGAGACTCATTAATGCACAAGAATGCACTCACAATTTGCAGGAACCAGTGGAAGAAGAAATTGATGAACCTGAAAGCTCATTGGATGAAAAAGAAGAGGAGAGTAATGAACAAAAGGAGGAAGAATGGATTAGCTACCCATGCCAACCTTCTAATGAGAGTAACTCTTTATCTCTTACACTATTTGATTGTCCTCCATGCTTACCGAAAGAGGATGAATGTTATGTTCCTGTGGATTCTCTTGAAATATTCCCTATGAGTAAAACTTGTGAGAATAATTATGCTACTGTTATTCATGATAATCCATGCTATTTTGATAAATCTTATGATAATGCTTTGTTTGTGCCTGATGTCGAAATGCATGGTACTAAAGAGTTTTGCTTGGCAAATGTTTATGATAAATCTCTAGATGATGGTCCTATGTTACTTGATACTATTAATTGTACTACTAATGAAAATGGGATTGGAGAGTTCTTGACTTTATCTATGAGTCCCATATCTTTTGAGATTGATCAATCATCTTGTTATATTATTGATAAAAGTGAATTTGAAAGTTTTAATCCCGCTATTTTTGAGCTTGATAAAAATTATGTGTTTGTGAATCATGAAAAGCATGCTTTATGTGATAGTTATATTGTTGAGTTTATCTATAAAGCTACTGAAAATTATTATGAGAGAGGAAAATATGGTTGTAGAAATTTTCATGGTACTAAAACACCTCTCTATATGCTGAAACTTTTGAAGTTACTCTTGTTTTATCTTCTTATGCTTGTCACTTTGTTCTTCATGAATTTGTTTGTGTACAAGATTCCTATGCATAGGAAGTGGGTTAGACTTAAATGTGTTTTGAACTTGCTTTTTGATTCTCTCTTTTGCTTCAACTCTCACCCTTATGTGAGCATCATTAAAATTGATGAGCCCATCTTAATGGCTATAAAGAAAGCACTTCTTGGGAGATAACCCATGTGTTTATTTTGCTACTGTTTTGTTGTGTCTTGGAAGTTGTTACTACTGTAGCAACCTCTCCTTATCTTTATTTTATTGCATTGTTATGCCAAGTAAAGTCTCTATGGTAAAGTTGATGCTAGATTTGGATTTCTGCGCAGAAACAGATTTCTATCGTCACGAATCTGGGCAGATTTCTCTGTAGGAAACTCAGAAAAATCTGCCAATTTACGTGCGTGATCCTCGGATATGTACGCAACTTTCATTAGTTTTGAGTTTTTCGATTTGAGCAACGGTACCCGTAAAAAATCGTGTTTACTGGCTGTTCTGTTTTGGCAGATTCTGTCTCTGTTTTTTGCATTGTCTCTTGTGGACTTTAAGTGAGGCTTTCTAGACGTGGAGAGCTGTAGCTAATGTTTTATTAAGTTCTTGCAATGTGTCACTACAGGGCTAAAGTGGATTAAAGTTTTTTGAGTACTAACCCCTCTAATGAAGTTTATGAGAAGTTTGGTGTGAAGGAAGTTTTCAAGGGTCAAGAGAGGAGGATGATATGTGATCAAGAAGAGTGAAAAGTCTAAGCTTGGGGATGCCCCTGTGGTTCATCCCTGCATATTTCAAGGAGACTCAAGCGTCTAAGCTTGGGGATGCCCAAGGCATCCCCTTCTTCATCAACTTATCAGGTTTCTTCTATTGAAACTATATTTTTATTCGGTCACATCATATGTGCTTTACTTGGAGCGTCTGTTTGTTTTTGTTTGTGTTTTAATAAATTCGGATCCTAGCAATCCTTGTGTGGGAGAGAGACACGCTCCGCTTTTTCATATGAACAATGGTGTTCTTAGCTTTATTTTAATGTTCATGGCGGAGTTGAAAACTGCACTTATTGTTATTTGGTTGGAAACAGAAAATGCTTCATATTGTCTTGGATAATTTGATACTTGGCAATTGTTTTGAGCTCTCAAGTAGATCATGATTAAGTTCTTGCATCATGTAGTTTAAATCTATTAGTGGAGAACTACCGTAGAGCCTGTTGAAATTGGTTTGCATGATTGGTCTCTCTAAGGTCTAGATATTTTCTGGTAAAAGTGTTTGAGCAACAAGGAAGACGGTGTAGAGTTTTATAATGCTTGCAATTTGTTCTTATGTAAGTTTTGTTGTACCGGTTCATACATGTGTTTGCTTCAAACAACCTTGCTAGCCAAAGCCTTGTACCGAGAGGAAATGCTTCTCGTGCATCCAAAACCTTGAGCCAAAACCTATGCCTGTGTCCACCATATCTACCTACTACGTGGTATTTCCTGCCATTCCAAGCAAATACTTCATGTGCTACCTTTAAACAATTCAAAAGCTATTATCTCTTATTTGTGTTAATGTTTTATAGCTCATGAGGAAGTATGTGGTGTTTTATCTTTCGATCTTGTCATTTACTTTTGACAAACTTTCACAATGGACTAGTGGCTTCATCCGCTTATCCAATAATTTTGCAAAAAGAGCTGGCAACGGGGTTGCCAGCCCCAATTAATTACAACTTTCATTAATAATTCTCTTCACGTGTTTTGCCCTGATCTATCAGTAAGCAACTTAATTTTGCAAATAGACACTCCTCCATGGTATGTGAATGTTGGAAGGCACCCGAGGATTCGGTTAGCCATGGCTTGTGTAAGCAAAAGGTTGGGGGGAGTGTCAACCATAAATAATGAAACAAAAATACATGTGTAAACAAAAGAGAAGAGGGATGATCTACCTTGCTGGTAGAGATAACGTCCTTCATGGGAGCCGCTCTTGAAAGTCTGGTTGATGAGGTAGTTAGAGTACCCACTACCATTCGTTGACAACAACAAACACCTCTCAAAACTTTAATTTTATGCTCTCTATACGATTTCAAAACTTGAAAAGCTCTAGCACATGATTTTATCCCTGCTTCCCTCTGCGAAGGGACTATCTTTTACTTTATTGTTGAGTCAGTTTACCCATTTCCTTCCATCTTAGAAGCAAACACTTGTGTCAACTGTGCATTGATTCTTACATACTTTCTTATTTGCATTCATCATATTACTTTGTGTTGACAATTATCCATGAGATATGCATGTTGAAAGTTGAAAGCAACTGCTGAAACTTATATCTTCCTTTGTGTTGCTTCGATGCCTTTACTTTGAATTTATTGCTTTATGAGTTAACTCTTGTGCAAGACTTTTGATGCTTGTCTTGAAAGTACTATTCATGAAAAGTTTTGCTATATGTTATCTATTTGTTAGCAGATATAGATCATTGCCTTGAGTCACTTCGTTCATCTCATATGCTTTGCAATAGTATGATTAAGATTATGTTGGTAGCATGTCACTTCAGAAATTATTCTTTTTTATTGTTTACCTACTCGAGGACGAGTAGGAACTAAGCTTGGGGATGCTGATACGTCTCCAACGTATCTATAATTTCTGATGTTCCATGCTTGTTTTATGACAATACCTACATGTTTTGCTCACACTTTATAATGTTTTTATGCGTTCCGGAACTAACCTATTAACGAGATGCCGAAGGGCCAGTTCTTTTTGTTTTTGGTTCCAAAGGCTTTCGGGCAATATTCTCGGAATTCGACGAAACGAAGACCCAACATCTTATTTTTCCCTAACCTTCCAAAGTCAAAGTGGGATCAGAGGGTGCCCTGGGGGCCCCACACATGGTGGCCGCGCGGGCTCCACCCTGGCCGCCCCTGAGTGGGGCCCGTGGCCCCTCCGACTCGACTCTTCGCCTATATAAGCCCTTTCGACCTAAACGCGATACCAATTGACGAAACTCCAGAAAGACTCCGGCGCCGCGCGCGAAACTCCAATTGGGGAAGTCTCTGTTCGGCACTGCAGGACGGGAAGTGCCCCGAAGCCATCTCCATCAACGCCACCGCCTCCATCATGCTCGTGAGTAGTTCCCCCATGGACTACGGGTTCTAGCTGTAGCTAGTCGGTATTCTCTCCCCCATGTACTTCAATACAATGATCTCATGAGCTGCCTTACATGATTGAGATTAATCTGATGTAATCGGTGTTGTGTTTGTTGGGATCCGATGGATTGTTACATTGTGATTAGTCTATCTATAAAGTTTGTGAAGTTATTGTTGCTGCAATCTTGTTGTGTTTAATGCTTGTCACTAGGGCCCGAGTGGCATGATCTTAGATTTAAGCTCTATAATTATTGCTTAGATTGTATCTACAAGTTGTTTGCACATGTCTATGTCCGAACCCGAGGCCCCAAAGTGACAGAAATTGGGACAACGGAGGGAAGGCGTAGGTATGAGGATCACATGTTTTCACTGAGTGTTAATGCTTTGCTCGGTGCTCTATTAAAAGGAGTACCTTAATTTCCAGTAGTTTCCCTAGAGGCCCGGCTGCCACCGGCTGGTAGGACAAAAGATGTTGTACAAGTTTCTCATTGCGAGCATGTATGACTATATATGGAAAACATGCCTACATGATTAATAATCTTGATGTTCTGTCTTAATGCTATTTCAATCCTATCAATTGCCCAACGTAATTTGTTCACCCAACACTTGTTATTGGAGAGTTACCACTAGTGTAGATAGCTGGGAACCCCGGTCCATCTCGCATCATCATATACTCGTTCTACATGTCATTGGAAGTAGTATCAACTATTTTGGTGCCATTGCTCATATTACCCACTACAGGCTGTGTTATATTACTGCTCTCATATTTTACTTTCACATCACCTGTTACTAGTGCTTTTCCAGGTGCAGCTGAATTGACAACTCAGTTGTTAAGACTTATAAGTATTCTTTACCTCCCCTTGTGTCGAATCAATAAATTGGGTAATACTTCCCTCGAAGACTGTTGCGATCCCCTATACTTGTGGGTCATCAAGAGTGAAAAGCCTAAGCTTGGGGATGCCCCCGTGGTTCATCCCTGCATATTTTAAGAAGACTCAAGCATCTAAGCTTGGGGATGCCTTGGGCATCCCCTTCTTCATCGACAACTTATCAGGTTTCTTCTAGTGAAACTATATTTTTATTTCGTCACATCTTATGTATTTTACTTGGAGCGTCTGTGTGCTTTTATTTTCATTTTGTTATTTTCATTCTCTGAATAAGTTCATCCTTGTGTGGGAGAGAGACACGCTCCGCTTTTTCATATGAACACTAGTGTTCTTCATTCATGCTTTTAATGTTCAAGGGCGAAAGTTGAGCGCTTCACTTGTTGTTATTTGGTTGGAATCAGAAAATGCTTCATATGGTCTTGAATAATTTGATACTTGGCAATTGTTTTGAGCTCTCATAAATCATGTTTAAGCTCTTGCATCATGTAGTTTAAATCTAGTAGTGGAGAACTACCGTAGAGCTTGTGAAATTTGGTTTGCATGATTGGTCTCTCTAAGGTCTAGATATTTTCTGGTAAGAGTGTTCGAGCAACAAGGAAGACAGTGTAGAGTCTTATAATGCTTGCAATATGTTCTTATGTAAGTTTTGTTGTACCGGTTTATACTTGTGTTTGCTTCAAATAACCTTGCTAGCCCAAACCTTGTACTGAGAATACTTCTCGTGCATCCAAAACCTTGAGCCAAAACCTATGCCATTTGTGTCCACCATATCTACCTACTATGTGGTATTTCCTGCCATTCCAAGTAAATACTTCATGTGCTACCTTTAAACAATTCAAAAGTTATTATCTCTTATTTGTGTCAATGTTTTATAGCTCATGAGGAAGTATGTGGTGTTTTATCTTTCGATCTTGTCATTTACTCTAGACTTTCACAATGGACTAGTGGCCTCATCCGCTTATCCAATAATTTTGCAAAAATAGCTGGCAATGGGGTTCCCAACCCCAATTAATTAACTTGCATTAATAATTCTCTTCACATGTTTTGCTCTGATCTATCAATAAGCAACTTAAATTTGCAAATAGACACTCCTCCATGGTATGTGAATGTTGGAAGGCACCCGAGGATTCGATTAGCCATGGCTTGTGTAAGCAAAGGTTGGGGGGAGTGTCATCTAATAAATAAAACTAAAGTACATGTGTAAACAAAAGAGAAGAGGGATGATCTACCTTGATGGTAGAGATAACATCCTTCATGGGAGCCGCTCTTGAAAGTCTGGTTGATAAGGTAGTTAGAGTACCCATTACGATTCGTTGACAACAACAAACACCTCTCAAAACTTTACTTTTATGCTCTCTATATGATTTCAAAACTTAAAAAGCTCTAGCACATGATTTAATCCCTGCTTCCCTCTGCGAAGGGCCATTCTTTTACTTTATTGTTGAGTCAGTTTACCTACTTCCTTCCATCTTAGAAGCAAACATTTGTGTCAACTGTGCATTGATTCTTACATACTTGCTTATTTGCATTCATCATATTACTCTATGTTGACAATTATCCATGAGATATGCATGTTGAAAGTTGAAAGCAACTGCTGAAACTTATATCTTTCTTTGTGTTGCTTCGATGCCTTTACTAAGAATTTATTGCTTATGAGTTAGCTCTTATGCAAGTCTTGTTGATACTTGTCTTGAAAGTACTATTCATGAAAAGTTTTGCTATATGTTATCTATTTGTTAGCAAACTATAGCTCATTGCTTTGAATCACTCCATTCATGTCATATGCTTTACAATAATGTTGATCAAGATTATGATGGTAGCATGTCACCTCAGAAATTATTTGTGTTATCGTTTACCTACTCGAGGGCGAGTAGGAACTAAGCTTGGAGATGCTGATACGTCTCCAACGTATCTATAATTTCTGATGTTCCATGCTTGTTTTATGACAATACCTATATGTTTTGTTCACACTTTATGATGTTTTGATGCGTTTCCGGAACTAACCTATTGACGAGATGCCGAAGTGCCAGTTTTCTGCTTTTTGGTTTCGAAATCCTAGTAAGAAATATATTCTTAATCGGACGAAATCAAACCCTTTTTTCACCTAAGCTTCACACCCGAGAGTCGCAGAGGGTTGCCACAGGGCCACCAGATGACAGGTGGCGCGGCCAGGGCCTGGGCCACACCCCCCTAGTGTGTCACCGCCTCGTCGACCCTCCGACTCCGCCTCTTCGCCTATTTAAAGGTCCCTGACCTAAAACCCCGAGACGAATAAGCCACGGTACGAGAAAAGTTCCAGAGCCGCCGCCATCGCGAAGCCAAGATCCGGGGACAGAGTCTCTGTTCCGGCACGCCGCCGGACGGGAAGTGCCCCGGAAGGCTTCTCCATCGACACCACCGCCATCTTCATCACCGTGCTGTCTCCCATGAGGAGGAGTAGTTCTCCATCGAGGCTAAGGGCTGTACCGGTAGCTATGTGGTTCATCTCTCTCCTATGTACTTTAATACAATAATCTCATGAGCTGCCTTACATGATTGAGATTCATATGATGATGCTTGTAATCTAGATGTCATTATGCTAGTCAAGTGGGTTTTACTTATGTGATCTCCGGAGACTCCTTGTCCCACGTGTGTAAAGGTGACAGTGTGTGCACCGTGTGGGTCTCTTAGGCTATATTTCACAGAATACTTATTCACTGTTATGAATGGCATAGTGAAGTGCTTATTTATATCCCTTTATGATTGCAATGTGCTTTGTATCGCTACTAGTCTATGTGCTACTCATGTGATATTATTAAAGTAGTCTATTCCTCCTGCATGGTGTAATGGTGACAGTGTGTGCATCATGTGGTTCTTGTCGTAGATTATGATCATAATCTCTTGTAGGTTATGGAGTTGATTATCGCTATGATAGTATTGATGTGATCTATTCCCCCTTCATAGTGTAAAGGTGACAGTGTGTATGCTATGTTAGTACTCGGTCTATTTTGCAAAGATCTATTATGCTCTAAGGTTACTTAAATATGAATGCCGAAAGTTGTGGCGCTTGTTAACTCCGACTTGAGGGAGCTCTTGTAGCCCTACACAACGAATGGTGTTTATCATCCAACAAAAGAGTGTATGTAGCACAAATGAGAAGAAGTTATTAATTTATTATGTGATCAATGTTGAGAGTGTCCACTAGTGAAAGTATGATCCCTAGGCCTTGTTTCCAATACTGCAAACACCGCTTACTTACTGTTCTACTGCATGTTTACTCGCTGCCATATTTTATTCAGATTACTATTACCACTCATATACTTTCATACTACTTGTATTTCACTATCTCTTCGCCGAACTAGTGCACCTATACATCGACAAGTGTATTAGGTGTGTTGGGGACACAAGAGACTTCTTGTATCGTGATTGGGGTTGCTTGAGAGGGATATCTTTGACCTCTTCCTCCCGAGTTCGATAAACCTTGGGTGATCCACTTAAGGGAAAACTTGCTGCTGTTCTACAAACCTCTGCTCTTGGAGGCCAAGAATAGAAGCACCCGTAGACATCATCAGGTTAACTTAAAAAAGTACGGTGGGAGTTGCTTACTCCTAACATTGTTCTTTGGTTTTCAGTGAGGAAGTTGGTGCTGTATTACGAGTTTTGGACTATCCAAATTCAGAAATGTCTAGCAAATTCAGCCACCTGTCAAAGAAGAACACAGTATTTAGGTTCTAGCTGAATATGTAAGTTTCTCTTCTCAGTCACCTGTCAAAGATTTCTGGGAAATTGTATGAATTTTTCTTACGTTTTTTGTTGCTTAGCCTAATATTGATAGTACTGTCTGGTTTTGCACATGAACCTTGGTCTTCCTCTTTTCAATTAACATTTGTTATTTAAATTAACAGTACATTATTATGGGTGATATGACACAGTGTGTGCGCATTATGCTATGTTTGCTAATGGCATGGTCTAAAATCTTGTTCTGTGTCTATTGGTAATGCTTGAAAGCTAATACGTTTGTATCGTTTGTCTTCTTCATTTCCTGTGAAGTTATGTATAAACATGAAATGTCTTCTTACTTGATCTGATAGTTGAATATGCTCACAGTTTCTGTTCATGCTTTCCTATATGACATGTTATTGTTGTTTTAATCCATTCTACAGCACCTGATACCTCCTCTTAGCCACAAATTAATACGATGGTGAAGTATGCTTTGGTTTTTGACGTGATGGTTCAATTGTTGCTCTAAAAAGTTTGATTTGATAATTATGGGAATCTCCATATGTTAAGCTCTTAGTACTCCCTCCGTCCTGTAATGGATGTCTTAGATTTATCTAAATTTGGATGTATCTAGGCATAAGTGCGGGATGGAGGGAGTACTATTTTTAGAGAATGTTTCACTATAGTTAAGAGTTATTTCTTTGGTCAGGCTGATCATACAAGAGTACGCCGGCAGTTGCTTACTCCTAAAACAAAAGGTCGTGGTGGTGATTTTGGAGGCGAGGGATTCAACGTGACAAAAAGTGGAGATGCATGTGTTGTTTTGTAGGGTTTCCTTTGGTTCAGAAATCAACATTGTTGAAGATGGTGTGAGGAACTTTTTCATAGGGCTGCAGTAGTTGGGATCGCAGATGCGAGCTTTCTCGAGATCGATTGTGTTAAAATAAAGTGGTGTTTTTTAATATCGTGTCAAACCCAAGTCGTGAACATGTATATTCAAAATGGGTGCTTCTATCCAAATCATTGCACACACAAATAAGAAATAGTACGTGGATTGGCATTTGTAAGCTTTGCATATTCAAAATTTGAATTTAAGAGATGTATTTAAATTTTAAATTTGAGATGTGCACATCATGTGACCTATTCAAAATGGTTATTTCAGTCCTAATCATTGCACACATAGGACAGGAAATATGTGGATTGACATTTGTAATCTTTGCATATTCAAATTTCAATTTGAGATATGCATTTAAATTTTAAATTTGACACGTCCATTGCACGTGCAAGCTTACTAGTGAGGTAGATAGGACAGAAGATCACAGATAGCCCATCATACAGCCGACTTGAGAACCAAAGCCCGGCCCAATTCACCAAAGTCGGCTCGAATCTCCCCGCCACACCGCCATCAAGCCCCACGTACTGTATAAAAAATCTCCGAGACATCGCGGCTCCATCGGTTTCCTCTTCTTTTCTTCCGCTCCATTTTAATCCCGACCCCTCTGGAAGTCGAACCCCACCCGATTCACTCCAGACTTAAACCCTAGCAGCCGCAGCGGCGGAGGCTGCCATCGCCGCCGACGCCGATGTGGAACGGCGCGCCGCCGCCGATGCCGCCCATGGCGGCCGCGCCGCCGCCCCCGGGCACGGGCCTCCCCCCGCCCCCGCCTCCCCCGGCCGCCGCGCCGCCGCAGGCCGGCCAGCCGCTCACGCCCGAGGAGCTCGAGGCGCAGCTCGTCGAGAAGGCCCGCAAGTGGCACCAGCTCAACTCCAAGCGCTACGGCGACAAGCGCAAGTTCGGATTCGTCGAGGCGCAGAAGGAGGACATGCCCCCCGAGCACGTCCGCAAAATCATCAGGTAAATCCTTCAGATCCGCACCGCCCCGCCCCGCCCCGCGAATGTTTCGTGCCCCCTCTTGTTGTTGTTCCTGTCGCTAGGTTTTGGCCCTTCCGTGCTTATTATGTCAGCCTGCGATGCCTATGGTTTTAGGTTGTCCCGTAGCTGTGTGTAGCTTCGAACTAGCCGCATGGGCGTCTCGACTGAAGTTAGTGGGTGCGCGAGCATAGAGTTTGGTACTGCCTATGGGATTTACGGTTGTGATTGTGATTCAGTAGTGCTTAGGTTTGGATTTACCTGTGTTATGTTCTTCTTGTAATCATGTTTTTGGTGCTGTTTTATGCTTCACGATATGTGCTCACTGGAAATAGGCATAAATTTGCGGTCTCTGACTCTAGATATTAAATTAGGATTCGTGATATAATATATATTTTCACCCTCTAGGTGCGCTGAACATGTCAATTAGTTTGTTGCTTCAACTGTAAATTGTGCAGGAGCCAGGATTCATCATTCTAGATGTTGTTGATGTGTTAGTTTTGGTTATTATTTTTCTGTCTGCTAGTTGCTGTTTTAAACACATACGTGGCCAGAGATGCAAATCATGACTGAGAACGAGTTTATAATGACTTGAAGAATGAAGAGTTTACACCTTGTTATCTGTACAGCACAATTTTTTTTTAGATATTCCTTGTTATAGATTGGAAATCTGCGTACATTTCAGTAAGCTTATGCATATTTTTTTCTGTTGAGCAGGGACCACGGGGACATGTCTTCAAAGAAATACAGGCATGACAAGCGTGTATATCTTGGTGCTCTGAAGTTTGTGCCTCATGCGGTGTACAAACTACTGGAGAATATGCCGATGCCCTGGGAACAGGTACATCCTTTTACTTGCCACTGTATTAGATATGAACATTGATGATCTTACTTTTGCCAAGATCACCTGTTCCATGAACATAGACTAATATATACTATTGTTATCAGGTTCGCCATGTTAAGATCTTGTACCATATCACTGGCGCAATAACCTTCGTAAATGAGATTCCGTGGGTAGTTGAGCCCATTTACTTGGCACAGGTAATCATCTATACTTCATTCTTCTTTTGTGATCATCACTTTATTCTTTTTCTTTCTTCTCATCCTGGCGTTCCCTGTTTGTTTTTGCTTAAAATGCGTATCTTATCGTGCACTTTCCACAGTGGGGCTCAATGTGGATCATGATGCGAAGGGAGAAGAGAGATAGGCGGCATTTCAAAAGAATGCGCTTTCCTCCATTTGATGATGAGGAACCTCCACTGGATTATGCTGATAATTTGTTGGACGTTGAACCGCTGGAGGCTATACAATTGGAGTTGGACCCAGAGGAAGATGGAGCTGTCTATCAATGGTTTTATGATCACAAGCCTCTCGTGAAGACATTGTTTATAAATGGTCCCAGCTACAGGAAGTGGCATCTATCTCTTCCCATCATGGCAACACTCTATCGCCTTGCTGGTCAACTTCTGTCAGACTTGATTGATAGGAATTATTTCTATCTGTTTGACATGGAGTCGTTCTTCACTGCCAAGGCCCTTAATATGTGTATCCCAGGTAACCATGTTTTGGCTTTTCTTTTGTAAGCCATGTTTATGTTGCATGTTCTAAAATAGTACCACAACAAGTTAATCATATCATAATAGATGTAGCTTCTCATTTGATGGTTGGATCAAAGTTACTCCCATCTGGTTATCTGACTATTAGCTAGGTTTTATGAGAACATAAGCAACCACCCATCATAGATTTTATCATGCCCTGATGTTAAAATATTCAATTGCAGGAGGTCCAAAGTTTGAGCCATTGTACCGTGATATGGAGAAGGGGGATGAGGACTGGAATGAATTTAATGACATCAATAAACTCATCATCCGTCAGCCACTTCGGACTGAATACAGGATTGCGTTCCCACACTTGTACAATAACAGGCCAAGGAAAGTGAAGCTTTGCATATATCATACTCCTATGATAATGTATATCAAGACAGAGGATCCAGATTTACCTGCATTTTACTATGATCCTCTGATAAACCCGATCACTTCAACCAGCAAGGTCGATCGGCGGGAGAAGAAAGCAAGTGAAGAGGAAGATGAAGACGACTTTTGTCTCCCTGAGCACGTGGAGCCTCTTTTGAAAAGAACTCCACTCTACACTGATACAACAGCTGCCGGCATTTCATTACTTTTTGCTCCAAAGCCTTTTAACATGAGATCTGGTAGAACACGCCGTGCTGAGGATATTCCTCTTGTATCTGAGTGGTTCAAAGAGCACTGGTAAGTACTGCAACGAGTTAACAGTGCATTTCCTTAGCTCCCTCTATGTTTTACTTTCTTTTCTCATGTTCGCATTCATATCTGTTTTGCAGCCCACCAGCCTATCCAGTTAAAGTCAGGGTGAGCTACCAGAAGCTGTTGAAGTGCTATGTGCTTAATGAGCTACATCATAGGCCTCCTAAAGCACAAAAGAAGAAGCATCTGTTCCGTTCACTGCAATCAACAAAGTTCTTTCAAACTACAGAGCTTGACTGGGCAGAAGCTGGGTTGCAAGTTTGCAAGCAGGGCTACAACATGCTGAACTTGTTGATTCACAGGAAGAACTTAAACTATCTTCATTTGGACTACAATTTCAATTTGAAGCCTGTGAAGACTCTCACAACAAAGGAGAGAAAGAAGTCTCGTTTTGGAAATGCATTCCACTTGTGCCGTGAAATTTTGCGACTTACTAAGCTGGTTGTTGATGCAAACATCCAATTTCGCTTGGGCAATGTTGATGCCTTTCAGTTGGCTGATGGTTTGCAATACATATTCTCTCATGTTGGTCAGTTGACTGGTATGTACAGATACAAGTATCGTCTGATGCGGCAAATTAGGATGTGCAAAGATCTGAAGCACTTGATATATTATCGGTTCAACACTGGTCCCGTTGGCAAAGGACCTGGCTGTGGATTTTGGGCTCCAATGTGGAGAGTGTGGCTGTTCTTCCTTCGAGGTATTGTGCCCTTACTTGAAAGGTGGTTAGGTAATTTGCTGGCCAGGCAGTTTGAAGGTCGCCATTCAAAAGGAGTTGCTAAAACAGTAACCAAGCAACGTGTTGAGTCACACTTTGATCTAGAACTTCGAGCAGCAGTTATGCATGATGTCCTTGATGCCATGCCAGAGGGCATCAAGCAAAACAAGGCCCGGACTATACTACAGCATCTTAGTGAGGCATGGCGCTGCTGGAAGGCAAATATTCCCTGGAAGGTCCCTGGTCTGCCAGTCCCTATTGAGAACATGATACTCCGCTATGTTAAATCCAAGGCTGATTGGTGGACAAATGTTGCTCACTACAATCGTGAGCGTATCAGGCGTGGTGCTACAGTTGACAAGACTGTCTGCCGCAAGAATCTTGGAAGGTTAACTCGTTTGTGGCTTAAGGCAGAACAAGAGAGGCAACACAACTACTTGAAAGATGGGCCATATGTGACGCCTGAAGAAGCAGTTGCTATTTATACAACCACAGTTCATTGGTTGGAATCAAGGAAGTTCTCACCGATTCCTTTTCCTCCACTATCATACAAGCATGATACCAAACTTCTTATACTGGCACTGGAAAGGCTAAAGGAGTCTTATAGTGTGGCAGTAAGGTTAAATCAGCTCCAGCGAGAGGAACTGGGTTTAATAGAACAAGCATATGATAATCCACATGAAGCTTTGTCAAGGATAAAACGGCATCTTCTTACTCAGCGTGCTTTTAAAGAAGTAGGCATTGAATTTATGGATCTGTATAGCTACTTGATTCCTGTATATGAAATTGAGCCTCTTGAGAAAATTACTGATGCATACCTTGACCAGTACTTGTGGTATGAGGGGGACAAGCGTCACCTCTTCCCAAATTGGGTAAAGCCTGCAGATTCAGAACCACCTCCTCTACTTGTTTACAAATGGTGCCAAGGTATAAACAATTTGCTGGATATATGGGACACAAGCGATGGGCAGTGTGTTGTGATGATGCAGACAAAGTTTGAGAAGTTCTTCGAAAAAATTGATCTGACTCTGTTGAATAGGCTTCTACGGTTGGTCTTGGACCATAACATCGCTGATTATGTCACTGCAAAGAATAATGTTGTGTTGTCTTACAAGGATATGAGTCACACAAACTCTTATGGTCTTATTCGAGGTCTCCAGTTTGCGTCTTTTGTTGTGCAGTACTATGGGCTTGTTCTGGATCTCCTGCTTCTTGGTTTAACACGAGCTAGTGAGATTGCAGGGCCGCCTCAGATGCCAAATGAGTTCCTTACGTATACTGACACTAAAGTTGAGACAAGACATCCCATCAGACTGTATTCTCGATATATTGATAAGGTGCATATAATGTTCAGGTTCACTCATGAAGAAGCAAGGGATTTAATTCAGCGTTACTTGACAGAGCATCCTGATCCGAATAATGAGAACATGGTCGGATACAATAACAAGAAATGTTGGCCTAGAGATGCAAGAATGAGGCTCATGAAGCATGATGTAAATCTTGGAAGAAGTGTATTTTGGGATATGAAGAACCGTCTCCCAAGGAGCATCACGACGCTAGAATGGGAGAACAGCTTTGTCTCTGCATACAGCAAGGATAACCCAAACCTGCTCTTTAGCATGTCCGGGTTTGAGGTCCGTATATTGCCAAAGATACGGATGACTCAGGAGGCATTCAGCAACACAAAAGATGGAGTATGGAATCTGCAGAATGAGCAGACAAAAGAAAGGACAGCTATTGCATTTTTGAGGGTGGACGATGAACACATGAAAGTTTTCGAGAATCGTGTCAGGCAAATCCTTATGTCATCAGGGTCAACAACATTTACCAAGATAGTCAACAAGTGGAACACTGCTCTCATTGGCCTCATGACGTATTTCCGTGAAGCAACTGTTCATACACAGGAACTATTGGATCTGCTTGTAAAATGTGAAAACAAGATCCAGACTCGCATAAAGATTGGCCTGAACTCAAAGATGCCTAGCAGGTTTCCACCAGTTATCTTCTATACACCCAAGGAAATTGGAGGTCTGGGTATGCTGTCGATGGGTCACATTTTGATACCACAGAGTGATCTCAGATATAGCAAACAGACAGACGTCGGTGTGACACATTTTCGAAGTGGTATGAGCCATGAAGAGGACCAGCTTATCCCTAACTTGTATCGCTACATCCAACCATGGGAGAGCGAGTTCATTGATTCACAGCGTGTTTGGGCAGAGTATGCTTTGAAGAGGCAGGAAGCACAATCGCAGAACAGGCGCTTAACACTTGAGGATCTGGAAGATTCTTGGGATAGAGGTATACCTCGTATCAATACTCTATTCCAAAAAGACCGCCACACTTTGGCGTACGACAAAGGATGGAGGGTGAGAACAGACTTTAAGCAGTATCAAGTGCTCAAACAGAACCCATTCTGGTGGACACATCAGCGACATGATGGGAAGCTATGGAATCTAAACAACTACAGAACTGATGTGATCCAAGCACTAGGTGGTGTAGAAGGTATCCTGGAACATACCTTATTTAAAGGAACATATTTCCCTACATGGGAGGGTCTGTTTTGGGAGAAGGCATCAGGTTTTGAGGAATCAATGAAGTACAAAAAGCTGACAAATGCACAGCGCTCTGGGCTTAATCAGATCCCCAATAGAAGATTTACCCTTTGGTGGTCGCCAACCATTAATCGTGCAAATGTATATGTTGGTTTCCAGGTTCAGCTAGATCTGACAGGTATATTCATGCATGGTAAAATTCCGACCCTGAAGATCTCTCTGATCCAGATTTTCCGTGCACATCTTTGGCAGAAGATCCATGAAAGTGTTGTTATGGATCTTTGCCAAGTTCTGGATCAGGAGTTGGATGCTTTGGAGATTGAGACGGTGCAGAAAGAGACAATACATCCCAGGAAGAGTTACAAAATGAACAGTTCCTGTGCAGATGTCCTCCTTTTTGCTGCACATAGGTGGCAGATGTCCAAACCAAGTTTAGTTTCTGAGTCAAAGGATGTCTTTGATCAGAAAGCAAGTAATAAGTATTGGATTGATGTGCAACTTCGGTGGGGAGACTATGATTCTCATGACATAGAACGTTACACAAGGGCCAAATTTATGGACTACACAACGGATAATATGTCCATCTATCCTTCTCCAACTGGTATGGATTTGATTATCCATGCACTTCCAAATTCTTACCCTGTCTGAATCTCTATATTTAATATTTAATTATTAATATTTCTTGCAGGGGTGATGATTGGACTTGATCTAGCATATAATTTGCACTCCGCTTTTGGTAACTGGTTCCCTGGGTCGAAGCCCCTCCTCCAGCAAGCAATGAACAAGATTATGAAGGTAATTATCATATCATGTTAATTGTAACAAATCTAGTTTTACTTGTTATATTTCTACGTTGTACCAGATGTCCAGTTCAATTAATGAGCTTGATTTTTGACAGTCAAATCCTGCCTTGTACGTGCTGAGGGAGAGAATACGGAAGGGTCTCCAGTTGTATTCATCTGAACCCACTGAGCCATATCTGTCTTCACAGAACTATGGAGAGATTTTCAGCAATCAAATCATATGGTTTGTGGATGACACAAATGTCTATCGAGTTACCATTCACAAAACCTTTGAGGGTAACTTAACCACCAAACCAATCAATGGTGCTATCTTCATTTTCAATCCAAGAACTGGCCAACTATTTCTGAAGGTCTGTTACTTTTTTCTCCGCATTTATCTCTAGTTTTCTTGTAATTATAGCACAACTGTGTAGCATCACAACTCAGAAACTAAAACAAAAATGCACCTTAATCTGCAGGTCATCCACACAAGTGTATGGGCGGGACAGAAGCGTCTTGGGCAGCTGGCCAAATGGAAAACAGCCGAGGAGGTTGCTGCGTTAGTTCGATCTCTTCCTGTAGAAGAACAGCCAAAGCAAATTATCGTGACAAGGAAGGGTATGTTGGATCCGTTGGAGGTCCATCTTCTTGACTTCCCAAACATTGTTATCAAGGGTAGTGAGTTGCAGCTGCCATTCCAAGCTTGCTTGAAGATTGAGAAGTTCGGTGATCTTATTCTCAAGGCTACAGAACCGCAGATGGTTCTTTACAACATATATGATGATTGGTTGAAAAGCATCTCATCCTACACTGCATTCTCTCGTCTTGTGCTAATACTACGAGCACTACATGTCAATAATGAGAAGGCTAAGATGTTGCTGAAGCCTGACAAGACAATTGTCACGGAACCACATCATATCTGGCCAACTTTGACTGATGAGCAGTGGCTGAAGGTCGAATGTGCGCTGAGGGATCTTATCCTTTCTGATTATGCAAAGAAAAACAATGTTAATACTTCAGCACTTACACAATCTGAGATTCGTGATATAATACTTGGTGCTGAAATAGCTCCACCATCACAGCAGAGGCAGCAGATAGCTGAGATTGAAAAACAGGTATGACGCAAATAATAGCATCCGTCTAGTTTCTATGCATGGCTAATCTTGTCAATTTTTCTCACGTGCATTTACTTCAATTTGCAGTCCCGGGAGACAACTCAATTAACTGCAGTTACAACAAGGACAACTAATGTGCATGGAGATGAGCTCATCATCACGACGACCAGTCCTTATGAGCAAGCAGCATTTGCGTCAAAGACAGATTGGCGTGTCAGGGCCATCTCTGCTACAAACTTATATCTCCGCGTCAACCACATTTATGTCAACTCAGATGATATTAAGGTCATCACCACAATTCCTTCTACTGGATTTTCCCATCACCAAATAAATCTGAATGTTAACTGACTGCGTTTATTCTGTCTTACAGGAGACTGGATATACTTACATCATGCCGAAGAATATATTGAAGAAATTCATATGCATAGCAGATTTACGGACACAGGTTGCGGGTTTCCTGTATGGGCTGAGCCCACAGGATAATCCTCAAGTTAAGGAGATCAGATGCATATCCATTCCACCGCAGCATGGTACTCACCAGATGGTGACTCTGCCAACGAATCTTCCGGAGCATGAGTTCCTTGCTGACTTGGAACCGTTAGGATGGATGCATACCCAGCCTAATGAAGCTCCTCAGCTATCACCTCAGGTTTGTACCCTACCATTTCTACCTTCAAATCCAACCATGTGATCCTTATCCAAAATAAGTAGCTAAATATCAGAAAATCTATATTGTCTAATGAAGCACTAAAGACATACTTCCATGAGCTAATTATATCTTCCTAGACTCATGTGTATAACATCTAGACATAAAATGCCTTGTTATACGGAATAGAAAACATGATTTATATTTCCAACTCGCACTGTACAGTACACACATATTGCTGTTAAGTGCATACATGCTGTAACTATGATTTTCAATTCCAACAACTGATCTATTATGCTTACATGGCACCATGTCAGTTAAGAGGGACTACTGTTTTGTTTAATATCGAAGTAGTAGTTGACTACAACCTGAAAAGATCATAGCAGACTTAAAAGCCCTAAAACCCTTGCATGCCTAGTTGATGTCAGAAATTGAAAGTAAAACTCTCACTTGACACCCTCATAACACAGGAAGTTCTGTGACTACAAACCATTATTGCAGCCCATTCTTTGATGATAGTAAATGCTGGCAGAATAGTAGTTGCCAATACTCATGCATTTGCCAGGAGTGTACAAAATAGCAATTGCTCCATATAGTTAAACATCTATAGTATCAACAAATTGAAGGACAAAATAAGCTAAATCCCTAGCATTATAGTGACAATAAGAAGAAAACTTCTATTTTGAATAGTATTGCTAGCAATCATCCATGGAATGGTCACATTGTACAGCATTGGAGGGACGTGTGATGTTAGATCCGTCAGTTTGACAGCGGGAGATTGCTCAGATCTGTCAAACTCATGCTTTCAGTATTAGATTCTGTTGTAGAGTATCTTTTTTGCTTGTCATCCCGACTGTGCTGAACTATTTCTGCTGTTTCTTGCACACATCTAAAATGCAGTACCTCTTTTGCGTGTGATCCAGACTTAAATACTGAACTGTTTTTTCTGTGTTGTCTTGCAGGATTTGACATCACATGCAAAGATTTTGGAGAACAACAAGCAGTGGGATGGTGAGAAGTGCATCATTTTGACATGCAGCTTCACCCCAGGGTCGTGCTCGTTGACTGCATACAAATTGACACCAAGTGGTTATGAATGGGGCCGTAGCAACAAGGACAACGGGAGCAACCCACATGGTTATCTCCCAACTCACTATGAGAAGGTCCAGATGCTTCTCAGCGACCGCTTCCTTGGATTCTACATGGTAATGACTCATCTTAGTTGCAGTTGTTGTTCAGAACCACTTACTTACCTTTGACATATTATACTCACTAAACTTACGTTTCCACCAGGTTCCCGACAATGCTCCCTGGAACTACAACTTCATGGGAGTCAAGCATGACCCGCAGATGAAGTACAACATGAAGCTGGGGACGCCCAGAGACTTCTACCACGAGGATCACAGGCCGACACACTTCCTGGAGTTCAGCAACATCGATGAAGGTGATGTCGCTGAGGGGGACAGGGAGGACACCTTCTCGTAGATCCCATACCGTAGCACGCTCTCTGGTGTCATTAGCACATCGAAACCTGCAATGAACTCTCTGCAGTTTTGAATAGAATTATCCGTAATCTGTAGTGTAACGAGAATGTGGTATGCTGTTTTCTGCCACAAGATTGTATATCTTCTGTTGTAAGCCAGCCCTTCGAGCAGTGGGTGCTGTACAAATGCACGCATGACTTTGCCTAGTGACTGTTCTACTGTTGTTTGTAGATCTGATCAATCATCATGTTCTTTACTTTCTGGATTGGAATCCCCACTCTCTTTTGTTCGTGAAGTTGTACGTTGGAATGATCATTAAAACCTGCCAGCTCTATGCTTTTGGCCACAGGAATAATATTGGTTTTGTACGGTTGTCCTGCCCCTCGTGGTAGATCAGAAGTTCAGAACTGCCCTTTTTTAGCAAGGGTTAGGCTGGTGCCAATGCACCGCCTCACTCCCGCCCTGTCACGTCAGCTTTTCTCTCACTCTCACCCCACTCTCACTCCACCTTGCTAATGCATGGGCTATAGTCCCCACTCTCACTTCTCTCTCCTCCACATCACCATTTTCTTTTCACATTAAGTTATTTCACTCGATTTATTTTAGACATTCAAAATAATGCAAGAAAATTATTTTATTGAACTTAAAATATTACCAATTACATAATAATTAATAAAATTGCATAATAAAAATTAAAAATTACATAATAAATAAAAATTCTACTCTTCTGCCTCTTGTTCCTGCTCCTCCTCCTCGTTGTCATCATCCAGACCAAGCTCTGTTTCCACCATCTTGATGGCCTTCGCATGTTTGCGCTTTTCTGCTTCGTTCATGTCGGCGGTTGGTCGGTCTCTCATTTTGTTCCATTGCTTGAATAGCTTAGCCTTCACTAAACCCTGCATCATGTTACTCATCGCGAAGGATTTACTTCCTACCTCACTGCTTGATGAGGTTTCCTTCCCCTTCCTCCTGCCCTTACGTGCCGCGGCCTTGGCCCTATCGCGGCCCGGTGGACGCTCTTCCTCCGTATCGCCTGTTGCGTCGCTAGAGCTGTACTCACCAGAAGGTCCTAGACGGCTTCTCTTGGAACTGGAGTCGGTTCCACTACCAGGACCATGTTGTCCTTTCCACTTCGCTTCATTTTTTACAGCATTCCACCAGTGGTGCTTTCTGAACGCCTGAGTCACTCTTTTGTCATTCGCGTACCTCTCCATTGCCGCCTTCATGACCATATCATCGTCTGCTCCACTCTGACGCATATTTGTTTCTTGGATGTGGTATGCATTGAACAGGGACACCTCCTTGTTGTAGGCGTTCCAATGATCCTTCAGCTGCTTCGAGGTCCGATGACGGGAAGGATCCGAGGTAGAGTTGAAGGTTGCAGCTATCTGACCCCAAAAACTAGTGCCGGTCTTGCAATTACCGGCAACAGAGTCCTTGGAGTTAAAAAGCCAAGCATTTACCTACCCCCGAAATAGATATTGTTAGTGAAAAATCCTAGCAAGAACCAATAATGCAATAAATATGTGATGGGTTTGGAAAGTACCAGTTTTTCCTCTTCCGGACAGTCCAGTCAAGCCTCTTTGCACGCGGTGGTACGATTGTTTCCGCGGCATTGGACTCGGAGCTTGGAGCGGGAGCTTCAGAAGGTGCTGGGGGGTACGGACCATATGGCGCGAATGGATACGGAGGTGGAGGGTATGAACCGTACGAAGGTGGTGGGTAAGGAGGTACAGTTGCAGTACCGCTACCTGTTGGTGGAGCATTTGGAGGTGGAGCATTTGGAGGTGGTTGGGGATATGGATACGGAGGGTATGAACCATATGGCCCCGGAGGTGGAGCGTATGGCCCCGGAGGAGGAGGGTATGAACCATATGGCCCCGGAGGTGGAGCGTATGACCCCGGAGGAGGTGTGCCGGAGGGGTATAAAACTCGGGGAAGCGGCGAAGAACCGGCATTGGTGCGACGATGTGTCGGAGAGAGACCATCTAGGTCTATTGGTGACCCGTCGTGAATCAAATCGGTGAACGTGGTCAAATCTGGTGGAGTCCAACCGGACATGGTGGAGAAGATTTGAGAGAGGGAAGGTGATGAATGGAGATGAAATGGGTGTGGAGTGAGTGAAACATATGGGGGTATTTATAGGGTGGAGCTGAAATTTTGAACCAGCAACGGCTAGCTGACGTGGACCAATCGCGTCGCGCCACGTCAGCTAGCCGTTCACTCGCCCGCTCAATCCCGCCCGTCTCTCGCCCGCTCCCGCCCACTCCCCGCCCGCCTCTCGCCCACGCCGCCATCGCGTCGCCCCGCCTCCCGCCCCGCTCCCGCCTCACTCCCGCCGCCAACGCGGGCGCCGCCGGGCGGGAGCGGGCGCTACGCCGGCGCCCCGCGGCGCCCCTCCCTCTCCGTCCCGTCCCACTCCCGCCCTCTCCGCCCCGTCGCCGCCGATACCGCCCCGCCTCCAGCCTCCAATGGCACCAGCCTTAATTAGATAGACACCACTCCAATTTTCAGCTATTTTCAACTTTCGAAAAACGTCACCACAATTCTATATACGTCTCACATATGCGCCATTACACACCTATATTTGAAGTATATACTAACAGACTTTTTATACCACCTATTTCTGGCTGTATATACGTATAAAGAGTGGCCCCACCCGAATAATAAGGCTGACGTGGACTGGCTGGCGTTGACTTTTTTTTTCTACACGGAAGGGCGACTGGCTCGACAGAAATTTAGAATCGCGATTCCTTCTCGCTCCCCCGTCCAGACCCAATACTGCGGCGGCGAACGATGACGCCGACGAGCATCCCCCAGGATCCTCTCCCCGAGGCGGAAGGCGATTAGGACGTGGCGACTAGGGAGTATACAGGCATGGGAAGCCGGCCGAACGGCCCGACCCGACTGGCCCGAAAATCCGGGCGGGCCGGCTTTTCTCTCTATCGGGCGGCTCGGGCCATCATTCTTCAGCCCGTAATTATATCGGGCCGGGCTCGGCCACGGAAAAAGAAAATTACCATTAGATCGGGCGGGCCGTCGGGCCAGCCGGGAAAATCGGGCTTTCGGGCGCGGGCGGGCTCGGCCAAAATTTGATGAAAGTTGGTCGGGCCGGCCGGGCTCGGGCCAAGGATTTCCGTCGGGCTTTTTTGGCCAGCCGGCCCGGCCCGAGAAATGCCCAGGAAGACTAGGGAGCATGGCGGCGGCCAGGACCCGACGGCTACGACGACTGTAGCCTCGAATCCTCTTGTAATATCCCAGGTTTAGAGGCTATAAAATGAGAGAACACCAAAGTGTGCATTGCATTCATGCATAGAAAATCCGGGGAATTTTCGCGCTTTCAAATAAAACTTACCACAGTAACTGAAGTTTCACTTGACTTTGGAATTGAAGTAGAGCATCAAGTCAAGCGCTATAAACTTCACTGTGATCTTTGCTAAAACCTTGTTTTGGGTAGAGATGATTTGATCTATGAGCTAGATCAAATGGAATTAGCTTTACAACAAACAACACCTTAAGTAAGGGTCAACTACAAGATTCTATAAAAGATCTCAACATGACATTTCTTACAACAACACATGAATAATTAAGAAACTATTCTTTACTTATCTTTTCCATGTCTTTTACTAAATAGATGTTTCTACCATGATTCTCATGGTGTATCTTCAACTAATTTTGTGTGTAATATAATTCAATTCTAAACTTATTAATAAATAAGGTAAATCACAGGGTCTAAAGTGCATAAAGGCCACACATTCTTAATTAAATCATAACTTATTAAATATATGGAATATCATAAAACTGAATCCATTTACATTATAAGTTATAGTTCAAACTATTTGAATAAAATTACTCATGAGTATTTTGAAACTCATATGATCATGCCTTGGTGCAATCAAACACCAACTATTCAAAATTGAGGAATAACCTTCAACCTTGACTTTTTGACCAATATTATAATATAAATCCAATCAAATATGATATAGTGACTCATCCACAATAATAAAACCATCCACAAGATATTTAGTAACAAATGCCACTTGGCTATCCAAATATAATTCATATGAGAGGATAATGATCATGCCACATAGGATGAAAATATCTACATGACTTGCATCCCAAGACTTGCCACCTCATGCTCAAAGGATTGCTATGGATGAGGGCATGACAACCAAGCACCTTACTCATCAAACCAAAACAAGAGTCACCCACCTATGTGTCATGACACTAGAGCTTCCCCAAGCCTATAAAAGGAGCCACACCCTTCATCCATTTGCTCATCTAGTACCATGATACATGGGAACAAACATATAGAGCCACTCCATATGAATTAGCTAGGATCAAGATGAAGAAGCTAGGAGGTGGAGGCATACCACAAGATGCAGGTTTATCAGATTTCCTGAAGAACAAGCTACAAAAGATACCAAGGTAGAATTCCTAGGCAAACCATATATTTAGAGGATCATATCATCATCTCCTGAGAAGGATCTTAGGATTTTACAAGACATTTAGAAGTGAGAGAGATTATAGATGCTAACCATAGCCATGTCTATCCTAGAGAATACTAGAGTAGTATTAAATCTTACTTGTTCAAACCAACATTTGATCTTGGAGATGAGAGCCATGTTCTATTAGTGAAACATAACTAAAACCCTAGACCACACCTGAATTCCAATCCAAGGATCACTTTGGATCATAAATAGAACCCTGCCATACCTCATGCCTATTTGTATTTCAATTTAATAAAGCTTATGCAAAACCCTAAACCATTTCATATGGGATCCACTCCACATAAAATAATATGTTCTAACTTGTGTATCATGGATCACAAGTATAAACCAAGAAAATTATAATTAAGCTTAAATGATATTTAAGTGATTAGAATAAAACCAATATCCAATTCTATTTTGCCTTCCAAGTAATTTGTTTAGTTGACCAATAGAAATAATATATTATAGTTTGGACCATAACCTTAGCAAGTGAATTAACCATGATGAGCTTAGGATTTATTTCAAGTAAGTCAAGCTAGAATTTGCTAAGCAAGATTATTAAAGATAGGGTTTATCAAACCATCTTCTTAAAACCTTATAAATAGTTCTTCACATAAAATCATGAACCAATCCATTCCCATTACCATTTGATTTAAACCCTAGCCATAATTAAATTGTATGTGAGTAATCATTATGGTTAAGCACTAGAAAATTATAATATGTTCACCTTGCAAATGTTCTAAATTCCAAATCATTTAAACAGATTTGATTTCTAAATTTAAAGGCAATTGAGTTGAACCCTAAAATTTTATCAATTTGAATTTTAAGTTGTGCCTCATAAGAACCCCAAAATTAATCAATTATAAAATAGTTGTTTATAAACAAAACAATACAGTAGGCAGCATTACCAAATTGTTTTGATACTCAAATATTTTAGAACCTGCAAAACAAAACAGAATTCAAATTTGGATTCAAATAACAAAACACAAAACAGAAAAATATAAATAGAAAATTTGAAAAGAGAAAGAGAGGGAAACTTACCTGGCAGGCCACCGCAGCCCAACCACCATCTCCACACAAGCCCACCAGTAACCCAGCCCACGAACGAAATCGACCCACCACCATACCGTTTCGATTGCCTTAAAAATCGTGCGAGAGGAAAACATCGTCGTCCTCTTCTCCGGCGTCGACAGCGCTGCAACGCCAGTAGACCACGACCTCCTCACCGATAAGCTTGCCCGGACGTCGCCAGACCTCTCAGAAGCATGCCCAATCCCTCTCGCGTCCGAGTCTATCCGCAGAAGAAAAGATCTTCGCCAGACTAAATCCTCCAGAGACCGCCACCTCCTGACCGTCGCCGTCGTCGTGTCGAGGCCTCAGAGCTCCCCTCGGCCTATAAATAGTTGGAAATCATCACCGTGTAATCCTTGTTCTTCGCCGCCCATCCATTCTCTCTCAATCGCCCTCTGTCTCTCACCATTATCCACTTACTGTCGCCGGCGTCGTGGACGAGTTCGACGGAGGAGACCACCCCAAGCTCCGTGCAGTGGCTCGTTGGAAGCGCATCGTCGAGGAGAGCCTCTGGGTACAAGCAATCGTCCAGGGGAGCAAGGTGCAGGGCGAATTTGAAGATTTCCTTTCTCAGTACATCGCCGGTAATGGCGAAATCAAGCTCATCTCCATCGCCAATCGACGCTGCCAACCACACCATCGTACTCTAGGTGAGTTTGCGCGTCTGTAGAGCCTCCTCTTGCATCCTATCGACGTCTGTAGCTCCATTTAGCCACCTCGCCGGAGAGCACCGCCGCGGGACATGTTTTCCGACATGGTTCCGGCGACCAATAGCCTATTCCACCACCACCATCGTGTTCCTTGTCTTCTTCTCGTTCGATTGATACCAACCGCGCATCCGGGGGTGCCCTGTAGCGGCGGCGCCGTCTTCGTCTGACCGCCGGCGTCAAGCCGCCGGTAGAGATGACGTGGCCGTGGGCTCCCCACACCTGTTTGACTTGGTCGTTGCCCTCGTGGCAGCTGACCTGTACCAGACCCCACCTGTCTGTCTCTGTGTGTGTAACTCGAATCGGTAAGTTTAGTAATTAGGTTTATTTCAAATTCCAGAAAAATGCTGAAACTTTGTAAAATCATACAAAATTCATTTCAACTTCGAAAAATATAAATAATATATCAAAATGCTCACAAAAATAAACTCTATTCAAATAAAATATAAAATAAAAATATGTGTCAAAATAATAATTCACTTATTTTTAACTTTAGTAATTATGCCTTTTCATTTGTTTTAAATCCAATTTAAATTCAATAATTAGTAAAGTTTCAAAATTAAATATTATCTATTCAGTAAGTAAGTAAAATATTAAGATTAATTTTCTTTATCATATTCTCATCAATTAACAAATATTAGAGGTAATTCATAAACCCTAATTTGCAAATTACCATTTACCATTTTCTTTAAATAAAATAAAGCAAGAAAATAGTAAAGGTTAATGTTATTTTGATAATTCAAAACTTGTTTATTTAAACATATCTAGTGCACAAGTTAATTAGTTTAAATCTTAATAACAATTATAAAACCCTAGTTTCTAATTAAACCCTAAGTATTATTTATTTTAATTGGTAAATCACTTAAAATTAATAAAATAATAATACCATTGTTAAATTTTGCTATAGGTACTTAATCACATTAATTCTAGTACCAAGTATTATTTTAGAGTTGTAACATAATTTAGAAACCCTAACTTTAATATAAGTAAGATCTGGATTCCATTATTTTATGTGCTCATCCTAAGTTAGTTGCAATCCTAAAACCCTAGGGGTTTAGCCCATATGATCATATAAACTTCACTTTACTTATAGCACCTTGCTAAGAAACATATATATGCATGCTCATGATCCACTAGAATAAGACCAATTCACATAAGATTATCATTTCATATCTTTATCTTTATTAAACCTAGATGATCCACTAATGTCACCTAGGTATAAAACCTAGCTTATTACCACATGTTAGCACCATTGATCACTATTCCTATATACCACACCATGCAATTCAATCTCAACCATCAAACCCTAGTAGAACCATAATGATGAACCCTAGTACCAATTTTGTGTAGTAATGCACATAACATGCTCCTATTACACTAAACCCTACTTAAAAAGTAATAAACCACTTAGTTTGGCAACCATTAGAGATTACTTAGTTAAGAAGATGTGAAGCCATAGTAAACCCTACTCATAGCAACACCTTGACCATTATTCTTTGATATGATACCCATAATCAACCATAGTAATAAACCTGCTAATACTTGCTACATATAAACCAATTCTGTTTAAGAACCCAACTAGTTCCTATTAAAGAACTTAATGAATCCAATAGTAAACCCTAGAAAGCCATAGTTCCTATTTATAGTAGTTCATGTTCTTATTTAACCTGTTCTTCAAAAGTTATTCTTTTGAAGTACAAATGTGAATCAAATCATAGAAACCCATAATTCTTATTTGAAATACTTATTACTTCTTAATCAATATGTTCTTCAAAAGTTATTCTTTTGAAGTATAATATAAGTAATCATCAACCATGTCTTATAGAACTTAAAACTGAAACTACTCTTGCTTGTTATGCAACCACCATTCTTTTGTGAGTATGATTGTAATGATGCACTGTATCACTTGTTTATGCTATTAATATCACCAACCCTAATAGGAACCTTGTTTGAGAACCATCCTAAAAGTGCAACACACACTAAAGAAATCTTTATAACTCATCCACCCTAAATCATCGAGGTTAGGTTACGCTCGGGACGAATGCATCTCATATTATGCATTATAGCATCTTTGCCAATTCTTTAAACATTGTCCTTACCGGACAATGATGGTATTTCAGAATTTGGAGTTCTCACGTATCGAAGCTTTTGCCTGCATAATCTTGCAGTCAAGAAAGGCAAGTTCATCGCTTGCTCATGTCATTTGATTATTTCTATCAAATTATATGCAAAGTACTATACTTATCACTCTTGCATTGAAAAGCAAATATTATTTTACAATTATGAATATGACTATGTGGTGGGCAATGGAACCATGGTATGTGTTGATTGGTGGAGGTTCCATTGCACGGGTACTATTCATCTAGGATTAAGTACCAATGACGTCCAGTGATTCTAGCGCCGTACATATCGCGTTGACCATAAGATCTATAATGGCTCTGGGGAAGCCAGCTGTATCTTTTCCTCTCGCATGCCAACGGACTGGTAATAAGGGTTGCCCGGATCGGTCTATCTTTGGTAAAGGTGGGGACATGTGGTCCTGCATAGTCTACCATTAGATAGGAGAGGGTAGACTTATTATTGGTCTATGAAGGATTGTAAGGGTTGTCCGGATCAGTCTATCTATGGTGTATAGGACAGGCACATAAGTTGTTCGGAGTCTACCTTAATGGTATAGGAGAGAACAAGTGCTGTGTGTGTTAGTATAGGAGATGACAGAGACAAAAGGGTGGGTTGGGGTCGCGGAGAAGGCAGTGATTGGCTTGGATCTTATACGGGCCTCACACCAAGGAAGTGTGGACGGAATCTCGAGCCCGGTTGGCAACAAGGATAAGGTCTCTTATGGGAAAAGTAACGCACCTCTGCAGAGGGTATCAAGAATTGTGGTGTCACTCCCTGTTCCGGAAGGGAACTGCGAACGCGGCAGAAAGGAACTCCATGAAGTTCTAGTCAACTGTGAAGACTGACGGGCATAGTTTTCAGAATAAAATAAACCTTTTGAAGAAATGTTTATGAAAACTTGCATTGCCTATGACTTTCTGGTGGCTGTAGCTAGTGCATGATACACCTATTTCCCTAATATGAACTTGTTGAGTACGCTCGTACTCATCCCACTCTTAAATCCCCTGCTTAGATGGAGTCACCGAAGGAGGAATCTACCGTGGAACTTGAAGACAAAGAAGTCAACTGCAACAAGACGAAGAATCCAAGCAAAGAAGATAATGAACTCAACTGCTGCAGCAACTATAGTGGAAACTTAGACTAGTAATAGAAGGGAGCCTTTCCCTAATCCTAGCACCTAAGTAGCTAGATTTCTATAGCAAGCCTAGTAGCTAAGCTTAAGTTAGCAATAAGTTAGATTACGAGTCGTTCTTCCGGAGCTTTATTTGAAGTTTTACCTCCCTGTAAAGTAGGAGGCTGTGTTGATCTTCGTAAACAGCTTGTGTATCCTTCTATAGACATACCTTGGACTCGCATATGTTTCTGTTGTACCACTCTGAGGGATGTAATATGAGTGGAACGGTGTTTCACTTGTGTTATGTCAACCACTTGTGTACTACACCATGCGGTGGTACGCTGGGTCACCACAGCTGGTATCGAGCAAATGCTTTGACCCTAGGATTAAAACCCTTTAAAGGAGACCTATAGGTTTGGTAGTGTCTATAGGAAGTGTCTTAGCTAAGTCAACTATGCTTATACCAACTATTCTTTTGACTTGAGATGGGTATTCACTTGAGAATAATCCTGACACACTTGAGTCAATCTTTCTTATCTATCTTTCTTAAGTACAGTTGATTAGTTATCTTGCTTCATTTAAAATTAGTAGAACACCATTGGGGCTTAAGATAATGGGTGGTAGAAGACCACAATTGGTATTCAATACATGGTAGTCCAAAGAGAGGATACAACCATAAGGAAGATATCCTATTGGAAGAAGTATACCAATGCAAGTTATAGTTAAGTAAGAGTCATTTAAAATGTCAAATGACTGGTATAAGATGAGGAGGATAAGTCATACGATATAGTTTAAATCTATGATAAGTCAATCATAGGAGGAAAGGAAGAGTGATAGGAGTTATACAAGGCTACATTTCATGGTAGAGTTGGTAATCATATATGATTCACTTGAGAATCATGATGTGATGGAGTAGAACATCATAAGTGAGTTAACAGAAGTTCAATGATGAGTAGGATTTAAGGAATAGTTCGAAAGCTTAGGCCTTAAAATCCTGGAAATTGTGCCAAGTATGCTCGAACCAAAAATGACAGTCGGAAGAAGGCTTTATTAGAGCATAGTTTATAGAGAAACTTGGAGTTATTGGTGGTAGACTTTAACAAACATGTGTTTAGAGTAACCATGTTATAGTCACGAGAGATTATGTGAGGTTAGTTTTCAATTGAAGGTAAGTTAGTACATCCCAAGGAAATTAGGTCAACCACAACTATTCTGGACCAATTTGCTCAATTTTATTTGATTGCAAGTGAGCAATTGAGGTAAATATTGAGACAAATAGTAGTAATCCATATGTATGTGCTAAGTATCACAACCTAAACCTATCTTATGTGGTGTTATATACTACACATCTAAGCCTGATGTCTAGGGATGTCTTACCCAACTATTATATTCAGGCATATAAGGATGTGTATTATAAGCACAAAGCTGGATTTTCTTGGATTTTATTGGATTTTCATTGTTTGACTAGATCCATACATGAAGTTTGACTTTGATATGCAAATGCATGTTGCAATATCAAGATCTTACTTGATGTTATAGGTCTAGAGGGTAAAGGTATTCGTGTGAGGAAGTGACGAACTCTGAAGATTTTGAAGACAAGATGAAGGTTCACTAGAAGAAGGAAGTACAGTTGTGGGAAGCAACCACCCTACTTCAAAGGAAGGACTAATCAAAACTCACTTTTATCCTCAATTGAGGAGTACTTCAACATGGAAGTACCGTGAAAGTGAGAAAAATAGTGAATATGGAGCAGTAAAAGTGGATCCATATTCATTATGGAAGAAGGGAATGCAAGTGAAGTCACTTATGATACCATTTTCATAGTGTCAACAAGTGGTTTTCTTGCAAAACAAACCCTGGAAGAAGGAAAATGGACAAGTAAAGTCGCAACTGATGTAGTAAGACTGCAGCTGATATAGGATAAACATGAAGGGAAAGCATTTGAAAGTAAGGTAGATCTTAACTAAAACTATTAAGGTATCTGCAGCTGGTAGGTAGATGTTGACTAGAGCCATAAATAGTCCACATAAAGTATCCAATAAGCCACATCTGGCGCTAGATAGTCTGCAGCTGGTACCAGATACTCCGCAGCTTGAACATTTCTTTACCCTAAATAAAGAGGTATTCCGCAGCTGGTATTCCGCAGTTGGTATTTCATAGTTGGTAACCATTTTGTCGGAGGATTCACATCGGATACCCATAACTGTGTGGATACACCGCAAAGAATTCTTCGTGAGACTCTAGAAAAATACAAACTATAAGCCAGACCAAGACCAATTTCTAACCTTGGAGTTTAATGATTAGAAGAAAAGAAGCTTGAAGATCATTAGTAAACTCCAAGGGGGAGAGGAAGGCTGAAGGGGAAGTATTAAGACATGATTTGGAGTATGAATGATGAATAAGAAGGTCTAAACTGAGAGGAAGTTCAATCTTATTTTTATAAGGTTGTTGGGAAGTATCCATATCAAAGTACTCTCAGGAGGATGTCAGACTAGAAGCCGAGGTTTATATCTCGAAGAAGTAAGGGTTAGACCCTAACTTGTGTGGGTAATTAATAATTACTCAGAAGCAGGAGAGCTCATGTAAGTCTAAGGTAATGAAGTTGGATGAAGAAGATGTCGGAGGACAATCAAAGCTTGAGAAGCTCAAAGACCGAAGGGTTTGACCAAACCAAAACTAAGGTTTATTAGAAAAATTCCTTTCATGGAACCTAAAGAAACAAAAAGGAGGACTTTTAGCATAAACAATAAGCCCTGATTGGATGGACTAAATGAGTCTAATCCATTCATAGGAATAAACCACCAGGACCATGCCTATTGTAAAATCCTTACTTAGTGCCATAATTATAGTTATGGTAGTAAGGAAAACAATACCCTACCTTAAACAAATATTTTAGAATTAAGCTTCGGATCACCGCAACTGATAGAACCAAGTTTTGGGTACCCAGATAGGAAGTTGTTACCCCAACCATTAGTAAAGTCCATTAGCACAATAGGATGACCTAATCCAAGGATCGTTGAAGAGCAAGACAAAAAGGTTAGAGTGTTGGAAGAAATTATAGAATTAAAGAAAGTATCAGTGCCAGACATCAGAAGACTCCAGGAAGGATCTGGATAAGGGATATATCCAACTATATCTACTGAGATCACCATGGACTTTGAAGGATTGTGATCTGTTCAAGTCAGTTCAACATTCCGAAACATGAGAGCGTTCGAACTTCGGGACGAAGTTCAAGGGGGAGAGGCTGTAATATCCCAGGTTTAGAGGCTATAAAATGAGAGAACACCAAAGTGTGCATTGCATTCATGCATAGAAAATCCGGGGAATTTTCGCTTTCAAATAAAACTTACCACAGTAACTGAAGTTTCACTTGACTTGCTGGAATTGAAGTAGAGCATCAAGTCAAGCGCTATAAACTTCACTGTGATCTTTGCTAAAACCTTGTTTTGGGTAGAGATGATTTGATCTATGAGCTAGATCAAATGGAATTAGCTTTACAACAAACAACACCTTAAGTAAGGGTCAACTACAAGATTCTATAAAAGATCTCAACATGACATTTCTTACAACAACACATGAATAATTAAGAAACTATTCTTTACTTATCTTTTCCATGTCTTTTACTAAATAGATGTTTCTACCATGATTCTCATGGTGTATCTTCAACTAATTTTGTGTGTAATATAATTCAATTCTAAACTTATTAATAAATAAGGTAAATCACAGGGTCTAAAGTGCATAAAGGCCACACATTCTTAATTAAATCATAACTTATTAAATATATGGAATATCATAAAACTGAATCCATTTACATTATAAGTTATAGTTCAAACTATTTGAATAAAATTACTCATGAGTATTTTGAAACTCATATGATCATGCCTTGGTGCAATCAAACACCAACTATTCAAAATTGAGGAATAACCTTCAACCTTGACTTTTTGACCAATATTATAATATAAATCCAATCAAATATGATATAGTGACTCATCCACAATAATAAAACCATCCACAAGATATTTAGTAACAAATGCCACTTGGCTATCCAAATATAATTCATATGAGAGGATAATGATCATGCCACATAGGATGAAAATATCTACATGACTTGCATCCCAAGACTTGCCACCTCATGCTCAAAGGATTGCTATGGATGAGGGCATGACAACCAAGCACCTTACTCATCAAACCAAAACAAGAGTCACCCACCTATGTGTCATGACACTAGAGCTTCCCCAAGCCTATAAAAGGAGCCACACCCTTCATCCATTTGCTCATCTAGTACCATGATACATGGGAACAAACATATAGAGCCACTCCATATGAATTAGCTAGGATCAAGATGAAGAAGCTAGGAGGTGGAGGCATACCACAAGATGCAGGTTTATCAGATTTCCTGAAGAACAAGCTACAAAAGATACCAAGGTAGAATTCCTAGGCAAACCATATATTTAGAGGATCATATCATCATCTCCTGAGAAGGATCTTAGGATTTTACAAGACATTTAGAAGTGAGAGAGATTATAGATGCTAACCATAGCCATGTCTATCCTAGAGAATACTAGAGTAGTATTAAATCTTACTTGTTCAAACCAACATTTGATCTTGGAGATGAGAGCCATGTTCTATTAGTGAAACATAACTAAAACCCTAGACCACACCTGAATTCCAATCCAAGGATCACTTTGGATCATAAATAGAACCCTGCCATACCTCATGCCTATTTGTATTTCAATTTAATAAAGCTTATGCAAAACCCTAAACCATTTCATATGGGATCCACTCCACATAAAATAATATGTTCTAACTTGTGTATCATGGATCACAAGTATAAACCAAGAAAGTTATAATTAAGCTTAAATGATATTTAAGTGATTAGAATAAAACCAATATCCAATTCTATTTTGCCTTCCAAGTAATTTGTTTAGTTGACCAATAGAAATAATATATTATAGTTTGGACCATAACCTTAGCAAGTGAATTAACCATGATGAGCTTAGGATTTATTTCAAGTAAGTCAAGCTAGAATTTGCTAAGCAAGATTATTAAAGATAGGGTTTATCAAACCATCTTCTTAAAACCTTATAAATAGTTCTTCACATAAAATCATGAACCAATCCATTCCCATTACCATTTGATTTAAACCCTAGCCATAATTAAATTGTATGTGAGTAATCATTATGGTTAAGCACTAGAAAATTATAATATGTTCACCTTGCAAATGTTCTAAATTCCAAATCATTTAAACAGATTTGATTTCTAAATTTAAAGGCAATTGAGTTGAACCCTAAAATTTTATCAATTTGAATTTTAAGTTGTGCCTCATAAGAACCCCAAAATTAATCAATTATAAAATAGTTGTTTATAAACAAAACAATACAGTAGGCAGCATTACCAAATTGTTTTGATACTCAAATATTTTAGAACCTGCAAAACAAAACAGAATTCAAATTTGGATTCAAATAACAAAACACAAAACAGAAAAATATAAATAGAAAATTTGAAAAGAGAAAGAGAGGGAAACTTACCTGGCAGGCCACCGCAGCCCAACCACCATCTCCACACAAGCCCACCAGTAACCCAGCCCACGAACGAAATCGACCCACCACCATACCGTTTCGATTGCCTTAAAAATCGTGCGAGAGGAAAACATCGTCGTCCTCTTCTCCGGCGTCGACAACGCTGCAACGCCAGTAGACCACGACCTCCTCACCGATAAGCTTGCCCGGACGTCGCCAGACCTCTCAGCATGCCCAATCCCTCTCGCGTCCGAGTCTATCCGCAGAAGATCCCGCGGAAGAAATCCTCCGAGACCGCCACCTCCCACCGCCGTCGCCGTCGTGTCAGAGCTCCCCTCGGCCTATAAATAGTTGGAAATCATCACCGTGTAATCCTTGTTCTTCGCCGCCCATCCATTCTCTCTCAATCGCCCTCTGTCTCTCACCATTATCCACTTACTGTCGCCGGCGTCGTGGACGAGTTCGACGGAGGAGACCACCCCAAGCTCCGTGCAGTGGCTCGTTGGAAGCGCATCGTCGAGGAGAGCCTCTGGGTACAAGCAATCGTCCAGGGGAGCAAGGTGCAGGGCGAATTTGAAGATTTCCTTTCTCAGTACATCGCCGGTAATGGCGAAATCAAGCTCATCTCCATCGCCAATCGACGCTGCCAACCACACCATCGTACTCTAGGTGAGTTTGCGCGTCTGTAGAGCCTCCTCTTGCATCCTATCGACGTCTGTAGCTCCATTTAGCCACCTCGCCGGAGAGCACCGCCGCGGGACATGTTTTCCGACATGGTTCCGGCGACCAATAGCCTATTCCACCACCACCATCGTGTTCCTTGTCTTCTTCTCGTTCGATTGATACCAACCGCGCATCCGGGGGTGCCCTGTAGCGGCGGCGCCGTCTTCGTCTGACCGCCGGCGTCAAGCCGCCGGTAGAGATGACGTGGCCGTGGGCTCCCCACACCTGTTTGACTTGGTCGTTGCCCTCGTGGCAGCTGACCTGTACCAGACCCCACCTGTCTGTCTCTGTGTGTGTAACTCGAATCGGTAAGTTTAGTAATTAGGTTTATTTCAAATTCCAGAAAAATGCTGAAACTTTGTAAAATCATACAAAATTCATTTCAACTTCGAAAAATATAAATAATATATCAAAATGCTCACAAAAATAAACTCTATTCAAATAAAATATAAAATAAAAATATGTGTCAAAATAATAATTCACTTATTTTTAACTTTAGTAATTATGCCTTTTCATTTGTTTTAAATCCAATTTAAATTCAATAATTAGTAAAGTTTCAAAATTAAATATTATCTATTCAGTAAGTAAGTAAAATATTAAGATTAATTTTCTTTATCATATTCTCATCAATTAACAAATATTAGAGGTAATTCATAAACCCTAATTTGCAAATTACCATTTACCATTTTCTTTAAATAAAATAAAGCAAGAAAATAGTAAAGGTTAATGTTATTTTGATAATTCAAAACTTGTTTATTTAAACATATCTAGTGCACAAGTTAATTAGTTTAAATCTTAATAACAATTATAAAACCCTAGTTTCTAATTAAACCCTAAGTATTATTTATTTTAATTGGTAAATCACTTAAAATTAATAAAATAATAATACCATTGTTAAATTTTGCTATAGGTACTTAATCACATTAATTCTAGTACCAAGTATTATTTTAGAGTTGTAACATAATTTAGAAACCCTAACTTTAATATAAGTAAGATCTGGATTCCATTATTTTATGTGCTCATCCTAAGTTAGTTGCAATCCTAAAACCCTAGGGGTTTAGCCCATATGATCATATAAACTTCACTTTACTTATAGCACCTTGCTAAGAAACATATATATGCATGCTCATGATCCACTAGAATAAGACCAATTCACATAAGATTATCATTTCATATCTTTATCTTTATTAAACCTAGATGATCCACTAATGTCACCTAGGTATAAAACCTAGCTTATTACCACATGTTAGCACCATTGATCACTATTCCTATATACCACACCATGCAATTCAATCTCAACCATCAAACCCTAGTAGAACCATAATGATGAACCCTAGTACCAATTTTGTGTAGTAATGCACATAACATGCTCCTATTACACTAAACCCTACTTAAAAAGTAATAAACCACTTAGTTTGGCAACCATTAGAGATTACTTAGTTAAGAAGATGTGAAGCCATAGTAAACCCTACTCATAGCAACACCTTGACCATTATTCTTTGATATGATACCCATAATCAACCATAGTAATAAACCTGCTAATACTTGCTACATATAAACCAATTCTGTTTAAGAACCCAACTAGTTCCTATTAAAGAACTTAATGAATCCAATAGTAAACCCTAGAAAGCCATAGTTCCTATTTATAGTAGTTCTTGTTCTTATTTAACCTGTTCTTCAAAAGTTATTCTTTTGAAGTACAAATGTGAATCAAATCATAGAAACCCATAATTCTTATTTGAAATACTTATTACTTCTTAATCAATATGTTCTTCAAAAGTTATTCTTTTGAAGTATAATATAAGTAATCATCAACCATGTCTTATAGAACTTAAAACTGAAACTACTCTTGCTTGTTATGCAACCACCATTCTTTTGTGAGTATGATTGTAATGATGCACTGTATCACTTGTTTATGCTATTAATATCACCAACCCTAATAGGAACCTTGTTTGAGAACCATCCTAAAAGTGCAACACACACTAAAGAAATCTTTATAACTCATCCACCCTAAATCATCGAGGTTAGGTTACGCTCGGGACGAATGCATCTCATATTATGCATTATAGCATCTTTGCCAATTCTTTAAACATTGTCCTTACCGGACAATGATGGTATTTCAGAATTTGGAGTTCTCACGTATCGAAGCTTTTGCCTGCATAATCTTGCAGTCAAGAAAGGCAAGTTCATCGCTTGCTCATGTCATTTGATTATTTCTATCAAATTATATGCAAAGTACTATACTTATCACTCTTGCATTGAAAAGCAAATATTATTTTACAATTATGAATATGACTATGTGGTGGGCAATGGAACCATGGTATGTGTTGATTGGTGGAGGTTCCATTGCAGGTACTATTCATCTAGGATTAAGTACCAATGACGTCCAGTGATTCTAGCGCCGTACATATCGCGTTGACCATAAGATCTATAATGGCTCTGGGAAGCCAGTGTATCTTTTCCCTCTCGCATGCCAACGGACTGGTAATAAGGGTTGCCCGGATCAGTCTATCTTTGGTAAAGGTGGGGACATGTGGTCCTGCATAGTCTACCATTAGATACAGGAGAGGGTAGACTTATTATTGGTCTATGAAGGATTGTAAGGGTTGTCCGGATCAGTCTATCTATGGTGTATAGGACAGGCACATAAGTTGTTCGGATCGGTCTACCTTAATGGTATAGGAGAGAACAAGTGCCTGTGTTAGTCTACCCATAGATATAGGAGATGACAGACTTACAAAAGGGTGGTGTGGGGTCGCGGAGAAGGCGTGATTGGCTTGGATCTTATACGGGCCTCACACCAAGGAAGTGTGGACGGAATCTCGAGCCCGGTTGGCAACAAGGATAAGGTCTCTTATGGGAAAAGTAACGCACCTCTGCAGAGGGTATCAAGAATTGTGACTGTCACTCCCTATTCGGGAAGGGAACTTCGAACGCGGCAGAAAGGAACTCCATGAAGTTCTAGTCAACGTGAAGACTGACGGGCATAGTTTTCAGAATAAAATAAACCTTTTGAAGAAATGTTTATGAAAACTTGCATTGCCTATGACTTTCTGGTCTGTGGCGTAGCTAGTGCATGATACACCTATTTCCCTAATATGAACTTGCTGAGTACGCTCGTACTCATCCCACTCTTAAATCCCTGCTTAGCTATGGAGTCACCGAAGGAGGAATCTACCGTGGAACTTGAAGACAAAGAAGTCAACTGCAACAAGACGAAGAATCCAAGCAAAGAAGATAATGAACTCAACTGCTGCAGCAACTATAGTGGAAACTTAGACTAGTAATAGAAGGGAGCCTTTCCCTAATCCTAGCACCTAAGTAGCTAGATTTCTATAGCAAGCCTAGTAGCTCTGAAGCTTAAGTTAGCAATAAGTTAGATTACGAGTCGTTCTTCTGGAGCTTTATTTGAAGTTTTACCTCACTGTAAAGTAGGAGGCTGTGTTGATCTTCTGCAGCTTGTGTATCCTTCTATAGACATACCTTGGACTCGCATATGTTTCTGTTGTACCACTCTGAGGGATGTAATATGAGTGGAACGGTGTTTCACTTGTGTTATGTCAACGACTTGTGTACTACACCATGCAGTGGTACGCTGGGTCACCACACCTCTCCCACGTAAGTACAAATTTAATCCTCAATTCTTGGTTATCTGTCCAGACTCCAGAATCGATTCCTAGTTCTAGTAGAGCAATACATGTTGAATTTGATTTAGGTTCCTCTCATTTTCTGACTGGTGTTTCTGCCGGGTTCTGTGTATAAATTGCGCAATGGAGTATATCCAATTAACCCTTTCAGAAAACGCTGCGTTGCCATCAATACAAGTCTGGAGTAAAGCTGCGCTGCATTCTCTTCTAGAACTCCCTCCGTCCTACGATTAAGATGATATTACAACCAACTCCAACTGCAAGCTATATTTGCTGTCGTGACATCTTATATTATGTGACTGGTTAGTGCTTATTGTTAAGGTTCATGCACTAGCCACTTAAACCAAAAATCCGAACTGGTCAGAGGCAGGCCCAACAGGCCTATACGTGCCCATACAAATACTCCGAGGGGGCAACAACAATTTTAGGATAAATTGTGAAAGCCAGGACTCGAATTCGAGACCCTGAGCTCTGATACCATGTTAAGATTCATGCACTAGCCAACGCAACCAAAAGTCCAAACTAATAGAAAGGGCTAGACAATCTACTTATACACTTCAACACCATCGGGAGAGGCTTTTTACCATGTACAATTTCATTACGGATGTGACAGATGCGCCATAGAGTCATTAGGACTCTACTTATGCTCCCTTTTTGCAAGTTCCCAAGGAGTATAGGCAGCCAATCAGTTCCACTATGTTGTATAGATTGTAGCTTAGGGAGCGACCACTTTTCTTCCATGATACTTATTCGGCCAAGTTGGCAGTGAATCAGTGACGAGACGCCAGGTAAAGTGCTGAACTTTTGGCGGCACATCAGACTTCCATATTAAATCCCATATAGGCCTATTACCATCAGGGGCCGAGCTGGTTGACTGCGTCAAAGCACTCCAGTTCTCATTCATTGCAAACCAGTAAGCAGTCTTAACAGTAAAAAGGCCATGTTTCTCTGGAGCCCAAGCGAGGTGGTCAGCCATTAGACGTGTGGAGGGCTTGATCTTTAAGATTTCTTTTACGTCCGGCTGTACAAAGTATTGGTTGAGAAAAATATCGTTGAACAAGTAAAATGTGATAAGTGTTGAAGTGTATAAAGTAGATTGCCTAGCCCTTTCCATCAGTTCGGACTTTTGGTTCAAGTGGCTAGTGCATGAACCTTAACATGGTATCAGAGCCCCAGGTCTCGAGTTCAAATCCTGGCTTTCACAATTTATTCTAAATTCCCCGCAGCCTCCTGCCGCGCTCGGCCTCCCGCTGCCTCTTTGCCTATCTACACGTGTTGACTTGTCTTCTCGTCTTCCCGTCACACGTGGGAGGGGGTGTTGAAGTGTATAAGTAGATTGTCTAGCCCTTTCCATCAGTTCGGACTTTTGGTTCAAGTGGCTAGTGCATGAACCTTAACAGATGGAAGCCTCTAGGTAATGCTTGCTGTGCTACATGGATTCATTGCTACAAATCAAATATCATGCTGGCGAAGATATGGTGAAAGGTAAATTCATTATGGATGCTGACGATGCTCATACTATTAATCACAAGGCAGGGGTCGCAGTGGATTGCACCACCTGTTGGCCAATACAAACTAAATACTGATGGTTCCTTCGGAACTGCTGGAGATGCAGGTGCGGGGATGGTTGTCCGTGATCACAATGGTAGCATCATCTTGTCGGCTTGTCGACGACTACGTAACTGTAGAGATGTACTTGAAGCGGAACTATGTGCTGTAAGGGAGGGTCTATCCTTGGCGATGCAGTGGTGTAACCAACCCCTGATCTTGGAGACGGATTGTTTGGAGATAGTCAAAATGATACGGAATGAAGACATACACCGGTCAGTCTACACGACTCTGGTTGAAGATATTAAATCTTTGCTGAAGGATCGTCACAGTTGCTTTACTCATATTAAGAGAGTTCAGAATATTAGTAGTCATTTTATGGCTAATTATGCTAGGTTAAATAGGCATATAGAATTGTGGCATCTATCCGGTCCGGAGGGATTACGAGACACTTGCCAAGATTTTGTAATCTCTGATATCCCTTGCGTAATGCAAGTATTGTTTCGCAAACAAAAAAAAACTCCGACAGGCCTAGGTCAGTAATTGTGTCCCGGCTATGATATTATTTTCAAATCCCAATTTTTTGGTACGTGCAGAAGTTGCCAATTCAAGCCAAGCATGCACACAAGCCCATGCACACAAGCCCCAACTTCCATGGCTCCGTCACGCCCTGCGCGATCCACCTACACCACAATACCACCCTCTGCTCCTGAGTTGCCAGCAGACAACGGCCACCATGCCAGGCCGCCCCTTCGACATATTGCGTACCACCCCTCTGGGATGGTGGGTTATCGTGTTCCGGTGGAATTCACTCGTTTTAACTTTCAGGTGGACCCTGATTTCCGTAATAGTAGGATAAACTAGAACTTTAATATTTTGAATTGGAGGGACTACATGTGCAAGGTCAGCATGAAACTGATAGTGGTCAAACTTTTTTTCCTCACAAGTTCTTTTCGGATATAGATGCTATGACAAATCAGCAGAGTTTCGCTTAAGACTAATAATACACATCATAAAAGAATTGAGATCTATCAGTCTTTTCTGTACATCTATAATATCGAATAGATATATTGAGAAAATATACTTTATGGTGAATCTATTTACAATGATTTTGTATTCTAGATTTTTTTTTGTATAAACTTGGTCATACTAAGAAAATTAATACAACTATAGCTCCAGCCAAAAAGAGAAACAACAACGGAAAAGAAGTGAGCTTATGCATCATAGACGCTATTTGATCCCCAGCACATGAGATGTAATTTATCTGTCTATTTGATGTGCACACGAGGCAACGGTTGGGCTCCTCATTGGTTCGAGGAAGTCAAAAGTTCTGAATTTCAGTATCCATCAGAGACTTTTGTGATCTTCGCCAAGCAATTGTCCACAGGCTTTGGGTGAGGCAGATATATTGTCCCGCACTTAGGGTTTGTTCTTGTGAGCCTACATGATACCAACCAAAATATGTCAGTTTGTTACGGATTTGGAAAACATACTCCCTCCGATCCGAAAAATGTGTCGGGAGCCTAATGCAGATTCGTTTTGCAGTTAAAACCTTCCAAATCCAAAATAATTATTACAAGCATACAAGAGAGTCAAATACGGCATGTGGGATCTAGCTAAGCTATTTATCAGGCACGCACATGCAAAGGCTGACGCTTTTTCCAGATGCATGCATGTGAGAGCTAGCTGGAGCGCGGGTTAAGTCGAACTAAAAGACGAGGGGGTTTAAGCAAAACGACCAGTTTGACATTTTTTTAGGATCAGAGGGAGTACTAACAATCTTGTGGCTCTAGATGATATATGGTCCTTCATGTGGCAAAATGATGGACAAAGAACAATGCAATGACAGAAAAGACAATATACACACCAAATGGCAAGAACTTGCACGCGTTAGCAATTGTGGGAACCTACTTGTAACCAAGGAGGAAATGGTGGAGGAAGACAGAGATCTCCAGCTTTGCGAGATCATTTCCTGGACACAACCTCGTACCTAGCCCGAAAGGAAGGAATGTGCCAGCTCTAGGTGGAGGACCCTGAAATACCAATGCCTGGAAATAGTTAGAAGCCATTCTTTCTACTACAGAAGTTTGTTCCGGAAATCATTCCCCACATAGTACCTCCCATCGTGAAGGGTTGAACTTGTGAGGATCAGGATAGACTCGAGGATCAATGTGCACGCTTCTGTACCACAGCTGAACCGTCCATCCTTTGGGAATCAGGTATCCTATTGAGTTGCAGATGAGAATGATTTCCAGGCAATTGTCACTCAATGTGTTGGATAGCTATGCAGTTATTACTCACCGTTCACATCCACGTCTCTGGTTGCTTGACGGAATGCAAGGAACGAAACATTGATAATCCGTAGTGTCTCATCGATAACCTATTCAGATTGAACATGGCAGAGGTCACAGATCATGACTACTATTACTGGCTGCATTGTTGAACCAGGAATCAGAACAGTGCATGAATGTCTAGTTAACCTGTGAGAGGTACTCCATCTTCCTGAAATCCTTGACGGCCAGCCCCTTCTGTGTTGGAGGTATGCTCCTCATGATCTCCTCTTGCTCAGCCTATAGATGGGATCCACAAACCTTGTTATGATTTATTCCAATTAAAAAATAAAACACATGATGGATTATGAACCTTGGCCCTTGCTAGAACCTCGGGGTTCTCTTGCATTAACACGGTAGCCCACATGGTGATGTGCCCGGATGATTCATGGCCTGCGTTAAGGTACATGATGAGGATATCAATAATATCGTCGTCTTCCAGCATCCTCCCGTACTCGTCCTTGACCTCGATCAGGCGATCCATCATGTCCATGTTTGTTCCGGCAAACCTTCCTGCACTTGCCGCCCTCCTCTCGTCCAGGACGCCTTGCAACACTGACACGAGCTTCTTGCGGGCCTTGAGAGCCCTGTGGTACGCGAATCCTGGGAGGTCGATGGCCATCGCTCGAATGGCCAGGTTGAGATCGGTGTAGCTCCCCTCCAGCGTCCTCATGGTCTGGTCGTCGGCGCCGCTCATGAAGATCTTCACGATGATCTCGAACGTCATCCGCCGGAGCTCCGTCAGGAACTCGATCTCCTTCCCCGCCTCCGACCACCGGCCAAGCGTGGACACGACGGTCTGGTCGATGAAGCCAAGGTAGGCGGTGAGCGCGTCTAGTCCATTGATGGGAGCCGCCGTCAGCTTTCGCACCCGCCTGTGCTCCTCTTCCGTCATGCAGAGGAAGGACTTGTTGCCGATGAGCATGACCGCCGACTTAGGCCATCCGGGGATAAAACCCCCGTCGTCCATGAGCACCTTCTTGCACGCCTCCGGCGTCGTCACCATGATCGTCGGGCTGCTGAACATGAATGCACGATACATGCCAATCCGGCCGAACCTGTAGTAGGAAATTAGGAATATATATATCTTGTGTTGTCAGAAGTGCATCACACTGACTGACGACTGCCCATTCCATTAGTTATCAACAGTTCAACACTGTACTTCTTACATCTCCAATGAGTTGTCACACGGGCAGGGAGCTTACCGTCGGTGGTAGGAGGTGATGAAGTCGTCCGGTTTGCCGGACTTGAAGGCCCTCAAGAAGGCCCACATGTTGCCGACGAGCGGCCACCCCATGTCCCCCGGTGGCAGCTTGGCGCGCCTGCTCGCACCTAGCAACGCCGTGCAAGCCCACCCTTGTCCCTTCCTAATGACTGCATGGAGGACAGCAGCGGCGAGCGCCGTGATAGCGACGGTCCACCACGTCCATGGGCCAGCGACGACCTCACCCATCCTCTCAATCTCGGAATGAAGATGATAAGTGATCTTCACCGTGGTGTTGTGCTTGTTTGAGAGTTGATACTATCCTCCTGTCGGATGGACGCCTATATATAGAATTATAGATACAGTTGGTGTTAACGGGAGTGATACTTAAGGCATTCTTCTTTGATTCTTTCCTCTCCTCTTTGAGCTATTGATTTGTTGCTAGACTATGGTCATAGCTCCATTGATACCATGCTGCCAATCAGCGGCTGATCCTGTGCTAATCAGTCCAAAATGTTCAATTTGATGAATGCAGAAAGACACTTTTATTATTTTTTGCATATAAGATGATGACTGGAGTACTTGACTAGTTTAACAATGCGTCCAAAATTTTCAACTTGATGATGCATACACAAGGACAATATTATTATTATTTTCTTCATATAATATGGCTCTACTAATTTAGCAATACGTGCTGAAGCTTTCATTCATAACTACCTGTTGCTGCCATTGGACCAGCGATGTTGTATACATCTTCTTACTCTAAGAAAATTATGAATTCCCAAATGGTTATATTTCTCATTCGATCCTGTATGCCGCAGTTAGCTACAAAAGGAAACATCGGTGTGCTAGATTCCTTCATATAAGATGGCTTGGCTAATTTAACAATACATGCTGAAGCTTTAATTTCACCCATAAATGCATGGATGTTTCAGCAAGGGACATGACTATGCTAAATGCCGGATGGACGCCTATATATGTGGAGTGTTTCAGTGTCCCCCCTTCCCTTCCACTACCACCAAAGTTGAAGGGATAAGTTAGCCTACAAAGAAGTATTGGAAGATCCTATCCATACACATAGCACTAGAGTTTGCAAAGGGGGGACATTGAAGCAAAAACCGCCTAGATATAGATACAGTTGGTGTTAACGGGAGCGATACTGAAAGCATTCTTTCTTTCCTCGCCTCTTGAAGCTAATCCGGAGTCAATTCATTGCTAGCTGCTTTTATTCCATGGTGCCAACCACCGGCTGATGCTATGCTAATCCGTCCAAACTTCTCAACTTGCTGCATGGACAGAGATACTATTATAGTTTCTGCACATAATTGACGTGACTCATTTGGCGATAAGACATATTTTCTACTGAGTAATTGTTAAGTTTGTAGATGAAGTAGTTGACAATTGCGTGGTTGAATTGGACCATAAGCTATGTCATCATGGTAGCTCGATCAGTTCTATTTAGAGGATATTTCTCCATGGACGCATTATAAGTAGACGTGATTTATGATCTAGAATTAGCAACCTAGATTCGAACTGCACCAGGTAGTTAACTTCCGTTAATTGCTGAATAATTCAGCAACTGTTCAATTTCAGTTTCGTCAGGTTAGATAGTTAGTCCAGTTAGTGTTTTTTCAGCTAAGTTTCAGTTAAGAGTTTTTTTTTCCTGTTGTCCAGCTCGTTAGCGATTCTCTAGATGGCTATGGGCACGTCCAGAATGGTGGGATGGCACATGCCTGAATTTGATTCGGAACAAAGGAGAAGAATAGAAAGACAGCAAGTGGATGCTGCCTATAGTGAGGATGAATGACGTTTCTTCAAGGTAAATTAATTGCTGCTGAAAACAAGGATGCTCCGTTTCTAGCTAAGACTACGGGGCGAATTGCTTGCAATTGGGTTATCATTCAATCGGATAATATGCTGGTGGGGGAGACTATGCAAGATGGGCTTCTCCGCGACTACTGCAACACTTGTAATATCATGATTGCAACATTCTTTCAGCTGGGTTTACGAGTTTACCAAAGTGACTTATGAGTATTGTCCAAGGGAAGCCAACTCCGTGGCATATGAACCTGCTAGATCTTGTTTTCATTCATCTAGTTCTTGTATCTAGGACGACGCTCATTTTTTTCATTGATAAATGGAATATATTAATATCAAGAGATACCAAATACACTCAGCCTCTGCAACGATGCAATACCCTAATGCCAATATAGATGCACGCAGCTAAATAAAAACAAACTAAGAAGGGAAAAGATAGGGAGATGCGCCGCACCGTGCTATCATCCGTGCGACGGAAAAAATCATCTGCCTCTTAAGTCTTAAGACTAGCCACAATGGGAGTATCATAAGTAGTATCATGCATACCATGTTGGAAAAAACTGATGTAGCACACCAATTAATGTGGTGAGAGATGAGAGTGGTATCATAATATGATACCGTATCATAACACGTAAAACTAGAAAATTTAATGGCAAACACATCATGTACACACATTTGCTTGAGATTCTACAAAACATTAAATATGATGATACTATGATACTATCTTATGATAGTATGCATTGTAAGATTAGTATCATAAACTAGTATCATGTGCATGATACTAGTGTATGATACTTTCCATTTTGATTATTCTAAGGGCCACGCCCCACGCACCGCATGTTCTTATCCCCTCCTCTCCACCACTCACTCACTCTCTCTCTAAAACAACCTCGTCTCGCATGAGGGTAATGCCGCCGCCGGGAACTCGCCAGGGGAGTCCGCCTCCATCGCGATGGCCGTCGAGGGAGGCCGCCTCTGCCGAGAAAGCGCCAGGGGAGCCCGCCGCCGCCAGGTTGGCCGTCGAGGGAGGCCGCCTCCACCGAGAAAGCGCCGGGGAGCCGCCGCCGTCGGGCTGGCCGTCGAGGGAGGCCGCCTATGCCGGGAAAGCACCGGGGGAGGCCGCCGCCGTCGGGGAGGCCGCAGTCGCCGGCATGCGCCGGGGGAGGTCGCTGCCGCTGGGCAGTCCTCGAGCGAGGCCGCCACTGGGCACGATGGTGGCGTGCACGCGATGAGGCGTCCACAGCCGGCGTGTTGAATACAACAACCACTAGCCCACTACGAGTTTATTCTGGTATTAGGCAAAATTTAATCTGGCAATTGTCAGTACTAATATATCAGTTAGGTAAAGTTAACCTGGCAATCAGTCAGTGCTATACTGGTATTCGGGCAGCTAGATACAATTAACCTGGCAATTATTTGGTGCTAATCTGGCAGCTAGGTGATATTAACCTGCTAATCAGTTAGTACTAAACCTGTCAGCTAGGTAAGTCTAACATGGCAGTCAGTCAGTACTAATATGGCAGCTAAGTAAAAATAACATGGCAGTCAAAATGTGAAATTGATCTGCAATCATGTATATGTGAAATGATAAGTGTATTTTATACGGACAGTGCTAATAATCCTCCGGAGGTTGGAAACACCCCAACCTCCGGCTTCCCAAGTCGACACATGTCCCTTTTAACCACCGCTCATGTACACATGTTCTTCTCTTTCCCGCACATCTCACACCATACCTGACACACCCGAACAAAAGGAAAGCAGAGAAGACGACAGTACGCAGGGTGACCGGACGCCGGAGAAGTCACCCGCGACGGCGCCACTTGCAGCAGTCGCCGGCCCCGGAGAAGATGCCCGCGGCCGCGCTCCTTGCAGCACTCGTTGTCGCTGGCGAAGTCGCTCACGGCGGCGGGGCCTCTGCCCTCTTGCAGGAGTATCCTGCGTCGGAGAAGCCAAACACCTGCAGCAGTCGCCGTCGCTGGAGAAGACAAACCCCGTAGCATATGCAGCATTCTGATCTCCTCGTCGTCGTTGGGGAAGCTCTTCCCCCCTTGCAGCAGGCAAGGCCGCACTTTGCAGCAGTGGCCACCGGCAATTGCAGCTCCAGCTGGCAGCTTTTGCAGCACCGTCGTACTTTGCTCGGAGCTCCGGCGAGCAGCCTATGTAGCACCTCCGTCCTTCGTTCGCAGCTCCGGCGAGCAGACTTTGCAGCATCGCTGGCCGCCCTTTGCAGCTATGGCAACGGAGGCTTGCAGCTCCGGCAACTGCCCATTGTTGCGGAGTCGTTTGCTTGCAGCACGCGGCGCTCCCCGGAAATCAGCGGCGGACTGCCGGCAGCAACGCCTTTTGCCGGTGGTAGCAGGGGTAGTCGACGGTGGCAGCAAGCGGCGCATGCTGTTGCAGCTTTGATGACCGGTGTTGGTAGCAACGGCGACCGCCGCTGGAAGCAGGGACAACTTTCTTTTGCAGCAAGCGGCGGGCGCAGCAGGCCTTTGTTGCGGTGGGCGGCGGCGGACAGTTGGCGGCGCCACCGGATCTCCATTGGAGCAGTGGTATGCAGCCTTTTACTAGGGGACACGCGCGATCTTCTAGCTCCGACGAGGACGGTCGCCGGGAGATCTAGGGCCTCTGGCGCCGCTGCAACTTTTCACCGGAAACCACCGGTTTGATGGCCAGCAGCGGCGGCGTGGTGCGAGCTTTTTATAGCGGAACTGCGGAAGGAGACGACACGGAAGAGAAACTGGGGAATTTTGGACCGGTGAGCGGTGATGGGAAGAAAGGATAAGAGCAGCGTGCACAGACCTGCCAGCATGTGGGCTCCACATGGGACACGTGAGGTGACGAGAAGCAGTAGGACGTGAGTGGTCCGTGCCTAGCGATGCACATTTGACGGTCGCGCGTCTGATGGCTGCTAACGCGCGATCCTACGATGGAAACCGAGCATTTTCCATTTTATACACCTATTATTTCAGTGCTGTAGAGTGGAATTGATGAATGGGATGTTCCGTGCAACTTGCTCTAGCCTGCAACCTTGTCATATTTGCCGGGTTGCGGGAGGACAACCAGCAATATTTTTTAACTTTACATCGGGTTACGTGGGGTCACATAGTGTTCCAGATGGTGGACAGCTGCCGCACGGTACACAAAGCGTGGGACCTTTTTGGAAGTGTTACTGCCCGCCGCACGGATTGAAATTTATGCGGCCGCGCCGGGTAGCACAACCCAACTAAAAGCATCTCCAGCCGCGTCCCCCAAAACGTCCCCCAAACCGCGTCGGATTGAGCGTTTGGGGGACGTGTTTTGTTCGCGCGTTTGGGGGCGTCGCTCACCAGCCGCGTCCCCCAAACGCCTCCCCAAACATTTAAAATACTTTTTTTGACATTTTTATTTTTATTTCCACAAACTAATACATAATTGAGAACGTGGTTTACACGAAGACATAATTAGGAACATGGTTTCCACAAACTAATACATAGTTGGAACTGTGGTGGACACAAATATATAATATTGCAAAAAAACTAAATCTAACTAGGCCGGTCATCGCAGGTTTTCCTGTGTTCGCTGCCAAGAAAGAACACTCGAGGCACACCAATCACGAAACGGAAAATCCACGGTGACGGTGCCCTGTTGGTTCTTGCGAGGAAGACAGAAACCTCCGTGCACGTATTCGCTGCGAAGAAACAACACTCGGTCGTCCTCCTCGTCGGTGTTGTCGCCGTGGTAGTCCGGCGGCAGCGTCTCGTCGAAGACCATGACGCTCATGTCCCTATCGCCGAAGTAGGAGAACGGAAGATGAAGCGGCTTCGAGGCGTGGTGGCGCGCGAACTTCTCCGGCCGATGTTGAGGTACATCTTGCCGCGCGCGTCGTAGATCGCGTCGACGATCCACCGATAGTAGCCGCACGAAGCCTCCTGCGGATGCATCGTGCGCGCGGCGTCGCCGGCGACGTACTCAGCGAAGGAGTCCGACAGCCTCTGGATGCCGCGCGGGTCGCCCTTGAGGACGAGGACGAACTCGAACAGCACGCCCGGCTCCACGTCCATCTCCGACGATGAAGCCGACGGCGTGGCAGGCGACGACGAGTGTTCAGCTCTGCCGCGGCCACGACCACGACCACGACCACTAGGTCGGCCTCCGCCTCTGCCAGACATAGCGTCGACTCTTGTTGAGACGGTGGCGGCTAGGGTTTGGGAGAGAGGCGCTAGGGTTTGTGTGTGAGAGGGACGATGAGAGGCGGCCCTTTTATAGGCCGGAGGGAAGCGGAGGAGCGGTGGCGCTCATTAACACCGGCACGCATAGCTAGGTGTGACGAGACGCGTCGCTGTGCCTCTACGGGAACTGCACCGTCGCTGCAAAGCCAATAACTTCCGTCGCGAGGTAGGCGACGGTTAGGTTAAAATTTATTGTGCCGCTGACGGGTCGGCCCCGCCATTCCCCGCTTTTCGGTGTGTCGGCGTCCGGAGCGTCCCCGTGGACGGGGACGGCTCGGCGGACACCGTCGGGCGCGGGACAAAAATAGGCTTTGAGGGACGCGGCTGGAACGGATTTTTGGTTCGGCGCGCACCAAATTGCTTTGGGGGACGCGACTGGAGATGCTCTAAGAAATAAAAGTCCCGCTATGGAATTCCATCCCTAGCAACAATAATACAACCACCACCAAAACAACACATAAACTCCCGTCTCTCCAAAAGCGACGCCTTCAAGAAGGGAACAGTACACAAGCACCGTCGCCGCCCTTCAAGATCTTAGGTTTTCACCCTGAAGATAGTCCACACACTGAAAACAATGCCTTCAATAAGCCTATTGCCAGCCACAACCAATTAAGGCCAGAGCTTAGATTTTCACCCTGAAAGACTCTGAACTTCACATGTGCTACCGCCCCCACTTACATATTACTGCTACGAAACCCGGAACACCAAGCAAATCCCTCAATAGCGTAGAGACTCGAACCTCCATTGTCAGTCCTCCAATCCGGCCTCCATGATATTCTTCACCTCTGACTTCACCATGAACCAAAATGTCACATGGTGGCAGCTAAGAACAGAGCTTCGCGCCGCTCCCTCCAGATGCAAATGGTTGGAATAAAAGCATGGGTCCGCACGACCGAATACCACCCATTCAAGCGAACTTCAGGCATAAGGTGCACTATTACATTCGCAGCGGAGCCTTCTGGAACTCAACACTCTAGCCAGATCAATAAGGACTGGCCTCATGTAGGTCTTCATCTTCGCAGAAGAGAAACACTAGGACAACCACCTTTATTTAAAAATGCAGATGAGTAGGGCCCCATGCTGCCATTCGCCGCCTAGCAACGGTGAAGGATGTTAAATCCACCTAAGAAGAGGGCAACACGCACAACGACCAGTTGTCCCGATACACGTCCCCACGAGGCCAAAGCCCACCTCCCAGATCGGCCCCATGAGGCCTAGATCGAGTCCGCGGGGACCCAAATCGGACTCGAGCGCCTAGGCGCAGAACGCACCGCCGTCGTGGCAGTCTTCCTCGTCTGCCGGCTGGACGCCTGCCTCCGCGCCACCCATCGCAGCGTCTCCTCCGTGCGGTGAGGATCCGCAAGGGACGCCTCCTAGCCCTCCACCGATTGGCGGTCGGTGGCGTGCAGCGGCGAGGAGTGCCTCAGAACAGGAGGGTTGGCCTGAGATCCTTGGCCCTCTGGAGCCGCCGCTGTGCGAGAGACCCGGGAGGGGGAGGGGAAGGGTTCAGGGGCGATCGATAGCGTACTTCGGTGGGAGGAGCAGTTGTAGAACCGGCCGATGCGGGAGGCTGCAGAGGCGGACAACACTCATAAGTCACTGGTAAACTATGTAAGTGTTTTAGATCAATAAAGCTGGCCAAATGGCATTCGCTCTAAACAAGAAAGGTAACAAAAGGAAAACGCTATAGGGGCCTAAATCCAACCGTTATCATCTAGGCCGCGACAAAGCAAACAATCTTGAGCATCGGTCGCGTAGGTCCTGTAGCAACACAACCATAGAAACAACAACATGTGTTCATGAAAAACGCGATATTTTAAGCATCTCGACTTTGAGTTTGATGAACTTGCACTTGTTTCGAAGCTAACAACATGCTCAGAATCTTCACAGGGAGCAGAGGAAAGGTTTGACCTCTCTGAAAGGGCATTTCCTTCTCTAAGTGGGTTTTGTGTGTTTGATAACAACATTAGGAGTTTTAACTGTTGTGCTAAGTGTTTTAGCTAAAATCTATATGAAACACAAGACGGTGATCGACCCCTCAAAAGTGAAAAGCTCAAGATGCCTGCAGTTTTAGGTCGTGTGGTTGTTGGTGTCTTTGCTGTTCTTTGAGGGGTGATTGAATGCTTGTGGATAGTGACTCTAGAAATGCTGTTGTTGAGGAGCTTTAGACCGGAGACAACGGGAAAACCTCGAGACCCTGAGGTTTGATCACCTCCTCATCTACTGTTTCCGGTCCATAGGGTTTCACCATGACATCGGAGACTCCGTCCGGAAACTTCGGCCCTTCTATGTCGAGGCGAACTAGACGGTAGACTCCAATGATCCAAGGACCGAAGACTTCGTCCCTTATAGGTCGGAGACTCCGGGAAAGCCTCCGAACCTTGGTGTTCGAGAGGGTTTCACCCTGACATCGGAAACTCGGTACGGAGACTCTGACCCTTCTATGACGAGGCGAACCAGACGGGAGACTCCAGTGTCCCAAGGACCGAAGACTTTGTCCCTCATAGGCCAGAGACTCCGGGAAAGCCTCTGGACCTTGGTGTTTGAGCAGAGGTTCGCCTCTTCCTTAGCTAGTGGTGTTGGTTCGAAGGGTTTCACCCTGGCACCGGAGACTCTCGTCAGTCTGGTTTTTTTAAATAGTGAGTCCGGAGACTACGATCTCCCTAGACAGGAGACTCGGGGAAAGTCGTCCCTAACGACAACATTTCTGGGGAAGCTATAAATATCACCCTTCTTCCACATTGGTAGACTGCAGCTTCTACTCTCTTATCACTTGTTTCAAAGCTCAGAGCTTCTAAATCTGCTCCCACATGCACCCAAATTTGTTGCCCTTTTGGGAATCAAGGGAGGAACCCTAGATCTACACTTTCACCAAAGAAATTAACATATCCCACCTGTTTCGTTCAAGATTCAAGTTGTGAAACCCTAGATTTGTCAAAGGTCACCCCCAGAGCTTGCTCGTTGTAAGAACTCCATGGATGAACCTTGGGAGACTCCAATTTGGTTGTGGATGCGTGTTCCAAGTTTTGTGTAAAGATTCCGTTGGCTACCTTGAAGGCTACTCCTTAGTGGAGCGTGAGCTAACCTTTATGGTTTTCTCACTGGAAAATAGGGTGAGGCCTTGTTGGCGTTAGTTGGCCTTCGTGGCGCCACATCCCTCAAATGTAGACGTACTTTCCCTTAAAAAGAAGGAACTATGGGAATCATCCTAGTGTCTCCACGTGTTTCACTCTTGGTTACCTAAATCCTCTACCACACTTCACACTTCTATTTTGTTTACCTGCTTGCACCTTTTCATATAGGTAAGTTCACGTAGTTGCATATCTAGAGAATTTACCTTTTGTGTCAAGCCTAGATTGAAAATGAATTAAATTTTGATTAGCACCTATTCACCCCCTCTAGGTGCCATATGATCCTTTCACACTCTACTACGTATTAATTAAATAAGAACATGTAAAAACTCTAACAATAAAAATGCTATAATTTTTTCATATGAAATCTATTTTTGATGAACTTAGGCTCGTACGGAAGCATAATCTCTAAAACCCCACGAAGAAAAAAGGAAAATAACAATCAAGAAAGATGATGCCAATGATGTAAAGGTTTGAAATCTCTAGGAATGATATGATACAAGCTACTGAATCAAGAGCCCTCTTGATAATATGGCTATAAAATCTTTAACCCAGTTTTCTAACAACCACCTCAAGACCGGTAAAATGGAAAATCTATCAAGTTGCCTTGCGTGTTTCACTTGCGCTAGATGATGGAGGTCATGCTGTCAAGATGGATCACCTTTCATGGATACATTTTCTTTGTGAAATCCCGCACATTTCTCCCCCATACTCCACTAAAGGAAAGCCTCACTTAGGCATATCTTCACATGTACATCAACACCAAATGGGCATCGAGCTTTTAGTCATATGATATCTTCTAGATTCTCATCTTATACTTGCGCCTCTCAACCTTGATGATGATCACCACTTGATATCATTCTCTCATGAGATGTATGAAATCAAATCTTCCTTCTGGTGCAAGCCTATACAAAAATACCTAACCCACGTAGACATATCAGACACATAGTGTATGCGTTAGTTCATCAGTCGCAACTGATAAATTCGCACCATAACACGGGGCCACTTGACTACGTGTGGTATACCAATGCGCTTGAGATTAGGTCTTTGGGAATACAAAACCCCGTCTTCTACTTTATCTTCTCCAGGCTGTATCACAATCTCTCCAGATACATAATAAATTCTCCTCTTTACTTCATACTCTTGAGATAAGTAATCCTCCCACTGGCGGACCTAAGTTGGGGTAAAACCGGGCCATGGCCCGCCCAGCCCAGGAAATTTTAGCCTATATACCTGTAAATTTTGGCCCAGTAACAGCCCATTTTACCCAGGTTCAGTGTATTGGCCCGTCCAGCTTTTTTGGGCTAGTACCGCCGCTGAATCCTCCATGTATTATTAATATATAAATCAAAGCATGCAAACTTTGAGTTCCACACAAAAACTCCATCTTCAGTGAACTACACCAACATCAATAACAAGAGAGGAAGGCTGTTCGAGCAGGCTGGCAACTCTGAAAAGTAGGATTCACAATATTCTTTTAGCATACACCAAGAGTCATCCAAGCATCTGGCTTGTATGTTTGCGGCACACTGTATCAACATTGATTATTTGATTACGGGTTCATGTCTCAACATTCTCCGCAATGCAGCTTAAACTGACTCCAAGGCAGCAACCAGGTTATTGAAATTGAGCAAACCAGTCGTTCGTCTTATCCTTCCAGTGATGCAGCAGTTGCCTCCTTTTCATCTGAAAAGCAGTCTTCCCTGCAATGCAGAGGAGATCAGCCAACACAGACATCCTCATCTTAATATTCTGCAACAAATTGGATGGCGCGGATTAGCTAGCCCCGTAACAAACCTTATTTTACGGGAGAGCTGATACAATCCTGTACCGGCCATCGCAACGCTAACGCTGAAAAGGTTCCAGTTTTTCTGAACAAAAAGAGTATAGCGTGAGATGAGCAAGAATTTAAACAGGAAACAGCACAGGATCAGTGGATGCTCTAACAAATAAAAGCCCTCATTGGGCAGGAAATAAAAATAATATGCAGAATCAAGATGTATCAGCTTTGGGTAATTCGCGAACATTTCCAGAACAAGGTGGTTCAGGAATATGAACCACATATTCGAATAGCAACTGAATACCAACAGCCCAGTCCTGGGAGCCATCAAGTAAATGCAATACAACTGGGAAGATTGATGCAAAAATATATCTTTGTAGCAAGAATTTTAGGCTTGAATGAATATATGTCAGTTAAGATGTATCAAATCCACATCATTTTATATATTTCAGTGCACATAGTAATGAAAATGGACAGTATATGTAACAAGTGGCTTAATTACCGGTGTGATAACCGTGCTGTAGCGTGACCAGATGATTCCGGTGCAAGCAATAACTGCACACCATGTAACAGAACAAAGCATGTGAGCAGCACACAAGAATAAATAGACGGCAAACCAACAGCATGCTGTCTGAAATGTTGGCGCGGAATTTGACTGGATAACTTGAACATACCGACTTGCTGGGGATAGGATATCATTTCAGTAGGCTTGGTAAAGTCGGCAACGTTCGCAATGCTAATCCCCCATTTAAATGTTGGAGCCCAAAAATGAACTGCAATGAAGGTCAGATCACTGTCTCCGACTCTCAAGTGATACTTAGATATGTATTACAGTTTAGTGCAAAAGAACTGCCAAGCATTGGCCATCAGAATTGGCAATAATTCACAATACTAGACAAGAAAACATCTCCGATAATATGAACTAGCAATGCAATATCATTAAAGGTCTAATGCTAAGTAAATATTTTCGTATGACAAGCTTACCAGGAAAATTTTCAGACATGAGCAGCAAAGGGTATGGATATATGAGTTGTATGGTGAATTAGAGACTGCTGATATGCTCCTTAAGAGTCCTGCGACTAGGTTTTTCTGGACCAATATGAGAGATCCCTTGGTTGAGGGGCAAAATTACATGAGGGATTTTGTAAGCCCGACTGTCAAACTTGCTAAAGATAACCTGGCCAGAAGAATCAGGGACATAACAGGTTCTTGGCTCCACATACCACATTGTGGAGTTTTAGAGTGGCTGCATGAATGGCAGTGCCAAGGTGCTTACTCCTTGAAAGTGAGGAGGAAGTGGAACTCGCAACTACCAGAATCTAATGGGTCATAGGGCAATTTAAAAGTTAAGGACAATAGCTGTTTGTAGGAGGATTCTGAATAGTTGTTGGCTCTAGGATTTGTTGGTTTCATGTTCAATTGTGTGATGTCCTTAGCTTGACTGTTATTTCGTTTCTTAGCGGTGGTAGTATTTTTTTTTGAGGGTGAATAGTGGGTTTCCCCACTGTATATTTTTTTATTTTATTCATAAGCAAAAAGTACAAATAAGCAGTTGCTTGAGAAGAGCAACTAGAAAAAGTAGAGAGGCACCAGGCCTAAATAAAAAAACTATCTAAAGTTCTCCACCCAAGCAACTATGCCATGATATGATTTCTTTTTAGCCTTGTGCACTAGAAGGGCAAGCGAATCCTTGAAAACCTTGCGACATCTGTAAACGCTCGGAATAGCAGCCTTGAATATAAAGCCATTGCGTGTGATCCAGATAGACCATGTAACCAGCATGATAATTTTCATGAAGAATGGCTTGGATATGGCCAGCTTCAGACTGGACAACACTTCCTGGAGATCCATCTGACCAGGAGGAGGGGGGATCCAAAGAGGACAGATATATTGCCAACATAAAACTGCAAAAGGGCACTGAAAGAACAGATGATCCCTTGTCTCCAGATGTTGCTGATTGCACATTATACAAGAATAGTCGGCCATCAGAAAATTCTTACGCTCCATCAATGCTCTAGTGTTCAGCCTATTGTATATAAGAAGCCAAAAAAAAAGACCTTATGTTTCTGCTGACAACATCCTTTCCACATCCAATCTAAGGCAGGCACTGCTCTCACATCTCCCATGCGTTTCTTATAAACTTTTGAAACTTGCAATGAAGAATTGCCTAACATGGTCCATGAATCATTTTCAGCATGTGGTATTAAATCTTGCAGCAGTGCTTGGAACAAGTTCAGCTGTACCAATGCTTCCTCAGAGATGGGTAGATGAAATAAATCTGGAATATGTGGAGAAGCAAGAGCTTCTTTGATGGAGATAGACTCATTCTTAGCAAATGAGAATAAATGAGGCCACTTAAGTTTCAAGGGAATATCTGACCAAGAATCCTGCCATAGGAGAATTGAGTTCCCCTGCACAAAGGTACAGATAGCCAGGTTTTTATATGTGGGCAATGTTTTCAGACAATCTCTTCACCAGAAAGAAACATCTCTGAATCTAGCTGGAGGCAAGGCAGAGGTGTAATAAAGCTCCCAAGCAAGATAGACCCAAGGCAGGTCAGCATGATTGTAAAATTTGTGGACATGTTTCATAAGTAGGCAGTCATTCTGGACAGTCAAGTTGAGGACCCCAAGACCTCCCTGCTTTTTAGGCTTACAAACAAGGTCCCAGGCTGCTAGAGGAGGGTTTTTCTGGTAGTATTGTTTATCTCCATGTTATTTCGTTTCTTGGCGGTGGTAGTATTGTTTATCTCCGTGTTATTTCGTTCACAATAATTTAACAACCTCCTGAACTGATGTACTGAAACGAGAAAACAGAGTAAACACACACACACTGACAAATATTATTTTCACATTTAAAAGATGCCAACAACCTGGAAATCCCAACGCAGCAACACAATATGAATCTGAAAGGGCACAGGAGGAAAATACATAAAATCCAGAGACAGGAGAATAAAGGCAACATTGAGATTCTGACAGTAACCTATTCAGAACCGGAAGATTCTACCAAGAGGATTTTGTGGTCGGCAAGGGCAAACAGGGTGTCATTATCGAGGTTTCTAGTTGTACACAATAATAGATGATCAAATGCGATCAGGATGGTTTTGGGGCCTGCAAGTATGCTGAAACCAGATGATCAAATAACTGCAAAGTTAATGGTGGTATGGATGGCACTAACTTGTTTTGGGGCCAGCAGGGTGGTTCCAAAGGGCTTGAAGCTTTGAAGAAGCCATTCAAATTACTGATGTGTACACCTACGAGCAGAAACAGAAAAGCATGCCTGAGATATCAGAAATTCTTGTAGACTATCAATTACTGATAGGTTTGCTGTGCTATGGTACTCCGCATCGCCAACGAGAGCGCGGGGTTTTCACCTGCCAGGCGCCGGTCGGTCGCCGGAGCCGAAATTTTGTCAAAAAGGACCACCTGCCCGACTGAAATGTCAAAAAGGACCACCTGTGAACGGAAATGGCAAAACTGCCGTGGCGGCACGACGGCCAGCCGACGCGTGGCGCCTGCCGCCGTAGCCGGTGGCGGCAGGGCCTGCCGCCGTCAGCCGTGGCGGCACGTCCGGCACCGTGAGCCGGCCGACAACGGAGCGACGCCGACGTCGCCCTGCCGCCCGTGCCGGTGGCGGCACGCTGAGCTGGCAGGCCTGCCGCCACCACCGGTGGTGGCACGTCCTGCTGCCCCGACAGCCCTCCACAGCGCGCTAACGGCGCTGATTCCCACGCTGATGGCGCTGATTTCCACGCAAACTGTGTCAGATTCGGGCTGTCTCTGATTCTGAGGCTGTTTGCTCCGGTTTGAGTCTATTTGGCACTAGTTTTTGCACTTTCAGCTATATTAGAGACTGTAGTTGTACAGAAAATTGATTGTATGAATCTCCGACATGAGTTGACGTCCGCCGCTGGTACAGGACCGTGACCACCGAAAGTGGTTGTTTCACGTCCTTTATAAGTAGCAGCTGGCCAGCTATTCGTCTCATACGTTTTCATCTTTCTTCACGTACGAGAGCTCACAGAAGAACAGCTCGAAGCAGCCCTCCCATGCCATTGTTCTTTAGTGATTGATTAGCTAATTGAGTCACTGATTGAGCCGCTAATTGGGTGCACGAAGCAGCGAAAGAAGAAAATTAAGGTGAGTTCTTGTAGATCGCCAATTTTATTCGTACATGCATATGTTAGCTGTTGCTATTTGTGGTGTAGTGTAGTATATTTTACTCTACTAATTAGGCAAGCAACATTGTATTAGCATATTATGTACAGAGAGTGAGATTTTATGAAGGATGTAATTTAATTTGAAATAGAACAACACGTAGTGCAGCGTACTATTATTGCATGTATGACTGAAAATTAAAGAGATGGATAATTTGTTGAACTAATAACCGTATGTTAGGAACATGCTTTAACTCGCAAATTTTAATGTGTATTTTAGGTGGATTGAAGTATGCACATGCTCTCTCACAGTTATTACTTGGATTATTGTGGCGCGTAAATTATTATTTGGAGGAATATCTATCTGCAAATTCAGGTATATATATGATGTCTTTTAATATTTTGTCTTGTGTATTTTTTTGCCGTATTATTTAGAAAAGGAAGGATTAATTATTTCCGTAAAGTCTTACCGCCATGTTAGAATAAGTGTATTAATGAAATTATTAAAACAGTAATATGATTTAAGGTAGGATGTTACTAATATTATTTTTTAAAATCTGGTTGTGCGGTAGGTACGATGGAAAATTTGGTAGTGTACTATGGGGACGTTGTACGTGACGAATTCGGTGGGGTGGATTTCTCGAACTGCGACTCGATGGAAGTTGCAGTGATAGATATGGTCAATAGAGCATTTGCGGATGTAAGAAAAATCATCCGAGCCCCATTTGGTCAGGGGATGCGTGGACAGAGGATGACGGTTGAGGCTCTTATCGTCGTAGAAGGGAATGGACCTCCCCGTTGGGGTTTGCGGATGATGTCGCTGTGTGGGGTGCTCAGCCATGTACAGCTGATATGTATATAGGCTCCGACTTGTGGTTAACACGCTGCCACCTCCTCTTTCTTTGGATGGTTGAGACATATAACCCAGAGCGTGTTATGCGGCAGTTTGGGCTCTATCAGGTTGTTCCACCACCATTACCGAGGCGACTTGACGATCTAGTTCACACGTAAGTGCGCTCATTTCAATATAAAATGTATATCATTTTATTTATGACTAACATATTCCTAATTAAATATATCATTTGATTTCAGGCAAGATAATAAAGGTTTGAATTGTGCCGACTGGAGCAGTCGTAATAGACAGTGGATAGAGCTGTGGATTAATAATGCGGCATCCGATGTAGTGCAAGAACATAGGTACGTTTTGTATTAAATTATTTCGATTATTTTTATACATGTGCTAACGACAATTATTTCTTATATTGGTAGACCATATAGTGATGGCACATACGACCACTACAATCATTGGTATCGCAGTAGCACAAGGATTTTGCTCACCGGTCCTCCACCAGATTACACACATGCCGATCAGCTGGTTGTAGGGACTGAACGAACAGCAGCATACCATCGCGAAACCTCGGTACTTGCATTTCTTTATAAATATGAGTTTATTGCAATTAAAATAAATATCCACAACATTTTCTCGTACTTTGAGTTTTCTATTTTCAGATACAAGAATATAGGGAGATCGCTCGGTCTGCATCGGATGCTTTGCGGCTGCGAAACGTGAATAGTCCTGAAGGAAAGTCCCTGATTAGGCGTATTTTTAATACGGCCATGAACGGGCTTAAAAGATTTGGTTGTGCTCGAGATGACGATGTTGTTACGCGAGAATACGACATGCCAGATGCACCATCGTCTAGACCCAGTATGGCGCGTACGACCAGTATGGCGCGTACGAGCAGTATGGCACGTACGAGCAGTATGGCGCGTACGAGCCAACCTCCTACGCGGAATCCATCATATGCACGCGTCGACTCATCTCTACTTGACCGCTCACAATCAGCTCGCATGTCTCCGCCCCATGGCGCCACACAGGTATTATCAGATACATTTAAAATTATAAATGCGCGTACGTTCTTCTACAAGATTTTACAATAAATATTATCTTCTGCGCATTAAAAATAGGAGGAGAATATTTTCTCTACTAATCCGTTCGGGGAACAATTTTCATACACCCAAGGGGAGACTTCAAACGTCGACAACACCACTCGCGTATGTTCATATTTTATAAATAATCACTCATACAACATAAAATTACGCCTATTATTTACGAATATTTTCCATCCGCAGCAATCTTTTGAACCTAACTGGTCAGAGACGGAAGCTGGACTCGGCTACAATATGCCTCCTCCACAGGTTTCTTCAATTTTAATATATAATTTCTCCCATAAAAATATTCATGTCTATTACTTACAACTAATTTTTTTACGCAGCAATCTTTTGATCCTGCTTGGCCCAACATGATAGCTGGTTTCGGCCACAATATGGCCCCGCCACAGGGTACTGAGCATATGCAGGAAGAATACTATCCCGGAACTTCTAGTCAACCTGAGAATCAAGGGATATTTAATGAATTCTTTGGAGCTGACATTATAAGCACACAAGGCAGTTTAATTCCTCCGGCGACACAATCTCAACATGTATTACAAACTCCACCACAAAACTATGAGGCCCACACAGATGAGGAGCACGAACAGTACGGTCGAGGTTTGCGCCAACATCGTATACCAAATCCTTGGTCGCCTTCTGGTGCTAAGCAGAGACCACCACGCCGTCGTCGATAAGGGTGATATGTTGACGACTCTGCCATATTACTATTATTTCTATCTATGTATGACCTATGTATGAGACATATTTCTATAATTTCGAATAATTATTCAACCAACATTTATTATTAATACATCTGCCGAAATAAAGTTGGAAATATAACTTAAATTAAAATACGGCTAATCACTACAACGGAATTTAAGATACAACGCGAAAGTAAACAGAATTTAAAATACGTAGTTACTACAACAGATCACTCTATTTGCCCTGCGTCCAGCGTGGCCATTTTCCAGTCTTGTCGCCGCGTTCTTCTGCTGCCTGCGCCTCAGCAGCCCTTTCTCTTAATCTCTTTCTTTCCGCTTCACGGGCCTCCCTGCGCACCTCTTCCTCTGCATACCTACGTGCAGCCTCATCATCCATCCGCTTCTGATTTACCTCGCGATTTCGAGCTTGCTCTGCCCTTAATTTTTGTATCTGTCTCTCTCTTTCTGCTTTATCATTAGCAATAGAATAGCCTTTTCGAAACGCTCCTCCTCATGGAACCTTGCCCACGCACGCCTCTGTTTTTCCTCCACCTCACGGCGAGCCCAATCCGGCTGCTCCTGGTCTATCCAGTGAAACCAGTTGCAAAGGGGCGGCGGAGACTGCAACAAAAACAAGACGATAAATAAATAAAAATTAATGACATACAAATATTATTTTTAATCATGCTGTTACAACATACCGCAGGTCTCGAGGACGATGAACTTGTATGTGCGGGTGGATCATGATCGTAGTATGCGCACATAAAATATTTCATGCCGAACTTATCCGAAAAATCCACCACTTCCTTCACCTTCGCAAGGCGGCCGCACCAACACCTCTCTGCTCTAACCCCCGGCGGCAAAGTTGCATTCTTTCCCTTCATCGGTCTAAAATCCTGGTCTGAGCAAGGCACACTCATGCTGGCTAAGGTATGAGCACTTGTGTACCAAATGATATCAGCGAACTGAGCGAGAGAATTAGGCACACTCGACGCTGGCTTTTATAGCGAACTGAGCGAGAGAATTAGGCGGGAAAATTTAGCAGAACATGCCTCAATCAGTGCAATCAGCCAAAAAGCAGTACAATAATTCGAAAAAGTACATGGAAATCAGCGCCGTCAGCGCGCTGTGCAGGCCTGTCGGGGCAGGAGCACTTGCCTCCACCGGTGGCGGCGGCAGGCATGCCACGTCGGCGTGCCGCCACCGGCAAGGGCGGCAGGCTGCGGGCCGTTCACGGCCGGCTGACGGTGCCGGACATGCCGCCACGGCTGACGGCGGCAGGCCCTGCCGCCACCGGCTACGGCGGCAGGCGCCACGCGTCGGCTGGCCATCGTGCCGCCACGGCAGTTTTGCCATTTCCGTTCACAGGTGGTCCTTTTTGACATTTCAGTCGGGCAGGTGGTCCTTTTTGACAAAATTTCGCCGGAGCCAGGGAAGCCGCCGACGAGAAGAGAGGGGATGGCAGGGTCAGAGGAGAAGCGCGTGGACTGTGTTGTAGCCTGGTAGGTGGCGCGCGAAGAATGGTCAGGAAACAAATCGAAGGCCGTGCGTGCGGGTATAGACTATGGAGCGATCGGTATGGATCGGGTGTTTCTCTTTGTGATGGACTGATGGTGTATGGACCTGGTGTTTTTTTGAATGGATCATGTGTATGGACCCAAGGACTCTCGTATGTGCACTCCCTTCGTCCAAATGGATACGTCATACGACCTACTCACTCCGGTCCTCAATTATATATTTATTGTATGTCCAATGAATTTAGAGTCTAGACAGATTGTAGTCTAGATTTTGCCTAAATCTACACAAGTGTTTAGAGTCAGAGGGAAATCCCTTTAGTTGTCCTAATTTTAACTCATAATACGTGCGATACTTGTGTATAAAAGTGCGCTGCAGAGAGTGGAGAACCGCGACCTCTTTATGGGTCTGTACACGGTTGGAAGATATGGTGAGCGATACTTTTTCCTACATGGATGGCAGCATAATCTACGGATTGGGCCACCAATAACATCTTAAACGTTCTACGGTTGCATGATTGATATGTAATTCATCTTTGTTGTTTTTTTTACTTTGAGACTTTTGAGACTCTAGAATGGCTGCAAGCATGGTTATGCAGAGGCCGGTTGTAATTGCTTCATCAAGTAATAAGGCGTCCATTATAAAAAAAAGGGTTAACATAGACCAGCCAAATGCAGATACATCCCAGTGGTAGATCTAGATTTTTCTTTTTTTCTCTCACAAATATGTGATAGGATGAATTGTTATTGCTGGCTCCGCCACTGATACAGCCTGCAATTCTCATATTCTCATCGCAGAAACTTTTTGTATTCTGCTAATAAAATCACAGAAACATTTTACATTTGCACTATAAAAATATGTTAATATTTTGCTGTTGGTGAACAATGAGCCATGATCTATTTTTCGTATGAATAACATATTGTTCTATTTTCTTGGTCGTACCACAATTCACTGGCGTAGCTATGTAGAAGTTAGGGGGCCCACCGCCCCCTAGGTTTTAGAAAATTAGTGAAGAAAAATATATATAAGGTTTATAGTAGGAAATTTTGAGCCTTTTGCCCCCCATATGATGCCCCCCCCCCCCCCCCCCCCCCGATTTCCTGGCAAGCTCCGACACTATTTAAAAAAAAATTTCTCATTCACATGGATGAGAAAAGTATAAGATGCTTTGGTACAAGCACCGCAGCTATTTAAAAAAAAATTACTCCTAGAAGGAACGACGTGTTCGGTTTTATAAACTAATAAAGCCTCACAGCTAGCGGTAGCAACGAACGCCGAGGAACCAACACACATAAGTTTTACAGACCAACTGGTAGACACAAAGTTTAAACAAACTAGTGAAGAACTAATGAGACGAACACAAACTGATCTACGCTTCGCACTGACACATGCCTATAAGCTTTCTTGGAGAATAGTTCTTTAAGGGGAACGATGGCCTCATCCAACAACGGCAACACCTTGGGTTTTAAAAGAGACCTCCATTGTTGCAAGATAAGCATATTTTTAAGGATATAGTTAGCAGGTTGTCTAGAAAACTTTGCCTCTATTGTGAATTTGTTACGAGTAGTCCAAATCCCCCAGCGTTGGGCCGCAAATAAAATCCAAAGAAAGTATCTCCAGATGCCCTTAAATTGTTAAACGTTAACCCTAGATCTCAACCCACCCCACATAAATTGGGCTAATGGGTAGTTCGAAAAAAACTATGGGCCACAACTTCAGGTTGGTCACACAACACACGGACACCATCAGATTGGCCATGGCGTTTCCTGATTTGGTCGTTGGCCAGCAAGCGATCCTTAGCAAGCCGCTAGAGAAAGATCCTCACTTTAAGAGAAATGGGCAAGCTCCAAATATCATCTGTGGGGGCCACCGTCGCCCTTTGGTTGAGCTTGCGATACATGGAGTTGGCAGAAAACATGCCCGAGGGTTCCAAGGACAAATAAACATTGTCAATGACATTGGTGGGTGAAATACCATCAATCTCCCCAAGCAACCGAGCCCAGAGAAACATTTCTTCATGGCCAAACTTGCAACTAAACCTGATTTGCCTCTTCAGCAATAAGCTTGAAAAGCCAGTTGCCAAGAAGGGCCCTGTTCTCGACATCAAGGTCATGAATTTTAGGTCCTACTTGATCTTTAGGTCGATAATAAGCTTGAAACTTGTCATTTTTTGCATAGCCTCGAATATAAGGTATTTCAAGTTGCAATTGGTAGAACACAAGATTGTCTACATCTAGATTTATTTGCAGATTTTTTAAAACTTTAAAACATTATTTTTTGAATTTTTCAAAAAATGAGCTACATGTAGCTCGAGCTACACTTGTGGTTTTCCATACAGTACCATGTTACTTAGTACTGAATTAATAAGAACCAAAATCTTTCTCTCAAGGGTAGTAATTTGCCTTTCCAACTATTTAATCTAATTTTTAGTTTCTCCCCGACCTGTTTTCATTCAACGGTAGTGAGTCTCTGATAATGAATCGAAATACCCAATTAGTAGTAGGAAACTTACCTTGTTCGCAGCAAATAATTCAACATAGAGATCTTGGCCTCACCAAAACAAAACAACCCACTCTCAATAAAGTTTATCTTCGAAAACTCCTTTGATTCAGACGTAGGACGAGGACGGAAACACAGGAGTATAGCAATATTCTTAAATTTGGGACTAATTAATTAGCAAGTTTAATCTCGTGGATGACAATGTCCAGCGCACGATCTTCCACAAGAATGCCGGTATGGGACACGTTCGGAACCTTCACCATCCTAAAATGGCCAGCACGACTCCATGTCGTCTCCACCGCCACGAGGCTCGCCAGGTTCACCAGTCCGTCTCCGTCTCCGACGACCACTCCGGGCGTCACATCGAAGTCATCCCCCGGATACACCATCCTCTCCGGCGTCCTCAACCCGACTCCCACCACGCAGCTCACCGGCACCCTCAAAGGAGCCGGCAGCTCTCCGAACAGAGGCAGCACGCGGGACTCGTAAGGCTCGACGGCCTCGCCGAGCCCGATGGCGCCAAGGAAGTCCGCCACGTCGCCAGCCGAGTAGTTCCTGCTCTTGGTTGTCACCAATGGCTGCGCGGTGCCGAAGACCGCCGGGCTGGGCAGCGGCCAGAGGCTGCTCTGAAGGCTCCTGTACTCCTGACGCAGCGCCAGGGGGTCGACGAACGGCAGGGCCAGGTTGTTCCCGGAGAGGAGCACCTGCATCCCCAGGACGAGCCCTCCCCACGGAGCGGCGACGGGCATGAAACGCCTCACGAACCTTCTGCGCCAGGGCAGTGGCCGCCGGACGAGGAACTGGTGCGCCAGCGTGCCGCCGTAGCTGTGCGTGAAGATTATCACCGGCCTGCCGCTATTGAGCCGGCTCGCCCTCTCGACAAGGCTCTTGAGCGCTCTGAAGAACGTGGAGCCGACCCTGGACGGGCGCCCCACCGGCGCGACGGCGTAGCGGAAGTCGTAGGGCGCGCCGAACATGGTCTCCCCGTCTCGGTAGCCCATCTTCTCCAGCCGCTCCACCAACTTCTCCATGTAGGAGAAACTCCTGATCATTTGATGTCACAACGGCAACGCTCATGAGATTTCACCAAAACTAGAGCCATTCAATCCTGAATTAGTATACTGCATTAGTACTTACTTGTCGTCTGGATCGGGATAGCGGAATGCTTTAGTGGATCCGAAGACCGGGACGCGCGTCTCGACGCCGGGGACGTTGTAGTAGTCGTCGGAGGCGGCGTCGTACACGGTGCTCATCTGCTCGCCGAAGCAGCGCACTCCGGCGGGGTCACGGAGGGCCGACTGGTTGAGGAAGAGGCGAAACCAGCCCTGCCCCTTGCGCTCGCCACAGCGCAGGGACGAAGGCCGGTAGAGCTGGGTGAGCCGCGCGTCGAGCTCGTTGCTGGCGTAGCCCGGCACGAGGACGATGGGATGCAAATGCAAATGCAACTGCCGCGATGCTTGCACTGACCGTGGCGCTGCTACTAGTACAAGAAGAAGGAGCAACGGAATCGCCATGAATGAGCTGATCAAAACTTAGAATTAGGTGGCCTGTTGGAATGCAAATCGATATAGGTGGCTTGCAATGATATATAATCCTGTACTTATACTAGTACATCAAGTATTTATCGATGTAATTTATTACTTGACTTGTACTGAGTCTTCAATTAACGTACATTAGGAAATTGAACTAGCAGTCAAGGTCCTGAAGGAACAATCGCACGCATTCACAATGCATATGAGTCAGTCAATGAGCAAGTAGTATCTGTGTTTTAGCCGCGCCATGTAATACTCAGAGCATCTCCACTCGCCTTTCCTGTAGCCCCAAAACGAAAATATGAGTGTCAGTGCCAAAATACTTCCCCAGCCTCGCGCCCCAAATTTATTTTCGGGCCGATACGGTGCGTAATTTCATCCGGCGTCCTCAGGCCGAACCCAATTCGGCGGAAGGCTGTCGGGGGCGCCGGATGGCGCTAAAAGCAAGCACGGCCAGCTCTGTCGGCGAGACGGGACTAGTTTTCCCCGAAAATATTATCTTTCCCGCCATTATAGGCGTCATATCACCTCGTTTCCCTTCTCCATGGGCTCCAATTCCCGCTATTTCTCTCACACAAGCCTTCGCCTTGCTCCACCGGCCAACAATGAAGACGAGGCAGTACGTCTCTCCACGCACGTCGGCGCCAGACACCCTCGCTGCCAAACCTGCTCCCGCGAAGAAGAGGGTGGCGCAGACATCCAAAGCCAAGGAGCAGACGGAGGGAATGACCAATGCCGAGTGGGCGTTCGACATCCAGCGGCGCTTGGTGGAGAACGCTAGCTGCCACACGAGGGAGGCGAAGCTGAAGGCGAAGAGGGTTGCGGCAGCGACGGCGAAGCAAGCGGCATTGATGGAGCGGGCCGCTGTCATGGTGGCGCCCCATACACCTGCACATCTGTTCGTCCCTGCCGCGTGGGGCGGCAGCTAGGGCAGCGTCTCCTCGCCATCACCGTCCACCGTGTCGCCGTCGCAACTGTTCCATGATGCCCAAGGTAACCCACCCCACCTATCCCGCTTCTCGGCGAGCTGCCACGATTTTGACCCGCTCGGTGGGTTCAACCCCAACACCTTCGCCGCCCCAAACACCTCCGCCGCCCCAAACAGTTTCACCTCTGGTGACCTGCACATGCTGGCCGAATCGCCTGAGCTCCGGCACACCCTCTACAATGGAGCTTGAGCGAGGACGAATGCCTCACCTAGGCATGGAAGACGGTGAGCATCTACCCCTTCACCGGCGCCAATCAGAATGTAGAGTCATATTGGAAAAGGGTGAAGGCGGCGTTCAATGAGCGTCAGCTCTTAGATCCCTACTTCAAGGCGCTGACCACCGATCGCAACGTCTCCGCCATGTCTAACCGTTGGCACATGATCCAGCACGCCTGCAACAAGTGGCAAGGCGTTGTGGAGGAGGTTCACCGCGTCCACGTTAGCAGCACCAACTTCGACGATTAGGTTCTATCGCCGCTCCCACAGTGCATTGTTCTTGATCACCAGCGTTTGATTTGTCGGGTGTTTTGTAGATGCGCGCCATGATCACCACCTACCGCGAGGACAACGACGACGTGGAGATCAAGTCCGTGCATGTCTTCGCCTGGATTGAGACGTGCGAAAAGTGGATGGAGGTCCGGACTGCCCTTGCCAAAGCCAACGCGCCGTTCGATAGAAACGCCACGGCTACACCTACTTCTGTTGGCCGGCCCGTCGGGAACAAGAAAGCCAAGGCGATGAGGGATGTCGCGCCGACCATCGAGAAGCTACACTCCTCCATTCTGGCGTGCATCGCTGACGCCGCCACGCGAGCGGAGCAAGCCGCAAAGATGGAGGAGGTGACATCGGCAAGATGGGCGTCGTTCATGGAGAGGTAGGACATCAAGGAGGACCTGGTAATCCTGCTCGTCGACACCAGCGGCATGAACAATGACGTCAAGGCATGGTGCGCCGCGCAGTGCGCCACGATCCTAGCCGAGAGTCGAGCTCCACTCGCGCCCTAGCCCAACACCATGACTCCTGCAACGGCTACTACTCCACCGGCCACAGACGCTTGCATGTCGACTGCCACATCGCCATCGCCGACCGCTACGTCGACGATGCCGACCATCGTTCCTGATTTTCCGGTGCAGGAAATTGTCTGATTCCAGCGGCTATGTAATGTCGGCCGGCCTGCGTGCCTCTTTTTTTTTTTTTTTTTTTTTTTTTTTCGCTAGAGATTGCTGTGCTGCGATGATGTTGTTCGTCGAGACTTGCCATTTGCGACAATGTGTCCGTCAAGATATTGATCCTTTTGTGGACGCGAAATCTATCTGATGGGCGATTTATTCATATGTTTTTAAGTTTGAAATTTGGAGGTAGGTATTTGGGGATGCGGCTGGGCGCCGATGTCCCTATTTAAGGGTTACCTGCCGGCACCCCATACGGTAAGGCGCCGAACGCCATATGAGAGTCACGAGTGCTCTCATAGCATGAAACATGTACATATATATCTCACAGACCGGCCGGTGGCAGCTTTATCATGCGCTACATATTTTGGCGCGTGAATAGGAGCGCTTCAACATAGAACAATACCTCAAAAGATGAACATTCAACAATTGGTTCCTTTATTGCTTTCTTTGTCACATCCAATCCATTACGATTCTTCCACTTCTCTTCATTTTTTTTTAGCTCGGACCAACAATCGTGTAACACAGTGACTTCTCTTCAACCATCTTACCCTCCTTGCTCTTCTACCGTTGCTCTTCTACTCTTCAACCATCTACACTAACAAAATGAGAGAGCAAAAGGCATGTAAAATAATTATGTATGCACGTGAAACAAAACAAATACCGACAGAACCTACCCTGCCTTTATCATTTGTGCCACTGTCACTAGTAGAAAAAGAGGCTTCCATCCGCCCCCATTAGTCCCCAAAATATAGGAACCGCGACTAAAGGGGTCTTTAGTCGCGGTTCGAAAGGCGATCCGCGACTAAAAACCTGGGCCCAGCGCGCTCGGCGGCCAGCTGGTGGACGGGAGGAGCTTTAGTTGCGGTTGGCCAGGCCTGACCCGAAGGCCTTTAGTCGCGGTTGGCCAGGCGAACCGGGAATAAAGACCCGTCCCTATAAAAGGCAGCTACTTCACTTAGCCATTTGGTGCCACTTCTCTTCACAATCTTCACAAGGGGGTGTTAGGTTTGCTTTTGGTTCCTCTTATGCACACAAGGTGTTTGATGAAATGCCCGAGAGCATGAAACTTGCGGAAGCCGTCGACAATGTGCGGAGGAATAACTTGCGGAAGACGCTTAGTCCAGAAGCTCGCTTCCGACCAATTCAAGAGGAACTAGCAGGATTTTTGGTGAGGGAAGTCCTCCATCATAAAGGAGAACACTATTACGAGGACGAAGAACTTCTGATCCCGTAACTTGTGTATGGAAACTTGTTCGAAATTGTATATGGTCATCCAAGATTGAATATATATATTGTATATTTCTCCTGAATTCTTCTTGTTTCTAATTTCAAACTTGATTCAAATTGTACATTCATATGCATGTAATATAGTAGCGTAGAATATGTGTACTGAAACTTCTTCAAAATTAAAATAAAACACAAAATAAAATATAAAAGAAATAAAACAATACAAATTAAAAAGAAAGCAGATTTAATGGGGAGGGGGGTAAAACCCTAAACCTGCGGAGGCCTTTAGTCGCGGTTGGCAAACGAACGTCTGGCGCCCACGTGGACGGCCCTTTAGTCGCGGTTCGTAAGCAACCGCGACTGGGGGAGGGGGGGCTTTAGTCGCGCTTAATTAGTCTCGGTTGCGCAACCGAGACTAATGACAGTTGCGAACCGGGACTAAAGCCCCTTTTTCTACCAGTGTTTGGTTCATCTTGTCAACCGCCGTCAACACCCCCGACCACCTTAAACAATCGGTGTTTATGGTAGACCAACGAGAGCGGAGAGATCTATTGTTGCGCTCACATCCCCTCTTGCAATTTTTGTCACACATCTCCTTAGTTCTAACCTAATATGTATCTCTTGTTTGGTTCATGCTGGTGGCTGGGTCCATGCCCACCTTCACCATGATCTACAAAGTAAAACATCTTCCTCCATGGTGTAGTTGGCCGACCTTCCTTTTGGTGCATCGACCAAACCCTCACCCTCTTCATCCACTTCAAATTCAGCATCAACTTCATGCGTTGCAAATTCTTGAGACACATACTCTTGCGAGTTGTAATACGCAGAGACGTGCACGAAACACAACCGTGCGTGCTTTGCCGCAATATCGCGCGTGCTGAAAAAAGTATACCGCGCCTGCTGGAGCGCTGCGCCCAAAAAAAAGTATACCGCGCCTGCTGAAGCGCTGATTTCCATCGCCACACGCGGCAGTTGTTTTTAGCGCCTGTTGGAGAAGCTCTAACAAGACTAACGCCCTCCGGAAAATTAGTTGTCTGAAGGGAGAAGGCGATTACAACTACAGTACTCCCTCCGTTTTAAAATATGTGTCGTGACTTTATCTAAATTTAGATGTATCTGGAAGTAAAATATATTTAGGTACGTCCGTATCTAGATAAAATTGTGACACTTATTATTTTAGAGCGGAGAATTGAGGTAGTACTTGACAGTACAGGCCACATATTTTGGATATGCCTAGGAACAAATGGGCTGGCACGAGCTTGATTATTCGAAAAGGTATCATCTGATTATTTGGTCAATGTTTGCTTGCCTATAGACTAAATGTTTAGCGGTGCTGGATTTTTATAAAAGACAATAGATTATTATCAAGTTGATATCAATTACAACCACCCCCTGCGACACCAAGTTTCATTTCACACAAAAAAAGATGTGCTGTATTTGACAACTATGAATAGAAGTTTGCTTTGCGAATGGCTTTGGAAGTTGGAGAATACTGAAGGTTGCAGCATCTGCGTGCTCTCATTTCTAGCAAAGCTTGATTGGGATTAACCATATCTTCCAGCAGTATGCCAAGAGAGTTATGCATAATGGTCGGGAACCACTGCTTTGGGAAAATAATTGGGTTAATGACTCTCATCTGGCCTCTCAGTTTCCCAGGCTTTACTGTGAAGAAAGTGAAAGATGAAGGATGTGGTGTCATCAGATTTAGGACTCTGTGGGCTGAAACTTTAACCTAGTGGAATGATGTGAAGCAAATGGTAGATGTTGTGAAGTTGTCTACTGATCCTGACTGACAGAGTATGTTGAAACATTTGAAGTTCCAGAAAATTCAAAGTCAGAACCATGTGCTTGCAACTCGGATCCAATGGAATGTTTGTCCAAAATTGATGTTGAAAATGAAGATACCCAGATCAAGATCTTTCAGTGGTTGATGCTGAGAAATAGCATCCTCACAAAAAAATAATCTCATAAAAAAGAGATTGGATTAAAAGAAAGATGTGTGCATTATTTTGATGTAATGGCTAGGGGTAGAACCTTCATTTCGAAAAAAAGAGGTTGGATAGAGATGAACTGTGGCACAATGAAATTGTGGATCATCTCATGTTCGTATGTACCTCGGCAAAATTTGTCAGGCAGGTCGTCTAATGTGATTTTGGTCTGAATAGACCACCTGAGAGTGCAGACGACCTGGTTGGGAATTGGATAAATTCCTTTCCTATTGCTCAGCGGAGGTTTGGTGCTTTGTGGTGGAGTGGCAGTCGATCTGCTGGACGATCTGGAAAATCAGAAATGATGCTTGCTTCAAAAGATGTTTCCCTGATCATCCAGCAGCAGTCATTTAGGGATTGTGTAATCTATTGCAGAAAAGAAGATAGTGAAAGACTTGAAGGAGGTGCCAGGAAGATCAATACGGTGATCAGAGAAGCATACTCGAGAAGGCATGGATGGTCTACTGTCGCAAGACTGACTCTACATTGTTCAGAAAAAGTAAAACTACCTTACATGGGGAGAAAATATGGTCATAGAGTTCTAGACATCTCCATACAGATCAATGCGGAAGAAGGAAAAAAAAATGTTTAGAGAAATCAATGAAGTTGACTACAGGGTCAAACATGCCCAAACATCTGGGAGTATTTGGGCCCTCTATCCAGTGCACACAAAAACCATTTTCTATAAAGCCATCTCACTTCTCTACATCTCCACCTCTCTCAAAAAAAGGGGGGAGAACATTATAAGTAACAAACAAATCATGTACACTTCATTCAAGCCAAACCACGCAGACCAAGCTCCAATTCCATCAGAATATGCACTCTACCAATACCTAGGGGCTAGGGCAAGAATTCATCATGCCTCAGCCAGCCCTTGATCACTCTTCAGAATACGGTCTGTGCTCCCTTCTGGAGTCGACATTCCAACAGAACTAGCCGTCGAGTCTGGCCTAAACAAGTCTTCGTTCTCAAGCCTTGAAAGCATCTCTTTTGATTCACCTTTCAGCAAGGACACGACTTGAAGCATCGTCGGTCTCTTCTCGGGTTCTCTATGCGTGCACGCTAGTCCAATCAGCACTGCTCTTTTTAATTCAGATTCAGAGTACTTGTCGTTGAGTTTTGAGTCCGCAATTTCATCGTATCTACCCTCTTTCGCCAACGGGAGTATCCAGTTTCGGATCCCATACATTTTTTGAGAGACTGGCTTTCTCCCACTAGCCAGCTCCAAAAGTATTATGCCAAAGCTGTAGACATCACAACCTGTTGTAGGTTTGCCAAACATTACGAACTCAGGAGCATGATAGCCTCGTTGGTTTTCACTGGTTATCTTGTCATGATCCATCTCATCCGAAATGAGCCTCGTAAGACCAAAGTCACCAACGTGTGCCTGGAAATCTGAATCTAGTAGCACATTGGTCGACTTGATGCTTCCATGGATTATCGCAAGTGTCTCGTGGTGGTGAAGATACCTACGAGGAAGCACCCAGGAGTTGTCAAACTGATTATCGAAAGTAAAAGCAATTGAATTGTCTATGCTATGCTACTATGGAAAAAGATGAAGAGGATGTTCACTAACGAGATAGCCCGGGCAGCACCGATGGCAATAAATGTTCTTCGCCGCCAGTCAAGAAGGCACTCCGAAGAATGGGTTCCATGGAGATGTGCATGAAGACTTGCGTTCGTCATATAGTCATACACCAGAATGCGTTCAGGCCCATCAGCACAGTATCCACGTATACTGAGTAGGTTTTTGTGTCTTACTCTTCCCAAAGTCTCGACTTCCGAAGCAAATTCCGTTTCTGTCCCATTTCTCGCATTCTTTAACTTCTTAACAGCAATCTATATCCAAAAAGATTTATCAAATTTCACTTGACTAATAATTTATGTTGTAAGCAAAAGTAACTTGGCAAGGGCAGAACTAATGTAACACTGAAAATAGACTATTAGGAAGGTCTGTGACTGTGAGCCATTTTTTTAATAAAGAGCAGACGTGCCATATAGTTGGAGCCAAGTCAGGGCATATGTGGGAACGGTTTTTCTATTCACAGGACGTATACTTGTAAACCTGTAGCAAGTTGTCTAAGTTGACTTGCCTATGGTAGGATATCCTACCTAACGAATGCTAATGCAATCAAAGATCAATGTTCCAGAACAGACTAAACTAACTATAACTGATAGTGGTTGCCTGTTGTTTAGTGAGACAACTATCAAACAAGGATTTGCCCAGCAGTGCAAATAAAGCAATCAACCAGGGCAGCTAGAGCGCAAACAACTTATAGGTGGTAAAGCTTGCATTTTTAGTTATCAGCAAGGGAAATGCATAAGAGGGATTATAGCGTGTAAAGAGCAGGAACCTGAGAGCCATCCCAAACTTGTCCCCAGTAGACACTTCCAAGCGAGCCTTCTCCGATCTTGTTGTCGTAATTGAAGCTGTTTGTTGCGGACCGGAGCTCCCTCAGCGAGAACACCCACCTGATCGATCCGCTCCGGTCGTCGTTCCTGGAAAACCAAAGCCATGAAATACATGGTGAGCATGAACTCTCCGGTCCAAGTATAGAAACATTGATTCATTTGTTTGTTCCACTTGCACTGTTAACAATTCATTCACTTGGTCCTGATTCCTAGACCAATCTTGCACAATCCGAGAATGGAAAATCAGGCAGGCATGATGCATCGAAATCATCTCGATTTTCGTTCTATGCCCAGCATATGTTAGCAGAATACTACTGTACAACTTCTCCTTGAGTCCACGACAGCACTTGTGAAACGATTATTAGCATCCACAAACAGACAACACGGCCTAATACGACAGATGCATCCTCCAATTCCAAGCTAGCGCTACGCGTTTAGACCTCCACGAAGATGAGATTCGCATCCCGGCCAGTCAAGAAGTGTATCACCTACTTCCCCGGCCCCGACAAGCCTCGCCGGCCGCCGCCGCTCCTACAAACCGAAGGGAACAAAGACGGCTCTGTTCCCACGAAATTGGCCACCAGGTACTACTTGTCCGAGGGAGCTCTAGGCCGCGCCCTATACAATCTGACCGAGACCAGCGGGCACGGCGAAATTCCAATCCTCACCGGAGCGAACTCCCAAGCGCGGTCGCCAATTCGAGGGGGCTGACGCGCCGATCGAGCTCGGCTAGGCGCGGCCCCGCCACCCGGCGAGCTCGCGCAAAAAAAAAAAAACTGTGAAGGGAGGGTGGCAACTTACAGATCGTCCCCGGAGCGCCCGCCGCAGCAGAGGAGCCTGTTGGCGACCCTAGAGAGCTTCGGGTGCATCGGTGACCGCCCGCGCGCGCGCTCGGCGGTGGTCTTTTGCTCCGTCTTTCTCCCGGCGTTGGTGTGCGGAGGAGGGAAGGAGGAAAGAGGAGTCGTCGCTGGAAAGGAAAGAATGGCGTGGCGTGGTGGGCGAGGCGGAGAAGAAGAGCAAGACTTGTTGGGGAAGACGGGACGTGACAGCCTCGCAGTAGACTAGCCCAGCTGCACTTTCGGTGGTGGTATGGTGGGCTGGTGGCTTCGCTTTCTTTGACGTGTTGGTCGGCGCCCACGCTTGCCTCGTGCGCTCCGGGGAAACCGCGTCGCTCCACCGCCGCGGCCGAGCAGCGGCGGCGGCGGCGTTAAGGCGGGCAGCCGGGTGTGCCGGCCCCGGTGGAGAGACGATCTACCGCTGGGGCGGCCTCTAGCAATTTGGCAACCTTTCTTTTTCGATAAAGTTTGGCAGCCTTCCTATTCTTACCATGATTTGGTACTCGTATAATTGCCTGCCTGCCTGCTTGCTTGCTATATGTAGCACAAAATAATCAAAAGAGTAGCGGGCCTAGAGATGGTATAGTGTTAATGTTATTAATGATGAGATAGTCATGGTGATATTACACGTAGATATCGTATCACAGCATATATATTCATATAATATATAACGATAAAAATCAATGTCTAATTAATATTGTACGCAAATTTGCTATGAGATACTAAGAATCAAAAAAAAAAGAGACTATCATATATAATATTACATGATAGAGATAATAGTACACATTAGTATCATACATATTATAGAGATAATATCATACATTAGTATCATATGCATGATATTATCATATAATATAATATCCACAATAACTAGCCTAACACAAATTATAAGATAAAAATACTTCCGCTAAACATGTTACTGTATTGTAATTTGAAACATGGGTAGCACCAAATATTTATACGACCTGACAATTGTTGGTTTCCAGAGTTTTTATTTCTTGCATCATGCGGTATAAAATAAACTTTTGCCATTTTTTATGAAAGGAAAGTTGTGTGGAGGACCCACGGCAATTTTTTAAAAGAAATAAGAAGAAGAAGCCAAGTTGGCTTAATTTTAACTTTGGTGATTGGGTTTTACATCCACTCATGTAATTCAGATTAGTTAAGGAAAAAAACATGATTTCCATGGACAATGGGAAACACACGAGTTGGCACTTGGGATTGGTTTGGATTGAATTGGGCGCCACGCGTGGAGAAATGGAGTAGTTCAGTGAAGAAGAGTCAAGCTTTCTTCCATCCTTCCTAGCTAGTCGAGCTTGCACTCGTCTCACACATCACTGTTAACTTGTGATCTATATGTGCATCAAGATGTAGAATCCATGTTGATTACCACTTAACGGGATTTTTTGGACTTAGGAAATATTTACATGCGAGCTTTAGTGCACTCGGGACTGAGGACTTACGCCGACCATAGCCATTTTCGTTAGCACATTTCATGCTACTCGTCCCCCACTGAATGCTTTCACTAATTCATTTCAAGTGAACGTGGATAATGCTTGAAAGTTTTTACACGCGAGCTTTAGCACGAGAGGAGGTAACACACGAGGTTAATACAAGCCGGTTTCCCTTGCGCCCCACACAAGAAATTAATATGCGAGATCACGAGTATTATTATGCGAGATTTAGGGCATGCGAGACAGAGGGCTTCACCCGACTTTAATAGTTTTCACTAACTCATTTTCATGCTAAACCCTTCATCTGTGTCTCCCCCTTCCCCCCACTGAACGCTTTTCCACTAACTCACTTCATGTGAATGTGGACAGTCCTTCAAAGATTTTACACGCGAGCTTTAACGCGTGAGGATGTAACACACGAGGTTAATACAAGACGATCTCTGGCATACCCCACACAAGAGAGGTTAGTATTGTTTCCAAATATGAACAATCAATGCCCCCTCGATGCTTGAAAGTATTATCATAAGTGAGATGTAGGGCTTTTATCGACCTTAATGGTTTCGTTTAAATCATTTCATGTTGCGCCTCCCCCACTGAACACTTTCCACTAATTCATTTCATGTGAACATGGACAGTGCTTGAAAGATTTTACATGTGGGTTTTAGCACGCAAGAAGGCAACACGCGAGGTTAATAAAACCAAATCCCCCGCCCACCCCACACAAGAAGGCAACACACGAGGTTAATAAAACCAGATGGCGGTGAAGACGATGAAGGAGCAAGCGAGAGGTGCAGGGCGATGGCGGCGCGGGGTGGTCCTTCCCTATCGCCGACATCATGGGGAAGCGCTGCCCCTTAGCCCCCTTCCTTCATGGCATCTTGGGAGCCCTCCCCCATGGAGATGGGATCCATGGGGGAGTCAAAAACGTGGCTTTGAGATCTTCGATGTTAGATGCCGGAATCTGGTTCTGGTTCCTTGTTAGATCTTCAGGGCCTGTGAATTTGAGATACATTACATAGGAGTCTATCACGCCTAGCATGCTCATCGATGTTATATGCCGGAATCTGGTTCCTTGTTAGATCTTCAGGGCCTGTGAATTAAAGTTAAGATTTTGCTTACAGAGTCGACGAGTAATGTAATGGATTGATGATTGAGCACTACCAAACTCGCACCTTTGAGAGCCAATGCAAGCTGTTGGACGAGCAAACAAGATGCAAGGAGTCAGAAGTGAAGAGTCGTTCGTAAAATGACCCCGGGACAACACCCGTCACGATAACAGGCTTGTTACTTTGACGGAGAGCGATCAAGCTTTTCACAACCATGTTGAAGTCATTGTCAGGAAGGTCATTGAGGAGCACACATACTTCCGGTGGAGGTTGCTGGAACTTAAGGTAGTGGCTCTGGATGGCCTCGATGGCAATTGATACCAGCACTAGGGCGTTTGGGCCAGAGGAGCAGCCCAAGTCCGCGATCAGAATCGTATGAGGCAATGAGGTGTTGTTGCTGCTACAAAAGTCAAGGGTGGCAGCTTCTATCAGGGGCTTCATCCTGTTCTTTTGAGCGTTCTGCAATCGAGTTCTAATTCTTCAGAAAATCTAGACTAATCTTTTAGCTAGTGCTTGTTAACTTCCCTAGTTCTTCTAAATCTCAGCAATACAAGCCATCTTATGACTAAGCTGTTATTGAAATAATTTAGAGAAGGCAATAGAAAGCTCAAAACAGTATTAGTGGGTTAATCACGAAAGGAGAGGGTACCTGAAAACTGGAGTTGAGAGCATAGCTTGTTTCCCCTTGTCCTTGACTCATATGCAGCATCTGTTTGGAGGCCATGACTTTGCTTGGAGCAGGGCCAAACTCCAGATCTTAAATCTGCAGGAACAAGATTAGGATGACAACGCACTGGAAGTTCGACCCTTTTTTTCTATGATCAACGCGGATGCCTTTTCTGGGCTTCTGACTACTTAATTGACAGCAATAGTAGCGTGGATGAGCATGCTTCCATTTTAATCTTAGGACCAGCACATGAAGAGGCAACAAGGTTGGTCAAACCCATATCAGGATATGATACTAACATCCTGTCACTTGCAGGGTAATATTTGTTTAGGACTAGCAGACTTGATATTTTGACCTGGTTAAATTGTTCAACATGGGTTCCAACTGATAAAAACAAGCATGAAAGGCATTTGAAAGAAGCACATCATTTTTTTAAGTTATTTACAGTGACCATACACTTGATTTTACAGTGGACACAATCACACACAAGCAGCACCTAGTTCATATGGATCAAAGCTCTATGAAAACGACAGAAGATCAGGGAATGTCTCGTACCGTCCAGGGTCAGGCTACCTTACACGTACTAATCCTATCGTTTCACAAGCTCGAGCAGCCAAATAATAAACTAGGAAACTACCTTCAAATAATAATGCATCAGAAGGAAAAAAAAAGGTAAAATATCATTGAAAAACTTAAGAGCTTTACGACATTCTTACAAAATTACGTACTACTGACATTTGATCGAGCACCTCGTGTACGAGCGCCTGGCAGTTGTTGTCTCCAAATTTTCCTTGATCACTGTGGGCTTGTGAGTTCGGCTCGGCACCGCCTTCCGTCCTTGAATTTTTCTCCTGGAACGTGTCGGCGACGTGTTCCATCACGCCGGATCGCCATGTCCCGCTGGCAGTGGAGCTTTTGGCTGGTAATTGACTGCAACAGTGGGTGTGTCAGCATTCTTCTGTATTTTTAATCTTAATTAAGACCAACACATGGAAAGGCGGCAAGGTTTGGTCAAACGGATATCACTATAGCATACTAACAAACTTTTATTTTGATCTGGTTGAATTACTTAAAATGGTTTAGAAAATCATACTAGACGTAGATCAGCACCAGATCAGCACCGACACGACTCTTTTTTTTGAGAAAATTCATTCACAATGAATATACACTTGAATTGCTTTAGTGCTAATGTTGTTATACAATGCCTCAAGGGGACAACTAGTGCCATACACACCAAGACCTAACCAACTGAATAATGATCCAGGAGGCGGCTGACGTGGGCATTACCCTTCGGCTAACCAATATTGCTCTACCCTATACGGTCCAGATGGAGGCCCATGAAGGTACCCGAAGGGAAGGTGGGCCACTAGGACGGTGCGGCGGAAGATTACTTGAAGTACAAGACACGGAAGAAGCCGAACAAGGAAAGATTAGAGATAGATCTACGTAAGCCTACTCGTACTCGATTAGACCTCTCGGGACCTGGCCACCTATATAAAGGCCAGGAGAGGGGCTATCGAGGGGCACAATCAATCTTAGCAATACTAGCCAACAGAAGCTTAGAACTAGGTTACCCTAGCAACTAGCATCTCGTCGAGATCACAGCCGAACGATTCGGCACCCCATTGTAACCTGTTTTCATCATAATCAAAGAACAGACAGGCAGGACGTAAGGGTTTTACCTCATCGAGGGCCCCGAACCTGGGTAAATCGCTCTCCCCGCTTGTCTGTGTACCGATGTCTCGTGTCAGCTTGCAGGATTCCATCAACCCCAAGCCCCTAACAGAGGGCATTGCCGAGAAGCACCCTCGACAGCGGCCTTCAAATGATAATGCATATAAAATGGCAAAGTGTCATGAAAAAACTTTATGATGTTCTTGGAAAATTGCCTACGAACACTTGGACGAGCACCTCGCGTGCAAAGCCCAACCATTCCAGCAGTGCCGCCCTCCCCCCATCAGTCCATCCTCGCGTCCTTTCTCCTAGGGCAGCGAGTCGACACAGAGAGTATCGTGCGCGTCTACGCGTGTAGGAGCGCTTCCTGAGCGCAGCCACAACCGCCAGTTAATATGTGATTGAGAATATATGCAAAAAAGGCCAAGCAAACGGCCAAAATTTTCTCCACGCGGGTAGGAAACCTCCTCGCGAGAACCCAAACATGCTCAATATGAAACAGAGGGAGTAGCTAGCAGCACCTCTTACGGTCCAGATTCACAACCAAGTAGCTCATTGATACGTCTCCAACGTATCGATAATTTCTTATGTTCCATGCTACTTTATTGATCATACCTACATGTTTTATACACATTATATGTCATATTTATGCATTTTCTGGAACTAACCTATTAACAAGATGCCGAAGTGCCAGTTCTGTTTCTGCTGTTTTTGGTTTCAGAAATCCTAGTAACGAAATATTCTCGGAATTGGACGAAATCAACGCCCGGTTCCTATTTTTCCACGAAGCTTCCGAACACCCGGAAGGACAGGGGGCCACAGCCACGGGAGGGTGGCCGGCGCGGCCTAGGGTTGGCCCGCGCCGCCTTACCCCCTCGCCTCTTCGACCTTCCGCCCTCTTCGCCTATATAAAGCCCCCATCGAAAACCCTTACGGAGAAACCCACGATACGAGAAAAGTTCCAGAGCCGCCGCCGTCGCGAAGCCAAGATCTGGGGACAGGAGTCTCACCCGGGAGCGGGGAAGTGCCCCGGAAGGCTTCTCCATCGACACCGCTGCCATCTCCACCGCCATCTTCATCACCGCTGCTGCTCCCATGAAGAGGGAGTAGTTCTCCATTGAGGCTCGGGGCTGTACCGGTAGCTATGTGGTTAATCTCTCCTATGTACCTCAATACAATGATCTCATGAGCTGCCTTACATGATTGAGATTCATATGAGTTTTGTATCACTACTATCTATGCGCTACTCTAGTGATGTGTTATTAAAGTAGTTTTATTCCTCCTGCATGTGTGCAAAGGTGACAGTGCGTGCACCGTGTTAGTACTTGGTTTATGCTATGATCATGATCTCTTGTAGATTGCGAAGTTAACTATTGCTATGATAATATTGATGTGATCTATTCCTCCTACATATGCATGAAGGTGACAGTGTGCATGCTATGCTAGTACTTGGTTTAGTCGTTTTGATCTATCTTACACTTAAGGTTACTTAAACATGAGCATTATTGTGGAGCTTGTTAACTCCGGCATTGAGGGTTCGTGTAATCCTACGCAATGTGTTCATCATCCAACAAAAGTGTAGAGTATGCATTTATCTATTCTGTTATGTGATCAATGTTGAGAGTGTCCACTAGTGAAAGTGTAATCCCTAGGCCTTGTTCCTAAATACTGCTGAGTTACTACTGCTTGTTTCCTGTTTTACTGCGTTACTTTGCAATACTACCACCATCAACTACACGCCATCAAGCACTTTTCTGGCACCATTACTTGCTCATATATATTCATACCACCGTATTTCACTATCTCTTCGCCGAACTAGTGCACCTATTTGGTGTGTTGGGGACACAAGAGACTTCTTGCTTTGTGGTTGCAGGGTTGCATGAGAGGGATATCTTTGACCTCTTCCTCCCCGAGTTCGATAAACCTTGGGTGATCCACTTAAGGGAAAACTTTGCTGTTCTACAAACCTCTGCACTTGGAGGCCCAACACTGTCTACAAAGGAGGGGAACGTAGACATCAAGCTAATTTTCTGGCGCCGTTGGAGGAAAGGTAAAAGGTACTCACACTCCGGATCTTGGCTACTAAGCTATTTCCGGCGCCATTGTAAGTACTCGAAGCTATTTCCTTTAGACTCTGCAATTGCGACATTTGGTTTCTTGTTTACACTAGTTAGGCATAATGGAAAACAACAAAAATATGAGAGATCTTTATGAACTTTATCTTGAATTAGGACATGATGTGTTTGAAGAGAGAATTAAAAAACCCATGGAACTTTATATGCATGCTAATGGGAATGTTATTACTATGAATGCTTTGAACACCATTGTTGCTAATGCTATGGAAAATTCTAAGCTTGGGGAAGCTGGCTTTGATGAGCATGATATTTTTAGTCCCCCAAGCATTGAGGAGAAAATTTACTTTGATGATACTTTGCCTCCTATTTATGATGATTATAATGATAGTAGTCTTTTGTTACCACCTGTTATGGAGGATAAATTTGATTATGATTACAATATACCTCCTATATTTGATAGCTACTTTGTTGAATTTGCTCCCACTACAACTAATAAAATTGATTATGCCTATGTGGAGAGTAATAATTTTATGCATGAGACTCATGATAAGAATGCTTTATGTGATAGTTATATTGTTGAGTTTGCTCATGATGCCACTGAAAGTTATTATGAGAGAGGAAAATATGGTTGTAAAAATTTTCATGTTACTAAAACACCTCTCTATGTGCTGAAATTTTTGAAGCTACACTTGTTTTATCTTCCTATGCTTGTTACTTTGCTCTTCATGAACTTGTTTATTTACAAGATTCCTATGCATAGGAAGCATGTTAGACTTAAATTTGTTTTGAATTTGCCTCTTGATGCTCTTTTTTGCTTCAACTACTATTTCTTGCGAGTGCATCGTTGAAATTACTGAGCCCATCTTAATGGCTATAAAGAAAAGAACTTCTTGGGAGATAACCCATGTGTTATTTTGCTACAGTACTTTGTTTTATATTTGTGTCTTGGAAGTTGTTTACTACTGTAGCAACCTCTCCTTATCTTAGTTTTGTGTTTTGTTGTGCCAAGTAAAGTTTCTATGTCAAAGTTGATGTTATATTTGGGATTGCTGCAGAAACAGCATTGCTGTCTGTCACGAATCTGGGCACAGTTCTCTATAGAAAATTCGAAAAAATCTGCCAATTTACGAGCGTGATCCTCAGATATGTACGCAACTTTCATTAGTTTTGAGTTTTTCCATTTGAGCAAGTCTGGTGCCATTTATAAATTCGTCTTTACGGACTGTTCTGTTTTTGACAGATTCTGCCTTTTATTTCGCATTGCCTCTTTTGCTATGTTGGATTTATTTCTTTGATCCATTAATGTCCAGTAGCATTATGCAATGTCCAGAAGTGAAAAGAATGATTGTGTCACCTCTGAATGTGTGAATTATTAATGATGCACTAACCCTCTAATGAGTTTGCTTGAAGTTTGGTGTGAAGGAAGTTTTCAAGGGTCAATAGAAGAGGGTGATATAATGTGATCGAGAAGAGTGAAAGGTCTAAGCTTGGGGATGCCCCGGTGGTTCATCCTGCATATTTTAAGAAGACTCAAGCATCTAAGCTTGGGGATGCCCAAGGCATCCCCTTCTTCATCGACAACTTATCAGGTTTCTTCTAGTGAAACTATATTTTTATTCATCACATCTTATGTTCTTTACTTGGAGCGTCTGTGTGCTTTTATTTTTGTTTTTGTTTTGTTATCTTAGTTCTCTGAATAAGTTCATCCTTGTGTGAGAGAGACACGCTCCGCTGGTTCGTATGAACACATGTGTTCTTAGCTCATAATATTCATGGCGAAGTTTCCTCTTCGTTAAATTGTTAAATGGTTGGAATTGGAAAATGCTACATGTAGTAATTGGTAAAATGTCTTGGATAATGTGATACTTGGCAATTGTTGTGCTCATGTTTAAGCTCTTGCATCATATACTTTGCACCTATTAGTGAAGAAATACATAGAGCATGCTAAAATTTGGTTTGCATAATTGGTCTCTCTAAGGTCTAGATAATTTCTAGTATTGAGTTTGAACAACAAGGAAGACGGTGTAGAGTCTTATAATGTTTACAATATGTCTTTTATGTGAGTTTTGCTGCACTTGTTCATCCTTGAGTTTGCTTCAAATAACCCTGCTAGCCTAAACCTTGTATCGAGAGGGAATACTTCTCATGCATCCAAAATCCTTGAGCCAACTACTATGCCATTTGTGTCCACCATACCTACCTACTACATGGTATTTCTCCGCCATTCCAAAGTAAATTGCTTGAGTGCTACCTTTAAAATTCCATCATTCACCTTTGCAATATATAGCTCATGGGACAAAATAGCCTTAAAAACTATCGTAGTATTGAATATGTACTTATGCACTTTATATTTTATTAAGTTGCTTGTTGTGCGATAACCATGTTTCGGGGAACGCCATCAACTATTGTTGAATATCATGTGAGTTGCTATGCATGTCCGTCTTGTCTGAAGGTCTATCATTTTAGTGGTTGGAGCATGCAAAATTGTTAGAGAAGAACATTGGGCCGCTAACTAAAGCCATGAATCATGGTGGAAGTTTCAGTTTTGGACATATATCCTCAATCTCATATGAGAATAATAACTTTGCTACATGCTTATGCATTAAAGAGGAGTCCATTATCTGTTGTCCATGTTGTCCCGGTATGGATGTCTAAGTTGAGAATAATCAAAAGCGAGAAATCGAAATGCGAGCATTCTCCTTGGACCTTTGTACGGCATGGAGGTACCCCTTTGTGACACTTGGTTGAAACATGGCATGCGAAGATCCGGTAGTCCAAGTTAAGTAGGACGAGGTGCGGGCACTATTAGTATACTATGCGTGAGGCTTGCAACTTGTAAGATATAATTTTCATAACTCATATGCTTTATTACTACCGTTGACAAAATTGTTTCATGTTTTCAAAATAAAAGCTCTAGCACAAATACAACAATCGATGCTTTCCTCTTTGAAGGACCATTCTTTTACTTTTATTGTTGAGTCAGTTTACCTATCTCCCTCCACCTTAAGAAGCAAACACTTGTGTGAACTGTGCATTGATTCCTACATACTTGCATATTGCATTTGTTATATTACTCTATGTTGACAATTATCCATGAGATATACATGTTACAAGTTGAAAGCAACGCTGAAACTTAATCTTCCATTGTGTTGCTTCAATGTCTATACTTTAAATTATTGCTTTATGAGTTAACTTTTATGCAAGACTTATTGATGCTTGTCTTGAAGTACTATTCATGAAAAGTCTTTGCTTTATGATTCAGTTGTTTACTCATGTCATTACCATTGTTTTGATCTGCATTCATCTCATATGCTTACAATAGTATGATCAAGGTTATGATGGCATGTCACTTAAGAAATTATCTTTGTTATCGTTTTACCTGCTCGGGACGAACTAAGCTTGGGGATGCTGATACGTCTCCAACGTATCGATAATTTCTTATGTTCCATGCTACTTTATTGATCATACCTACATGTTTTATACACATTATATGTCATATTTATGCATTTTGGAACTAACCTATTAACAAGATGCCGAAGTGCCAGTTCTGTTTTCTGCTTTTGGTTTTGAAATCCTAGTAACGAAATATTCTCGGAATTGGACGAAATCAACGCCCGTTCCTATTTTTCCACGAAGCTTCAGAACACCGGGAAGGACCAGGGGCCACAGGCCCACGGGAGGGTGGCCGCGCGGCCTAGGGTTGGCCCGCCGCCTTACCCCCTCGCCGCCTCTTCCCCTTCGACGCCGCCTCTTCGCCTATATAAAGCCCCTGCATCGAAAACCCTTACGGAGAAACCCACGATACGAGAAAAGTTCCGAGCCGCCGCCGTCGCGAAGCCAAGATGGGGGACAGAGTCTCTGTTCCGGCACCCTGCGGAGCGGGGAAGTGCCCGGAAGGCTTCTCCATCGACACCGCTGCCATCTCCACCGCCATCTTCATCACCTTCTGCTCCCATGAAGAGGAGTAGTTCTCCATTGAGGCTCGGGGCTGTACCGGTAGCTATGTGGTTAATCTCTCTCCTATGTACCTCAATACAATGATCTCATGAGCTGCCTTACATGATTGAGATTCATATGAGTTTTGTATCACTACTATCTATGCGCTACTCTAGTGATGTGTTATTAAAGTAGTTTTATTCCTCCTGCATGTGTGCAAAGGTGACAGTGCGTGCACCGTGTTAGTACTTGGTTTATGCTATGATCATGATCTCTTGTAGATTGCGAAGTTAACTATTGCTATGATAATATTGATGTGATCTATTCCTCCTACATATGCATGAAGGTGACAGTGTGCATGCTATGCTAGTACTTGGTTTAGTCGTTTTGATCTATCTTACACTTAAGGTTACTTAAACATGAGCATTATTGTGGAGCTTGTTAACTCCGGCATTGAGGTTCGTGTAATCCTACGCAATGTGTTCATCATCCAACAAAAGTGTAGAGTATGCATTTATCTATTCTGTTATGTGATCAATGTTGAGAGTGTCCACTAGTGAAAGTGTAATCCCTAGGCCTTGTTCCTAAATACGCTGAGTTACTACTGCTTGTTTACTGTTTTACTGCGTTACTACTGCTGCAATACTACCACCATCAACTACACGCCATCAAGCACTTTTCGCACCATTGCTACTGCTCATATATATTCATACCACCTGTATTTCACTATCTCTTCGCCGAACTAGTGCACCTATTTGGTGTGTTGGGGACACAAGAGACTTCTTGCTTTGTGGTTGGGGGTTGCATGAGGATATCTTTGACCTCTTCCTCCCGAGTTCGATAAACCTTGGGTGATCCACTTAAGGGAAAACTTGCTGCTGTTCTACAAACCTCTGCACTTGGAGGCCCAACACTGTCTACAGGAAAGGAGGGGGAACGTAGACATCACTCATGCATCATAGATGCTCAAGGAATAAGGGCATGTTTGGTAGGCTGCAGCGATATTGAAAGGAATTTTAGAGAGCGAGCAGCAGCAACGATTGGAAGCTAGCCTCCACCCCATCGTCCCCAAAGCCCCTGCCACCCCCGCAAACGCCACATCAGCTGACTGAACTCGGTCGCCATGCCATGTCAGTGGCCTAGCATTGCAGCATGGACAGATGGCCACGCGAGGCAGGGGCATACGCAGAAGGGTGGGCGGGTGAGCCGTGGCCCACCCTGAATTTTTAGAAAACATTTTATATTTAGTCATTTGAGCAAATTTTTATCACACATGAGCAGTAAAAAATAGAAATTAGAGGTATGTGTCCACCCTGTGGTATTTTTGTGTGTCCGCCACTAATGCGAGGGTAAACATATCTTCACTGAAACCTTTTTTTGGGTTTATAATATTGCCCTATTTATAATAACTTGCATCGCTATTCCATCAGGCTTATTGCCCTATTTATAATAACTTGCATCGCTATTCCATCAGGCTTATTGCCCTATTTATGATAACTTGCATCGCTATTCCATCAGACTTGTGATGACAGTGAGCTGGGATTTTTCTTACTATTTATTTTAAAACAAAGGCAAAAGATTTGCCTATTTCATTTATTAAGAAGAAATTATTGAAGTTAAAAAATAGCCAAGAAGGCTAAGATACAAAAGCCTACTCTTGCGACATAATAGCACTTAAACACTTTGCTTCAGCGACCGCCCAAAGGGAGACATAATAGTACCATGGTGGGCATCGAAGTTAAGTTCTTGAATACCCAGGCATTCCACTCATTCCAAATCTCCCAAACCATGAGCGAAAGAAAAGTAGAGAGTCCTTTTTCATCTTGTCCCTCCCACCCCTGCAAGCAAGCCGTTCGTTGTGACAAAACCAGTGACGTCTCCAAACCTTTGGAGCAGTGCCTTATATCCCTTCATATTTGAGAGTTTTCGGCTAGAAATAGCTTATATTTAGCCCATCCCCCCTCCCACAACAGTGGCCAAAATGTCTCCCTAGCCCATTTGCTCCTCCAACTTTTGGCCCAAGCTCCGCCACTAATTTGGAGAATGCGGCTGAGAGCTTCAAAATCCTCTTACTATTTTGATCTTTCTTATAGTAGCCCGCACGTACATTTGGTGGAGAATGATCGGGTGTCAAATGGATGGCTTAATCAAATTCTGTTTTGGCACATGCATACGCGCGTGAGCAAGTAATGTGGCCAACTCCAGTGGTAAAAGCATGTACACACACATTTCTTTTGTTGTCCATGTTGCAGCGATGAATTCGTGTTTTAAATACAAGCGACGAAACAAGAGTGCACAACATGTTGGCTATGATCTGCGGTGGATCATCAATATAAAAAAAGAATGCTCTGTAATCTGACCAAAAGAAGAATGGGAGTTGGTGGTTATTGTGACAGTGGTTTATAACTATACAAAAGGTTGTGTGTTCGAAACCTGCTTCTTATCCGTTATTAGCATCAGCAAGGTCAGATTTCGTTTAGAAAATATAAGTAAGGGCCATTTCACAAGAATATGGACGACACGCGTCGGCACCACAATCAGATGGAACTAGTGTTCTTTTATGCCGAGCCCCGGTCTGCTGTGTTGGTTCTTATGCCTAGTAGTTTGTGGTTTCATCAATGTTTGTACTACCTGGCACTCTCGGTTCTGTATAGCTTAGCCCTGACTGGATGTACAAATTTCGTATATTTTATTTGCACAATGGGGATGTAGCTCAGATGGTAGAGCGCTCGCTTAGCATGCGAGAGGCACGGGGATCGATACCCCGCATCTCCAAATTTGCTGTTATTTTTTCGATTTCGTTCATTTTCCATGAATCATGGATGTCAAGAAAGAAACCCAGCGGGCTACCGTACGCGGATGGGATATGAAACGGGCGACGAGACTGCCCGCCTGTATTTGGCCGGGATCGTCGCTCAGCCCGCCGTAGCAGCCAAATGTAGGTATACATAAACAAAATTTCATTAGAGGAGCCATCATCCTCCCTGCTCCACACACGCGCAGGCGCGATGGCGGCTGCGCCATTTCGATTCCGCAGCGTGACGTTCTGTAGTGTCTTTTCTGAAGTTGTATTTGGATGTTGCAATTTTAGTTGCAGTTCTGCTGGTATACAGAATCTTGTCCAGGCAATACGAGAACTCTAGTCTGAATTTATTATACTCATTCTGCAATTTTGTTAAATAGATTGTATGAAATGGTCTGCTCTAATCGGCTGTGTTGTGTGAACTGTGAAATGCTCTGATGTAATCAGTAGTTTAGCTCTTTTCCTGATGAGTACAAGGCGCGCGTTTGGCTATTTGACAGCTTCGGCTTGGTCTAAAAGAAATGATGCATGGAGCAAAACAGAATGACAAATGAGAACTGAAGCAGTACATCTCACACAGACATACACTGAGTACAATAGTTTGACAAAAACAACTAGACTCGGCTGCCTGCTCCAAGGAACAGCTAGACTGCTCTCAGAGTAACTTACAATATTCAGAAAAACACATAAAAGAAATATAAAAAAAGCTGACCAATGGGGAAAGATTCTTTCCCTTAGCTATACATTGTTAGATAGACGATAAGTTCTTTCCAGCAGCGGATTTATACTCAAATTCGGATGGGCTGGCTACGCACTCAGTTCTCAAAGAAATACAGCTCTAAGAACTTCAATATTCATCTTTATAAGGCAACCAATGAACTTCTTAAACTGCACGAAAACAAGCATAGGAGCTTCAACAACCATATGAGCATTTTGGAACTTTAACACAACCGGCAGATTAACATGAAAGCATCAATAATAGAGCTGGTATTCACAAAGGATTTATTTTGGTGTATGACAGCTATCTGTAGGATTTTTTTAGCTTATGTTTGGGACATTACGGCTATCATGGAAGCCAACTTGCTTACACTTCTTGCACGTTCTAGGCACCTTGTTTTTTTGCCCGCCAACATTTTGTAGCCCGATGGTACTGTTAAAAAGTACAAAACAAGGTTAAGTTTCTAATCGAGAGTTCCACATCCTGACCCGCTTCATCCGTTAACCATCCAATGACCCATGGTAATAGTTTGTAGATTTTCACCGAAAGGTGGTTTTCATCATATACTTCTCATTTGTTGAATTGGTATCCATATTCATATAAAGTCTAACTTATGGCAAGTGGAGCGAGGACTGTGAGGGTGCTAGGGAGTGAGGTGGAGAGGGGGGGGGGGCATGGGCGGATCCAACAGGGTGGAAGGGTGGGGCTAGGACCACCCTAAAAAATTGGCCTAATAGCCCTACTATATAATATGTTTGAGAAAAATATAGAAAATGATATCTCTAGGCCTAGCCCAGCTGCCCAGGAAGCAAAAGACGACGCGTCCATATCGATGTGGTTTTTATTTTCTTTCAGTAATCGTGTGTTGTTGTTCTCTCGATCCCCAAATCTGCCCTGAGCCGCCCGTCCCGATGCTGCAGTTTTGATCAGAAGTAGCTTGTGTTTCGGTTTGATCGAGCAAGGGGATACGATCGGAAGCAGCGAACAAGCGAGCAGGCAGCGCTGCAGATTAAGAAAGAAGAGCAAGGGAACAGAATGGTCTCGCGGGCGTATGCACGGCCAACGGCCGGCCCCATACGCAAGTATTTTGTCCGCGATTCTCTAATCAGGTCTAGCTCTTTACTTCTCTCGAGTTTCAAGTTTTAAATATTATTACCTCATTCGTATTACACTAAGAAAACATTGTCCATGAGGAAGAAGCATTTTTGTCAAATTATCGCGGTCATGTAATATTACTATATGCGTATTTTATATGTAAACATTGAATTGTATGATGCTTGTTATGTCTAGTTGCCCCACCCTAGCGCAAAATCCTAGATTCGCCACTGGGGGGGGGGGGGGCGGTAATACGCTTCTTTGCATGTTGGGTATTCTACTTTTATGCTCGATGCATGCTATCCTTTGCGAATTTCCGAGATGTCATATATTATTAAGCTGTGAAGAACTAAGAGGCCCTTCGAAAATATGAAAAGTATGGTTCATGTAGAGGAGGTTCGTCCTTCATGGAAGAGGCGTTGCAGGCTCGAGGCAGGACCGAGCAAAAGAAAAAAAAAACAATGATAAGAGCAAGAACTACACAGATCGTTCAGAGTCCAGAGGGAAGGAGAGATTATATAGGTAATTTGTAAAATAGAGAATGACTTTATTGAGGAGTGCTGGGAGCTGGGGAAAAAGGGAGAAAAATAATGGATTGACGATATGGCAAACCTGCAGCGCTGAAACTATACATGCACGCATGGAGCGTCGAATCTCTCGTGCGGCTGGCTGGCTCCGTTAATTAAACTAGCACCAAGATCAGTTAGACTACTCATAGTGGGAGTAACATAGCTAGTAACATCACACACCTCAAAGCATTTTGGTGACATGGCGATAATAAATGAAGAAAGAGAGTGAGGTGGTAACTAGCTATGTTACCATAACATCACACTTCTCAAGACAATATGAGTCTACAATCTAAATAAATATAACATGCATGATACCATATATAAGTAACTATCCACTATGGAGGTAGTAACATAGGGTAGTAACCTGCACCATGTTACTGCTCTATGTTACTCTCCACTATGACTAGTCTTAGTGCCGGCCGGCCGATTTTGGTTCAGTTTATCCGCACGTTTGGTGGTCGAATCTCGGCTCTCGATCGACAGGCTCGGTGCAATGCACGGGCTCAAATGCTTCCAACTTTAACCACAAGGACACGTGCGGTCTGGTTTCGTAGATGCCGGCCGTGACTGGTGAGTGCGCTCTCTCTCCGGACAGGACACACGGGTGTCTTTTCAAGATTGATGGATGATGCGTTCGTTGTACTTGGGCACTCTCTGCCAATTTTCATTTTGTGTGCCCGTCGATTCCCACGATGGACCGATGGTCTAGACTTCTTTTCTTTGGCGAGTCGGTGGTCTCGACTTCATGCTGCGTACCGGCCTCATTTGCACGCAAGGTTCAATGGACCAACAAAATGCAGCTGGATAGCACGAGGAAGTCAATCCTGCAGGAGTTAAGAACCTGATCCTGATTGCCACGGCTAGCAGAAGTGTGCAGTTAAACCCTCGGTTCCAAAATAATTTTTTCAACTTTTTATATATATAGATGTATCTATAACGAGAATGCATCTTGGACGTGGAGAATATGAACCCAGGTGCACGTGCACTCTATAATGAAAATTTTCCAAAAAATGATATTTTAAAGTTTCAAATTTTTTTAAAAAAATGCACGCATGCATATCCAATGTTGATACTTATTTGTGCAGATTTTGGCATAAAAAATAACCATGTGTGACCTATATATAAATGTGAAAATGGGATTTTCTATTACCGCGAACAGTACACAACCAATCATTATAGTGCCATTTAGATACTTTGTTATTTTCGTGTAGACTACATACAATTGAGGAAGTTATTTTGAAACAGAGAGTAGATTATTTTTGTTGTCCATGCATCTGTGTGTCCCTAATTCTTGTAGAAAGCTAGCTCCTGATATGATGTGATGCTACACCCCACGCTGATGACACGACCCTTGGCCCTATAGTCACGTAGCCGATTATAGCGCGTACTACGTACCTAATTAGGCTGCTTTAGTCGCGCTCCTTTCCAAGCAGCATCATCAGTGCGCTATCATCGATCAACGGTGTCATTTTACACGGCAACTGAATGAGTGATCGATGAATACTTGGAAAAGGTAAAGTCAATGGGGAAACAACATGTAGAACCGCTAATGTTGGGGCCTAGGTATTCGTCATCTTTATAAATTCTCCCGCGCCTTGAGCCTTTGATGGCCGTGGCTAGAACAACACACCGGAGAGGAGCTTGGAGTGGTTGACCTCTACTTGTACTAGTATCTCTGTTCTAAAATAAATATCACAACTTTAACTAAATTTGAAATGCATGTAGATGCTCTATATCATCTAAATATATTTGTATTTAAAAAGATAGCAATATTTGTTTTAGAGCCGAGGGAGTACCTCACCGGCATCGCAAGGCGTTGCGACTAGTGCTAACCTAGTAACCCAGGAAACTGTAGAGCCCGCTGGTGCGCTCCTGTGAGACAGAGCAGAGCAACCGGCCCCGGTCCACACTGCACTGCACCGCCGCCAGTCCCCCACTATAGCGCGGCGAGCAGTGCCGCACCGAGCGGCGGCAGGCAGACAGCCCCGGCCGCTGCCCTGCCCCTTGAGCCGCGACACCGTGTCCCCTCTCCGCCACACGCTTGGTTATTCCCTCCTCCACTGTCTAGGTCCAGTGATCCACTGATCCACACTGTCTACCCAGTTGCACCATGCCCCGGACGTAACCGTCGGCCCCGGCCGGACGGTGCCCCGCGCGTGTATACATACGAGAAGAATCGATCACTGTCGCACCATCTAGGAGGCATCGCACAAGTTTTCTGTTGCCGATCGAGACAGAAAGATCGCTGTCTTGGCAAGGAGCCATCGGAGCCATGGAGCTGGAGCTGGGGCTCGCGCCGCCGAACCACGCGCACCCAGCGGCGGGCTCTTGCGGGAAGAGGACGTGCACCGAGCCGTTCGGGGCTCCCAAGGCCACGTTGCCGCTCTTCCTGCGCGACGACGAAGACAGCAACGACCGCGGCGGCGGCGAACACGGCGTTGGCGCCTGCGAATGGGAAATGTGCACCGGCAAGAGGAAGCTGGTCGGGTGGCCACCGGTGAGGAGCGCGCGCCGCCGCGGCCACGTGAAGGTGAGGATGGAAGGGGTGCCCATCGGGAGGAAGGTTGACCTCTCCCTCCACGGCTCATACGACGAGCTCATCCGCACGCTCCGCCTCATGTTCCTGACCTCCTCCCACCAGGGTCCATCAATCTGCAAGCACCGCCGCCGTGGCCGCGGCCCATACGCTGTGACCTACGAGGACGGGGACGGGGACTGGCTGCTGGTCGGGGACGTGCCGTGGGAGTAAGTCCATCGTGCTCAATTCCATTTTCCTGTACTGTGCGCATGAATTCTCCCTACCTTATTCAGGGATGGAATTTGATTTAGCAACACACCGCATCGTCAGTGTCGTTCAGGCTAACAACTCGATCGATCATTTGCAGGGACTTTGCGAGGTCAGCCAAACGGCTCAGGATACTCGTCTAACCGGCTGCACTTGCTAGCTACTACTCCTAGCTGCTGCTACATAAATTTGGTTGGGCGTCATCGATCTGCACGCGTCTCTGCGTCGATACTGAATAATTGTTCTGCCGGAGCTTATCCTCCTTTTCGAGAAAAAAAAACGAATAAGTGTACTTTTCGAACCGTAGGAGTATCATGTGATAGAGCACTATATATCGCATGACTAGTGCATGTTTGTCTCCACGTCTTGCAGTTCCTGTCCAAAATATCACGGGACACAATTTCCAAATCCCTTCCGCGCGTTTTTCTTTCTGAATTTCTTTCTTCCGTCTTCAGAGACAAATGTTGTGCAGCAGAGTCGCTCGTGTGAGGTGATCGCTGGTTAATTTACCAAGGGGCACGAGCTATATATTGCTCTATTACGTGCACTGCAACCTCTTTTTCTCATCGGCCGGCTAGGCTTACGTCCTGGCCATGAATATTCAGGTACTGTATTATTGTTCTCAAGATGTTGACTGTAGGTGTGATAGGGGCACATTATGTCACATGTTTGCAACTTGGCCATATATTTTTAACTGTAACTGAAAGCGAACGTCCAGTCAGTAGATATGGGCATGCTCAGCTCGGGCGATTGGCTTAGTCCCGAACTGAACCAATAACCTCTACAAAGAAAATAATCTAGCTTTGGCAGTATATATAGTACACAAGGAAAAAAAAATACACACATATATCCGCCTCAAAGCTCGTCGCTCATTGGCCACGAGCCGTCGGTCTGATGGTGGCCTGATTTATTTTAAACACTAAATATGTCTAATTTAGGGACCACGCATATAAATTCGGTTCAGCCGTGTCTTCCCCTTGTTCACAATCAACATACCCCAATAAATAAACAACATATAGTTCCCAAGAAAATAAATAAAATGAGACTAGATGACTGCCGGTTTCCAGCCAATGCTCATTGATGCTTCAAATCGCCGTCTGAGTCATCGCCCGACAATGTGTCGATGACTTTTGGAAAAAAATACTCAATCAACTGATTGAAGCTCATCTACGGAAAACATGAGACAATGGTCATATAATTGCCACTAGACAATTTCTATGCCGGAGCTAAACCGAGTAGGTCTAGTTTTGTACCTCAAATTCGGTCGCGCAATTGGCCGAACATATCCTTAGGCGTTGTGTTGGTGGGCGGGTTCAAGGTGACGGGAGGCGAACTGCACAAGTCCAAGTGGTGGCAAGCGCGCTCTAAGTATGCCAGCTGCAAGCCCAGACCGACAAGCAACGGCCGAAGCGGATGGCTAAGACATGCGGCGGGTGGCGCATGTGGGGTAGGCGGCTAGGGTTGTGGCACACTGGGAGGAGCGCGATTTGAGGGTAGAGTGGCTTGTGTGCCACTAGCGGATGGGCCTGGATAAGAAGGGGACGTGCGCAGACGGACGGGGCCGATGTCGGATACATTCTCAACCTAAATTTAAACTTGAAATAGGTCGATCTGCCCTCCTATCAATTTGCGTCAAACCGGTTAGGATGGGTTTGCGTCGAGGCGCTAGATATGCTTTAATCACACGTGCGATGTGCTCGTGGAAGTTTCTCCTTTTTCTGCAGAGTGACGGAGTTACCATTTTAGTTTAGCCCGGCTGTAAATGGCGCTTTTTTTTTCTGATACAATCAGTGCAGTTTTTTTTATCAATCGTGTTCAGCAGCTAAAGAAATGCTTAAATGCAACAAGAGTTAAAAGACACGGCTGTTCTCCTTTTTGTGTATGGGCACAAGATATTGATACAGGTCGGTATCGGAGCTGATAGAGTTGCACAGTTGCGGCACGATGCTTCAATGTATGATTAGTGTATAATAATTGTTAGCTTAAGCTGATCCTAAATCCAGGTGGGGGCGATTCATAGTAACAAATATACTGATCGCGTCCACTTGTTTGAGGAGATGATTAGTCCTAATTTTGCGATATTGTCTAGTCAAGATCCAACTCATAGAAACCTTAGCGCCTCCAGGTCGTTGGCGACTCTTGAGCGCCCCCCCCCCCCCCACATCACCCATCCCACCACCGAATCCCCTCGCTGCTGTCGATGACTTCTTCGGTTGACCGATGGCGGCGGGCAGCTACCCCTGCGTCCCCCTCCCTCCACTCACAGCTGACCTACTCCCCCTCCCTTCCCCAATTGACCATCCGCCAGCCGCGCTGGTCCATGCGCATCTGCATTGCGCACAATGTTTCTCGGGGAAAGGGTGTATGCTGCTTCAAATCCGGATATCATCGCGTGCGGACGCGGTCTTGATCGCCTCCATGCTCGACACTCGTGCGGTCTGACCGTCGATCCCGGCCCCAGGAGCGTGCCTCCGCATCACCTGGCCTTCACGCCAACGACGCTCTGCCCCAGCCCCATGGCTTGGCCATGCCCCCGTGCTGCTACGCCATAGGCCCACAACCCGTAAATGTTGGACGGCGCCTCTCCTGGAGGTGTCGTGATAGTTGCCCTGAGTTTGGAGGTGAGGTGCTCCAGAATCTCGTCTTTGACTTAATGTCAGAGCGAACCCTGACCTGGCAGCGAGAAAGAGGGTGTGGCGGCTCTGCCGCGAGCCACGATGTGAGGGGCGTGGCGGCGGCGCTTGGCGCAAACAGAGGCTTGACGATGGCTTAAGCATCGGTGCCAACTCGTCAAGGGAGGAGGAAGGCGGTCGTTCATTGAATTGCCACCACTGCCCTAGGGTGGTCGTGAGAGTCACCGCCGTGGTGAGAGAAGGGGGAGGGAAGAGAGAAGGCAGCGACCTCCAGAGTCAACGAGATGGGGGGAGAATGGAAATGACAAAAAAGGGTCGACCTGATAGTGGGGCCGCATGATCAGTTAAAACCACTAAAAGAGCAAATCAGTGCTATTTGTCGCAGTCCTACCCTAATACTTGAAGTTATGCTCAAAAATCTCAAAATTGGTAGTTTAGTGTCACCCGCAGCCTAAAATATCGTTGTTTTTTTTTTTGTCATTTTGTATTTGAGCGGATATGCTCCAAGCCCAACAGTGACATGCCCTTATTGTTCGTATAAATGATCCGGATAGTTTCAACTGATGATTGGATTGGCTCCATATGGGTCTCACCGCCTTGTTGGCAACGTTTGGTGACGTGCATGATTCCAGAAGAAAAGGGTAAACAAGTACACCTAGTGTACTAGCAGCACTAGTGGAGAAGTGCCGGTGCAAGGGGTCGACACTCGACACCTGGTTCCTGCACCGGACTCTCGTCTGGCTCCACGAATCTTCCAGGGCGGCTCATGAGCGGCGTAATCAATTGCCGACACGCGCGCATCATTAGCCGATAAGACGCATCACCCACGCACTAATCCCCAACACGCGGCCCCACAAAGGCCAAACCTGGTGAAAACCTCGAGCACTACTCGTCCAGTCCCGGCGGTGGCCGACACGGCAGAGGTGGAGTGGAAGCCCGTCTCGCCTAGGCGGCGCCGCCGCGTGCACGACCAGACAACGAACGGGATAACCTCGATGGAAGACGCGTGCTTCATCTTTTGAGGCCGTGTTCATCCTAAAAAGGCAACCGAGCTCACGAGGCACACGCGCAACTGCCATGATGATGCCGTAGCGATCATGAACAAGAAACCAGAGGACGACGAGAGGACGACGAAGATGCATGGAAAGATTGTTGAAGCCTTTGTTTGCCGGTATTCTTTCTTCCTTTACAAACAACACTACTATGGGAAGGCCACGCGCTTCGCCTTAGCTACACGCCCACGCACACACTCACGCACGCACACGGTGTCTCCTACTCCAGCTGCCGCCGCTACTTCGCCGTCGCCGCCGCTTCCGACCGGATGGGCGGTTCGGGCGACGACGGTGATTAACTGGTAGCCTAGGCCCCTACTTCGGCCGACCTGACGGCGACGTCGCGGCTCCATTATTGATTTGGCTGATTCATCATTTGATTGGGTTGTTTCCCGAGCTCACCCGCATTTCGCCGAACACCTTGCGTGCCGGATCCATGCTTCCCCATACTTATCTGCTTGCTTACTACTGATACTCTCTGCTACTGCTACAGCTAGCTAGCTGCTGCTACTCGCCTGGCCGACTAATTAAGCACTAGGTAGGTGGTGGTGGAGGGTTGAAGAAGGGGAGGAAGAATCGGTGGCTGGGGGTTTACAGTTCACTCGTCGTCGTCGGTGTCGGGGGTGGGCTCGCGGTTGAGGTCGGGGTGCTTGGCCCTTCCGCGGCGGCTGGACGGCGACGGCGGGGGCGGGGAGACCGGAGGCCCGCCGCCGACGCCGGCGGAGTGCAGCGCGTCGACGCGAGCGCCGACCTCGGCGGCCTTCTTCCGGATGGCCGCGGCGGAGAGCGCCCCTCCGCCGGCCTCCTTGAGGTCCGCAACGGCGGCGGGGGCGGCGCCGTCGAGGAGCTGGTCGGGGAAGTTGAGGCGCGCGGAGCGGCCGCGGAGGTAGAAGACGGCGGTGTCGTAGGCGCGCGCGGCGGCGACGGCGGTGGCGTAGGAGCCGAGCCAGATCCGCGACCGCTTGTTGGGCTCCCGGATCTCGGCCACCCACTTGCCCCACTTGCGCATCCGCACGCCGCGGTACTGCCGCCCCGCCGCGGCTCGCCCCGCGCCGCCGGACGCCGGCGGAGGCTTCGCCGACAGCGGCTGCGCGGGCGTGGGATGGCGCTGGTGGGCCGGCGGCGGCGGCGGGTAGAAGGCGGTGGCGTCCGTCTCCATGGCCGGCTCGCAACCAATTCCGCGGCGGCGCGTGGGGCGAGTTAGTTGGTGCAGTGCTGCGTGCGGCGTGCGGCGCCTGCGGCGTGGGGCGTGGCCTCTCTGCTCTGGGGCTGTGGGTGTGTGGTGGGGTTTATAAATAGCGGGTGATTAAGTGCGTGGCGCGGCGGGGTGATTAGCGACGAGGCGGTGGTGAGTTGGTGGGAGGGCGATTACGGGTGGGATAGGAGAGACGGAGGAGATATCTGCTGACGCTGCTCGATTTCTTCTTACTTTTTAATACAGTATATAATCGTCACTAACACTGGTGCTCTGTGATGATGATCGGTGGTCGGCGCTGCTCACTCACTGTTGTCTGCGATTTATTAGTGCGTCTGGTTTGCACTCGATTTTAGACCATCTGTGGTATTTATTTGTATTTGTTTGGGCTGAGCTACGGATATTAAATCGATTTTGTTGGCTCCTGTGTTCGTTTAGCTTGGGCAGCTCGAGAGGTCTAACCCATTTTTTCAATAGCAATTTTAATCCATAGAACGAATTTACAAAGTACAAAAAATTAATTAAAAAAGACTAGAAAATATACGCTAGCTAACTAGGGCACACGCTATGGCTGCCTACTCGTCATCGACGAGGTCGAGGAAGACTGGAGGCGACAAAGGCCACGGCCAGTGTAGAGCCTGCTGAGGTGGTGGCGGTGTTGTTGCGGGAGGAGTCATCGAAGTAGTCACTGAACTCCCTTGGACCTGCATGGACTCCCGCAATTGAACCATGAGGCCATCCCATTGAGCGAGAGCTCGCTCTAGGTGGCGGCCATTTCGATGGTCGCCTCCTCCTCTGCGAGGTTCACCGGCTGGAACTCCTAGTTCACACTGACGCTTGTAGCGGCCGTATTGTCGTTCGTGGACTTCGTCTTCATCCTCCTCGTCGAGGCTTGCATCCCGCCAGGGAATCGGTCGGTTCTCGTCGAACATAAGGTGCGGGAAGTGTAGCGGGACATATCGATGGTTTCATGGTTTTGTTCTTCTTAAAGGCACGAGAGGAGCCGGCCTCGTAGTTATTCTTCATCTTGTGGGATGGCCAGCCCTTTCCCAGGATATATATAATGATAGAGAAGGCATGCATTTTCTTAATAGTCCACATCATTTAGAGAAGACACAAAATATAAGTTTTACAATCTATTACTTTTTGTTGCCATCCCTAAGAATAATTGAGAATCAATTAAATTTTAGAAAAAATTGGGTTGTTAAGGAAATACAAATGGTACAATGGAAAAAATAGGCTTCTCTTATTTTAAAAGGGATCATCCTTTAGCTAAGCTAAGAGAAGACAGTTTATATTTCTTCAATCTCTTTTCTCCAACTAAGAAAAATCTAATGTGGCATTCCCAAAAAAAATCTCACGTTACCACATTGGACATGCCCTTAGTGCCTCTGGTCTGCACTCGATTTTAGACCATATGTTATATTTATTTGTATTTGTTTGGGCTGAGCTACGGATGTTAAATCGATTTTGTTGGCAAATGTGTTCGTCTAGCTTGGGTAGCTCCAGAGGTCTAACCCATTTTTTCCAATAGCAATTTTAATCCATAAAAATTTACAAAGTACAAAGAATTAATTAAAAAAGACTAGAAAATAAACCCTAGCTAACTAGGGCGTACGCCATGGCTGCCTACTCATCGTCGAAGAGGTCGAGGAAGACTGGAGGCCCCCAGGGCAACGACCAATGTAGAGCCTACTGAGGTGGTGGAGGTGTTGGTTCGGGAGGAGTCGTCGAAGTAATCACTGACCTCCCTTGGGCCTGCATGGACGCTCGCAGTTGAACGACAAGGCCATCCCATTGAGCGAGAGCTCACTCTAGGCGGCGGCCATTTCGATGGTCGCCTCCTCCTCTGCGAGGTTCACTGGCTAGAACTCCTGGTTCACACTGACGATTGTAACAGCCGTATTGTCGTTGTGGACTTCGTCTTCATCCTCCTTGTCGAGGCTTGCATCCCGCCAAGGAACCGGCCGGTTCTCGTCGAACAGACGATGCGGGAAGTGTAGCGGGACATATCAATGGTTTCACGGTTTTTTTCTTCTTAAAGGCACGAGAGGAGTCGAACTCGTAGTTATTCTTCTTCTTGTGGGATGGCCAGCCCTTGCCCATGACGTTGGTTGTGGTGACGGTGTTGGCTGTAGACTGCGGAATGGCTAGAACGGAGCCCGCCTGCTCCTCTTAAAAAGGCCAGGCGCTCTTTTGCGTACAATGTATGGCGAGAATGCCTAAATGCCACCCGGGCCAGCAACGGCAATCAGGAGGCGGGGCAACACCATTAACGAGGCTCAAAAGAACAAGGTGAAGCCGGCAGCCAATTCTAACGTGCAAAAGATGAAGCACACACGGTCGCTGATAATAATAAAAAAAGCAAACGATCACACTATCGTTATGCTTCTGCCGGAGATGCCCTTAGTACGAGTGATTTATCCTAAGTGGCCATTTTCAGGACTTTAGACCACTTTTTGCCCTTCTGAAAACTTTTATACTTCTATGGATCTTTTTGGATACGACATGCAAGATGGCTAACTGAAGTGGAGGTCATACGGGTTAGGTTGGCTAGACTGAAATGACTGTCATTCTTCGCAAAAATTTTGGGCAACCTTGCCAACCACCAATGTGGCATGACCTCCAGTTCAGTTTAGTCACCCTACACGACTAAAATCGAGTGAGAGCTCGCTCTAGGCCATCCCATTGAGTGAGAGCTCGCTCTAGGCGGCGGCCATTTCGATGGTCGCCTCCTCCTCTGCGAGGTTCACTGGCTAGAACTCCTGGTTCACACTGACGCTTGTAGCAGCCGTATTGTCGTCGTGGACTTCGTCTTCATCCTCCTCGTCGAGGCTTGCATCCCGCCAAGGAACCGGCCGGTTCTCGTTGAAGAGACGTTGCGGGAAGTCCTCCGGACATATTGGCGGTTGCATTTTTTTTCTTCTTACCGGCACGAGAGGAGCCGGCCTCGTAGTTATTCTTCATCTTGCAGGGTGGGAAGACCTTGCCCATGACGTTGGTTGTGGCGACGGTGTTGGGTGTAGACTGCGGAGTGGCCAGAACGGCGCCCGCCTACTCCTCTTAAGAAGGCCGAGGCGCTCCTTTGCCAACAATGTATGGCGAGGATGCCTAAGTGCCGCCCGGGCCAGCACTAGCACTCGGGAGGCGGGGAAACACCATCAATGAGGCGCAAAAGAACAAGGTGAAGCCGGTAGCCAGTTCTAACATGCAGAAGACGAAGCACACATGGTCGCTGATAATAATAAAAAAAGCAAACGATCACACTATCGTTATGTTGCTGCCGGAGATGCCCTTAGTACGAGTGATTTATCCTAAGTGGCCAATTTCAGGATTTAGACCACTTTTTGCGCTTCTGAAAACTTTTATACTTCTATGGATCTTTTTGGATACGACATGCAAGATGGCTAACTGAAGTGGAGCTCATACGGGTTAGGTTGGCTAGACTGAAATGCGCAAAAAATTTGAGCAACCTTGCCAACCAATGTGGCATGACCTCCAGTTCAGTTTAGTCACCCTACACGACGTGACTAAAAAGAACCATAGACGTATTAAAGTTTTAAGAGGAGCCAAAAATGATCTAGAGTTTATAAATAGCCATTTAGGACAAAGAACACCCTTAGTACCACTAGTAGAATGAACTCTAGCAGCATTCGGTTGGTCTTATCTGTGGGATGGAGCCGAGCGGTGGACGACTAATCCTGCTCTGCATATCTTGGTTTTTGATTTGATGATTTGACGATGATGTATGCGACGAAGGTAAACCTGACGTCTAGCGCCACGTGTGTGCACCAGACACGACCAGTCGCTGTAGGTAGTCACCGGGACCGCGAATCAATCGCGAGCCTCGCCGTCGCGGTAGTACCACCGGCACGGCACCGTGCGTGTGGTCACCGGCAACCGTGGCGCGCGACGAGACGAGACGCGGCCGATCGATCCATGGAATTACCGCCGCTACGCTACTCCGTATCGGTGCGGTGGTGGTGCCGCCGTGGCGCGCCCCACTCACACCACCGTCGTCGGCACAAGAAAGTCCAAGCCGTGGCGTGGCGTGGCGCCGGTCGACCGATCGATCTCCATGTCGACCCGGCGGCGGGGCCACGTGTGGCCGTCGCGTCGGACGGCACCACGGGAGAGCGGCGGCGCAGAAGCACGGTGGCCCATGGGACCCAACCAACTTAGGTAGTCTAGCTAGCTGCAAGCCTGCAACGGCGGAGCGGCGGCCACGTGGTCGGGCGCCGACGTTGGTAGGGCAGTTCACGGCGGCGATACGCAAAGCCAAGCGGGGAGGTGTCGCGCGCCTGGCCCGATCGACAACGGCGGCGACCGCGACGGCGTTGCTATCCGTTTCTCTTTGTTCTTTTGCCCGCTCGTCAAACCTGGGCGAACGGTCTGGTTTTGTCCGGTCTCCGTTTGTTTATTGCTTGAGCGGCTGCAGTTGGACGGTGGCCGGCCCGACGGACGGTGAACGGGCGGCCAGCTGCTGCCGTCCTGGATTTTCTAGTAGCTTCTATACCAACGGGTAGAACTTCGGGTGCTCCATGCTACGTCGGCAGTTCGCGCGCACTAGCTAGCTAGGAGATATTTTCTCTTCCGAGTTTCCAACGAGGGTCAATATTATATCGAGTAACTTCCTGTTAATCCTTTGCTGCTGGTTCCAGATCCTCCGTGAATTAAAGTTAGTTCTAGGTTCACTGGAAACTGCATATGGGATTTTTTTTTTTTGAGATCACATATGGGATATTTAGTTTGGCGGGCCAGGACTGCACATCTTTGATCCACTTACACATAGGTTTACACATAAAATTCCTACTCCCTCCGTTCACAAATAAGTGTACATTTGGGTTTTTGGATAAGTCAAACTTTAACAATTTTGACCATTTTTTATCAAAAAGTAGCAACATGTGTGACATCAAATTATTTATATTATAAGACTGTATTTTGAGATGAATCTAGTGATGGTAGTTTAATATCATAAATGTTCTTACTTTTCTCTAAAAAGTTGGTCAACATTAATAAAATTTAACTTATCTAAAAACCCAAATGTACACTTATTTGTGGACGGAGGGAGTATGGCCGTAGTGTCCAAAGCGGAGGGACGCCATCCCTATGGCCGGAGATAGCGGTGGATAAACGACACCACCGCTGAGAAATCGCCACAACGGACATGGAATCTTGACGTCCATCGAACCCGACGCTCACTAGCAATTGAATTTTCAAAAACAAATGACTGGACACTCAGAAAAAAGCCTCTTGGGCTCTTGAGCTCAAGTGACATCTTTAGTTTTGTAAATGAGAAAATCATATTAACAAGATGTAAAAAGATATACAAGATGTAAAAGGTCAACCATACGCCCGACCCCCACCCCAACCCTCTCCTCTCCCGACCCCCACCCCAACCCTAACCGTCGCCACCGCCGGGGCAAAGACCCACGGGGTGTGGCGGCGGCGGGGGTCCTTCCTTGTCGACGAGGGGGACGGCGGACGGGATCTCCTCCTCGACGCTTACGGCGGATCGGCCGGCGCGGATAGTGATGGGCGGCGACAGCTATGCGCTGCGGACCCCCTCCTCCCGTAGGCTCTCCCCCGCAGCACACCGGCAGGGGCTGGTGGTGGGCGGCGGCCAGGCCCATGGCCTGCGCCATTCCTCCCCCCGCCTCTCGTCGGTGAGTGGAGGCGATCTCGGGCTTCTTCCGCGACACGAGGTCGCCCGGGGCAGCAGCCTTGTGTACGACGGTGGAGGTGGCCCTCTTCTTCGCCGGTGACATAGGCATCCCGGATGGGCCTGCCGAAGATGGTACCCGGGGTTTATTGAAGGCCCATAACCTGAAGTTTATGAAGCCCGGAAGCCCACTAAAGCATCGACTATGGCAAGTAGGAATATATTAGGAATAAAGAGACTTGTAACTTTACGGGACGAACTCAAAGAGTCTCCCGGCGTTTGTAACTTGTGTAATACAAAACCCTCGGCTCCGCCTCCTATATAAGGGGGAGTCGAGGGACAGAGAAAGGATCAATCTCATCGTCAACATAACCATAGTTTTTAGCAGTCGAGCACCTTTTCAGCTGAAACCTTCGAGATCTACTTGCCCTCTACTTCTGTGAAACCCAAGTCTACAACTTGTAGGCATTGACAAGTTAATACCTTGTCAATTGGTGCCGTCTGTGGGAATTAGAGGCGAAAAGGAGCTGATCCCGATGGCATCGTCAACATCTTCGACAACATCATCAACATTTTTGGTGGCAAGCAACGCGATGGACGGAGGTAAACATATCAAAACTGGTCTCGTTGATTTTGTTCCTCACCCGCCCTCCCGTGTGGATGCATATGTGTATCTGGAGGAGCCCATGGAGATGACGTTCGGGAGCTTCCACTTCCGCGTCGGAAAAGAAGAATCGCACCGTCTCGCGATACCGAATTTTTCAGGATCATTCGCGGTAGATTCCGATTTTTCGGGATCGTCGTCATCGTTCGAGTCAGGCGACGAAGAAATCTCGCCGTCAAGCTTCAGCAAGCCCGCTTCAAGCGGAAAACTCGCCGATATCTTCGGTATCATGTCCTTCAGGTCGTCTACGGACTCAAATATAAGCAGCGACTCAGAAAGCGTCGACAGTTTCGACTTCATCGACAGATCTTCTTCTATTCGGGAGGTCTTCGCCGATCTATATGACGGTGTCACCGACCTTGAAGAGGAAGACGAAATTCCAATATATCATCAAGTCTGCGCAATTGGAGAATCAAGTCGTCAAGAGGATGAAACTTCAGAGGCTTTCGATGATCGGGGAAATCCATACATCAAAACCGCTGATCTTACGCGAGGATTGGCAACCAAATATATCGGGACTGATCATCGCCAGAAGTTGCAGCTTCCACAAGAAGCTTGGGACAGAGCGTCAAGAGCCATGAATGGCACGGAGCCGATGACTACCACAACCACGGCTGAAGAGTTGCAAGCATATCAATATAAACTCAAAAACAGAGAATTGAAATTGATCGGAGAAGAGTTGAAGCCTCTGCGTCAAGCGCGCGAAGAGTGGAGCTAAGTCGACAATCAGGAACCTCGGGAGACAACCACAGAGCAGCACGTGCAAGGGGAAGATCTCGCCTGGCGCACCTACCTGAGCACGAGCGGGAGCAACTGATTCAGAATCTCGACATGTCATTTATGTCGATCGATACAAGAGGGAATATCATCCCCAAAACACTGGAAGCTGGGTATATGGCGACACAAGCCTTTATACAAGCATCAAAGCCACCGGCAGGGGACCCGAGAAAACCACTGTATCAGATGACCATGGCAGGAGTTGGAGTCATGGGAGCAACATTCGCAAGTCCAAGCACACCACAACCTGAAAGTGCTCCAAGGCGAAACAACCCTCGACCCACCATGGTGGCGCGAGATCCTCCACGAGCAGATGCGGCGAGAAATACAGAGGCACAAGATCGAGTGGACAGAGCACGAGAAAATAGATCTAGGCAACACTCGCCAGAAGTTGATGAAGAAGATATGTACGGACTCCCATGCTTTACTCGACGAGTTTGCAGGATGAAAGTTCCCTCTAGTTTCAAGTTACCAGACGGTTATAAAAAGTTCGATAGCTTACAAGATCCCGAAGATTGGTTAATCGACTACTTGGAAACAGTAAAACTGTTGGGTGGAACTAGAGCAACAGCCATGCAGAGCGTCCAAGTCCATCTTAGTGGAGCCGCAAGATCATGGATAAAGAAGTTGCCAGTAGGATCCATCGACAGCTCGGAAACTTTCGAGGACTTGTTCGTGAAAAATTTCCGTTCTACATGCAAGAAACCCGCGTCCATAGGGCAATTAAGGGTCTGCAAGCAAAAGTATGGTGAACCAATGAGAACGTACATCCAGTGTTGGAACATCATCAAAATTTCGGCGGAGAACGTATCCGACGAAAGAGCGATCGACGCATTTGTCGGAGGGATCCAAAGGAAAGACCTAATCGAGGATTTGGGTCGAACCAACCCGAGAACAATTGCATATCTTATGGACATAGCAAATCGCTGGGCAGATGGAGAAGATGTTGTGCACAATAAACGGTATAGGTTACCCGAGGAGGATCGCAATAGATATAATAATCAAAACATTTTTATCTCGACAACGACGGAAAAAGACAGTCAGGTCATCTTCAGAAGGACTGTCAAACTTTCCAAGCTTTGCACATATATGCAGGAAATGCCAATGCACAGGCAGCAAGCAGAGGGCACCCAAAGGGGCCAAGGAGTGAGATTCACCTTCCACCTTCACCCGCGATTACCAATGAAAATCGACATCAGCTGCAATTGGCGGCAAACCCGGACAATGGTCCTTACATTGACACAAATGGAGCGGTGGCGATGATTCAGAAGGGCAGGCCCTCGAATAGGGCCCAAAAGGTGATTTCGCGACAAGTATTCATGGCAGAGAAGATGCCTCCACCAACGATCGAGTATCTGAATTGGTCGGGACAGGACATCGGGTTCACCCAAGCGGATCATCCGCCCCAAGTTCCGTGGCCAGGGCAATCAGCCATGATTTTGCCAGCTATGATCGCAGGATTCGATGTTTCGCGTGTATTTATAGATGGAGGGAGCAGTTTGAACCTCATGTTCGCAGACACATTGAGGAAGATGAACATATCTCTATCAAACTTGAAACCAATAGACACATGCTTCCATGGGATTACATCTGAGAAGCCGAATTATCCATTGGGAGAGATCGATCTCGACGTTCAGTTTGGAACCCGAGAAAACTAGAGAAGAGAGAAGCTGGAGTTCGAAGTTATAGATTTTCCGTCACAATATCATGCTTTACTGGGACGACCCACTTATGCCAGATTCATGGCAATACCCGCTTATATCTTCAGAGGGTCGGCTTGCGGTTGGTGGTGGTGGATCTATCGATCTATCACCGTGTTTCGGTGGCGAGATGGAGAAGCATGGAAGCCGGCGACGGTGTCGCCGGTGGAGGGTTGGAGTGGCCAGCCCGGGATGGTCGCCGACGTGGGGTCCGACCTGAATAAAGGCGGCGGTCCTAGGGCCTCTCTTGCGTGAAGAGGAAGACCTACCGGAGGCCTAGACCCGCGATCTGGGCGGTGTGTTGAGTTCCGGAAGGCTCCGCCGGCGAATGTAACAGTGCTTTTAGCCTGGAGTTTGCTGGATCGGTAGTATTCGGTCGTGCGCATCCATGCTTTTATTCCGACCGATTGGTTCTGGAGGGAGCGGCACGAAGCTCTTTTTCTAGGTTGACATCAAGTGACTATGGATCCATGATGAAAGTCGGAAGAAGAGAATTTCATGACGGCCAGATGGGAGGACTAGCTAAGGGAGGTTCAAGCCTCCGCGCTGTTGAGGGACTTTCTTGGTGTTCCGGGCTTCACAGCAGCGGTATGAAAGTGGGGGCGACAACATAAGTGAAGTTCAAAGTCCTACCTTTCAGGGTGAAAACCCAAGGCGTTTGTGTCGGCAATGACCTTGTTGGAGGCATTGTTTTGCGGGGACTATCTTCAGGGTGAAAACCTAAGATCGTTGGTCGGACGACGACGGTGTTAGAGCACTGTTCCCTTCTTGGAGGCGTCGTTTTTGGAGAGTCTGTATTTAGGTGTTGTCTTGGCGATGGATGTATTGCTGATACTGTAGCGGGATTTTTGTTTCTTAGTTTTCTTTTCCTTTGTTTTGGCTGTGTGCATCCGTAGTGTCATTAGGGTGGTACGTTGTTGCAGAGGCTGGATGTAATTGGTATCTTTTAATATTAATAATATATTCACTTTATCGGAAAAAAAAGATATAAAAACATTCTAGATGTAGTAGATGATGTACCCTACTGCCAATCAAATTTCTTTTAAAATTAGGCTACATAAAAATGACAATACTCCACCCGTTACGAATCATAAGGCCAAATTATTAGGAATTATAAGACCTCTCTTACAGTTCACTACTAACCGACACTTTCTTTCCGTGTATTATTGGTATCTTGTTTTAGCTGAATGTAGTTTGTCTGGTTCTTCTGGTTGTCTATCTGAGATACTGGGGTACGCTGATGTTCTGTAAGATTTTTCAGTGTAGGGGAGGGCACAGGTGTGTGTGGTGTGCGTGCAAAGAAAGACAAGCAATGCACTTCTTTCAGATAACTGTGTTTATTTTGCTGTTTATCAGCTTCTTACTGAAGTTAGGAGCTTTGCTCCTTAAGTCAAAAGAAAGAAAAAAAAAACCGACACTTCCTTTCAGACAGCTGCTCCAGGATAGCCGCGCCAAACTAGCGTCGACGCGTCGTGCAAGTCTAAAATCGTTGCTGCTACGAGTATTCTTGCAGCTTTTTCAGTCTTTTTGTTATATTTGTTGTATTGTGATCCAAATTCATATACTAAAGGGAGGTAGCTTTAACCGTCGCCGGAGGCTGGGCGAATCGTTGGCACCGCCTATATATACATCTTGTAAGCCGCCGGCTAGGGTTTATCAGATTATAAGATAACCCACGGCGTTTGTAAACACTCCGATATAGTGAAGTTTCTTGGTGGTGGTTTTTTCCGTGTTGGAAGGGGTTTTCCACGTTAAATCTCGTGTCTCCGCTGCGTATTTCTTTATCGTTCTTTGTTATTTGCTTGTCGCTTTTATAACAATATTTATATGCTCTGTATCGTGATCTGATTATTCAGTATATATATATACATATTGCGAATAGGACACTGGCATTAAAAGAAACAGCGAACAGTACAAAGCACTCCAAGAAAAACGAAAATTACAACACGATCCTTGAGAAGCCCTTCATCTTCAACCTCCAGACCGTGTCGACGGCTCGCCGCCGCTGCCGCTCCTCTCTGAGTCGGCTTGACGTTGTTGGTTGCGGACGGGAAGTCGTCGAACAGGTCAAGAAGACCACATCCGTTCCGAAGACAAAGTAGAAGGATGAACTGCCGCTAAAGCTCCTTGACAATCCAAAGATCCCCACATCCAGACGAAAACCTCGAAGACGACACCACTCCCACAAGCCTCTCGACGTTGCCGCCGAGATGGGGTTGAAGCCGGGGAGACCTTATTGCACGAGGCGGCGTCACCACTACCTGAGCGCCGCCCCTACAAACTTTGACCCTACAAACGGAGAACGGAACCCACAAAACAGGGGGTGAAGCCCTCCCACCGACGAGGGCCGCGATCCACCGCACCAACATGACCTGAAGGCCACAGAGGCGGGGCAGATCGGCGGCGGCGCCGGCAGGAGGCGAGGAAGACCTAGATCAGAGCCTCGCGTACCGGTTGGCTTGTTTATTCAGTATATTATGGAAGAGCTAGAATTGAGAAAAAGTGGCTCCGTATACTCCTTAAAAGCAGGTTGTGCAGATGTGGTTATCTCAATTCCGGTATTATGCATGGCATCCTCCGTTACAAGGAAATTGGTGCAGTCACGAAGCAAAGTCTGAGCTCAGTGGCAATAGACAAATTGCCCTGAAGCCAAGAGTAATGACCAGATGAACCGGTGGATAGCTAGACATATCTGAGATGGTGCATCAAAGTGGAAGAGTTTCCATTTGAGCGATAAATGGTTTGTATAACTGAAGCTAGACATAGTATTCCAAAAAGAGGAGGAACGCTCTTGCATCTATCGAAATTACAGTAAACGCATGACTCCAACAGGACAGAACATATAGGGACACAATTTTACAGGTGCCCCTGCACTCAATTCAAGCCTACATCCTGGTGAAACTAGTGTGCGACATGCAGTATAGGAGGATCTGCGTATGGTCCGTGGAGCCACCCGTCGGCGATGAGTCTGTAGGCGGCCTCCGTGAGGTGGACACCGTCCCACTGAAGCGCCTCTGATGGACGTGCACACGCCATTACGCCCGGCAGGCCGCAGAACGTGCTGGAGTCGAAGTTGTATGGAGGGCCTCCTGCTCCACAGCAGGTGAGGAGGGTCGTGCTGCTGTTGAATCCTGCCACAATACATAGTTTTGGGGTCAAAATACCAGAAAAGAAGCTATAATGCCTGTTATATATTCTTACAGCAAAGAAAATCGAGCGGACTTGCTCACCAAAATGTGTTGGCATATGTAGAAATGAGATGATGGGTCGGTAGTACTCGGCGGAGATGATCATTGTGCTCGGGTATTTGTTCTGGAGCACCTTAATCCGTTGGCGAAGGAGATAATTTTGGTATTGCGGCGCCTTAGCCAGCTTGAGGCATCCGTATCGGTCGTAGTCTGCCTTATCTTTGCTCGCGAAAAGTGTGAGCACTATTGGCAAGCAGCCGAATGGGACCATGTCTGCTACAACGACGTACTTGGCGCCGTGCTGGATCAGTCTCTGCAAATTGTCAATTTCTCAGTTTCGCTCTTGACAAATAGAGTACAGAATGACATGTCATCCATTCCCGTGCATCCTGTATATTAGTATCTCTTAGCAATCTAGTTGTAGTATTCTTTTGATAGAAACTGATATATTGCACAATCTAGTTGGGCTTTTATTAGCAGTAATTTTCAGTATTCTAGTTCCAAAACCCATAAATTGAATTTGATTTTGTAATCCAATGATAAACTCTTACTAATGATTCAGATTATATTAGTCCCAAAAATAGATTGAAGTTGATCTCCTAACCTGGCTTGATTTTTTTCAAGTAGTTTTTCAGCATAACTAGATATTGGTATTTGGTTCCTTAATCTACTTGACTCTTTTCCTCGCTAGTTATACTTACTACGTGTATGAATTTCGCTGATCCTATCCTCAAAATCATGATATAACAAGTGCTGCATTGCAGACTTGACAAGAAAATGAAATTTCACGGTATAGTACCTCCACACCCCTGGAAATGCTGTCCACAATTGTAGGAACATAAGCCCTAGCTTGTTCAACTGTCCTGTTCGAGCTTAGGAAGCTGAAGTGGTCATTTGTTCCAAGCGCTCCCATTACAAAAAGAGTGCTCCCGAAACAATTAGCACCTTGTCCTGCATGACATGGACGATGAGGTAAAGTACTGTTCTTCCTTAAATTCAAGAACTCAATTACGAAAGGATGTTTAGCTACCTACCCTTGCAGAGCGAAGGCTTCAGTTTCTCGAACCACACGAGCTGGTCATCGAGGGAGCTGTTGATCGGGGGATTCACCGTCATGTTCTGCCCCTGCAGGTATGTCAGGTTCAGAGCCGGAGCTCCCACCACAGCGAAGTCTACTCCACCAGAGAAGTTGGCCTTCCTGTCGGCCAGATACGGTGGCACAAATGGCAGACCCAAAAGCATCCGCTACACCCGGTGTGCAAAACAAGAAGCAAAGATCAGCAAAGGTTAACTTCAAGACAGTAGTTAATTAAGAACTGCTCTATGGACGTTACCGATGAAGTCCAGCACAATACGGCCGTTGCTGGCCCGTCCAGTGGGGTGGCCGAAGAAGGTCTCACCATTGGGGAGATTGTTGATAGGATGTGGTGGAAGGACAGGGTCAGCCCACCTGACAAGGTTACCTGTGTCCGTGTAGGAGTCACCGAAGCTGATGATGGAGGTGAACTTGCTCTGGGCACCACCGGTGCCAAGGTACGGGAGGATGATGAGGACAAGAAATGCTGTGTGGGATGTTCTCATAGTGGTATACTGTAGCATAGCTTTCTTGATGCTTGTTTGCTGTGATCTTCTTTACTTGGCATCCAATGGGATATAAATAGGCAAACAATACGGATTAGGAAAAAATGTTCATTAAAAGGACAAATACTTCAGAAGTCAACGAAAGAGGAAACTTATACTTGCTGTGTACGTCTTAACTGCAGAATAATCAACTTCATAGTCACTAACATCATCAAATATGCAGCCTCTTTTACTTGGTCCTTAGAGGTAAATGTCTTTTGTAACTGCTTCTTGTTTATGTTTTGTTAGTGGTAGCAACTAAATCTTGTTTATGTCAAGTTGGACTGTATTAGTTAGCAGCCAGTCTTCCATTCTAATTTAATTGTCATTTTGTCAACCTGATGGTGCATGATCTATCCTTACGACCAAATAAATTTTTTCTTTTATATCACCAGCGAGGAGATAAAACCACCCTAACCTGAAGACAGGAGGAAACTTTCCAATTCTCTCCTTTGTTTTCCTCTTCTCAAACTCTTGTTTATTGATGCTGGAGCGTGGCTTCGTTTGATTGGTTGAACCTTCTTGTTTCGTAGTGTTTGAGTTCTTCTTTCTTCTTGTTTTCCCACTTCCCTTTTGGCCAGCCGGTCGTCCATGTGTTCTCAGCTCTCCTTCTCCTTCTGTTTTGACCAGATAGTAACACTACTATAATAAAGGAGGAAGGTTCCCAATCCTCTCTTATTTGTCTCTTTCCAACCTCTTGTTGATTGACAAGTATTCTGGTCGGAGTACTAGATCAGCTGTGCATTGTTTTCCTTTTTTTTTGGTGGTAACTAGTCGTGGTACAGATCTCGCACACAATCAGCAAACATTTTCCTTCAAAAAAAAATCAGCAAACATTATAAGAAAGTAAAAATAAATTACAGTGCAAACCAAAGTCCATAGTCCATGCACCATTATTTTATTCTCGTTCCTTTTATTTGCTTCAGCTAGTATCTCCATAAAAACCATGACCTGACCATAATGCAGCAATTTAATCACCAGGACTAACAAACCTCATGTGTCAGCTCCGTATCAGCAAGTTTCCTGGCTTTGGAGAAACTGACACTTGGCCTTGCACGTGTCTGCAGCTCTCGCGTGCATACACTGCTCATCCCCGCCGTACAGCCAGCACCGCCAGCGTCATGCGCCTTGAATCAGCCCAGTATGCTGCCCTATGGGCCTAAGGTGGGCCTAAGGTGTCAAGGTTGGATCCCACCGGGATTTTACTTATAGGGTATTTTGACTTTTTCAAATTTTAGTGTCAAAATTTACACTAGAAAAAGCAAAATGCAATACAAGTGGGATTTAAATGGGATCCCACTTGACACTCTATATGGGCCTTTCTGCACTTTGGGCTTCCTGCGCACCAGAGATGCCCCTCCAACGCCTCACACCCGCGCCGTGGACTACCAGCCCCGCCTAGGCTTAGCCTTGTGCAAGCGCCTAATTTGAGTCTGCTCCTGGCGCCGCCACTGCTTGCATGCATCAGATCAGATCAATCCGATCGATCTGCTACTCTGTGCTTCGCAAGACGCCGCCGACTGCTTGAACCGATCTGCATCTGATTGCTTCTCTATTCCGCCGAAAAATTCTTCTCTGCATCACACCAATTAGTTTTCCGAGACCAACCACCGCTGGCAATCTGCCTTGCCATATCGGCTCTACCAATCTGCTACCAGATTCACTTACAACTGATGTTGCCTTCCATGACGAGCTTCTGATACATCGACGCTTGATCTATCCCACGGTGTGTCCGGCGTCATCATCTTCCACATCGGTTGATCAACTTTCCAACATCCCCCTCTAGATCAAACATATCCGAGACCTCGAAATCAATCTCGCTGTGATACCACTTGTTATTGTTGGATGCACTAAATTGATCTATCGAGGACAAGCAATCACAACAGCGACACCGAGATTTGGTAACGCGGTTCAGCGATTAACGCATACATCCGCGGGGCATGTTTAATGGGTGCTCCTGCCATGTACTGATCATAGCACCACCGAGGACAAGCCCGTCGAGGTCTCCGATCTCCAAACGCCACGCCAGTCCGGGCAGCCCCTGCCACGGGCACGGGACAGTCCTCAAACCAATCTTGTGTCTAACCTACAACTTGCGTCTAGTCTATTTTGGCTACCCCGTGGTGTCTTTATATATTAGGCTCAGGTTACAAGAGTTTGACTCCAACACGTAACCTACCGCTAATTACAAGTCCAACAGTAGCCCAACTTGTACACATATTCGACACATATTCAACAGTTCTTATGGTTTTTGGCAAAATTGTCAAAGAAAGCAAGGACATTAACTGCAGAAAACTAGCAAAAGACATGCCAGATGACATGGCTCGAGAACAACTACAGAGAGAAGTATAGAGGCTGAACAATGCTCACATGATTAGAGTGAAGGGTTGCTATGAGATGTTGTGAACAGACAATGTTGCTTATGGAGGTGACAAGATGAAACTGCCAGAAAAAGGACAGCTGATGCTATGATGTTCAATTAAGTTTATTAAAGAGGGGTTAAGTTAGGGGCCACCAGAGGAATTAAAGCCACCTGATGAAAGTCGGCGATGGTGCTCTCTTTAATGAGGTGAACCAGCGATCGTCTGAGACCAACCCGGAACATGAAGTGGAAGTAAACGAACTGAAGAAACAGAAGATCCTGAAATTCTCGGCTACTTGCGTGCGGAGTAACACTGAGGAAAGCAATCAAACTTGGGTTAAGTTAATCCTAGCGTCAGACATATCTGTAGCATGATAAAATTCCAAGGACACATACCAGTGTTATCTTCGTGTTGAACAGTTGATCATTGCGGTACAGAGTCTTCCCTGCTGCACCTGACTAAATGTCTAAAGCTGCTGATCAGGAAATCTGAGATCGCCAAGTTAACTAAATTTGATTGCGGCATGTAGTGGATATTTCAGAGTCTTAATATAAATCGCAGTAGTTGGTCTCAGAAAAAAGTAAAGCTAGAGATAATATTGTCCAAAAAACAGTAGGGACATTCTTCCATTTATCTAAATTGCAGTAAAAGCATGACTTCATGAAGACAAAACATATAGGGAAGAATTTTACACACCCGCTGCATTCAAGTAAAGTCTACCTGACATGAAACTAGTGTGCAACATGCAGTATATGAGGATCCGCGTATGGTCCGTGGAGCCACCCGTCGGCGATGAGCCTGTAGGCGGTCTCCGTGAGGTGGAAACCATCCCACTGAAGTGCCTCTGATGGTTCTGTGCACGCCATTACGCCTGGCAGGCCGCAGAATGTGCTGGAGTCGGAGTTGTATGGAGGGCCTCCTGCTCCACAGCAGGTGAGGAGGGTCATGCTGCCATTCAATCCTGCCACAGTACGTATATTTTGGGATAAAATATCAGAAATGAAGCTACAGCGCGGTTGCGCTGTTACCCTTGTAAAAAAACATAAGTGAGAGGACCAGCTCACCAAAATGTCCTGGCTTATGCAGAAATGCAATGACGGGTCTGTAGTGCTCGGCGGAGATGATCGTTGTGTGCGGATATTTGTTCTGAAGCACCTTGATCCGTTGCCGGAGGAGAGAGTTTTGGTATTGCGGCACTAGCCTGTTTACACCCCTGAGGCATCCCTCTTGGTCATAGTCTGCCTTGTCTCTCCTAGCGAGCAGAGTGAGTACCATTGGCAAGCAGCCAACCGGGAAGATGTCCGCCACAACGATGTACTTGGCACCATGCTGGATCAGTCTCTGCACACGATCTATTGTCAATTTCTCAGTTTTACTCTTAACATATAGCATACAAAAAGACATGTCATCCATTACCGTGTATTGCATATCTTGATAACCTAGTTGTCCTCTTATCAATAGTATTATTTTGACAAAATTAGATATATTGCATTCCAGTTGGACTTTTATTAGTACTTTTCAGTATTCTAGTTCCAAAACCCACAAATTAGAATTTGATTTTGGATCCAGTAATAAAACATCCCAAAAGTAAAATGAAGTTGATTTTGTAACCTGGTTCGAATCATTTTTATAGTTTTTCCACATATACTTCCTCCGATCCATATAACTTGTCGCAGATTTAGTTGGAGAGAATACTATATGTTTTAAAGTGGTTCCTTAATCAACTTGACCTTTTTTTCTATAGTTATTACGTGAATAAACTTCACCGATCCAATCCTCAAAATCAAGATATACCAAGTGTTGCATTGCAGACTTAACAAGGTCAAAGAAGACAAACGATTCAGAGTATTAGTTTGTGGGAATCAAATGCAGAACATGACATTTCATTCATCCAGTGTTATGGTATAGTACCTCCACGCCCCTGGAAATGCTGTCGACAATTGTAGGAACATAAGCTCTAGCTTGTTCCACGGTCCTGTTCGAGTTTATGAAGGTCCTGAAGTCATTTGCTCCAAACTCTCCCATTACAAATAGAGTGCTCGCAAAACACTCAGCACCTTGTCCTGCATGCCATGAACAATCAGGTAAGTTACTGTCCTTCCTGAAAGTCATGAAGTCAATTCTGAAAGGATGTTTAGCCACCTACCCTTGCAGAGCGAAGGCTTCAGTTTCTCGAACCACGCGAGCTGGTCGCCGAGGGAGCTTTTAATCGGGGGATTCACCGTCATGTTCTGCCCCTGCAGGTATGTCAGGTTGAGAGCCGGAGCTCCAGCCACCGCAAAGTTTACTCCGGTGGAAAAGTTGGCCTTCCCCTTGGCCAGATACGGCTTCACAAATGGCAGACCCAAAGCATCCGCTACACCAGGTGTGCAAAAAAAAGAAGCAAAGATCAGCAATGGTTAACTTATACACAGTAGTTAATTAAGAACTGCCTATGAAGGTTACCGATGAAGTCCAGCACAATACGGCCATTGCTGGCCCGTCCTGTGGGGCGACCAAAGAAAGTCTCGCCATTGGGGAGATTGTTGATAGGCTGTGGTGCAAGGACAGGGTCAGCCCACCTGACAAGGTTACCTGTATCGGTGTAGGAGTCGCCAAAGCTGATGATGGAGGTGAACTTGCTCTGGGCACCGCCAGAGTAGCCGGTGCCAAGGCACGAGAGGATGAAAAGGACAAGGAATGCTGTGTGAGGTGTTCTCATAGTGGTATACTGCAGCATAGCTTTCTTGATGCTTGTTTGCTGTGGTCTTCTGTACTTGGCATCCAAAGCGATATAAATAGGCACACAATGCCGAATAGAAAAAAAAAAACCAAGGCTTGTTAAAAGGACATATACTTTATAAGTAGTTCAGAAGACTTGCTCAAGACGAAATGAAAGCAGGCTCACTTCGACGAAAGAGGGAACTTATACTTGTTGTGTACGTCTTAACTGCAGAATAATCAACTTCATAGTCACTAACATGATCAAATGTGCAGCCTCTTTTATTTGGTCCTTAGAGGTGATTTTTTTTTGCAACTGCTTCTTGTTTATGTCAAGTTGGGTTATTAGTGGTAGCAACTAAATCTTGTTTATGCCAAGTTGGACTGGATTAGTTAGCAGCCAGTCTTCCATTCTAATTTAGTTGTCAATCTGATGGTGATCTGTCCTTGTGTCCAAATAATATTATCTTTAAAAATATCACCGGAGAGGAGGTAAATTCACCCTAACCTGAATATCTTTAAGGGCTCGCTCTGTTATTTGGGAATGAGCCTACCCCTGTCTTCAAAAGCACTAGTTTGGGATTGGCCACGAAACTAAAACACCATGACTTGCACTTCCATAGGTTAACTTGTTACCTCTATGGTAATGCAAAACCATAACTACAATAAAGTCATGTGTCTAACATGAAAAGTGATAGTAGGTTTGTTCTCAGTCCAAATCTATTTAGTGAGGAGGCATCAACCAGATTTTGCGCGTCGGACTCGACTACCATCGTGCCAACTCCAAGATCACGAGAGCCAGGATTTGAGCAAGCCCCAGGCCAAAAGCAAAGCAAAATAAACTATTCCAAATAACTAATGTAATTGCATTTTTTTTTGTACGATTGAAAAGTTAAACATATAATTTGAACTCGTTTTTTTGTAAGATCCGGCAAACTACTCTTTAGTTTGGCTAGTTGCTTTTGTTTGAGAAAATCTTCAGTTTGGGGATTCAGCGATTGGTAGGGTATTGAGATTAATGGATAAACTCTCTTCATCTAATGTTCCTAAAACATAAAATCGATAGCTGAATTGTCAATTGGTGACAATATTGGTGTGTAATAATTAAGGCAAACACACAAGCACATATTACCTGGCATTGGAGCCTGGACTAGGAGATGCTGATCGCGGCACAGCGCCACTCGGGCGACGACGACCGAGAAGTCGCGCCAGCGGCGGTACTCCGCAGCATAGCAGGCCAGCAGTCCGGGGGAAGGATGGCGTGACCTCGAGGCTAGGCCAAGGCGAGGTGCGCACTGGGTGTGGCAAGCTGTCCTACCCACGAAACGGCATGGCCGTGTGGTGGCGCGCCTCCTGCCGCTCCGAGGGAGGGAGCAAAGGTCCGAGTGTTCGGTTCTGCAACTGCTGGTTCTTGTTGGACATCATGGGCTCATAGCCAGAGAAGATTGGCCAGCGGAATATTGCGCTGGAGCATGGGCCAAGTCGTAAATCCTAGTAGGTAGTAGGCCGAAGATTTTACTGTGCCCCGGGCCGTGGCCCTTGTTGCCCGGGGTGTGGATCCGCCCATGGATGCAAGCACAAGCTTCAGTACAGAATTCATCCTGTAACTTGGGTTCCCCGCACCCAGGGCCTACAGGATACCCTGCTCATCCTGAAGCAACTGAACACTAAAATCTCTAGACGTCCTAATCACAAACTGTTCGCTCAGCAATCCGACATATACCAGCATTTCGCTGCAACAGTTACAAATACATCATATAAGCATGTGTTCCAACGATCAGCAAAGAAGTTCGGATAAGTAACGTTAAAAAGTATTGTTTATATTTCTAGTAGGTCAGTGTCTGGTGATTATTTTATGTAGGAACGTCAAAACAGAAGTTAGTGTCCCCATCTTGGTCAGAGGAAACAATTGAAGATACTTTCCGGCAAGGTTCTTAATCTAAAGAGGTTTGGAAAGATTGCCAAAGAAATCAAGGACACCAACTGCGGAAAATTAGCAAAAGAAATGTCAGATGACATTGGTTCGAGAACTGCAGAGAGAAATAAAGAGGCTGAACAACGCTCACATGATCGGGATGAAGGGTTTCTATGAGATGTCATGAACAGACAATCTTGCTTATGGAGGTGACAAGATGAAACTGCCAGAAAAAAGACAGCTGATGCTATGGTGTTCAATTAAGTAACATTAACAAGCGGTTAAGTTAGCGGCCTTTTTTCTAGAGAAATTAAAGCCACCTGACGAAGGTCGGCGATGGTGCTCTGTTTAATGAGGTGGATAAATGATCGTCTGAGACCAACCAGGAAATGAAAGTGGTAGTAAATGAAATGAAGAGACAAAAGATCCTAAAATTCTCGGCTACTTGCATGCAGAGTAGCACTTAGGAAAGCACTCAAACTTGGGTTAAGTTAGTTCCGGAGTCAGACATATCTGTAGCATGATAAAAGTCCAAGGACACATACCAGTTTTATCTTCGTGTTGAAAAGTTGATCATTGCGGTACAGTGTCTTCCCTCCTGGTACCTGACTAAACGTCTAAAACTACTGATCAGCAAATCTGAGATCGCCAAGTTGATGAAATTTGGCAGTCTGCTGAATTGCTGATAATGACTTGACTACTTGGTCCTATCTTGGTTCCTCAAATTCAGAAGAATGTTGTAATGAACAAGTGTAGATTTACAAAGCAGACAGCTAAAGTGCAAAAATAAGAAGGAATATTCATGAAGCTCAATTATCAAGAATATATCCGAAGATCGCAGGACACAATGCAGGCGGCAAGTAACTAAACACTCACCATCTTGTTACTAACCCTACAGTAGTTTTCTACATGATCAATTGGCCATGGTACATGTATCGAAAGCAAAAGAAATGTGCACACATCTCCAATTGTTTACCTACCAATCCATGTGGATCTCACAAATAACCATCATCATCCTCGTCGTCACTACTCCAAAGCATGTCGTCCTCCTTCAATCGACGCCCCAATATACCATCAACAATGTCCTCTTCGGCAAATGCAGACACTGTTGTAGCACCAAACATTTTGGTCCTCCTTGTAACAATGTCATCTACAACATCATCCAATTCATTCGTATCCCAATCCACTACGAACTCGTCGTCATCTTGCTCATCGTCCTCTTCGTATCTAAATTCCGGAACCCTCCCACTGCGCATCATCTCCTCATCAACCTCCCCATTCTGCACGCTGTCCCAAGGCAGCCAAATGTCGGCAACCTTCCCGAGCGCGCGGCAGCCGTCCCCGACCACAACCATCCTCAGGGCGGCAGCGCGCGCGTTGCGCACCGTGTCGGTGAAGTCGGAATCATCGGAGACGAGCACGACGCAGTCGACGCCGCAGGCAATCGCGTGCTTCACCTGCCGCTTGAGCGCCTGGTCGGCAGCCTGCGGCTTGTCGGGGACGGTGCGGACGTGCACGCCGGCGCGTCGGAGCTCGGAGTCGAGCCCGTAGCCGGCCTTGGGGGTGAGGAGCTCCCGCGCGGCGTCCTGGTACTTGGTGTTGCCGGCGATGTGCCGCTCGTGGAACTTCTGGCGCTTCTTGCCCTTGAGGGAGCGGAGGCGGCCGAGCTTCTTGTTGCGCTCGCGCTCGTGGAGCTGGCGGAAGTGGCGGGTGAGGTCGGGGCGGGTCGGGAAGCGGCGGCCGCAGACGGCGCACGAGTAGGGGACCGGCGGGGCGACGACCCCCGCGCGCTCGGCGCGGTCGAGGTCGCGCCGGTCGCGGCGGTCGGCGGAGACCCAGGCGGGGAGGTGGGTGAAGGCGTGGCGGTTGGCGAAGGCGGAGATGGAGTCGACGCGGCCGAGGAGGGACGCCGCCTCGCGGAGGGACGTGGCCGCCTCGAAGGGCGGCCCGCGCGGGGGCTTGTTGTCGAGGTCCCACAGCACCACCACCGTTGGGGTCCGCGCCGTCCACACGCCGTCTCCGCCGCGGAACATCTCGACGTCCGGTGCAGTGGGCGCCGCCGCGAACGGGTTCTCGGCCGCCGCCGCCGCTCGGGGTGGGGGGTCGGTGCGGAGGGACAGGCGGTGGTGGGAGCGGGGGAGGAAGGGGGGTGGGTGGAGCACCGGCGGGTTGGGAGGGATGTGGAGGAAGGAGAGTGGCGGCGGCATGGCCGGCGAGTGTGGGACGGCGGTGGTGGATAGGAGTAGGAGGAGAGCGCAGAGTGAAGAAGAAGATGGAAGAGGGGGCGTCCTCGTGGATTTGCTATGAAATTCAGAAAATACCGTCTGAAAATCGCGTGTGAGTGGAATTGCGGAAAGTACCGCGTGGCAACAAAGTTGCACTGGAAATTTTGTAAAACCCATGTTTAAAAGTTTATGAAAATTCTCAAAAATGAGCTTCTTAGAAAGATGTTGTTTTATAAATGTGTGAAATTTGCCAATACTGGACTATTCCAAAACATTTTCCTCTAGAGAAAGAAGAAAGGTGGCGACCCAGGGTTCACCCTAGCCACCGCCGCTATCTACCCGTCTTTGTTATCTCTAGCCAGGAATGGGCCCCACCTCCTCTATTTATCGCTCCAGCAATGCAAGCGGGGGACTTTGGACCTCTGCTTGGCGATGTAGTAAGGTCCTTAAAATTAGAGATTGGTCAACCGGCAACGGCACTACGGTGGCTATGGTGGTGTTGTGTGATACGTCCAAAACGTATCTACTTTCCCGAACACTTTTGCTATTGTTTTGTCTCTAATTTGTGTATTTTGGATACAACTAACACGGACTAACGCTGTTTTCAGCAGAACTGCTCTGGTGTCTCGTTTTGTGCGAAATCCAACTTTCGGGAAAATCATCGGAATTTCTTCAGATGGCCCTATTTTACCAAAATATTGACGGAGCCAGAAGGACGAATGAGGTGGAGGCCGAGGGCCCCACACCAAGGCGCGCCCCGGGGGCCGCGCGGCCCTATGGTGTGGCCCCTCGGCCGGCCTCCGCCCCCCTTTGGACTACTTATCGGGTTCGACCTAAAAACGCCAGAGAAGTCGACATCGCCGAAACCCTCCAGAGAGCCGCCACATCGCGAAACTCCGTCGCGGGAGCAGAAGTCTCCGTTCTAGCACTCGCGGACGGGGAATTGGAGGAGATCTTCACCGCCATCACCGCCAACGCCTCTCCATCAACTCAATGTTTCCCCCATCCATGTGTGAGTAATTCCCCGTTGTAGGTGAAGGGGATGGTAGGGATTGGATGAGATTGGTCATGTAATAGTCATAAGATTGTTAGGGCATAGTGCCTAGTATCCGTAGATGTCACTTTTATGATATTGTTGCAACTTGTTATGCTTAATGCTTGTCACTAGGGCTCGAGTGCCATGATCTCAGATCTGAACATGTTATTTATTCATGAAGATATTCGTTGTTTATGATCTTACCTGCAAGTTGTATACACATGTCATTGTCCGGAACCAATGGCCCCAAGTAAATCGGGACAACCGGAGGATGGTAGTGACGTGAGGATCACATGTGTTCACGGAGTGTTAATGCTTTGCTCCGGTACTCTATTAAAAGGAGTACCTTAATATCGTAGTTTCCCTAGAGCCCGGCTGCCACCGGCTGGTAGGACAAGATGTTGTGCAAGTTTCTCATTGCGAGCACGTACGACTAAATATGGAACACATGCCTATTGATTGATTAGTACTTGGATACCGTTTATTATTATCTGCAAATGCCCATGCTTTGATTGTTACATGAGTTTCTCTCATCCATGCAACGCCCGTTAAATCCGTCCCTGTGCCTACAGTATTTTAATCCCTGCTGTTTACTATAATCACTATTGTCGTTATTTCACCGCTATTATTTCGCTATTTCCGCCATAGAACTGTTATTTGATAAACTCTTGCGAGCAAGTCTGTTTCAGTGCTGAATTGACAACTCCATTGTTAAGGCTTACAAGTATTCTTTGTCTCCCTTGTGTCGAATCAATAAATTGGGTAATACTTCCCTCGAAGACTGTTGCGATCCCCTATACTTGTGGGTCATCAAGACTATTTTGGCGCCGTTGTCGGGGAGCATAGCTTTATTTGGAAGTTCACTTGGATTGATATTGTTCGCTGCAAATTCTCCATTATGGGTAAACCTCGCGATACTAAGATCGCCATATTACCATCCACTACAAGAAAAGGTACAACTCGAGTACCTCTGCTGCTCTTGATTCACCATCTGTGATTGATAAACTTGTTTCACCGCCACATGCTTCGCGTGCTGGTACTTCTGCTGAATCTGAAAATTCTCATAATATTGATAATGTTTCTGCTGTGCTTGATGATAGTGGTTCATTGGGATCTTTTCTAGATGCTACAATTGCTAAGTCTAGACAAATTGAAAATACTGAAACTCCTAATGCTACACCTGTTAATTCACCTGAGTCTGTTGAATATTCTAGTGATGATCTTGATGAGGATTATGTAGAGCTTGATGATGATTTTATTGAAAAATGCAATGCTACTACGATGCAAGAAAAATTAAAAAGTTGCTTGCGGAACATGCTGTTAGATATAAACTATCTCCTAATCCTAAATTTGCCACATCTCCCATAAACATTAGGGATAAAGATTATGATTTTTCTCTTGATCTATCTCATATAGCTATTGTTGAGAAAACACCCTTTTGTGGTACTGAAAAAGAAAGTGCTGTTGAACACATGACTGAGTTATCTACTCTTAGTGGCTTGTTTTCTGATGATATTAAGATGCGTACTTATTTTGTCGCTAAAATTTTTCCTTTCTCATTAAAGGATGATGATAAAACTTGGTATAATAATTTGCCTCCTGGTTCTATTAAAAGTCCAAAAGAATTGCTTGATGTTTTCTTCCGCAAATACTTTCCTGCTAGTGCTCAACATGCTGCTTTGCAGAGAATTTATAATTTTGACCAGGAAGATGGAGAGAAATTGCCTGAGGCTTGGGCGAGATTTTGTTCTCTTATTAGAGCTCAGCCTGACCATGATTTGGAAAAGCATGATTTACTTGATATATTTTATAGTGGACTAACTATTGAGTCTAGGGCATACCTGGATAGTTGTGCTGGTTGTGTTTTCAGGAAAAGAACCCAGAAGACGCTGAAGAATTATTGGCTAAAATAGGCTGGAATCATGATGATTGGTCTACACCTGAACCAACCCCGACACCGATAGTGAAGAAGAGGGGTATGATTAAATTGAATGATGAAGATATGAGGGAAGCCAAGAAGTCTCTTAAGGAGAAGGGTATTAAACCTGAAGATGTGAAGAATTTACCTCCTATTGAAGATATATGTGAGACAATTCCCCCTTCATCCATGATTCAACACTTTACTAGGGAAGATATTCCGTATTCAAAATCTCCTGCTCAATGCTTAGATGAATTTGATAATTATATTGTTAAGCAAGAAAACTTTAATATGAGAGTAGAGAATCATTTAATGGAAAATTCCCGAGCTATTAGTGAATTGCATGGTATTGTGGAGAGAACCTCCAATGATGTTAAGATACTTGTTAAACATTTTCAAATGGTTCAACTCAAATTGATCAACTTACTAAAGTGCAAAATGACTTGTTGGGAAATAATTCTAAAGAAAAACATGCTTGTGAAGTAACAACTAGAGGTGGTGCTTCTACCCAGGATCCTCTATATCCTGAAGGGCATCCCAAAAGAGTTGAACAAGATTCTCAACTAATTAAAACTACTGCTCCATCTAAGAAAAAGAAAAAGAAACATAAGAATGTTGTAGAATCCTCTGAACCTGTTAATGATCCTAATAGTATTTCTATTTCGATGCTGAAACTGAAAGTGGCAATGAACATGAGGAAGATAATGATAAGAATGATACTCCTGATAAAGAAGAAATTGAAAAAGAACCTGAAAAGCCTGCTAAAAATAAAAAGTACACTAAAGAAGATTTTATTACTGAGAAACATGGTAATGAAAGAGAACCTTGGGTTCAAAAGCAAATGCCTTTTCCTGCTAAGAAACTAAAATCAAAGGAGGAGGAACATTATAATAAATTTTGTGATTGGATGAAACCTTTATTTTTGCAAATTCCTTTGACTGATGCTATTAAATTGCCTCCTTATTCAAAGTATATGAAAGATATTGTTACTAACAAAAGGAAAGTCCCCAATGAGGAAATTTCAACTATGCTCGCTAATTACTCCTTCAATGGTAAGATTCCAAAGAAGCTTGGAGACCCAGGTATACCGACTATTCCTTGTTCCATCAAGAATAATTATGTTAGAACTGCTCTATGTGATTTGGGAGCAGGTGTGAGTGTGATGCCTTTTTCTCTTTATAAGAGACTTGATTTAGATAAATTGATACCAACTGATATATCTTTGCAAATGGCTGATAAATCTACTGCTATTCCTGTTGGTTTATGTGAAAATGTTCCTGTTCAAGTTACTCGCATTGCTTGATATTAACTGATTTTGTTGTGTTGGAAATGCTGAGATGATAATATGTCCATTATTCTTGGAAGACCCTTTCTTAATGCGGGCTGTTATTGATTGCAATAAAGGCATGGTTACTTTTAATGTTGATAATAAGGAACACAATGTCTATTTTCCCAAGAGGATTGATAAAGTATGTGGAGTCAATACAATTTTTAATGTGAAAACTATCAAAGTGGGATCCATTGATTGTCCTATATATGAGCCTAAAGAAGAATATCAAACTCTTGTGATTGGATCCATATCAATTCAATATAAGGTAACATGATTGATTTGAGGTTTATTTCTTCTTATGTCATATAAAATTTATTTGGTAGCAAGACTTGATCAACCTTGTTAACAAGTATATTTTATTGCATAAAAGAGCTAAACAACACTTCTTTCTTTCTTTCTCCCTCCACCTATTTTACTTGCTGTAGCACTTTTGTTTTGCAATATGCTTTAGTCATTTAAGATTTTAGAAATCATTTTCCTGCGCAGTAATCATTAATTTAATACCCAGAAATGTGCATTTTTCAAAGTTCTCTAAAAATTACAAAAATTACACCGTTGGTCCTATTTTTCGACGAGGCACCGGGAGCACCAGAGGATGACTGTGGGGCACCGGGTGCCACACCATAGGGCGGCGCGGCAAGGGGCGCGCCACCATGTGGTGTGGGCCCCCTTGCCCCACTACACCATCTCTTCCTCCCAGCACCTTCTCTCTCCCGAAAAACTCGTACCAAGTTTCTCTCACTCGTGTTTCTGCTCAAGAACTCGCGATTTTTCGATCTCCTTGCTCAGCCCAGTTTGTCTGAAATTTGGCACATTTACTCCTTGGTATGTGACTCCTTTGATTGTTCCAATTAGAATTTCATTTGGTTGAGTATATATTGAATATTTTGCTGCTGTAGATAACATGTTTAGTGGGCTTGCATGCTTGTTCTAAGTGGTAGAAATTAGTTTTGATGCATGTTTAGCACTCTAGCAAGTTCCTATAGTAGTTCCCTTCAATTACACACCTTGAAATCAAATTTTATAATGATTGTTGAAAATTTCAGAAGGGGAAGATGAAGAAATTCAAGTTTGGAGAGTTGTTCAAGAAAGCAACAACCAGCACCGGTAGGCCCTCAAGGGCGTCTACTCAAATTAGGCGATCCTACAATGAGGATGTCATCGCGCCTAGCTTCGCGCCCGAGGAGGACCATGGGGCCCCTAATGCTTCATCCTTCCCTTGTTATGAGTTTCTAACCAATGCAGGGTTATTGGATGACTTCTTCACCCTCGTCAACAGGGCAGGCCTAGCCACCTACGTGGGAGACGAGAGGGAACAATATTACAGGCTCACCAAAATTTTCGTTGAGAGCTTCAAGTTCCACAACACGGAATATGAGCCGACAGTCGCATTCAAGATTTATGATATTCCTGTTACCATGAAATTGGAGGAATTTTGTTTTGCATTGGGTATTGCCCCTGTAGGTACAGCAAGGAGGATTGATGACAACCCTCGGGACTTGTTGGAGCTTTAGGGATCACCGGGGATGATTGCCGCACCATCCAGCGAGGGAAGATAAGAAACATTCAACTCCCCGCTATTAAGTATTTCGCATATTACATTGGTACTAGCATTTTGGGTAGAGAAAATACTAGTAACATCTCTAGCTACCATCTTGCTTTCTTGAATGTTGCACTTACTGGAGAGACACCTTATCATCTTGGTTCTCTTATTGCTCGCCGCCTGTCTAGCAGGGGGCCTATTTTTGGAGGAACTATTGCATCACGCATTCTAACACATCTAGATATTCCTCTTGATTCTAATGATGTACCATTAACCCCTAGGAAGCTAGATATTGCTGCTATGAAGAGCCATCATTTTGTTACTACTAACTCCACTATAGATAATATTGTCTATAAAATGTTGTTTGCTGATGGGAATGAGAAAGAAATCCCTCTTCCCAGCAGGGTTTGTTTAATATTGACAGGCAATCATGGTCGCTAACAAAGGAGGTGGTGGATGAACATATGAAGATACAAGAATTCCACCAGCAACATGACTCCGAGAACGCCGAGCCCTCCTACGACTACACCGTCACGTACCCCGACGTTTCCTCCAGCACATACATGGAACCGGGTCGTTCTTCGTCATATTACGAAGACACCACTTCATGGGGACCGTGGGAATGAACTCCACTTAGGCCAAAAGCCTAAGCTTGGGGGGAGGTATACCGGCATCACTCATTCTTTGCATATTATGGTTGCTGGATACTTGTACATACTTGTTTAGTCTCTAGAGTGGTTTTCTAATGAGAGGGAGATGATATTTGGGGAAGTGCTGTCCAAAAACAGATTCTGTGCTGTTACTAAAAAATTTCGTACGCACAGCCAGAACATTATTTTGAGTTGCCAATTTTTGAGCATGTTCCCCAGGTTGTTATCTAACTTTCATTAGTTGAACACTTTTTGGTCTGAGCAATGGAAGATTTTTGTTAAATTCGATTTCTGTACTGCTGTCAGGATTTGGCAGATTTCTGTCATCCTGCTTTTCTGTGTTTCTGTTAGTTTGCATTCTTTTGTTTTCACTTTGTTTCTCTCCTAAAACACAAAAAGACCAAAAATATTTCTGTAGTTTCTCTGCACCATTTGTTTATTTGGTTCCTTGCTCTTAGTTTACTTTATTTGCTATCGTTAGTTTGCTATAAGAAAACCCAAAAAGATTTTGCTTTGTTTGTTTGTTTTCTTTCGTTCTTGTTTCTAATTCGAAAACGCCAAAAATATTTGCTGTTCTTCTTTGGTTTGTAAAGTTCATCATGAATTCAATGGTCTTCGGTGGCTGGAGCGTGGTTTTCATTTCATATTATCCAAGCTACACAAGTGAAAAGGCAATAATGACGATCTACGACAATCTGATTGTGGTGAGAGGCTGGTATGAACTCTATTTGTTTTCATTTTTGTACATATACTCATCCATATGATCATGCTTAGTTGGTTCATGTGAGGTATATGTTATTTGAGAAAGTCTAGTAGTTCATGATCTCTCATGTTTAGTTCCAATTTATTAATATGAGTAGCATGTCATGGATGTTTGCTTGCATTATTTTATTCATAAGTAAGTATGGCATTGTGGTATCCTCCTCTGAATAATTCATTTATATCGACTTGGCACATGCTCACGCATGCATATGACTGAACAAAAAGTCAATTAAGCCTCGATGATTTATATTGCTTCAGAGTTATTGTATCACTTTTATGCCTCCGTTAATTTATTTTGCCGCAAGCATAATTATGACTGCTCTCTTGATTTGTCGCTCCCTAGTCTTTTGCTAGCCTTCACTTGTCTGAGCGGGCCGCTCGTGCTTCCAAACACCTGAAAACCAAGTTGTTCCAAAAGTGTCCACCATAAATACCTATGCATGGCATTTCAAACCATTCCAAGTAAATTCTCATGCGCTACCTTTAAAACTTTCAAAATGCTTCTCAATTTGTGTTAATGTTTCATAGCTCATGAGGAAGTATGTGGTGTTTAGCTTTCAACCTTGTCATTTACTTTTGACGGACTCTCATATGAACTAGTGGCACATCCGCTTATCCAATAATTTTGCAAAAAGAGCTGGCAATGGGATTCCCAGTCCCGAATTAATTAACTTAAATAGACACTCCTCCATGGTTTGTGATTGTTGGACGGCACCCGAAGGATTCGGTTAGCCATGGCTTGTGTAAGCAAAGGTTGGGGGAGTGTCATCATCATAATAAAACTTAAATAAAAGGCACTCCTTCATGGTATGTGATTGATGGCAGGCACCCGAGGATTCGGTTAGCCATGGTTTGTGAAAGAAAGGTTGGAAGGAGTGCCAACCAAAAATAAATAAATGGGAGCCGCTCTTGTGAGTCCGGTTGATGAGGTAGTTAGTGTACCCATTACCATTCGTTGACAACAACAAACACCTCTCAAAATAATTTTACTCTGCTTTACAAATGAAAAGCTCTAGCGCATGTTAATCCCTGCTTCCCTCTGCGAAGGGTCAATCTTTTACTTTTATGTTGTGTCTCCATTCTTTCTTTGAGCACTATCTTGAGAGCACGACTGTCATTCTTAGTATAATATGCTTGTCTCAAAATATAATTGATTGTGGTATAACTTTGATGCTTTTATCTTTGACAATCACTACTTCTAGTCTTTCTATGAACTCAAGAGGTGCCTCGGCATTTATGTTTTGCCGATCAAATACAGGCGAGATACCACTTTATCATATTCTCTTATGAACATTGCAATCCTGCTTATATACATGATTCATAGTGCTTATTATTAATTGTTGGTACTTCTCCATGATTGACATAGCTGTTGGATAATCTTATTTGCATGTATCTCATTATGAACTGCTTAAGTATTAGCCATAGCATGAGAATATATACATCATATGAGCAAATGTGTTCGTGAAAGTTCTTTTATCGCTCAGTTGTTAACTGAATTGCTTGAGGACAAGCAATAAGCTAAGCTTGGGGGAGTTGATACGTCCAAAACGTATCTACTTTCCGAACACTTTTGCTATTGTTTTGTCTCTAATTTGTGTATTTTGGATACAACTAACACGGACTAACGCTGTTTTCAGCAGAAGCTCGTGTCTCGTTTTTGTGCAGAAATCCAACTTTCGGGAAAATCATCGGAATTTCTGATGGCCCTATTTTACCAAAATATTGACGGAGAGAAGGGCGAAGGAGGTGGAGGCCCGGGCACCATAAGGCGGCGCGCCCCGGGGGCCGCGCGGCCCTATGGTGTGGCCCCCTCGGCCGGCCTCCGACGCCCCCTTTGGACTACTTATCGGGTTCGACCTAAAACGCACAGAGAGAAGTCGACATCGCGAGAAACCCTCCAGAGCCGCCACATCGCGAAACTCCGTCGCGGGAGCCGAAGTCTCCGTTCCGGCACTCCACCGGACGGGGTGGAGGAGATCTTCACCGCCATCACCGCCAACGCTCTCCATCAACCAGCAATGTTTCCCCATCCATGTGTGAGTAATTCCCCCGCTGTAGGCTGAAGGGGATGGTAGGGATAGGATGAGATTGGTCATGTAATAGTCATAAGATTGTTAGGGCATAGTGCCTAGTATCCGTAGATGTCACTTTTATGATATTGTTGCAACTTGTTATGCTTAATGCTTGTCACTAGGGCCCGAGTGCCATGATCTCAGATCTGAACATGTTATTTATTCATGAAGATATTCGTTGTTTATGATCTTTGCAAGTTGTATACACATGTCGCTGTCGGAACCAATGGCCCCAAGTGACAAATCGAGGGAGGGGATGGTAGTGACGTGAGGATCACATGTGTTCACGGAGTGTTAATGCTTTGCTCCGGTACTCTATTAAAAGGAGTACCTTGATACGTCTCCAACGTATCGATAATTTCTTATGTTCCATGCTACTTTATTGATGATACCTACATGTTTTATGCACATTATATGTCATATTTATGCATTTTCTGGAACTAACCTATTAACAAGATGCCGAAGAGCCAGTTGCTGTTTTCTGCTGTTTTTGGTTTCGAAATCCTAGTAAAGAAATATTCTCAATTGGACGAAACTTTCGCCCGGGGTCCTATTTTTGCACGAAGCTTCCCGAAGACCGAAGACCTAACGAAGTGGGGCCACGAGGCAGCCGGGGGTGGCCGGCGCGGCCTAGGTCTTGGCCGCGCGGCCCTGCCCCCTGGGCCCCTCGTGTGGCCCTCGCGTTGACCTTCCGCCTACTTAAAGCCTCCGCGTACCGAGAGCCACGATACGGAAAACCTTACAGAGACGCCGCCGCCGTAATCCCATCTCGGGGGATTCGGAGATCGCCTCCGGCACCTGCCGGAGAGGGGATTCATCTCCGGAGGACTCTTCATCGCCATGATCGCCTCCGGAGTGATGAGTGAGTAGTTCACCCCTGGACCATGGGTCCATAGCAGTAGCTAGATGGTCGTCTTCTCCTTGTTGTGCTTCATTGTTAGATCTTGTGAGCTGCCTAACATGATCAAGATCATCTATATGTAATTCTATATGTTGTGTTTGTCGGGATCCGATGGATAGAGAGTACTATGATTATGGTGATTATCAATCTATTGTTCATGTGTTGTTTATGATCTTGCATGCTCTCCGTTATTAGTAGAGGCTCTGGCCAAGTTTTTACTCTTAACTCCAAGAGGGAGTAATTATGCTCGATAGTGGGTTCATGCCTTCATTGATACCTGGGACAGTGACAGAAAGTTCTAAGGTTGTGATGTGCTGTTGCCACTAGGGATAAAACATTGATGCTATGTCTAAGGATGTAGTTATTGATTACATTACGCACCATACTTAATGCAATTGTCTGTTGCTTTGCAACTTAATACTGGAGGGGTTCGGACGATAACCTGAAGGTGGACTTTTTAGGCATAGATGCGGTTGGATGGCGGTCTATGTACTTTGTCGTAATGCCCAATTAAATCTCACTATATTTACCATGTCATGTATATGCATTATTATGCCTTTCTCTATTTGTCAATTGACCGTAATTTGTTCACCCAACATGCTTTTATCTTATGGGAGAGACACCTCTAGTGTGGACCCCGGTCCTATTCTTTACATAGCATACAATTTACTTTTTTGTTTTCTTTGCAAACATCTTCCACTCGATACGTTTAATCCTTTGTTACAGCAAGCGGTGAGATTGACAACCTCACTGTTTCGTTGGGGCAAAGTACTTTGGTTGTGTTGTGCAGGTTCCTAGTTGGCAATCCCGGTGTTGCGCCGCATCACATTTCGCGACCATCAACCTTCAACGTGCTTCTTGGCTCCTCCTGGTTCGATTAAACCTTGGTTTCTTTCGAGGGAAAACTTGCTACCGTGCGCATCATACCTTCCTCTTGGGGTTCCCCAACGAACGTGTGAGTTACACGCCATCAAGCTCTTTTTGGCGCCGTTGCCGGGGACTGAAGAAAAGCTACACCACATAGAATTGCCTCCCACGGCAACAGCTCTTTTTCGCGCCGTTGCGGGAGATCAAGACACGCTGCAAGGGGAGTCTCCACTTCTCAATCTCTTTACTTTGTTTTTGTCTTGCTTTATTTTATTTACTACTTTGTTTGCTGCACCTAAACAAAATACAAAAAAATTAGTTGCTAGTTTTACTTTATTTACTGTCTTGCTCTCTATATCTAAAACACAAAAAAATTAGTTACTCGCATTTACTTTATCTAGTTTGCTTTATTTGTTGCTAAAATGGCCAACCCTGAAAATACTAAGTTGTGTGACTTCACAAATGCAAATAATAATGATTTCCTATGCACACCTATTGCTCCACCTGCTACTACAGCAGAATTCTTTGAAATTAAACCTGCTTTACTAAATCTAGTCATGAGAGAACAATTTTCTGGTGCTAGTTCTGATGATGCTGCTGCCCATCTCAATAATTTTGTTGAACTTTGTGAAATGCAAAAGTATAAAGATGTAGATGGTGATATTATTAAATTGAAAGTGTTTCCTTTCTCATTAAGAGGAAGAGCTAAAGATTGGTTGCTATCTTTGCCTAAGAATAGTATTGATTCATGGACTAAATGCAAGGATGCTTTTATTAGTAGATATTATCCTCCCGCTAAAATTATTTCTTTGAGAAGTAGCATAATGAATTTTAAACAATTTGATACTGAACATGTTGCTCAAGCATGGGAGAGAATGAAAACTTTGGTAAAGAATTGCCCAACCCATGGACTGACTACTTGGATGATCATCCAAACCTTCTATGCAGGACTAAATTTTTCTTCGCGGAATTTATTGGATTCAGCTGCTGGAGGTACCTTTATGTCCATCACATTGGGGGCGGCTACAAAACTTCTTGATGATATGATGATAAATTACTCTGAATGGCACACGGAAGAGCTCCACAAGGTAAGAAGGTAAATTCGTTGAAGAAACCTCTTCCTTGAGTGATAAGATTGATGCGATTATGTCTATGCTTGTGAATGGTAGATCTAATGTTGATCCAAATAATGTTCCTTTAGCTTCATTGGTTGCTCAAGAAGAAAATGTTGATGTGAATTTCATTAAAAATAATAATTTCAACAACAATGCTTATAGGAACAACTCGGTAATAACTATAGGCCATATCCTTCCGCTAATGGTAATGGTTATGGTAATTCTTATGGGAATTCTTACAACAATAATAGAAGTGTACCCTCTGGTCTTGAAGCCATGCTTAAAGAATTTATTAGTACACAAACTGCTTTTAACAAATCTGTTGAGGAAAAGCTTGATAAAATTGATACTATCGCTTCTAGAGTTGATAGGCTTGCCTCTGATGTTAATCTTTTAAAGTTGAAAGTTATGCCTAATAATGATCTTGATAATAAGATTACTACTACAGCAAATGCCATCCAAGTTAGAATTAATGAGAATATAAGATTAATGGCTGAGTTGCGTGCTAGGTGGGATAGAGAAGAAAATGAAAAACTAGCTAAAGAGAATAATGTAGCTAAAGTTTGGACTATTACCACCACTAGTAATGCTAATTCCTCACATGTTGCTGCACCTCCTACTATCAATGGTAAAATAATTGGTGTTGGCAATGTTTCTACTCCTAGTGCAAAGCGTACAAAGCTGCCTGAAATTGCTAAACTGCTGAAACTTGTGATAAAACTGCTGAAATTTTTTCCAACCTTGGGAACAATGATCCCATTGCTATAGCTCATAATGATTTAGATTTTGATGATTGCCACATCTCTGAAGTTATAAAGTTCTTGCAAAAACTTGCTAAAAGTCCTAATGCTAGTGCTATAAATTTAGCCTTTACAAAACATATTACAAATGCTCTCATAAAAGCTAGAGAAGAGAAACTAAAACTTGAAACTTCTATTCCTAGAAAGTTAGAAGATGGTTGGGAGCCCATCATTAAAATGAAATTCAATGACTTTGAATGTAATGCTTTATGTGATCTTGGTGCAAGTATTTCTGTTATGCCTAAAAAGATTTATGATATGCTTGACTTGCCACCATTGAAGAATTGTTATTTGGATGTTAATCTTGCCGATAATGTTAAAAAGAAACCTTTGGGGAGGATTGATAATGTGCATATTACGGTTAACAATAACCTTGTCCCCGTTGATTTTGTTGTCTTGGATATCGAATGCAATGCATCTTGTCCTATTGTGTTGGGAAGACCTTTTCTTCGAACTGTTGGTGCTGTTATTGATATGAGGGAAGGTAATATTAAATATCAATTTCCTCTCAAGAAAGGTATGGAACACTTCCCTAGAAAGAGAATGAAGTTGCCTTTTGATTCTATTATTAGAACAAGCTATGATGTTGATGCTTCTACTCTTGATGTTACTTGATTTGCACTTTCCGCGCCTAGCTGAAAGGCGTTAAAGAAAAGCGCTTATGGGAGACAACCCATGTTTTTACCTACAGCAATTTTTTGTTTTATTGAGTCTTGGAAGTTGTTTACTACTGTAGCAACCTCTCCTTATCATGTTTTTGTGCCAAGTAAAGTTTCTATGTCAAAGTTGATGTTATATTTGGGATCGCTGCGCAGAAACAGCATTGCTGTCTGTCACGAATCTGGGCATAATTCTCTGTAGAAAATTCGAAAAAATCTGCCAATTTACGAGCGTGATCCTCAGATATGTACGCAACTTTCATTAGTTTTGAGTTTTTCCATTTGAGCAAGTCTGGTGCCATTTATAAATTCGTCTTTACGGACTGTTCTGTTTTTGACAGATTCTGCCTTTTATTTCGCATTGCCTCTTTTGCTATGTTGGATTTATTTCTTTGATCCATTAATGTCCAGTAGCATTATGCAATGTCCAGAAGTGAAAAGAATGATTGTGTCACCTCTGAATGTGTGAATTATTAATGATGCACTAACCCTCTAATGAGTTTGCTTGAAGTTTGGTGTGAAGGAAGTTTTCAAGGGTCAAGAGAGGAGAATGATATACTAAGATCAAGAGGAGTGAAAGCTCTAAGCTTGGGGATGCCCCGTGGTTCATCCCTGCATATTTTAAGAAGACTCAAGCGTCTAAGCTTGGGGATGCCCAAGGCATCCCCTTCTTCATCGACAACATCATCGGTTCCTCCCCGAAACTATATTTTTATTCAATCACATCTTGTGTTCTTTACTTGGAGCGTCGGTTTGTTTTCGTTTTTGTTTTTGTTTGAATAAGATGGATCCTAGCATTCACTTTGTGGGAGAGAGACACGCTCCGCTGTTGCATATGGACACATGTGTCCTTAGGCTTTACTCATAATGTTCAAGGCGAAGTTTCTTCTTCGTTAATTTGTTATATGGTTGGAATTGGAAAATGCTACATGTAGTAATTCTAAAAATGTCTTGGATAATGTGATACTTGGCAATTGTTGTGCTCATGTTTAAGCTCTTGCATCATATGCTTTGCACCCATTAATGAAGAAATACATAGAGCTTGCTAAAATTTGATTTGCATATTTGGTTTCTCTAAGGTCTAGATAATATCTAGTATTGAGTTTTGAACAACAAGGAAGACAGGTGTAGAGTCTTATAATGTTTACAATATGTCTTTTATGTGAGTCTTGCTGCACTTGTTCATCCTTGAGTTTGCTTCAAATAACCTTGCTAGCCTAAACCTTGTATCGAGAGGGAATACTTCTCATGCATCCAAAATCCTTGAGCCAACTACTATGCCATTTGTGTCCACCATACCTACCTACTACATGGTATTTACCCGCCATTCCAAAGTAAATTGCTTGAGTGCTACCTTTAAAATTCCATCATTCGCCTTTGCAATATATAGCTCATGGGACAAAATAGCCTTAAAAACTATCGTAGTATTGAATATGTACTTATGCACTTTATATTTTATTAAGTTGCTTGTTGTGCGATAACCATGTTTCTGGGGAACGCCATCGACTATTGTTGAATATCATGTGAGTTGCTATGCATGTCCGTCTTGTCCGAAGGTCTATCATTTTAGTGGTTGGAGCATGCAAAATTGTTAGAGAAGAACATTGGGCCGCTAACTAAAGCCATGAATCATGGTGGAAGTTTCAGTTTTGGACATATATCCTCAATCTCATATGAGAATAATAACTTTGCTACATGCTTATGCATTAAAGAGGAGTCCATTATCTGTTGTCCATGTTGTCCCGGTATGGATGTCTAAGTTGAGAATAATCAAAAGCGAGAAATCCGAAATGCGAGCATTCTCCTTGGACCTTTGTACAGGAGGCACCCTTTGTGACACTTGGTTGAAACATGGCATGCGAAGACCCGGTAGTCCAAGTTAAGTAGGACGAGGTGCGGGCACTATTAGTATACTATGCGTGAGGCTTGCAACTTATAAGATATAATTTTCATAACTCATATGCTTTATTACTACCGTTGACAAAATTGTTTCATGTTTTCAAAATAAAAGCTCTAGCACAAATACAGCAATCGATGCTTTCCTCTGCGAAGGACCATTCTTTTACTTTTATTGTTGAGTCAGTTTACCTATCTCCTTCCACCTAAGAAGCAAACACTTGTGTGAACTGTGCATTGATTCCTACATACTTGCATATTGCACTTATTATATTACTTTGCATTGACAACTATCCATGAGATATACATGTTACAAGTTGAAAGCAACCGCTGAAACTTAATCTTCCATTGTGTTGCTTCAATGCCTCTACTTTGAATTATTGCTTTATGAGTTAACTCTTATGCAAGACTTATTGATGCTTGTCTTGAAGTACTATTCATGAAAAGTCTTTGCTATATGATTCACTTGTTTACTCATGTCATTACCTTTACTTTGATCGCTGCATTCATTACATATGTTTACAAATAGTATGATCAAGATTATGATGGCATGTCACTTCAGAAATTATCTTTGTTATCGTTTTACCTGAAACTAACTAAGCTGATACGTCTCAACGTATCGATAATTTCTTATGTTCCATGCTACTTTATTGATGATACCTACATGTTTTATGCACATTATATGTCATATTTATGCATTTTGGAACTAACCTATTAACAAGATGCCGAAGAGCCATTTGCTTTTCTGCTGTTTTGGTTTCAGAAATCCTAGTAAAGAAATATTCTGAATTGGACGAAACTTTCGCCCGGGGTCCTATTTTTGCAAGCTTCCGAAGACCGAAGACCTAACGAAGTGGGGCCACGAGGCAGCCGGGGTGGCCGGCGCGGCCTAGGTCTTGGCCGCGCCCTGCCCCTGGGCCCCTCGTGTGGCCCTCGCGTTGTCCGCCTACTTAAAGCCTCCGTCGCGAAACCCCATGAGAGCCACGATACGGAAAACCTTACGAGACGCCGCCGCCGAATCCCATCTCGGGGATTCGGAGATCGCCTCCGGCACCTGCCGGGAGGGGATTCATCTCCGGAGGACTCTTCATCGCCATGATCGCCTCGGAGTGATGAGTGAGTAGTTCCCCTGGACCATGGGTCCATAGCAGTAGCTAGATGGTCGTCTTCTCCTTGTTGTGCTTCATTGTTAGATCTTGTGAGCTGCCTAACATGATCAAGATCATCTATATGTAATTCTATATGTTGTGTTTGTCGGGATCCGATGGATAGAGAGTACTATGATTATGGTGATTATCAATCTATTGTTCATGTGTTGTTTATGATCTTGCATGCTCTCCGTTATTAGTAGAGGCTCTGGCCAAGTTTTTACTCTTAACTCCAAGAGGGAGTAATTATGCTCGATAGTGGGTTCATGCCTTCATTGATACCTGGGACAGTGACAGAAAGTTCTAAGGTTGTGATGTCTGTTGCCACTAGGGATAAAACATTGATGCTATGTCTAAGGATGTAGTTATTGATTACATTACGCACCATACTTAATGCAATTGTCTGTTGCTTTGCAACTTAATACTGGAGGGGTTCGGACGATAACTGAAGGTGGACTTTTTAGGCATAGATGCAGTTGGATGGCGGTCTATGTACTTTGTCGTAATGCCCAATTAAATCTCACTATATTTACCATGTCATGTATATGCATTATTATGCCTTTCTCTATTTGTCAATTGCCCACTGTAATTTGTTCACCCAACATGCTTTTATCTTATGGGAGAGACACCTCTAGTGAACTGTGGACCCCGGTCCTATTCTTTACATAGCATACAATTTACTTGTTTTACTGTTTTCTTTGCAAACATCTTCCACTCGATACGTTTAATCCTTTGTTACAGCAAGCCGGTGAGATTGACAACCTCACTTCGTTGGGGCAAAGTACTGGTTGTGTTGTGCAGGTTCCTAGTTGGCGCCGGAATCCGGTGTTGCGCCGCATCACATTTCGCGACCATCAACCTTCAACGTGCTTCTTGGCTCCTCCTGGTTCGATTAAACCTTGGTTTCTTTCTGAGGGAAAACTTGCTACTGTGCGCATCATACCTTCCTCTTGGGGTTCCCCAACGAACGTGTGAGTTACACGCCATCATACCTTAATATCCAGTAGTTTCCCTAGAGGCCCGGCTGCCACCGGCTGGTAGGACAGAAGATGTTGTGCAAGTTTCTCATTGCGAGCACGTACGACTAAATATGGAACACATGCCTATTGATTGATTAGTACTTGGATACCGTTTTATTATTATCTGCAAATGCCCATGCTTTGATTGTTACATGAGTTTCTCTCATCCATGCAACGCCTGTTAAATCCGTCCCTGTGCCTACAGTATTTTAATCCTGTTGTTTACTATAATCACTACGCTGTCGTTATTTCACCGTTGCTATTATTTCGCTATTTCCACTGCCATAGAAACGTTATTACCGATAAACTCTTGCGAGCAAGTCTGTTTCCAGGTGCACTGAATTGACAACTCCCTGTTAAGGCTTACAAGTATTCTTTGTCTCCCCTTGTGTCGAATCAATAAATTGGGTAATACTTCCCTCGAAGACTGTTGCGATCCCCTATACTTGTGGGTCATCATTGTGCTAAACAAAAATAAGGTATACACCCATCTCCTCGTCCACGATCTGGCTAGTGGCATTGAGGAGGGCGGGAAATCTTCCGATCGATGCTCCCATGGAGTGGTGGATCTCGTTCAGTTTGAGTGTTACAAGTGTCAAAAGATTTAGAACAATTCAAGGGTTCAGCGAAGTTGACTTTGGCTCTGCGGCGATGGTCTTTAGGGGCACATGCATGAAAATTTCCCGCCGGTCATGAATAACGCCAGGCTGACTCTAGTAGGGGTGTGGTGACACAACGGTGCATCGACAACTCGCTGGTTAGGTGGTCCAAAGAACTAAATGTAACTTTTATTATGTTTGAGATATTTTGTACTTCTTGTGAACTTCTATAGGATATCTGGATTTTTCTAAAAAAATGTGAAATTTGAAGTCCAAGCTCACATTCATTTGAGTGGCAAGGAAACCAAAAACAGCTATGTATAAATAGTGAAGTCCGTACATTTTGTCTCTTTAATTGTTGAATTTGGTATTTTTGTACGCCCAAAAGAATTGGACTTTGAAGTTGAAATTCCATAGAACATCACCTATCCAACTCCTGGTATTTTTCCTATAACTCTTTAGGAAACTTTGGAATATTTTTTTTTTTACTTGGTGTTCAAATGATTTTCTCCGGTTTCCACCGTAATTGATGAACCGAAAGTCTATGGTGTTGGCTGCATTTAGAGAATTTCACATTCTAAGAAGAAAACGCTCGAGCCGTATTCACACCTTTGATATTATATTAAATCACAAGTTTGTCCTTGGTGTAAATACTCGGAAAATTCTTACGTACCTACTCTCATTTCTATTTCTACCAACAAACTTACCCGCCACAAATATCATAGACAATCCTTCCATCTAAGTAGTCCCACATATCAGCCACCATATAATCTCCATAGCGTCGTCGCGTGGTTGATGACTAGAAAAGGCAATTTCGCAACACCTATTCACTCCCTCCCCTTTATAACCCCATCTCCGGTCAAACCCTTTCGCGGAGCCCGATACACATCTTACCCTCGACAAACGCGCCGTTAGCTATCTAGGGCAAATGCTCCCAGATCTAGGGGATTGTCCCCTTGCGGCGGAGGCGGCGATGGCCTTGTTGGCTATCGCCGCGTCTCCGAGTCTGCCCCCTCCTCCTCCTCCTCCTCCTCCTCCTCCTCCCCCTCCTTCGCCTCCCCCTCCAGACAATGAGGTTTGCATCTTCTAGAAACAATTGTCTTATGCATGAATTTGTTTGCTCGGCTTTTTCATGACACCGTTTAGACAATGGGTTGGTGGTACTCTAAGTTTTTGGGAGATGGTTATCAATTTTTTTTGTACGCCACTCGATCTCATCTATAAGCTAGATCCAAGTCGGCGGAATAGATGAATAATGTTTTCCATCTAACAGTTTTCGAAAAATCTTTTTTCAAGAAAAAGTAATATTTGACCTATCCTCGAAGCCACATCAATTTTCTCGAAAAACTCAAATGAGCGCAGTTCTTATGCTTCTTTTTCGAAATCAGTTCTTATGCTTCTGACACCGAGTTATCGAATTGATTAGGTTTATCACACGAGCCATATATGACGCCTCCAGAAAGCCACTGGTTGGCGGTAATTTCGTCTCTGAAAGGAAGCTGATTAAGTTTTCTTTTGTTAGATCTAAAATCGACGGGAATAGTCAAAGATGATTCGATCTACTTTCTAACATTTTTGGAAAGAAAAATCTAAGAAAAGGATTTTATAACCTGGTGAAAGCTAAGGTTGAAAATGATTTGATCTGAAGAAAAAGAAGAGAAGAGTGATTTCGCGAAAAAAAAGAGTGTAGACGAAGCTGACGTGGCTCCAAAGGGCCGGGCCTTGTTGTCGCGAGGTCCCACAGCGCCACCACAGTGCGGGCGCCGCCGCAGAACGACACCACCACCGGATGGCCGCCGCCGCCGCTCGCGGTGGGGGTTCGACCCGGAGAAAGAGAGATCGAGGCCTCGAGGGAGAGACCTAGTGTAGGCTGCAGTCCGGTGCTCCGCCCAACGTGGCTTGGACCCCGTGCGGCTGCGAAATCCCTCCTCCTCCGCCGCGCCCTAGAGTGCCTCCTACGCGCGCCGCCGCCGCCATCCCGCTCTACCTCGTCGCGACCATGCTGTCTCCGCAGCCTTGGGCATATTGGTTTCTGATCAGGTACGAGGTCGAGTCATCGCGTGTGGTTGCTTCAAACGCCAAAACTAACCTCCGCCAGGCACGCCGTGTGGCTGGATCCGACCAGGAATCAAGAAATGTGGGCTGGTTGATGTTGCGCGCTACCGATGTGAAGTTCGAGTCCGCTCTCGGCTTGTTGTTCCCCACGCTTGTTGTATTCACTAGTTACCAATCAAATTTTGGGTTGTCCTGCTCATGTTTTGCTAACTCATTAGAGCAACTTTAGCAGTAATGGAAAATCACTTGACAGTATATGAGTCCTGCAACCTGATGAGATAGTGAAAAAAATGCATATTGTCAGACCATTTCTACTCTATTTGTATGAGCATGTGTGCAAACTCTGTTCCAACTCTAGTTTGATATCAATCAATATACAATTTAAACTTTTCATGTTTCTAATAGCAGGGGGAGGAGAGGCAGCAGCCACCCACAAGCTCGACCCAGCCACGAACGGGCTCAATCGGTGGCGGGGAGCTCCTGTCGCGGCCGAAATCGGCGCCGGCGGCGTGTGAGTCCCGCGAGCTCGACGAAGAGGCCTCAACAGTGGCAGGGCAGGGTGGACGGCCGATTTGCGCAGAAGCACCAAGTGGCAGCAAATCCAAGGCGCCTAGGCCCCTGGGCCGAGCTCGCGGCGCCGGCCATGGCGCGAGCTCGCCCGCCTCACTGGCATGGGCAGGAATGGGGCAGCGGGGCTCGAGGAAGCCTCGCAGCAGTGCGGTGCTTGCGGTGAGTTGGGCGCCGGAACACCCACCCCCTGAAAAAGTACAGTTTTTTTCTTCACTGTATGCCGTCTTTTTTCAGTATCTGCTAGTCTTACAAGTTTGTCGATATATGGGGATTCTCGAGTTATCCTGAGCTGCACAACATTGGACACTTGCATCTTTTTTTACTAACAGTAAACTGGGACATTGAGAGTTCTCTCTATATAACGTTTTTACTGCTTTATCCTTGTTTGCCCAAGTTCAGTACTGTTCTTAGCAGTTCAGCTACTCTCTATGTAGGACCCCCAATACGTGTTAGGCATTATTGAATCGTTGAAGACGAAGGTTATAGAAGATCGTTTTACCTGCAGCAAGGTGCTTTGGAAACCACACATTCTGTACTTCTCAGTGTCTTTTTTTACTCATTCCTGGTGTTATTTTCGTTCTGATTGCTATGTTTTTTTTCCAGAAAAAGATAGAGGAGAACAGGAGTAAGCTCACTACCGTTACACGAAATACTAGCAATACTTCAGAGGTCTGGCAAAGAAATACATCAAAAGGCACCGACTTAGTCTCGAATCTGCTGACAAGTAGGCAAGATGATGCACTCTGTTCCATGCATAGTCTTGGAGTACCACCCGCTGAGGAAGATATTGTCAGTTATGAAAAACAAACTCCGGATGCCAGATCAACTGTGTTGGGTGGAAATCCAGATGCACTCATTACACCAATTAAACTACCAGAAGTACTGAGACTTCCGTGTTATACAACATGGACGCTTTTGCACAGGTCTGTTTATAATCACATGCACTTCTCAGCTTCCCCGAACCCCTTTTGCGTACATAAGTGTTTCTTTAGTAATGTTTCATAGGGTTCTTGAGAAAAGATTTCTCGCGGTTTCATGTAGGAACCAGCAGACGGCGGAAGACCAATCTGTATTTGGTCGACAAAAGATTTACTATGATTCAAATTGTGGTGAAGCTTTAGTTTACAACGATGAAGAGGAAAAAAATGAGTTCAAAGGTTTTGAAGATTATATTATTCGGTAAACAAACTGGGTGTTTCCTTTTTTTTTTGCATTAATGTATCTTATTCAGGCTTAGCTTCTGCACTTATTTGTGATTAACATCAGCTATGGTCTAAGAATCACAGATTTTTGAATGATTGCTATTGCACTTGCTTTTCTTAAAGCTTTGCTGTATTTTCCTTAAGAGAACACACTATATCAGGATACATAAGCAATTTACATTTATTTTGACTGCTAATTGACATTTCCTAGAATAAACACTTCACTTTGAAATTAAAGGCTGTCACATTTTTATTTTAAAAATAAGTTATCAAAATTTATAAAGTATTCAATTAATGCAAATACAAAATGTCACCTATGTAGTTATTTAGGTGATGTCGCTGCAGCTGTCTAAGTGTTAATTTTTTCAAAATGTTCAATGGAGGTGCATAATCAAACTAGGCTAGCTTGGACCCCCAGGAAAGTAAGCTTATTTTTGTTTTACTCCAAACTGGGTGGAGGTCTTGTTTTACCCTCATATAGGTCAAGGAAAATAAATATGGAGTTCACGTCGTGTAGCTCTAATCTGAGTATTCTGTTGATGACTTTTCACCTTCCTTAACCTTGATAGATCAACAATAGATTTTGGCTTCTGCTATATGATGCTCTCCTCTCACTGGGTATTTTGATGATTTGGTGTAATAAATTATGTTCCTCCGCAACTCTTTTGTTAGGATGACCATTGAAGGATGCGGCGAGTCTAAAGCAGTGCTTGAAACCCTAGCTCAACATATTAATAGGGCTGCTGATGATATAAAGGCTAGTTTTCTCTTCAGTCAGTTATTCTCAATAGCATTTTGGCTTTTCCTTTTCCAGTTCACCTTTTCACTATAGTGACAATTAACACACACAACCCTAATCTACAGGCCAGATATGAGATCCTACATGGGGAGAAAACTGAGGGTTCTGTTAAAGAAATGTCCAAACTTAATGCCAACGTGGAAGATGTCTACCGTGATAAAGATTTGGATGCAGCATTGGATTCCTTTGACAATCTCTTTTGTCGGCGATGTCTGGTATGTCCATCTATTAACCACCACGTGATTTCTGTAATACCTCTGGTTTGCTGATGAATATTCTGCTCATCTTGACATTGGCAGGTTTTTGATTGCAGTCTGCACGGGTGTTCTCAAGATTTATTATTTCCTGTAAGTTTTGAAGTTATTTCCAAAACTGTGTGCGTTTTCTAATTTCTGGCTTTCTTTATACAGACAGAAAAGCAATCACCTTGGAACAGCATGGACGATAATGGTGTACCATGTGGTATTCATTGTTATAAACTGGTTGGTATTTTTATGTTCTATGACTTCTGAAAAGTTGTCTTGTGAGACAATTTAGCTCAGGAAAGATACTACATTGATATTGCTTTTGCGAACCATATTTTTGCAGGCCTCCAAACTAGATTCTACTACCACAATTGATCCTCGCATGACTATTGATACCGAGACAACTTGCTTATCGGATCATACAAGGAAGCAGTTAGCCTCAAATAAGAAAAAACAGGGTGAAAACTCTTCAACCCAAAGGGTTGCCTCAGAAAGCAACGACTCAGAAGTACATCCAACAAGCAATAAATCTCCGCAGCAAATCAGCCCAAAAGATAGAATCAAGAAAAGGACTAAGTCTGGTGGGTGCCCTTGGCCAAGGAAGCTTAGATCCCGTACACTGAATGGACACAAAGATTCAGTTGCATCCCCACAACAGATTTATCCAAGCACAAGAAGTACTCAGAAGAAGGATGCACCTCAAATGGAGAATACAGCTTTAGCGGAAGATCATAATAATGATTCAACGGAGGGAACACATGCTGAACGTTCAGTAACATATGGTCATGATAGTTTGCAGGAAGAAGAATCTGCTGATGGGAATATATGCACGCAAGAAGATAATGGTAGATCCTGGAAGGTGATTGAGAAAGGGCTTCTAGTCAAAGGTTTGGAGATTTTCGGAAGGAACAGGTTGGACGATTCATCTATGATTTATATCAGTGTTTTCGATACCTTGAACTTAATGTTAATGTGTTGCTTCCTTTTATACAACCAGTCAGGTGATATTTTTTGTGTAGCTTTGCATAACCTGTAAACATGTTACTGAACTGAGTAAAAGGTTATGTGGGAAAGGATATACCATTTTTAAGTTAGATAAGGCATCATAAGGTGATTGACCCCGGCCTTGTTGCCTAAGCTACTCGTAAGTGCCTCAGGCGGGCAAAATGCCAAGGCGCTGCCAGGGCGCCTTGCCGCCTAAGCGTCCATAAGGCAGTGTCTTAAAATCCATGGGATATATCCCGCCATACAGAAGACTTTGGCCATGGTTCCTTAGTGAGTAAATTTATGTATAGTTTATGCCTTTTACTTACACATTTTTCATCATCCTACAAGTGCGGAATGGTTGTGGGGATTGTAAAAATGCTGGAAAAGAAAATCTTTATGAATTTTCTATTATTAAACATTGCATGAACTATCGCCTTCTGCTTAGAACCATATACTAAAAAAAATCGACTCATGGTTAAATTTCGAAATGTTGACTGCACAGATCCCACTACCACTTATATTGGGCACTGATTTTCCCAGGCACAAAACTAGTTGTTTTTCCAGGAAAGTTTGCAAGCACATAACACTTAATGTGTTTTTTTCCAAATCACCTCTGTCCGTTATCATTATTGTAGTCATAAGTTTACCCTGCTTTTCAGAATTATTCGTTATAATTTTTTTATGACTTCTGCATTTCGTTTCATTGAATAGATAGAGTTATACAAACCTGCTAGGAGGCACAGTACATGTTATAATACCCATGGATTTTTTTTCATGCAGTTGTTTAATTGCTCGAAACCTTCTTGGTGGAATGAAAACATGCAGCGATATTTTTCAGTATATGAATTATACTGATAACAGCAGCGCATCTGGAGTTCTTAACAATCTTGATTCTCTTGCTGACGGATATATAGAGGTAGGGTTCAATGTACTCCTCTACTTTTATTTCATTTTTGCCCCCGGTGGCATCTAATGTTAGTGCTGCCAATGTTGACATCACAGGAACATGAGTTGCGCGTCAGATCAAGGTTTTTTAGAAGGCGAGGAAAAGTCCGTCGTTTGAAGCACACCTCAAAATCTGCAGGCTACCATCTTATAAGGAAAAGAATTGCAGAAAGGAATGGTCAGCTTTATCAGCAATATAATCCATGTGGTTGTCAATCGGCATGTGGGAAAGAGTGTCCGTGTCTGAAAAATGGGACGCGCTGTGAGAAATACTGTGGGTGAGTTGATTGTTTTCCTCTAAGAAACTTGCGTTATTATGCTTAACATTCCATCCATGTGAAGATCCTCAGTTCTGCAATAGATGGATCAACGTAGAATAAAATAAAATCAAATCAAATACTACTATTGGATTGTTGATAATTTGTTGTTTCGTCTGAGAAATTTTGAATAATGATGATTGGAATGAGCTATACTAATGCATGAACACACAGATGGTAACATGCAAACAATTTGGTATCCTCATCCTGCTGTCTTATTAGAAAATTGTATTTCTGTGTGAATATTTCTGCCTTTTTGCATTCCAGGTGTCCAAAAATGTGCAATAATCGTTTTCGAGGTTGTCATTGTGCAAAGGGCCAGTGTCGCAGTCGCCAGTGCCCATGCTTTGCTTCTGACAGGGAATGTGATCCCGATGTGTGCAGAAACTGCTGGGTAGGGTATGTATTTACAACCTGGCAAACCTTTTTGTAGTTCATTTATAATTATCACTTGAAAATTGCAACATTCATACATGTTAATTTCGTTCTTCGCATTTCTATGATCGAACCTGTACCAGAGACAGAGTAGTTCCAATTGACCACCTGCACCTGTGGAACTTGGCATGATACTTCTGTTTTGCCACCAGATGTTTTGAAATTAGATAGTGCATTTGAAATCGCATGCAACAGCAACAAGTAAATGTGCAAGTTGTAAGTTGCCAAATTACAAGTCTATGTGGCAATTTGCAAAAGCTCAGAGCTATCAGTTATGCAAGTTTGTCATCAATTACGAAAAGCTTTGTTGGATGACGAATCTTTTCTTGTGAGTGCAGACATAATCTTGCTTGCTTATAGTGTAGTATCTCAAGATACTCAGTTCTGCAATTAGAAGCTTAAACAATGGGATTGAATATGATAATTTAATAAAATAAGTTCTGTAGCCATCACTAATAGCTATGTCTGACAATCATCAAGCTTAGTAATTTGACATGATACTGACAATTTGCTAACATACTTGATTGGCTGCTCATGTGTGCTAGTGCATTATTTAAAGGGCTGAAAGCTTACCTGCTTCCCCTTTGTGTATGTACTTCGATCAACTCTGCTCAAACTGATGTAATGATATACTATTTAAGTTCATTGGAACAATATCTTATTTATGATCTGAACTTCTAAAGTTTCATTCTGAAAAATCATGTCAATTATAGAAAATCCTCTGACTTCATAGTTTAATTTCAATTCATATGCATTTATACAAGAATTAAAACAGCAAAATTTGGACAGCAGATGCAGTTGAGTAAAAAAATGCAGAATGATGTTTTGTTATCTTACATATGCTGAAAGTGAAATCCAGTTATGATCCTTTTCACCGCAATCATGATTAAGAACTTGTTCTATTAATGCCCTGTGGAAGTGGTTTGTACTACAGTCTTTCTAGTATAACATTGAACCGTTCGTTTTCTAACCTGTAGGTGCGGTGATGGTACATTGGGATTTCCCAAGGAAAGAGGTGATAATTATGAATGCCGGAACATGAAAGTGCTTCTTAAACAACAACAAAGGGTAAAAGTTATTAACTTATGTTTAACAATTGTTGTGGGCATCTTGTTTATTATTTCTTTGAGTCTACATGGTTTAGTGATTTATTTAGTCCTGTTGTTTACCAAAGTAAAGACAATGAAAAGAACAACAAGTTCTTTGTGTGCAGAACTGCAGGCACAGTTGTCCAATCCATTATCAAGTTGTACTTATAGATAGTTTCACCTGATCATGGACTGAACTGGTAGATGCAATTTAGACATAATTTAACTGTCTAGATTTCTTTTGGCTACTTCTTGTTACTGTTGAAGCTGGTAACGATGTAGCAATGGTTAAAGACCCTTTAGGAACAGATTTCTTTTGAATGATGGCTTTTCCTTTTTGTGGGTGTTCCGGGCAGTTATACATCAGTTAGAATATGAAAACAAACCGAGACATTAAAGTTGATTCAAGTCGGGCACTTTTTCATCAAACTTTTCTTACCATCAATTTAAGTTCAACAGGCCTTAGGGCAGAGCTGTTTTTCCTTCTAAAATCAAGAAGAGATGAAATTGGACATTGACATCCTTTTTCTAAAAAGAGCATTAATAGGTTGCTATTAGTTGTCCTAGAAAGACTGAAGTATAAATTGTAAGAGATTATGAAGTATAAAGCAAAATCCATTTTTATATTCGCGGTGGACTTAATGCTGGCCAGTAAAACACATGCCTCCCAATAAAATTCCCCCTTTGTATAGAGAAATAAAGTATTCACTTTCTATTAGAACGTCCTGGTTCTCTTTCGAACAAAATGTTCTTCTGGTGGCATTGAATCAGTCATGACTTTTTTCTTTTCTTTTTTCAGATCTTACTTGGGAGATCTGACGTGAGTGGCTGGGGAGCATTCCTCAAGGTAAAAAAAATTGCTCCTTCCTTCATTGTTCTTCCCTTTTACCTGAGAATACTGTTGGCAAGCATGAATATCTTTTCACAATCTTCAGAATGCTGTTGGCAAGGATGAATATCTTGGGGAGTACACTGGGGAGCTTATCTCCCACACAGAAGCAGACAGCCGTGGAGCAATATATGACCTTGAGAATTCGTCATTCCTTTTCAACTTAAATAACGAGGTAGGTGTACAGAAATACCAGTTATAGTCTGCAAACATTCAGGGTTACATGCTGGACTGGCCACTGAGTTATTGTTCTCGCCAACTAGATTAATTCACAAACCTGTATTTCATATTTGATCCAGACACTGGCTGTTGCTTATGCTACTGTTTCGATGCAGTTTGTTCTCGATGCCCGCAGAATGGGCAACAAGCTGAAGTTTGCCAACCATTCCCATGATCCAAATTGCTATGCCAAGGTTATGTTTGTGGCAGGCGATCATAGGGTAGGCATATTCGCCAAAGAACGGCTTGGCGTGGGCGAGGAGATCTTCTATGATTACCACTACAAGCCTGAAGAAACACCAGTGTGGGCTCTGAAGCCTGATGCTCCTGGAGAGAAAGATCCTGGGCAACGTTCCTGCAGGCGAGGAAAGAAGCCTGGTGCTCCTGGAGTGAAAGACCCCGGGCAAGCTTCCAGCGCGCGAGCAAAGAAGCCTGATGCTCCTGGAGCAAAAGACCCTGGGCAACCTTCCTGCTCGCAAGCAAAGATGCCTGCCCTCTGAAGAGAACAGCATCGATCAATTTTATTTTGCTCAGGGCTAAAATTCAAGACATTGGCGCCTTCTATATCAGAACCCCAGTGTTATCAGAACTTGTTGGAACATGAACAACTTTTGGAACCAATATGGTTGCTCTGTGGCTGGTGTTTATTTTACCCTTTTAAAAGTGCTTGTAGTTATAAAATAGGTTCTGAAAATTTGAGAACAGAAAGTTCAGAATAGCACTTGACATGGCATAAACCAAATATGACAGTATTTATAGCTGATAACTAGAAATAAAATTTGTATTACCCTTTTGAAATATCAGGTGCTAGCACATATACTCAATGTCTACACACATAGACAAAGTTTAGTCAATTAATTTGGAACGGAGGAAGTAGAATAGTAGGATATGGTCCAGTTTTTGAGCAATATATGAATTCTGTAGTTTTTGCTCAACTTCTTCCTTCTCACTGGATGTCGTGGGCGGAGCAGTACAGTAAAAAGTGTATTGCGGAGAAAAGATGGAGCTCTTGAAGGCATTAGCCACAGCTTCACTATTTTGCAGTGAAGTCTCTCTGCTAACTGAATTGACTGGCAATTAGTCTGCGCACCCTGCAGATAGCAACCACGACGCTGCCTGCTTCAGAACGACAGATGGCGATGCACAGCCAAGCAAGTGCTGGGGCCACTGTCTGCCTGAGAGAAGGAAACGTAGGCCATGCTCTTGCAGTCTTGCTTCTGTCATGATCTGTGCGTGTGCGAGGTGGGTAGGGGTTAAATAGAGGAGCCGTGCGTGTGTCTGGGTATGCTTGTTAAGAAAGTCGATCTAGTCTTCTCATCCCCAGTTCTCTATTCCCTCGCCCCTTATCAGTGGCATCTTAAATTGTATCAAGAACTGAGCACTGGAATCAGAATTGTGCGATCCTAAACCTCTGTGAGATCGGGTAGCAGAGCCCATCCGTATCAGAACAACTCTGTGGAACGTGATCAATTTTCAAAAGCTAACGTATGGTTGCTCCAACTGAGAATGCCTTCTCATGGTGTGTTCATCTCTTCCAAAATTCTTGTAAGCTGTTTACTGTAACACCTTTTTTCTCGATAAGGGGAAATTCCCAGCCTCAGCCTCTGCATCAATCGATGCATACGGACAATTTACTGTAATACCTAAGATCGTGGTTTAATGCAATGGGTGACAAGACATAATCCAAGGTCAGCTTGGAGACAGTTCTTTGAGGTCTCAATTTCTGCTGGCCCAACTCACGCAAGAAATGAAGCTTAATTCGGCTTCTCATCCAAGGGAACGTGCTCCCCCTTGAATCATTTTCCGAACAGGACTCCAGGGTCCTGTTCATAGCTAGCCAAGGGATATTCTCGTTTTAGAACTTGCATCTATAATTGATTGCTTACTCATGTGAGGTTAACAGCTATAATTGATTGACTACTCATATGACATGTGAGGTTAACAATAAGCTACACCAAGAAGCCGCACTGCAACGGGATACATAATTAATCCTAGAAGTCTATCCTCGGTGGAGAAGAAATGCCACGAGACAGGATAGCTCTTCCTCTCAAGAGTAGCATCTCAGGAACCAACAAGCCAAGCACCATGATCCCTCTAACGGTTGAAACCGCTTTCCCTTTCTTTCCTTCCTTGGCACCCAGCATAAGTTATAGGGCGCTCTAAGATTCACGCTGGCAGTTGGTAGCAGCCATCTCCAAGGAAAATTTGTTCAAACACATCTACCTGAAAGTTAAAAGCAACAAGAAAATAGAGCAAAAGTTACTGTCATCACCACTCACGACTCCTATCCAGCTACGATGTTCGAGGTATTGAAGAAATGCAAGGGTGATACAAGCCCTGGTCCTACCATCCTAGTTCCGCGCAGAGTAGCCAAAGCAATATGCTAATGAAGCCAGTTTCATATGGTAGCATGGAAAACAATCATTACTCAAAAAAATGTATACCTTGTATCCTTAGATGTTTTTCGCGCCACCAAAGTTTGAATTTGGACGCAATATTGCGGGATATGTTGACAAATCCTGTTGGCCATAAGTGAATAAACGACGGTAAGTTCACAGAAAACAGGAGGCCGAGAACACTTCAGCCTTTCTATTGACGCTATGCATGCAGCGCTAGTAAAATCCTAAACCCATCTACCAAGCTAAGAGATGGTACACATGTTACTGACTGGCAGAAAAACATAGAAAAGTATGACGTAGTTGTGGTGAAGGTTTGCTCAGTATGGTCTACAACTCTACATGGTCATGTACTTCTGCATTTTTTCTTCGAGGAACAACATGTACTTCTGTATGGAAGCATTTGTCCAAATTTATTTGCTTCAATATATCCACTTATGAGTTGCACAATGCCGCTAAGTAATACTGATAATGCACAGCTGAATAGCGGACTGAACAAGTTTTGATAAGGACAATCTGCCAACGAGAATACCTGTGGTGCACAAACAGGCATAGTATTCGGATTTAAGAAGATCTGGTTTGGTTGCATAGGAGTAGATGGATAAGCCTGCAAAACATGAACCATGCTGGTATAAGATCAGTTGAATGCCAGAAGGAGAGAAAAGTTCTTGCACAGATTTATGTGTACCTGGTAGTAAACTGGTCTTCCAATTGTTGCATTACCATGTGCATCTTGTGCAGATTGAAACTGCTGCCCATTAGTTTGGGCAAGTAGTTCCGGCGCAGGTGAGGAAGATGCCAGGGCTTGCTTTGCTTTTTCTGCAGTAAAGTACTTTTTAAAATACAAATTCATGTGCTATAAGCATGAGGCGAGTTGAGAGATGCTACTTACTGGTGTTTGGTCCTTTAGATGATTTCTTCTTCCCCCTTTTATTGGCATCTTTTGCAGATTGAGCACGCAGATTTCTCATCTCGAAGAACACTTCCAGTGCCTTCTCCCCTGTTTCAAGAGAATCCCAGAATATCTTTCTTGCTTCCTCCAGTTCCTGGCTCTTCAACACAAGGTTATACGCATACTGCATTGCACGGTTACGATACGCAAGTTCAGCCTCGGTACATTCCTGTTGTGTTGAATCCTCTTGACTGAGATTATACATGCTTCTCCTGGCATCTTTTGTCCAGCGTTTCAAAATGTACTTGTCAGGTATTGTATCCACATTCTGCAGGCTGAAGGCTTTCAGAGCATGAGAACAGAGAAGACCCATCCTTTCGAACTTTCTACAATCACAAGAGATTTCCATTGTAGATGTATCAAGAAGAACAGTCCACATTTTTGAACCCCTCCCCTGCATCGTTATGTCAAACCTCAATAAGGTTCCACCACAGGAGCTTTCATCACATGAAGTTGCTCCACATCCATCCAGAAATTCGGCCTCAAATAATTTGTAGATCCTATGCGTGTATGATTCTGCAGCCTGCTTCAGAACTGTACTATGCTTGATTGCGCGAACTGGAGCAGTTTGGCTGCAGCGAAAATCCTCTTCCGATTCATTTGTACGTAGAGTTTTTACAACCCTTTCCAGCAAGAGGGCAAATCGTGTAAGAGAAGTAGATTCATCAGCAACCCCAGTGAGGATATTGTTTGAGACCTCTCCCCACTGCGATGAATTGATCCCACCATCAAAAGTTTCTTTGTTAAATACAGAGCACCATCTATTATGAAACTTGTAAAGATCATTGAGCCAATTATTATCCTCTAGTTTGTATTCAGTTAGCATAGCAGCCCAAGATTCCTCCATCTCCGCTTCCGTGTCAGATCCTTGCATGCACTTCATAAACATGTTTTGAAATGCTTGAGAAGTATTTATAGTGCCTAAATGAGCCTGTGCATTCTTCAGAATATGCCAGTAGGAAAAGCAATGCTGCGTGTTAGGAAACACCTGCTCGGCTGCCTGCATAATAGCCTCGTCCTGATCAGTGAATATCGACTTTGGCGATCGGCCGCCCATTGACTCCAAAAAGGATCTGAATAGCCAGGTATAGGACGCTGTGGAGTCATCTAACAAGAATGCACACCCAAAAACAATATTATGCCAATGGTGGTTAACTCCAACGAAAGGGGCACATATGAGGCTATATTTATTTGTGCGGTAGGTTGTGTCAAAAATAACAGCATCTCCAAAGCAGTCATAATCGTTTCTACTTTTGCCATCCCTGAAGAAGAAGTTAGTCATGCGACCTTCTTGATCAACTTGGACATCCCAATAAAACATTCCTTCCTCGTTGGTTCTACGCTTGAAATAGCTTACAAGACTTTGGCTGTCTGCTGCCCCAACTAGTGTTATATTCTGCACGTTCTCCTGATTGTAGCACTCCCTTACAGTGTATCCCGGAGGCTCAGGAATATCAACCGTGGCCTTGCCAGAGAAACCATTGACTGGATGCAGTTCAGCAGATGCTGCAGGATCTATAACACCTGATTTCCCAACAGCAAACGACTTTGCGGATCTCAACATGTGCCTTTCCCCAGGTTTAGCCAACTGGTGGTTATGCACGGGAGCAAAGCGTATGACAGTCCAACGCCCTTTCTCATCGACTCTAAAGCGAACCATCGCCTTGCAATTGGTTCTCGTGTCTGGCCGATTGAAATTTGCTTCCGTAACAGGCTCATCAGACTTAAGCCCTTCCTTTGAGCAGTAGTAATCTTTTGTCCGAATGCTCTTGGTGCCAATGAAGTAGGACTGTTTGCCCTTCCGGACGCTGAAACCAACTCGATGTCCGTAGTCGCAATACAGTCTGTATGCCTCCTCCTCACTGTGGACCATGCAACCGATAAGCTCTTCGGTTGCCTCCTTGCGGCTCAAACCATTTCCAGAGTCATCCCCCTTTTTCCCTTGTTCGCCATTCTTCTTCATTCGAAGCAATTCCTCTTGAGAGCCTTGTCTGATGTCCATTTCTACTCAAGCAGTTCCACCGGTGTTCATGTAAACAGCATCAGGGATGGGGGATCTACATACTAGTAATTTGTGTTTGGGTCTGAGTAATCAATCACTGGATGAGGAAGATGCTCATACCTCAAAACTGAATGTGCAATACTTCGGATGGGGTGGAGACAGCAGGGATGCGACGAGTCAGAACAGGGGGCAGCGACCCCAAGCTACGGCGCGCCTCGGCAGCTCTAGGGCACAGCGAGGTCGGGTTGGAGTTTGGATGGGTCAGAGAGCGAGATAGGTCATGAGAAGAAGAAGAGGGAGACAGCGGGTTGGTGGAACGGAGTTGACGGGTGATGGCCGGCGGGTCTCGCCGGAGCCCGGCGATGGGGGCGGGGGTTGGTCGCGCGGTGTACGACAGGGATGGTGGAACGGGTCCAAGGGTACTGGCGGCGGCGCTGCCTGGACCAGGTGTTCACGATGGAAGTGCACCACGTTAAATGGGCCGGAGGCTAAGTGTATGGGCTGTCACCATACAAATAAAGCCCATCTTATCTGGTCCATAGGTAGATTCTCAAAAAAAAAAAATCTGGTCCATAGGTAAGTACCGTCACAGGTATTCCTCTGGTCTGATTTAGTCTACATTCTAAAAAAAATGAGACAAACTAGTATTGTATTTATTAATACTACTTAGATATTTAAATAATTAATCCAAGTTACATTGAAATCAACAACGTCCAATAAAAAAAGCAAAATCATTTCATTTTCAGTGTTGTTGTTGACTAAAAGTTAGAATGTAGATTAGTTTAGAATAAATTTTGGAGCTAGAATGCAAACTATTTTAGAACAGAGGAAGTATATAAACTCTCCGCAAAAAGTACGAGTAGATGTAGAACCGTCCTGATCTGTTTTGTAGTTTGCATGTTTATTATTTAATCATGTAATTTATTTTTTTTATTAATGAAATACACGATTGTTGTTAGAAAAAACCCTATAGCATGAAATCGCTTCTTTTGTTTTTAAATCAAAGCCGGTCGTATCCGTTCATTATCCGGCGTCCGATTAGATAAAAGAAAAATTAGATCTAAAAATCATATAAACTATACACTGTCCGATTTATGAGAAATCTGGAACGAAAATCACACATGTGAAGAGACTCGTCGTCTATACAGCGCAGTCACCTAACTCAACAAACAAACACCTTCGGCTCTGAACCCGCCACTAGACTTACACCACTCGGCACTAAAGCTGCACACGAGCCGCAATACCGCAGGAACCACACATGCGACCAGCCTACTAGCCTAAGGCGCAACGGCTAGCAAGGTAGCTTAGTATGTTAGTGTGCACATTTTAGGTTGTGCCGCGATAGTATGTCAACAAGGTCCAGGTAAACGATAATGCACTAAGTTAGCGTGCTAGCATGAGAAGGCATTATTGGAAGATAAGGGTCTAACCATATTTAGCTAGGTAAGTCCCTATTGTTACGTCCGACCAACATTCTGCGTTGAAAATGAAGGACACCAACAACATGTGCACACTATATGCTACTTTTTTTAGTGCTATTGTGTGAGCATTATAAGATGGTGCTTTTAAGGTATTATGTGACAAGTCTATATTTGTGTACTGAGTAGGGAGTGAGAGGATATAAAATAATACAAACTAAACCTATTGCCATGGTCAACGTGAAAAAGTTACCAACTATGGTGTGGAAAAACTATAATAATGAAAATATTTATCATACCATGATTTGGTAAAACTACCATATCTAGCTCAACATGAAAAGTTATCACTTATAGTATGGTAAAGCTATCATATCCATGTCAACATGAACATTTATCAACCATGTTGTCGTAGAACTAACCTGACATTTCAAGGGTTAAGTTACCAACTAAAATTTATAGTTACCATATACACACATGGGTCATAAAAATCATTTAGAAGATCACTAAAAGTTTATATGGTATAAACAATGAGAATACTACATATATTATGTTTATATATCTAACAAGACTTTTCCATGTAAAAAACTACCACATGTGAACACATGAAACTGTCACAGATTTAGAATTTAACAATAGAAAACAATTTTAGCCTTAGCTACCATGTGAAAGTATCTTAAAAGGAGTAGATATTCGTTGTATTGTGTATCTACACAAAAACTATTATACCCAATGGTGAAGAAAGGAAAAGAAAATGAGACATTGGTTTTTTCATGAGGCTATATTTATAATTGTGAAGTTGAGAAAATTTTCGGATTGCATGGAACTACCATACTTCATACTGTTATGACCATATATACACACAAAAATTCACCATAAAACATAAATGATCATTTAACACAATAGCTGCAATCTACAAAAACCATTATCTATATAATTGTGGCATTAACAAGTTGTTATGCCAAGTTGCATGAAATTAGCATATTCTTTACTAAGAGTTAGCATCACAGAATATTAGTGACATTAGTTGCCACATATATATAGTTACCAATATTTATAAATTCGATGGTGAAATGTAAGTTAATGTGAAATTGAAGGGGACAATCATGAGAGTTACAATCTTAACTAAAGCAATAGTAGAAACATTGTAAGGAGCCATAGAAAACATAGGTTGTCAACCTGAATGTCACAGAGGTAACCATGAACAATGAATTACATTGTTTGATATTATTATATGATTACCACATAATGAATAGCCAAAGATTACCAAGAATGGTGCTACAGAGCGGTGGTGAAGATGGTATACACGTTGTGACTGCACCTAAATGGATGTAACGATCCAGGTTCTTGCAAAACTACCAATACATCATGTGAAATTCCAAAATTATAAACTTCATAAACGTACCATAATTTTTTTTCATAAACGGTATGTTGAACTACACTTAATGTTGTCACCGTAACTACAATCATGCTACTACCACCATCACATGCTAAGGGTGTTTAGTGAACAAGTCAAATTCTAATCCCAACCAAGTGATATAATATCAAAATTTCCATGTAATTTTGATAAATTAAATTAATATATCCAAACACAAGAACTATATATATTAGTGTCATAATCCTGCTACCATATGCCATGTGTTATAGTTGATATGTTGCAAGCATTAAAACTACCACCTCATCACATTAAACTACCATTAATCGCCTTATTGGGAAAATATAGATAAAATGGTTTGCTGGCCTAGAATGGGATGATGAATAGCCATGTTAATGTATAGCAATCCCCCAACTATTTTCTTCAAATATATCTCGATTATTAATGTTGGATACATAGCAATAACAACCTAAATGGCAACAATCAAAGATATTCTCTGGTTCAGCCCATACATTGGATAAAGTGGATAAATAATTACTCACAATTTTGCAACAAAAGCAATGTCAACTTTAACGCAAGCTACGCACAACCTAATCAAAGTCATAACACAATGCAGACATATTGTAACTAGAAAATCCATGAGATAAGGAACTACCTCATTTTGAGGATCATGTGGATATATGGTCATAGAGGAGGCCATGGTGGATCAAGGTCATCTTCCCAGCAGCCCATCCCCATCTACTATCACAAAGGTGATGGTGAGGAAATCCAGGGTATCTTCCCACTGTTGATGTCCAAGTGTGAACCACTTCTAGGGCACCTCGCATGCCGCCGCATGCCACCTGCTGCCACCATTGGCTCCATCTCTCCTAAATGCAACAAGTAATTTAACACAAAATAGGTACATGTTAATTTATTGTTGGTTGCAACCCATCAAGTAATGAAGTTAGCATCGTTTATACCCAATACTTGCCTAGCTTGTCAAAATATATCTTGCACTGAAGGATAACCATGTTGATCGCATCTTAAAAATTGGTACAAAATGAAATCTTGGAGTTGCCATCTATTATCCTAAGAAGTTGCCACCATATAAACAATTTAAATTAATTTTTGTTCATAAACTAAAGGCAATAAAATAAGATATATTATTTGAGATGTTGTAGAAGAAACATATTTTTTTATCTACACCTCTCACCCTACAATAAGAACTCGGAGCAAGCTAGTCATGATGACCCCACGTTAGAATACAGATGTTGACATGTCGTATTCGACAAATTAACTACCTATATCCTAGAATAAAACTAGACCTACGTCATCGTACTACCATTTTATATTTATACGTAGTTGCCATGCTGCAAACATTAAAATTCCACCTCATCACATAAAACTATCATTAACAGATTGGTTACAAAAATAGAAATCAAGTGGTTTATGGGTAACTAGCATGGGACAATGAATAGGCATCAAATCCTCGCTCATTTTGCACACATATCTCGATCAATAATGTTGGATACATAGCAATACCCAAAATATCAATAATCCAACAAGCTTGTTTGGTTTAGTACATTATATAAAACACATAAATAATTACTCATAAATTCCAACACAAACAATGTCAACTATAATGTAGATTGTGGCACAGTTCGGTTAAATTCACAAAAAAAATGCAAAAAATTGCAATTAGAAAAATCCATGAGATAAGGAACTACCACATATCGAGGGTCATATGGATGTATCATTAGAGAGGAGGGCATAGTCGGGCCATCTTCCCATCTGCCCATCCCCACATTACCATGAAGCTGATGGTAACTCTAGGAGTGCCATCAAACTGTTTCCATCTAACCACAACCCTTTGTTGCAACACCTCATACACCGGGCATGCCATCTTTTGTGACCACTAGGGACAACACCCTTCTTCAGTCCTTCTTGTAACTAGTAAAAATTCACAAAAATTAGGTAAACATTTATTTTGTTGTTGGTTGCAACAAATCAAGTGATGAAGTTGCCAACATTTGTACAAAATACATTCTTAGGCTATCAAAATATACACTACACCAAAGAATAACTAGGTTGTTAGCTTGGTAATTGGCACAAAGTGGAATCATAGAGTTGTACCTTATTATTGTAAGAAGTTGCCACCATTTAAATTATTTTACCAGTTTTTAGCAATAAAACAATACAAATTATCTAAGATGTCAAATCAACATATTTTTGTCCACCCCTAGATGGGAAGATTCACTCCACAATCCAAACTTGCAATAATTCAAAATAGTGTAAGCCCTGTATATAATCCTTTCGTTGCAAAGTAAAAAAAAAACGCTACCATATCAAATGTAATGTGTGTAATTGTGAACTACAAAATACTAGCGAGCAAAAACAATGTTTCCATGTGTAAGGTATGGCCTGAAATGTTTTTCGGTCACTAGGTATATTGTATCCCTAATATCGCTGAAGAATGACCAATCAAGATATCTAGGTAAATTTTGAAGCCAAAATAGGTAGATTCATCTAAAAAAAAAACATCTACCTAACCAGACAAAAGTAGCGACTCCATGAAGCAGACAGACAAAGAGAAGCATCTAGTGGCGTGATGGGACATGATAGAAAGGGGATGTCTAACCTAAGCTGCCCTTATTAAAGCTTGAAAGCATTCCACACATTTCCATCCAAACAAAAACGTTGAAAGTTCCATGGTGGATGCATACTACATGTACAAGTTGTCATCGCTTAAAAAAGGGAACCTAAAATTTTAGCTTGCATCATATGGAACTGAAGATTTGTCTAGCATGTGAACATCTAGAAACTCGCGAAATAGATACTCGTGATATGATGATTAGTACACCATGAAGTACTCCACCAAATTGAACCATCTACAGAGATAGTGAGAGAGCTCGGACAAAAAGCATCATTCAAAAATAGATCAGGGGAGGGGGTGAGGTTCTCGAGCATACCCAGACTCTCTGGCACATGGATTTGACTGGATAAGAGGGAGCGCAAGGAGTAGGAGGAGGATTTAGCGACTAATGTTGCGCCATCTACGACTTCCTGTAGCCACTCTGTGGCTGACGAAGCCTCTGACTTTTAAGAGGATTTGGCAGACACAAGGGAGGGGGTGGTACCATCGCACAACGCGTGACCATAGGAAGATTTTGGTGAGGGACTCAATGGAACAACGGATCTCGCCATCGCCAAGGTCCATATTTGATTGGGATGCAACACCTCACCCACGTGCATGCCGTAGTTGAGGTATCGAGTGGTGGCTTGGAAGGAAGATGGCTTGGGCAAGGGTCTTGTCAGATTCATGGAGCCTGGCGTCGCCATGGCAGCGGGCATCTATGGCATCCTCGCCATGGTGTTGGAATGGGGGGAAAGAACTCCAAAATCAGGGGAAAAAGTGGGAGAGGTGAGGGGATAAGTTGGTTGGTACCTCGCATGGACGCGCGTTCTTGGATTCGAGCATAGAAGGACAGTGATGGCGACCAATTGCCGCTAGTGACACCGGCAATGCCATCAAGCAAGTAGAGAGAGAGAGAGAGCCATCAAGAGGGAGGAGGAATGGGGAAAAGTGAAGGAATCCTAAGCAGACCAATTACGTGTCGGGAAGTATATGGCAGGCTGGAGAAATTAAGGAGTACGGCGCGGTAGGTGGCCCAGATTGAGCCGTGTGCAGGTGTGCACAAGAGAACGTTGGTTCTACTTTTCTAGAAAACTTTGGAAACAATCAATTACAAGAATAAATAGATCATTTTTTTTTACCATGACAAGAACTAGAAAAACTATGCATAGTAGCAAATCGAAGTTGCATAGTATTTTTTTCGCAAAAAAGTTGAATAGTACATTATATCCATCTCGCTACTCATTATTGTAATTATTTATTTATCTTCTATACAATGTGTATTTGTTCACCAACTTAAGAATGTGCTCTCTATAAACTATAGATAATAATAGGGAGTGGTGTTTTAGAACATGGGAGCATGTGATCCCTCTATTTCGAAATGCATTTTACACACATAAAAAATTTACACGTACATCTTCACGTGCTACACGCTTATAAATTCGTTTCATGAAAAATCAACTTGTCATGTGGGGTGTGTAAAAAAAGACAAAACTTAGTGCAAAAAATAAGACTTTTCACAAGATAAATTTTCCCTGTTTTACATAGATCACAAAAAGATTAGTTTTTTCATGAAACTTGATCAACATGCATATATTATGGAGATGTACATGTAGAATTTTTTATTAAATATTTTTTATGACACTTTGAAATATGATATTTTTGGTAGAGGGATCATATATGCACCTGGGAACAGAATTGAATTTCTAAGATAATAGAGAGTATCTAATATAGTACTTCCTCTTTCACTATTATAAGATGTTCTAAGTTATTCGAAGATACATGTATCTATATGAGGTCAGTGTGTAGGTTCACTCCTTTCGGTCCATATCCAGTTTATGTTGAAACATCTTATAAAAGCGAACAAACAAGGAGTATGGATTAGTCGGAGCGAGTGGTAGAACACGGCATACACATTTCTTCTTCCCGGTTGTTCCAGGATTTTTTTGGGCCTCAATAGTGCTAAAGTTAAATTACTATCACTTACTTAGACAAAACTTTCCTATTTTTTGAACTTGCTCTGTCAAAGGTACGATTTTAACTAATATGCTGGTTTATCACACTTAGCATAATAAAACACATAATATTGTTGCTAAATACATTTAATATAATTTTATCACTATGCAACAATAACATATTTATTTATTAAACAAAATAGTATTTTGCTGTATAATTTTTTTCATTTTTAGTTATATTTTCTATGGAAACATTTCCACCAGAAAAACTACATTGGATCGAAAAAAGGGATAAAGTTGCTTGCCTCTATAGTTGGTTTAATGAATTGCTCGACTCGTTAAGCCTCCGTTCATAACGGTTTGAAATATTAAGCTCATTATCCTTAACAAGCTGTAAGTCAAGATAGCAGTTCTCATGAAACTCACTAAGTGCCACATGTGCAAGGAGGTTGACTTTGATGACACCATCTTCCTTGGCTCATGGCATGCAGGACCATCTCCTATCCATTATGTTGCATCTAGGATATCCGATTTTGATGGGAGATGAGAATGGTCACGGTCCAGGGCAATAGGCAGCAACTGGTGGTGGTCGATGGGAGGCGACTGGCGAGCATGGATGCCGGCCACAATAAAAACCCTCAGCGCCACAACAAAATTCTGGGAGAAGACGAGGAGTAGGTGTTTCGGTGGACATAGATAGGCAGCTAGGATGTCATTTGTTTGAGTTATATTGGGCTGCTAACAATACTAACAAGCTTAATAACCAGCTCACGATGCTCAACTTGTAGTGTTAACGCTAAATTTTCCACTTGGCTCGGTTTTTAATAAATGAACATGAGTTCAAACATGCCGAGAAAATGAGCAGTCGTTAAGCTCGAAAGAGGTTTGAGTTTTCTGTAAAATCTTACATGCCTCTGTGATTAATTTGTAGAACTTTAATAGATTGTAGTCCGTATGTATATGCTAAATCTGCTTTCCATTTTTGATCAGACTTTTAAACCGTAATGTCTAATAAAATCTTGCCAGAGCCTTTCTGAATGTATACTGTCTATGTTAGATAATGAGTAAATAGAAAATTCTACAATATATACTCATCGTCTACCTTACGAGTAGAGGCTCGATACAAACTACAAAACATAGTTAAATTTACTAAGAGTTAGCATCATTGAAAATTCTAGTACATAGAAGATGTCTGCAACAATTTATATGACGGAATAGCATATTTGTCGGTTGTGATCATCCGTGACGGGTCAAAGATGACCTATTCGTGGCAACCATACCATCAAGGGGCGTAAATTTTAGTTCGTAAGTGATGACTTCGACAGATAGTTAAGTTTTGACGAAAAGGTCAATACTGACGGGCCTATAGTCAGCCCTATGGGTAGAGACACCATTACCACAATGTAGCAGCTATCCAAACACCCGTTCTACTTGCACAAACTAGGTATGAGGGATAGTGTTTTTCTGTTTTCAAATGGACATGCAACCATACATGGAGAAGTAGTAGAAACTGAAATACTACTAAATTTGCATGACATAGTCACAGTAGCACATTAGTACTATATTGTCATGATGATATCCTTGGCCGCTTTCATCTCCGAAGGAAGGAATCTAGCAATCATCTCCTTGAGAATCGATGGACAACTGCTTTTCAGATGCTCATAGCCATCACTTGCCACCATAGCCTCCAAATTGGAAGGAGACGCAAGGAACTCAAAGCAAGCTTCCTTCAGTCCATGGCAACTATGCTGCTCAGCTAAAGTTAAGCTGGTGGCCACCATGCTGGAGTCCATGTGGTTGCACAACATCTCCTCGCATATCAGCTTCAACCGCTCAACATTGTACCTGTCAGCCGCAACGAGTAGATGTCCAGCCATCACCACATCAACATGTACATCACCTTCAAAAGTCGTTTTGTTCGGGCAGGCAGTCTGTGTATATGAAATGGAGCAATGACTTGAACACATCGCTTTCCATATCAAAGATCTCAACATTATCTACGTACGATTTTCTCTTCATTGAGCCGAAGAGGCCTTGAAGACGGACGACCGAGCAGCGAGCACGGACCTATGAGCAGAGAATCTCTCTCCACCGACATGAAAGATCACGTCCGCTCCATCCATGCTCTTTAGGAGGTTGCCGAGGTGTCGATGCAAATTGCTCGGAGGAACCAGCGCAAGTTGGCTACGCTTACGCTTATGTTGTTCTTCGGTGCGGATCCCCTTCATGACGGTGACATCGCACCTGATAGTGAAACAATCGTCGATTAAGTGCAGCGATCCCTCTAAGTCCGTTTTCTTGATGAAATCATAGTAGCCCCAAGCCGAACTTTTTCCTTGTTGGAAGGTATGTCCGCTGTGGGTACGGCTGAACGACGGCACCGGTTCCCCATCCTTGTCCAGCACACTGAAAGCGAAGCTCGCCGTCACGTCCTTGGCGTTCGCGGAATCAAGCAGCAGGTAAACGGACACGAAATCGGCAATCTCGTAGCCGTTTGGGTAGAATTCCAAGGCCCAGTCGTGGCCTCCAACAAACGGGTAGATATCGCGCACTTGCCGGTCTCGAGGAGCACCTTGGTTCGTGAGTACCCATCTATCTTGAGCAGATATGAACCTTCCTCAGCGTCAACCACAATAGCAGCAGCAGAAAGATTGCGCTTGGGTGCCGCCATCTTTGCGATGCTTGAGCTTGCAGTCACGATGATTGGTATAAGCAGAGGGGTAACAGCAGCGATGGTTGTTGTACAAGGTATATATACAAGAGCAACGACCCGGAGATGAAGATCGAGGAGGAGGAGACGACAGGCTTCACGAGCGCTGGAGCAGCGCCGACGAAGTTGTCAAAGATCGGAGGAAGAGGCGGCGCCGCGTCCACAGACCGCGGCTCAACCGAGGGAAGCTCGACGCCGTAGGGGTCTCGACCGATGTCTTGGCGGCGGCTCGTGCAGATTGGAAGTTGTCCTCTTTTGCGAATCCAGATTGGAAATTGTCTCCTTGAGGCTCGAGGAGAGGCGGTTGCGTCGTTACCACTCAGGGTGGGCATAAAAACCGTGAAACCGAAAACCGAACCGAAACCGAAACCGAACTAACCGAAATCTCGGTTTTTTCCATTAACCGCTATTTTTTCGGTTTCCATTTATACTAACCGAATTAAATTTGGTAGAATTCGGTTTTTAGCCCCACCAACCGAACAAGACCGAATTGACCGAATTGAGTAACCTACCATCAATTTGTGCATAAATCGATCATTCCATAGAAGTCCAATTGCGTTTGATGTTCCAAAAATTGTTCATTCAATGTATGACTTTGGTCTTTGATGTACTAGCTTTTTCTGAATATACTGCATAATAGAACACGTCGCTCAAAGTCTTAGCTACCCCTTTTAATCGCTCACAAGTGATGCACCTGTACCACGAGTGTCGCTGCCTAACAAATAGCATCCCTCCACGATTGGTGCTCATTTGTCGATTTCTTGCGCAGTTGATGCTTTTTTATGTTGATATGTCAATCACTATTTGCTTTCTTCGGTGATGCCTACTATTTGTTCAAGTGAGTATGTTCATTCGGTTATAACCGAAAACCGAACCGAATTTGTCGGTTAACCGAATCTTCGGTTTCCTAAATTTTCATGCCAATTTCGGTTACCATTTTTGAAAACCGAATTTGTTCAAAAACCGCAAAAACCGAACCGAAATTTCGGTTAAAACCGAATGCCCACCCTGAGTTACCACTGGAGTCGGAAGCGAAAATTGCCTTGGGTCACATCCTATGTAATAATGACAAGGATCGTAACGGGCTAAAAAGTCCCAGATCGGGATAACCTCGCACAATCCATTGCTAAATGCTAATCCTGATTTTTCAAGCTAAAGCTTGTCAGGACGACCGAATTCGAACCAGATCGGAAGTTCGGAACCGTATGGCCAACTTAAATAGTTATATTCGGAGGACATACCTTAAAATAAATTTGGGACGTCGTCTAGATTCTCTTGGTTCAATTTTTCTCTCTCTCTCTTGAAATCTGACAGAATATCCATTTGCACATTTGCCTCCATCACCCGAACAATTTTGAAAGTAGGTAAGCTGGGTCGGCTTATATACCTTTAAAAGGTTCTTGTTTTATATATTCCGTTTCTAGTCTTTCTCTTTTGATGTTGTTATCACCAGAATTTGACCGGATCAGAGGTGGGCCGCGATCAAGATGGGCTTGAAGAATATACATGGAAGAACATACGTGAATCGGCCTTATATGCAAAGTTTGGGCTAGTTTGCCCGTGTATCTGTAATATAGTAGGATACATGTTAATTAGATAGAGTTTGGCACGTGCCCGGTTGGGATTATTCCCACGTTAGAAAGTCTACGGACTATAAATATGTATCTAGGATTTATGAAATAAACAACAATCACGTTCACCACAAACCAATCTAGGCGCATCGCCAACTCCCTTGTCTCGAGGGTTTCTTCCGGGTAAGCATCATGCTGCCTAGATCGCATCTTGCGATCTAGGCAGTTAAGTTTATTCGTTGTTCATGCGTTGCTCGTATGAAGCCTTTTTGATGGCGAGCAACGTAGTTATCTTAGATGTGTTAGGGTTAGCATTGTTCTTCGTATCATATCTGTCGTCGTGCAACCCTTAGATAGCCGCCCTTACACCTATCTTAGGTGTAGGGGCGGCACCCCGCTTGATCTTTATTTAGTAGATCCGATCCGTTATGGTTGCTCCTTGTTCTTCAAGGATTAGTTTAATATCTGCATAGTTAGGCCTTACAAAGGGTTGAAGAATCCAGTGGCACGTAGGGTGTAGTTTGCTAGCCCTAGACAGGATGTTCCGAGGATCAACCGTGTTGGTTTTTAGGCCTTGTCTAGGATTGGTTTACGATCACCGTGCGTGGCCGCGAGGCTCAATCACGAGTAGGATGTTCCGATTATGTGGTGAAAACCCTAAATCGTAGTAGGTCGTTTTAGCTTTATTTGATCAAGCGGGACCACCATATATTCGTACACCTCGTGCGAATCATGGGTGGATCGGCTCTTTGAGCCGATTCACAGACAACCTGAGAGCCGATCGAGGCTCGTATTTAATGTTTACGTGTATGCCATGCAGAAACTAAGCGAGGCATCCATCATCCGACCAGGTATAGGTCGGTGGCACGCCCTGCACCAGCATCGGACGTGCGTGCCGAATCTTTGCGGGCCGTCGCTCGAGGGACCAGGGCCAGCAGTCTGGGAGCCTCCCGGCTCTACTGTGTTGCCCGTCGCTGCTCGCCGGTGGGTTTCTGACCGCAACAGATGTCGCAAAATTGAAACTAAGAAATATATGTTATGTTCCTAATGTTTCCGAACACTTTCAATAAAACCCATCATAGAAGTATTTTAACAATTAACGTTTTCGCCAATCTAGTAACACGCTAAATAAACTGGTGTTAGGAAAAAGATCGTCAAAACATAGCAACATGATCTTAGTTTCTGAAGCCCTAGTCGAGTGAAGACACATCGTTAATGGAATACCAATTTAGAAGATGAATCATTTTGAATACTACTAGTATTTACAAATTAATGTCATGATTTTAAGATGAGGTAGACAATTCTTACAACATGTGCTCTTTGTATAGAAGGAAAAGCATGTTGAAAAACCACCGGGCTAGATGACTATTTTGCATCATGTGCCACATTATACCTCCTTTTAGAATAAGATAATCAAGAAGCCTGTTTATTTGTAACAATCATTGGAGTATAATTTATAATTAAAGCAAGATATAGGAAAATAAACAGGCTAGAAAATTCCAAAAGGAAAAACAAAACATATGTCCATTAATCATGTCGTCCCTTCTTTTAGGTACAAAGCATGACGGCCAGATTTTCCGATATCTGAATGTTTACTTTTCAAATATCGCGGGTTTAGACAAGCAGGCTTTGTACACAATTTGTTCCTTACACGTAGCAACCTATAGTAGGTACCAAATTAGTTGCCACTAAAGAGTAGTTGGTGGTGATAGTACACGCCCCACTCATTCCTCTTCCTGAAAGACACACCCAAAGTAATCCCGTGCTTAATTTTGTTAGAGATTATTTCTAGATTTTTATGTACTTGATTTTTTTTTAATGTTTGTTTGGACCGGCCAAGGGATATCACATATGGTGTTATTACTAGGTTACTACCAAGATGGGTGACATAGAACGTGTTGGAATTTAAAACTTAAGGACACGCCACAACGGGGACTCCGCTAGGGTTTAGGGGGCATGGGCAACGTATGAGGACTAAGACGGGTACAACAACAACAACAACAACGGTTACTCGAACGAAGGTTCCATTGGCAACATAAGGATAGCTGTTCGATGTCACGGAATGGCTAGACGAAACCGTCGGCATCGATGTAGACACCAATGATTGTTGAGGTGAAGGCAAGGGCAGGCGCATGGCTATGGTGAATTGGTGATAATGGATCCACAAGTTGAAATACTCTAATTTGTCTAGTTGAAATAGTTTAATTTCTCTAGTAGTACTATACAAGGGAAAAGAAAAATGGACCGGTCGGCCGCCGGTACCTCGTCCACACGATTAAATATGGAAAAGCTACGAAGTGGCAGCAGTTGTTTGTGTTAATTGTTTGCTAGCTTGGGCTCACATGTCTTGTGGATCAAGTAGCCATACTCTAGCTAACGTTGTAATCATGGATGAGACACTACCACTTGTGCAAACTTAGTCGGGTTGGCTAGTGATTCATACTTTGCTATTTTGAACGTTGCACCTTTATCACCATGCTCCTTGGTCGTAAGCTCAATAAATTAGCTAGTGAAAACATAGTAGCACCCAAGTTTGCTAGACAGAGTGGTGCTCAAGTTAGTGCTACACTATATAAAGAGCCTAAAATCACTAGAAAACGCAGCAAGTAACTCGCTGCACCAAAATCACAAATCGTGTATACTAGAGTTGTCCAATCGTTCGCCTGAGTTAGCTTAGCGGCAGCTCGCCGGAGCTGAGAACCACAACACGTAAGCAGCTAGCCATGGGTACCAATGACGAGCAGCCGCCGCTGCACATCCTCTTCTTCCCATTCCTGGCTCCCGGCCACCTCATTCCGATCGCCGACATGGCAGTGCTCTTCGCTGCGCGTGGCGCCAGGTGCACGATCCTCACCACGCCCGTCAACGCCGCGACCATCCGCCCAGCCGTCGACCGCGCAAACGGCGCTAATTCACATGGCACAGGTAATGCCCCCGCGATCAAGATCGCCGCCGTGCCCTTCCCCGACGTGGGGCTCACGCCGGGCGTCGAGAACGCCACCGGCCTCACCGACCAGGCCGACCGCGACAACTTCTGGCGCGCGATCCAGCTGCTGCGCGAGCCCTTCGACCGGTTCCTGGCCGACAAGCACAACCACCCGGTCGACGCCGTCGTCTCAGACAGCCAGTTCCAGTGGTCCGTGGAGGCCGCCGCGGAACACGGCGTGCCTCGGCTGGCGTTCCTCGGCACCAGCATGTTCGCGCGGGCGTGCACCGACGTCATGCTGCGCAAGAACCCGATGATGGAGCCGTCCCCGGACCAGGACGACCCGGACGCCATGGTTTTCCTTCCTGGGCTGCCGCACCTTGTCGAATTAAGGCGGAGCCAGATGCCGGATCCCCGGAAGCAGTCGAAGGTGTTCGCCTTCTTCAAGATCGTGAACGAGGAGGACCAGAGGAGCTACGGCGAGGTGTTCAACAGCTTCCATGAGCTGGAGCCGGAGTACGTCGAGCACTACCAAACCACCCTCGGCCGCCGCGTGTGGCTCGTCGGGCCGGTCGCACGGCCCGACATGGATGCCAGATCGCACGCCAGCAACACCAACAACGCGCTCTCGCCCGAGGCCGACGGCTGCCTGCGGTGGCTCGACGCGAAGCCGGCTGGCTCGGTGGTGTACGTCTCGTTCGGCACGCTGGCCAATTTCTCGCCGAACGAACTGCGCGAGCTCGCCAGCGGCCTCGACCTCTCGGCCAAGAACTTCGTGTGGGTCATTAGTACCGACGCTATCACAAACACCGCGCCATCGTCAGAGTGGATGCCGGAAGGCTTCGCCGAGCTGCTGGCGCACGGAGAGCGCGGCCTTGTCGTCCATGGCTGGGCGCCGCAGGTGCTCATCCTGAACCACCCGGCCCTTGGTGGGTTCGTGACGCACTGCGGGTGGAACTCGGTGCTTGAGGCCGTGAGTGCCGGCGTGCCCATGGTCACGTGGCCACGGTGCGGCGATCAGTTCTTCAACGAGAAGCTCGTCGTGGAGGTGCTCAAAATTGGGGCCAGCGTCGGGGCCAAGGATTACGCGTCCGCCATTGAGACCCACCAGCTGATCGGTGCCGAGGTGATCGCGGAATCCATAGGGAGAGTCATGGGCGGCGACGGGGACACGATACGGAGTAATGCCAAAGAGCTAGGAGAGAAAGCTAGGGGAGCCATGGAGGACGGTGGTTCGTCGTACCGTGACGTTGGTCGGCTTATGGACGAGTTAATGGCTCGCCGATGCTAATTTTTCTAGATTCACAAACAGGCACCTCCCGGTTCCATTTCAGAAATAAAACCCAGTGTTCGAACAACAAGTCTTTAAAAAAAGTTTAAAAACAAAAAACAAAGCAGAGCTTACAACCACCATTTTTAACCGCAACTACCAACAGCTTTCCACCTCAAAAGCTTAAAAAGCCAGCCAGCTACTGTAGACTCTGCTTCTTTTTTGCAAGATAGTGAAGGACCCAAGCTATTCTGAAACCACATGAATCACACAATCTTCCTCTGGTGATCCTTCAGATAAGCCAGCAGAGCTCTCCCCTTATGCGCCAGTTTTGTAACATGAGTAAGATGAAATTCATCCGAAGCTGGTACACCTCGGCTCGATGGCAGTCCGAGGGGGCTTTTGAGGAGTGTCAGAATCAGGTCTGAAAACTGATCCATCTCCCTCCGGCAATGGTCCTTGAAAGGAACTTTCCAATTTCTAAGATACTATAGGAGCAACCTGCATACCTGTTTAATATCAATCCAAGTTATCACTAGTAGAAAAGAGGGCTTTAGTTTTTTCTCCAAAGAGTATTAGCACCGGATTTGGCACGAACCGGTGCTAAAGGGGTCATTAGCACCGGTTCGTGAGGTCTGGACGTCCAGGGGACCAGCCGCGGCATTAGCACCGGTTCGTGCGGGACCTTTAGCACCGGTTCGTGTTGGTTTTTCTGCTCCCCACGCACCTCCACCCCCCTCCTCCCCCGCTGGATCGCCTTTTTTAACTCTATAAAATAGAAAATAAAATGATAGAAATTTCAAAAATAAAATCTTTTGAGATTTCTGTATGTTACGCAACCTACTATTAGGGAAAATTAATAAATTTGAATTTCAAACTTTTTTGCATAAAAAGTTTAGAAAAAGGTAAAATGGCATTAATTTTTGCCTACGACGTCGGAAAAAACGTATAATATATCAAAATGTGCATGAGTAGCAGCGTCGCATGCCACCCCTAGCTCTTGGCTGCGCTAGAAGTTACCGCGTGTGCATGGGCTGGAGCCCAACTCTGCAACTCCTTGGTTGCCTAGCACGCCGACCTCTCCCTTCTTGGTCGGTTGGTCGAGCATGGGCAATCGGCACGGCCAACGTCTGACGCGGAGGTAGGGCAGGGAGCGAGGTGGGCTAGGGCGGCGCTCGGGGCGAGTCCAAGGCGGTGGCTGGGCTGCGCTCAGGGCTGGGCGGGACGGGAGCTCGGGGGTACTGTGAGGAAGAAGAGGAGACGTGAGGATTTTTTTCTATATTTCCGGATATGCTGATTTAATCTGGCATGTACTCATGTTTTTAAGGGTTTATATTTACGATATCTGCTAGAGATGCTTTAACCCGATAATACATGTACTCCTTTGTGTCCCACCGCCATGTACTAATCTGGAGTTGGACATGAGGAGGTTGGTCCCCTTTGTGTCCCACAAAAAAATCTATAGATGTCGTGTGTGTAAGTAGAAGGACTCTATAGCAAACACCTCGTGTACTCTTTGAAACAACTCAGAAAATCCAGTCACAGAAATTGTGACTGCATCCACAAGATGTCCGGACTTAGCCACTCACAAGGGAAAACCTACATAGTGGAAAAGTTCAATATTAAATATTAAACTCATTTCTAAGAGTCAATGGACGGCGATTGGGACAGGATATGGAGTAATGCTAAGGAGCTGGTAGAGAAATCCGCGAGAGTTGTGGAGAACGGTGGGTCGTCGTACCATGATGTTGGTAGGCTGATGGCTCGCCCAAGCTAAGAGATTCATCTCCACTCGCGTCCCCAAAGTTTTAATTAGCATATTATTTGCCTTTGTACGGTTTGCAAACAAACTTCAAACGTGGAATTATAGGCAAGTACCACACAACTCCAGGGATCTCGCCATCGGACTTATTCTTGTCTCTTGCTATCTTACACTTGTAACAAGGATGTTGGCAAATTGTACATGCATGTAAATCTTCGTACTCCTCTCTGTGGTGCAAGATACAATCTTTGATACAAGCTTTTATCTTTCGTAACTCTAGTTCTAATGGAAAAATATTCTATTTACCGTAGCCATGGTTTCTGGAGCTCATTACCATCTGGAAGCATGTCCTTGAAAATAGATAACATCTTCATGAAGCTTTGTCCAACAATCCGCTTTTGGCCTTAAATCTCAATAGTAGCATTGTAATGTTATAAAAGATACTTACCTGCAACACATTGAAAGACAGAGTGTTGGTTTCTAGATTGGGGCTTCACCTGTACTAATAATGGAAAAAACAGAAGGAATTCATTGAAGGAAGGGAGGATACATGAGTAGAGCATAGGCCTGGTACCGTATTGCCCATTGTCGAATGCACATGTTGTATATAAATAGAGGTCTGGCATATGAGAAGGTTGGCTAATATTACCATGATTGTTGTTGTGCAGGTGTATTTATAAGACAACAATTATTACCTTTGAGCTCGAAAGTGTAACTGTTTACATCTTCCTTATTTATGTTCTTAGTTCTTATCCAAGGATAAATGGCTTTTGAACCACATATGTGCCTGCATGAAAACACTTGAAATCAAAAGAAGAAAAACATGACAAAATCATTACATCTATTAGGACATCTATACGCAGTTTACATATATCTTATTAGAACAACAACCATGTGAAAAGAACTAATGGCTCTTCAGTATTCGGTGCAGTAATAAAGTTCTGATGTAATAGATTTACCACTAATTGTTGAAGGTTAAACAAGAAAATCTGAATTAAATCCTTTCATATTGATACAGGTTTATTGGCAGTGGAGGAGCATTTGCTCATATTTACTTCAAGCTTTTCATCCTTTCAACAATTCAGAAAGCATAGCCTCGTCGTGAAACTGAAAACTAAGAAATTTTGCAAAAGCTTAAACTTAATAGAAAATGGAAGAACTACAGGTTTGCAAGATATGATAAATTTCACTTGCATATGCGCATCTATATGTAATGTTTGTAGTTGTCATGCAAAACACTGCATAATCAAAAAAGAAATTCCATGAAGTACTTGATTTGCAGTCTAGTTTAAAAGATAATTACAAAACACAAATGAAGTTGAAGGATATTTGGCCAATATACAGATGTACTATTAGTGGATAATATTTACATAGTACTACTCAATGCTCTAGTAGTTATTTTTATTTAATTGAGCTTTAGCATGGCAGCCCAATAAAAGTGGTACACCAGGTAGCTCATGTCTATCCTGGAAATTAGGGACAGATGGTGGTGCAAGGCAACTCACATTCCAATCATACATCCATAGAGCAGCTAAGAAATTTTAGAATTGCCTATCCTGGAAAGGCAAACATTCTATATTAGGGACAAGAAACATAATGAAACTTGTCTTAGTAGAAACAACCATTCAGTTACTTGAGGAAGTAATTAAATAGGACAAAATAAGAAAAAAAGGTGAAGAGCTGTATGTGTCAAATTTTAGAAAAGTGGTAGTACAATTAGAGTTAAATAATGTACTAAAAGTGCTGACCGCTCATCCATTACTTAAAATAAATTTCTCAAGAAGTTTTGCCTCAACATTATCTTGGTGTTGACGGCTCATCCAGATCTGACCTAAGAGCTTGAGAGCAACATTAGAAGTACTTTCATACAATATCACGATTCTTCTCATTTAATGTCCCAGGCCAGGTTGACGTTATTTGTCCGCAATTGCTCCAGAATCATCCTAATTTCAACCCCATAATCCAGCTAAGGCAACTGGAAATTGGAGAGCAACTTTCTAAATTGTGTGGTGGCCTGCAGCTGCACATCTCCGTCGTCCAAGAGCGCTGCCTGCATCATCGCTACCCTGCCGCTACAGGAGATCAAATATCCAAAAAAAAAGCCAGATCGAGAAATTCCCTCAATTGAGGCCCGACAAACATACCAGACCAAGAGAAAAAACAAGCGCCAGGAGGTGGACCTTTTCTAGAGCGCCGAGGAGTGGCCCATCTGCAGGGCCGGCCCATAGGGCAGGGCAAGGGGGCACTCGCCCCGAGCCTTCTGGAGCGAGGGCCCCGGCCCAAGATTTCTTTACATGCTTGATATATTTATATTTATACTTGTATTTAGGCTGTAGAGTTTAGAATAATTATAGAAAATATAGATGTCCTAAGCTACAGTTTACCGTGCCTTTTACCAAAAAATATTTTAATATTTACACTTCAAAATATACTACTGTTTAGAATTAAAAAAAGGCAGCCCGGTGCATGAAGCTCCCGCTTTGCGCGGGTCCAGGGAGGGGTCGGACCACATTGGGTCATATACTGTTTAGAATAATTCTATAAAATATACAAGGTGCAAGCTCGGGCTTTACCGTGCTTCTGCTCGAACTTCTTTTAACAAAAAAAATTATTTAAATATTTTCCCGAAGATACGATTTCTCCCTGGCCTTTTCAAATGTTTAGAACAAAACCTACTGTCGTAATTTTTTTTTTGATTAATTTCAAAGATATATATGTATATACATGTGTACATAAGTAGTTATTGGTAGAAATAAGAATCATAGGATAGTTCGCTCCATCAATAGAAATAAATATTTTCAAACGTCTTCTTCAAGATTTCGAAGACCATGGATCTTTTAAATGTTAATATTATTTAGTTTCTTATTGTATTACCCTAATATTTCTCTTGACCCGATACTAATATTTTTTAGATATTTTGTGTGTGATGGAGATTGTTAAGGGGCTAGAACACCAATCATGCTTAAACTTTAAGTAATATATACAAATTTAGCATAAATAAATATCTTAAAAAAATTCTGGAGTAGGGGGGGCCATGGCCCCCTGCCCTAAGAAAACTTCGCTAGTGTGAACAAGGAGCCCTTGATGTCATATCGCCCTAGGGCCCCCGAAATCTATGGACCGGCCCTGCCCATCTGTGTGAGCCACCGGCGGCAGTAGCAAGAATGCCATCGCATCGCTTCTTTAGAGGTTTGCCTTGCCGGTGCTGGCCGTCCTCCACATCCACGACGACCTTGTAGAGCAAAGGGAGAGCTTGAGGAAACTGGGAAATTTATAGAGCAGGAGATACATTAGGGAGTAAATTACCATCATCAGTCGCCGCCGATGATTTACCCACGATTTCAGCCATTAGTGCTTTTGTAGAAACTGAAAATTAACACGCGAGGCGTGCTCGCTTTCGCATCAGCTCATCACCATCAATGACGACGAGCGAGGCATCAGCTAAGGGGGCTCGATCCCTGCCATGTCAGCTCCTCCATCTACCGGGCCGCATCCAATTTGACGTGCAAAGAGCATCGGGTAGGACGTACAGCCGCTCGCCACATCGTGGGGATTAGACCCGTTAGAGTGTTTCGAGGCTCAAGAAATGTGGTCAGGCCTAAGAGCATCTCCACTCGTCCCCCCGACGAGGCCCCCGAGCGACGTTTTTCCCATCCGGAGGGCGAAATTCGGCCCAGTCGCGCCCCCGGTTCCTTGTTTTCGTCGGATTTGGCCCTTCATCCATCCGGCGAGCCACGCCAACCCGGCCCCGGGGACCTATCGGGGACTCCGGACGAGTGGCGGGGAAGGGCCCGATCTGTCGGTGACTCGACACACGAACCCCACCGCCACCTCGCTCAAAATCTCCCCACCCCTCGTATCTCTCTCGCCGCCGGCACCACCCCGCCGGCTTGTTGCCCAGATTCCGCCGTCCCTCCTTCCACACCTGCCTATATTCCGCCGTCTTTCGACGATGACCTATCTGGCTGCTCTTCCGTCGGCCTGTTTTCCGACTTTGGCCTGCTCCTCGTCGTTCGCGGCTCGGGTTGCGTCGACCACGCCCGTCAGGTGTTCGTCCATTTGCCTCGCCGGCCATGGACTCGGACGAAGAGGAGGAGCAGATGTTCGTCGAGCTTATGCAAGAAGAGATGGCAGCAGCCGTTGATGTCTACGGGAGCTTCTATTCTTGTAGACAGTGTTGGGCCTCCAAGAGCAGAGGTTTGTAGAACAGCAGCAAGTTTCCCTTAAGTGGATTACCCAAGGTTTATCGAACTCAGGGAGGAAGAGGTCAAAGATATCCCTCTCAAGCAACCCTGTAATCACAAAGCAAGAAGTCTCTTGTGTCCCCAACACACCAAATACACTTGTCAGGTGTATAGGTGTACTAGTTCGGCGAAGAGATAGTGAAATACAAGTAATATGGATGTATATGAGTGGTAATAGCAATCTGAATAAAATATGGCAGCGAGTAAACATGCAACAAAACAGTAAACAAACGGAGATTCGATGCTTGGAAGCAAGGCCTAGGGATCCTGCTTTCACTAGTGGACACTCTCAACAATGATCACATAATAGGTCTACTCTACACTCTTTTGTTGGATGATGAACGCATTGCGTAGGATTACACGAACCCTCAATGCCGGAGTTAACAAGCTCCACAATGCAATGTTCATATTTAAATAACCTTAGAGTGCAAGATAGATCAACATAATTACACCAAGAACTAACATAGCATGCACACTATCACCATCATGCATATGTAGGAGGAATAATACACATCAATACCATCATAGCAATAATTAACTTCATAATCTACAAGAGATCATAATCATAGCCTACGCCAAGTACTCACACGGTGCACACACTGTCACCATTACACACGTGGAGGAGGAATAGAGTACTTTAATAACATCACTAGAGTAGCACATAGATAATATTCAACTAGATCACATAAAGAGAGAGATGAACCACATAGCTACAGCGGAGCCCTCAGCCCCGGGGTGAATTACTTCCTCCTCATCATGGAGACAGCAATGGCGGTGAAGATGGCGGTGAAGACGACGGAGTGGACTCGGGGCAATTCCCCGTCCGGCGGGTGCGGAACAGAGACTGTCCCCGAATCTTGATTTCGCGATGGCAGCGGCTCTGGAAGGTTCTCGGGTCTCGTCTTCTCCGTCGGTGTTTTTAGGTCGAGAGGCTTAAATAGGCGAAGAGAGGGAGTCGGAAGGGCCACGGGCTGCCCACACCACAGGGGGCGCGCCCCCTGGGCGCGCCGGGGTGTGGTGTGGGGCCCCCGGCTCCCCTCTCGTCCTTCTCCGGTCTCTGGAAGCTTCCGGGAAAAATAGGAACACGGGCGGTGATTTCGTCCGATTCCGAGAATATTTCGTTACTAGGATTTCTGAAACCAAAAACAACAGAAAACTGGCACTTCGGCATCTTGTTAATAGGTTAGTTCCAGAAAATGCGTAAATACGACATATAATGTGCATAAAACATGTAGGTATCATCAATAAAGTAGCATGGAACATAAGAAATTATCGATACGTTGGAGACATATCAGCCGTCCAAGACGACGAGCACATGATGATCCTCGGTTGCTTGGCAAGCATGTACGCCGGACTGGCAACTGGTCGACGTGGTGGGTCGGCACCAGGTCGCCGGAAGTGCAAGCCGAGACAGCGAATGGAGGGCTACTGCATGTTGTACGCCGACTACTTCGCCGACAATCCATTGCACGGTGAGAGTGTTTTCCAGCGTCGTTTCAGGAGCAGAAAGCTATTTCTGCAAATTGTGTATGCCATCCGAGACTTTGATCCCTACTTCAGATGCAAGGCTATGAGGATGCTGGCGTATGGAGCTCCCGGTGATAGTGCAGATGACTATCTTCGGATGGCGGAGTCCACCGCCCTTAATTGTTTCTACCAGTTCTGCAGGACCGTCATAGCAGTGTTCGGGGACTATTACTTGAGATCACCCACTGTCGAAGACACTCAGAGGATCCTTGCAACAAATGAAGCTAGGGGTTTTCGGGGATGCTTGGAAGCATTGACTGCATGCATTGGCAATGGAAGAACTGTCCGTTTGCATGGCAGGGAATGTACAAGGGTCACAAAAAGGCTGCACTGTGATACCAGTGGCTACCCATGATCTCTGGATTTGGCACTCTTTCTTTGGTATGCCTGGATCCAACAATGACATCAACGTCCTAAACTGCTCCCCGGTCTTTTCCAAGCTTGTTGAGGGTCATGCTCCCCGGTGGACTATGTGATCAATGGTCGGCACTACAACAAAAGATACTACCTTGCAGACGGTATCTATCCAAAGTGGGCAACATTTGTGAAGACTATCTCGAACCCTAGCACCCCCAAACTTTGCGAGTTTGTCAAGAAACAAGAAGCTTGCCGAAAAGACATCGAGCGTGCATTTGGTGTCCTCCAGCAGAGATTTGTCGTCCGGTTCCCGCTATGACTTGGTCCAAAGATCAGATGTGGGAGGTGATGAACTGCGTGTGTGCCTACACAATATGATTATTGAAAATGAGCGAAAGCATCCGGTTCCTGGCTGAGCAAGAAGCACCATATGAGAGAGAGGGTCCTCTTGCACAGCCTAATCACCAGTGCCTCCATCATGAGCCGCCTTCATTGCTATGCGCCAGGAGATTCGAGACTCTACAATGCATCAGCTGCTGCAAGATGATCTGGTGGAGCACATATGGAGGCTCCGAGGCAACGCCAACGCCAGCACTTGTCAAAAATTGTACTGATTATCGCCGAATTTGTTTCAGCAATTTTCGTACTCTTGGTCGCCGAACTTGTTAAATTTTATGTTAAATTTGTTTGAAATATGTCAAATGGTCGAGGTTGGGGGTTTCCTGCGGGGACGGCTGGAACTTCAGCGCTCCCCAGACCAAATCTTCCTCCAATCCGGACGAAAATTACGCCGGATTTGGGCGTGGGGAGCGCCAACGAGTGAGGATGCTCTAAGTCCTTGCGGGGAGTAGCAGCCCAGCAACGAAAGAAGGCCTTTTTAACGCGATGTATACCGTAACGTTCAGGTAACGTAAGATCGGGAACGCTAAGCAGTTTTTAGCCGTTAGATCGTCTAACCGAACGGCTAATAGCGTCAAATCGCTAGTGGTTCCATTTTACTGTTTACTAATTAGGTACCGATCGATGAAGGTGAGCTGAACTAAGCATGCAGCGCACTGCCGTACATGTTCCGGTTCAGGGCTGGCAGACTGAATTGGCTTTGGTAGCTAACTGACAATCCGTTAATTGCTGCATTCAGGCTCGCGATGCCATGCATCATGCATGTTTTGGTACTGATGAACTTGACATGATTTGCTACCTAAAAAAAAATCTAGTGACTGTACATTGAAGCGATTCTACAATGCGTTTTAGTATATATGAGGTAGTTGGATAGCGTATGGTGATAATTTAGTCACCTGATAATTTTGTCTTGGTAGTCAATATACTTTAAATTTCTTTGTACTTTCTCTATTTTAAAATAAATGTCATAGATTTGTCTAGATTTCAATGTATCTAGATGTATTTTAATGTGTATACATGTGAATTTAGATAAATCTATGTCACTTATTTTAAAATGGAGGAAGTAGCAACCGACAACTGCCGTACATGTTCCAGCATTCCACCGCCAGTAGGCGCAGAAACCCGTCGGCTCTTGGCACAACATCAACCGCCAACCGGCTCTCGACACAACAATAACCTCAGGCTTAACCTCACTGCATCGCCACACCTTAAAATGGCCCCAACACCACCACCATAAGATGATATATGAGTGAAATGATGTTGTATGATTTGTAGTGGATGGTCAGGACTGCAAATATTAACGAGTGAGTAATCGTAAATAATTTCATAAGATAATTTTTTGCCATTGGGTAGAACATCAGAAACGAACAATAATAATAAGCTCTCATGTTCTCCCCTGTTAATCGAGACTGATTGCTTGGAAATTGTCAAGCTGGTGGGAAAGTCGGAGGTTGATCGTTCTGTCTACACTATGGTGATCGAGGATATTAAAGCTTTGATGAAAGTCCGCCGTGTTTGTATTACTCATGTTAAAAGATGCTAGAACATTAGTAGTCATTATTTGGCAAACTATGCTAGAACAAACGCTCATACGGCAGTGTGGCTCGCCTCCGGTCCCGAGGGTTTGTCGAGCACACTCCATAGAGATTGTAATCCTGAGTTTGAGTAATACAAAGCCCATTCGCAAAAAAATCTCTCATGTTCGAAAGTATGCACACATGTACGATATTCAGAGTAATGTGCGAAAGGGAAGAATGTGCAGACGATTAGAGAGAAGAGAATTGTGTACGAAGTGTAGCATACACTCGGGGCAACTGAAACCGTATGCAATGTTTTTGTCGCGCGGACGGGTGGAGGGTATTTTTGGTGGGGTCAACATTCTTCCACACCGTAAACGGAAAGGGCCTTCCGTGTGCCTCTGCGCTGGGGGTGGCCTTAAAAGGCTTGTTTTGTTCTAGTGCTACTCCAGTATCCAATGAGTGATCCAATGGGTGTTAACACAAACCCAATATGTATGGGCAAAGGTATTGGAGAAACATCAACAACGGAAACATTATGTTTTGTAAATCTTGAAGGATTTATGCACTACCATTGTTCATAGAAGGTGTCGGAAAACGTCTTATCCAGTAGAGCAACTGCTGCAAAGGTAGGAGGGTGATCAAAAGAAAGCACTCATCCATAGAGTCATTCGCCACTTACAAGATCCATTCCACCTTAGAGAGAAGCATCAAAATTCCCACCTTCATCCTCATCTCCATTGCCACCATCACCATCACCAACACCATATGTACTAACCAAAGCTTCTACGCCTCCCTTCAAGATTAGTGTTGATATAGTTGCAAGACGGTTTAACCATTCATCTTGGATTGAACATCTTCATGCTTGACATGTCTTTGATGGCCTCGGCCTTAGGACTTCATTGGTACCCAATACTCCGAAGGTTGAAGAACAACAAAAGGCGGAGGTAAGAAAGTGTGAAGGAAAAAACCCTAAAGGAGGGGGCCAACATATCGTATATATAGGATAACCAAAATCTGGCATTGGGGAGCCACTGTAAGTCAAAGAACATCAAGCTTTGTCTAGTGTACATCATGAATGGGAATCATTGGCGCCGTGTTGGATGATTGTATCCTCAACGGGGTTGTAGTTGGTTGAGGCGCCTTATGGACGTACCGCTCACATGTCTACCAAATAGTCGTGTTGTCATTGTCTTGACAATACACGTGTTTGCTTTATGACCCCTTGGTGCGAGGTTGCAAGGAAATATCTTCCGTAGGTATATATATTATTATTGTTGTTACCTATTGCCTTCACTTGTGTATACAAAAAAATTAATCTTGTTAATACTTATATTTTGTGAGAAAATACAAAGTGGTTGGTCTCGAGAATCATCATGTTTGACGTATCGTTCACCATGGAACACCTTATATGAATTCGATAACTAATGCCACTTTAGGGGAGAAGTTCTACATGGCGTTGGTATGCTAACAGACCGGACACATATCAATTTAGTGGTTCGGTGGCTTCATCGGAGCTAGAGCAAAGGCGACTATAGAGCTAAGAGGTGCATGGCAGACTTAAATTCTTTTTTCAGGAGTGCACACACAGATGATGAAATTCTGTTGATAAATATTAACCTCCCAGGTATCTAGTGCACCCGTTTGGCACCATGTGGATTCATCACTGGGTGGCTCGAGAAACATCTTTCTACCATGCATTGCTTCAACAAATTTCAGTATTTTTTTTAGATAAGGGAGCATCACCCCAGCCTCTGCATCAATAGATGCACACGGCTTGCTTTATTAATCAAAAGTACGAGTTCAACAAGTTTTAGTACATACCAGTTACTAGTACAGTATTCCTGGAGTTAAAAAACATGATAGAACTTGATGAAACATCAGAAAGTGAATCTTGGAGCGGCAAATCGATGGTCGAAGCATGCATGGTAGTGCAGTTCATGGTATTGCAGTTGCAGTCCTAGTCTATGCACCTATCAGCAAGATCCATTGCACCTTGGAGAGAAGCATCACAATTCCCACCTTCATCCTCACCCACTGTTGGACAAGGTGGTGCCTAGGCAATGCTTAAGAATGCTTAGGCACTAGGCGATGGACAAACATCTCGTCTAGGGCATAAGCGAAAGTCTAGTCAGTGCAACCTAGAAATTGTCTTCCTCAATAAGAATTCCTGCCATACTTCACTAATGAAGCTAGATGTGAATTATTCTAAAGGTAACTATTAGAAATTTACATATTTACATGCTCTAAATTAATATGTATTCACATATAATAAGCCTTATACACACTTGATGGTATAAATTATAGCCGCCTAGGCTACGCCTAGGGCGCTTAAGCATCGCCTACGCACTAGGCGAATGCCAACCATCTCGCTTACGCCTAGCGCTTTTTCCAACCTTCACCCACATCGCCACCACCACCATCACCAACACCATAGGTAGTAACCAAAGCTTGTACGCCTCCCTTCAAGATTAGGGTCGATATAATTGCAAGACGGTTTAACCATTCATCTAGGATTGAACATTTTTATGTTTGACATGTCTTTGATGGCCTCAGCCTTAGGACTTCATTGGCACCCAATAAACCGAAGATTGAAGAACAACAAAAGGCGGAGGTAAGAAAGAGTGAAGGGACAAACCCCAAAGGAGGGGCACAACATATCATATATATAGGGATAACCAAAATATGGCATTGGGGAGACACTGCAAGTCAAATAACATCAAGGCTTTGTCTGGTGTATACATAATAACTTAGGCATCATGAACGGGGATCATTGGTGCCGTGTTGGATGATTGTATCCTCAACGGGGTTGTAGTCGGTTGAGGCGCCTTATGGACGTACCGCTCACAAGTCTATTAAATAGTCATGTAGCCATTGTCTTGACAATACACATGTTTGCTTTATGATCCCTTGGTGCGATTGCAAGTAAGCCTCTTCCATAAATATATATTATTGTTGTTGTTACTTATTTCCTTCACTTGTTTATACAAACAAGAGTTTAATCTTGTTAAATACTTATACTTTGTGAACAAATACAAAGTGATCACGAGAATCGTCATGTTTGAAGACATTGTCCACCATGAAGCACCTTATATGAATTCGATAACTAATGCCACTTTAGGGGAGAAATCCTATATATCCGATAACTAACGCCACTTTAGGGGAGAAATCCTATGTGACGCTAGTACGCTAACTAGACCGGACACAAAGCAATTTTATTGGTGCAAAGGTGACCATAGAGCTAAACGGTGCCACGGCAGACTTAAATTCTTCTTTGAGGGGTGCACACATGATGAAATTTTGTTGATACAAAGAAAATTATTTTTTCCTCGGTGCACCATGTGGATCCGCCAGTGGGTGTCTCAGAGAAATATATTTCTACCATGCATTGCTTCAACAAGTTTTAGTACAAACCAGTTACTAGTCCAGTATTCCTGGAGTTCAAAAACATGACAGAACTTGATGAAACATCACCGCGCGAATGTTGGAGCGGCAAATCGATGGTCGAAACGTGCATGGTAGTGCAGTTCATGGTATTACAGTTGCAGTCCTAGTCTATGCACTTTTTTTTCGAAATGGGGAATGAAACCCCGGCTTCTGCATCATGATGATGCACACGGCCTCCTAGTCCATGCACCTATCAGTAATTTATTGAAACGTCCTGAGCAGGGCAGCTGCACGGCGCCACGCCGTCCACACGAACAATCCGGCCGACCCCTCAACCGCAAGCAAAGGTTCCCCAGCTCCAGCCGCGCAGGAACCAAATCCAAGCGTGCCCCGCTTCGATCGCGTCCATATGCTCGCACGTCGCGTCGCCTTCCCGCCCGCCCGCATCACCTTCACGTGAGCCTTCGCGATGTCGCCGCCGCTAGTATAACCCTTCTTGCTTTTCTCCGCGCGACCAGCGAGAGAGCATAGACGAGGAACAGAGCGAGCTCCAGAAGCAACCGCGCCAAAAAATGGACGGCGACGCGCCCATGGTGGCCGCGGCGGAGGAGGAGCCGCACGTCGAGCGGCTCCCCGCCGACCTCCTCGCCCACGTCCTCTCCCTCCTCCCCACCTTCCACGACCTCGCCATGTAAGAGAACTAAGACAAGCGACAACGCGCCTTGATTCAATTCCCATGCCCGCTTTTGCGCGCTTGTTGGATGATGCGAAGCTTGAATTGGCCTCGCTCTAATCTGCTTTCGTCGTCAGGGCTGGCGGAGTGAGCCGGCGGTGGCGTCGCGCGGTGGGACGGTCGCTGGCGACGCGGCGGCGGCTGAGCTTCGCGGGGCAGCGCACCGGCGACGAATCCACCGCGCGCCTCGTCCGCGCCGCCATCAACCTCCGCGACCTCGACATGTGAGTTCATCCACCGTTCGATCACCCTGAACAATCAAACAAACAGCTCTCTCGCTCCATCTCTATGATTTTTTTCCCTAACCCTCTCCGCCCGTTCTTGGAGTTCACGAAGCTGCTGGGGTTGCCACATCAGCGACCGAGGGCTGCTCGAGATTTCGTCCGCGGCGTGCGTCGCCAATCTCACCTCCGTCTCGCTCTGGGGATTGGCCGGCATCACTGACAAGGGCGTTGTTCATCTGGTATTTTACTCCATCCAACTTGATTTTTATTTTCAGCACTTTTCTCCATCAAACTTTATGGCTGATTGACATGTGAAAACGTCAAACCGATGGTGTGTTCATCGATCCTATCTGCTGCCTATTGCTATCATAGTGTAGAAAAAAGATTTAGATACTGGATTGCAAAGTCGCATCGAAGGATGTCGTCACCAATACAATTGAGATGTTGCTTTCTGAATTATTCATTGTAACAGGTCAAGGAATGGGACAATACATGCTTCTCACAACGATTCATTATGAAGGTCTAATCCTAATGGATTTCAGTACTTTAGTTGCTTGTACAATGAATCCACTTGTTTATATGCCAAAAATTAAAAAAGAATTTTTTTGACGGGACATCATGAACTACTAGTTCAAACCATCTGAACCCCCTCTCATCCCAAGCCCGTGTTGTACAGTTTTTGTCTCTTTTTTCCCTACCCGTAGAGAGCAGAGTTTTGGGTCACAGGCTACACGGAACCTGTTTTCTGAACTATTCAAAAACGGTATTTAAAAGTTAAAAAAGTTCTGAGAAATAATGGATGTAGAAAATAATGTACTATTACCAACGTGAAAATATCTCAACTAGAAATGGCCCCTATTTTGAGCTGCACAAAAATGACAAAATCTAGCATCTGAAGTAGTGAACAATACAAAACTTCAGTCCTCCAAATTCTGTTATATTTGTCATTCTTGTTAAACCGATAATATAAGGTATTTTGGGGTTCAGATTTCGCATGTTGGTAGAGTACATCATTATCTACATCTATGATTTTTTTTCAGAATTATTTGAAACTTTCAAATGTTGCTTCTAAATTTCGAAAAAATAAACCGGGCTCGATGTGGCTCGAGGTCTAAAGTGCATTTCTGATGCACAGTGCAGCATTTTGGGTGAACAATGCAAACTTTCAAACCTCCAAATTCTGTTCGATTTTTGGGTCACGGGCTACAGGGAGCCTGTTTTCTGAACTATTCAAAAACAACATTTTTAAAGTTAAAAAATTTCTGAGAAAAAATGGACGTAGAAAATAATGTACTTTTACCAACATGAAAATATCTCCACTTGAAATGCCCCCCTATTTTGACCTGCACAAAAATGACAAAATCTAACATCTGAAGTAATGGTTTTTCGTTGGGATTTCGTATGTTGGTGGAGTACATCATTATCTACATCTATGATTTTTCAGATTTTTTTAGAACTTTGAAATTTATTTTACAATTTTTTTAAAAAAATCAGGCTCCATGTAGCTAGAGCTCTAAAATGAATTTCTGATACAGTGTAGAGAAAAAAAAGACTTCTATCCTTCCTAATATAGCTGAAATCAGCTCTGCTACATTTCGTAACAAAAAATGCCTCAACTACTAAGACAGGTGTACTTTCTTATTGTACTTTTACAAATAGGAATATGACAAACCTAATTCCTTTCAGGTTTCAAGAGCTCGTTCTTTGCAGCACCTGAATATTGGTGGAACTTTCATCACCGACGAATCACTCTATGCAGTTGCAAACAGTTGTCCAAATTTGAAGGTATGTATACGTGTGTACATTTTTCTCCATATTCCCTCGTTTGGAACATATATCATGTATCACATATTCGTGAAGTAGGTTGATAGTTGCAGCCATCATGGAGCTGATTATCTTTATGTAAAACAATATCTCTCTTGACCGAGATATATAGCTAAGTTCATGAAGTAGGTCTTCCTTACTAGAGTGACTTCACTTACCGATTTTAGAGTTAAGCCTAGTAGAACAATAATATTTGTCTGAATATCCTACCGTGATAGCAAGATTAAGAAATGTAGTAGGATTGTACATCCATAATTTGTATCGTGATATATAGTTTTCAAAATAGCTAATTAAACACGATTTTGTCGGACTGGGATATTAGGTGGAAAATGAATAGGAAGATTACAAGCGAGTTCGAGAGTGGCCAAGTTGGTTAAAAAGTTCCAGTTGAGTACACGACTCAAGCAAATAGCACTCAAGTTTTGCTCCTCTCGCAAGAACGGCAATGAATTTTTGGACCAAACATTAAGCACCGCCAGCGAGCTAGAGTGGACAACGTCATCCTAGAACAAATTACTTATAGATAACTCATTACTCTAAATTCTTTACTTTAAGACAATATTTACATGGTTACACCTAAAATTGATACTCTTGCAACCTTTTTTCGGCAGGTTGTCGTTACATTTACAGATTCTAGAACGCTCCACCCTGTTTTGTTCATATTTAAGAACCATAGCGAAGAAACAAGTATAAATTAATATTTGAAGTAGTGTGGTACTTATTTTTCTTAGACTATGGGCAAAATTCATTGAAACAAAAGATATTCTTAAGTAGGTCAACCTGAAAATAAATATAAATTGTTTTAAATAATATTAAATTCATTAGAAAAAATGCATTTACTAATAATTATTAGCTATATGAAAAAATATGTATGTTAGTATATAGAACAATATTTACATTGTTGACTTCGGTAATTATAAATAATAATAGTATCAAAAATAAATATAGGAAGATGCACTATAAGTAATACATATGTTTAGTAAAAAGGTGATCAGTTATGATGAGGTATAAATGTTCAGTATAAATAGATGAGCTCAAGGGATTTGTATTCGTCTTAATTGGATGAAACAAAAACCGGGGATAATTGGAATATGTCGAGCACAGATACCCTTTTTATGGAATTTTACCCTAACTATAGTTTATATGATGCACTGAAAAACTCAATAATTCTAACCGGAAAAATCACATAAGAAACATAACCGAGAAGGCGGGCTGGAAACCGTAAATGTTGCCAATCCCAGTAAACAATTCTCCATATTCCCCACAAACTGGTGTTCATGAATGACTGATACATGTACCCCATCTTTCCCATGCAATGTGTTGTATAGAAGTACTTCAAAAGGCAAAAAAACAATTGTGACACAGAACTGCTATGAATCTCCGGGGAGGCTCCCATTGCCGCCATTGTATGAGAGCTCACGTGTCAACCCCAAAGGTGACACAGGGGCGGATACCCTAGCCACCGCCAAGAGCATCTCTGGGTGGCTCCCCTTGCCGTCGATGCAGATGGTGTGGTCCACGGTGGCGGCGATCCCCCATGCTGATAGTGCCGTTGTGGGGAGTTTACGGTGGCGACTTAATATGTGAGGCTGGGACGGATTTGGTGGAGGTGATTGTGGGAAATGGTCAGAATGGCACCCTCGGCCAGGCGGCGAGAGCCTTCCTCGGGTCGCCTTTGCGTGGGGGCTGATGCGCGAGGAGGTGGCGAGCTGCGGGTCTAGGATCCTGCCTAAATCCATCATCGCCTATGGCGGTGCAGTTGGGGTATCATGGAGACGATCTATGCAAATAAAGGTGGTTTGGCCCTGCTAATCTTCGAGCACAAAGTTGTCGATCTGCTTCATGTCCGCCTGCTCGGTCTGGTTGCTGACGAGTTCCATTCCTCTCGAAGATCTTTGCTGATTGGTGTATGGCACCACTTGATATCCATATTGGAATCGATCCGGTCGTGTCATCGGACCCTTATCTTCAGCCACTGAGGCTTCATGAGGACATGGTGTGAAGCTTCTTTTTCTTGTCACTATCAGGGAACTTGTCTAAGTATAGATTTCCATGATATTGACATAGGTGAGGAAACTCATGGGGCTGCGATTAGAGGTTTTGATTATGGTGGAGAGGTCTTTTGGTTAGCAATAAGACTAAGCTGCACATGCTCTTCCTGTGTGTCGGGTGTTTGCTGACTGGCAGCAGCGGCCTTGGCAAGAGGCGATGGCAGAACATGTCAACCGTATTTTTGGTGGTGCTCCTGGAGTACCGAGTCGTGATTTCGAGAGTGAAAATCCAAGATCTGGCATTCATTGATTCTACATGGCAATGGCCTTGCTGAAGACACTGTTTTGAGAACTCGGACTTTCTCCAGGGTAAAAACTCAAGATTTTCAATCGGACGATGATAACGTGTGTGCATTGTTTTCTTCTTGGAGGCGTTGCTTTTGGAGAATCTCTTTTGTAGTCTGGATATTGTCTTCGGTGGTGATTAGAGTATTGCTACTGTGAGTGTTTCATCACCGCGACGGGGTCTTTTTTATCTTCTTTTATTTATTTTTCCTTGGTTGCGTGCATCCTTGATAGTTATGAGTATTTTGTTGGGCAGAGGGTGGATGTAATTGGTATCTTCGCGATATTAATATGTTCTATTTATCGAAAAAGCTGCAATTATGAAAAAGCTAATGAAGAAAACGAATGCACTTAATTTTGCGTCCAATTGGCGTCTAATTTCACCGGTGAAAGAGGCTAAATCACCTCCATTTTGGTACAAACCCCTAATAGTAATACTCCCTCCTATCCCTTTTAATTAACTGAGAATTAGTACAATTCACTTACTAAATCTGAGTCAATTATACTAAATTCGAGTCAATTAAAAGAGATTGAAGGGAGCACAAATATCAGGGGCAACTATTTCAAATTTCAAAATGATTTGGGGGTCATGGTTTGGTTTGATTAACGTATATCATCTTGCCGTGAAGCGCACCAAAAACATATACGTTTAGAGAGTATATATTTGTTTGATCGTGAGCTTAACCCAATTCTTCAGAAGAAAAAGTTGTATTTACTTTTATAAATCGCTTCATGATCTGATTGGAGATGATTGTCATGTTTTCTCAAAGGTGTGGATAACTTATTGTACTCTTCCGGTGTATAATTAGTTAAGATGTTAAAAACAAGATGATGAGTACGAACTATCGGCATGGATGTATTCACCGCATCCAAACTTTTTTTCTCGAAGTTAAAAATTACCCGGCCTCTCACCACATCCAAACTAAATGAGGATTAACAGATTATGACAGGGCCAAATTTGTGTATGCAACACCGTCATGAAACATGTGGTCGCAGCTATCAGTACATGTTAAGTTCCATTTTTTCCAATAAAGATGTTAAGTTCAAGTACGAAGGGGATACTGAAAAGAGTGTGGATTTTTGTAGCACGAGCTACACATAGCTCTTTTTTCTAAAAAAAATCGAAAACGACATTTAAAGGTTCCAAAATAATCTGAATCTTTTATATGTAGACAATGTTGTGATCTATGTACGTGCAAAATTTCAACCCGAAATACCTAATATTTAGGACTGCACAAAAATGACAATATCTAGCAGATGTTGATATTTTGAAATCTGGTACTGTTCACTATTATAGATGTCAGATCTTGCCATTTTTGCACAGCCCGGAATATAGGATATTCCGAGTTGAAATTTTATAAGGTTGTAGAACACAACATTGTAAGCATCTAGATTTATTTTCAGATTGTTTTGCAACTTTGAACTGTCGATTTTGAAACTTCCAAAAACCGCATGTAGGTCGGTCTACGATGGGGGTTTCCGATACTGAAAATGCTTATAATTTCCATGGACTTTGTTTCGTAGAGCATCATCCTGTGGAGCTGCCGCCACGTGACCGAGGCCGGGCTGGTGGCGCTGGTGAACAAGTGCCCGGAACTGGAGTGCATCAACGTTGGCGGCATGCGGGTGTCGCCGGAGAGCTTCGCCGGCCTGCTCTCCATTAGCCCTGCTCTCCGCATCAGGTCCATCCCGCAGATCCTCAACGCCGACGTCGTGCAGGTCGCGTGAGCGAGATTCGCTCGATTGTCAAGACGGTATATTGCCCCATGGGATTCGTATTGCTGTTGATTCGTGTCGTGTTGATGCGTTGTAAATATGTTGACTTGTAGTACATGTTACAATGAAAAAAATTGTATAAAATGGACATACATACTCTGCAAAATTATCCTGCCTGTTCAGGAAGCAGCTGGATGCTGTGCAGTTCACAGTGCCATTCATTTAATCAATTGTGATCAGATCGGGTTGACAAAGGTTTATTTGCTATTCATTTTTAGTTTTGTCGTGAATTTTTTGAATAGATCCTTGGCCGATCGTGCTGGATGGTACGGAACAGGGGTTGCAGGCTCTCAGTGATTTCAGAGTAGTTCACAACCTGGCTTTGTTTCCGTCAAGATAACCTTCCTGATATTCCTACTCTCAAGTCTCACACCAACCGGGCAACCATTAACCAACCTGTGAGATAGGGACATAAACCCAACTTTAGGTGCTTTGGTCTAACTGTCCTCATGTCCGGCTTTGGTGGATTGATTCTCTTTCACGCCATCGATGGAGGATGTTACACCAAAACTAGTGTGCACCAACATACCAAGTGAGTTGACTCTGAAGGAGCAAACGCATATCCTGTGGCTTTCAACTTCATTTGATCTAATTATGCCACGTTTTAGGCGATCAACACGGGGAGGGGTAAAATACGGATTTTTGGAACTTAGCCATGATTGTTTTCAAATTTGCGCCACTTCACGTTATAGAAGTATACTACACAGTAAGTTTTAAAATTAAAATATAGTCTCTTCTCACCTTTTGCACTTATAAAAATCTCATCCGCTACACCGCTTCGTGACTACTTCTAAAGCTTTACAAAAGAAAAATGAAAATGAGAATAGAGTAAAGTATATTAGGCCGTCCTAATTATTTTCCGCGGGTGTCTAGTTAGTTGTAGTTTTGAAACTTAAAACACAGCACTCTCATTTCCTAAATTTTTTTTTGAATAACAGCAGGAGAGCTGTTGTGTTCATTGCATTAGAAGAAAAAGGTACAGAGACCAAAAACTGCTCAGTTTAGTGAAGGAAAACCGAGCGAAAACATTTACATCAACAAAAGCACCGCTAGACATAAAGGGCGCCAGGAAGGCTAGGAGCGAAACAACAGAAAAGCACACCACCGGGGCAAGCAGCGTCACCGAACATCATCCATCGTGCTTACGATGGGACCACTTCGACTTCATTGCGACAGCACCAAGGTCACTCCAATCATGTCGCATCGATCACATTTGCCACGAGCTTGTTCGTCGGCTTCAACAACACCAGAGAGAGAAGACATAACCGAAGGGAGGCGGCATGTGCCGCTCCGGTCTTGAGAGGGCGGAAAACAGGACTCGTCTGACGCCGTCTACATGTCGAGAGTGCTCTTGCTATCGCCACCACGGGGCAACCCCACGATCACCACAGACTCCAAGAACGTTCGCCATTGATAGTGCCCGGCCAACCGCTTGACCGTAGTCCAGGTGCTCCCATCAGTACTAAGTCTCCAAAACGATGCTTCCAACGAAGTCGCGACATCGAGGATGGCGCCATCGCCAATCCGACAAGCGGATTTAGGTTTTCACCCAAAGACAAGAACCAAGAGTGGGAGAGGTGCATGATCTCCTCAGTGACGCCTTCAACAAGGCGAACGACACCCAACACTGACGTCGTCTCCAGCACCGACGGAAGTTGAGCAAGATTTTCATCCGGAGAATCGCGCACCTCGCCGGAACCTGAGTTCCTGGCAGACCTCAGTCACACCCGACCGCTCCACATACCTCTCTGGAGCAGCATCAAAAGACGCATTCATGACCAGCACCGAACAGCATGTGTGCACCGCACCTACTTCCAGCCGTCAGCCAGGCAGCTGCAAACTGCCTCAGCCGCCAGGGCCCTGGATCTGGAGCAAGCACCGCTTGGCCATCCGCTCCACCATGACTGGAAGCAGCCGGAGCCGTGCATCGCACCACCACGGAAAGGCCGCGGCCCGGGCTGCCCAGATCTGGCCCAATCGGGCCCGCGCGGCCAGGTGCAAAGCAGCACGCTAGAGCGCCGCAGCTGCCGACCTCCATCTCCCCGCCTGGAACCGCCGCATCCCGTCCCACTTCCGCACCGATGCCCGCTTGGGCGAGGTCGTTCACACCCGCGCCGACGCCATCCGCGCCGAGTAGCAGCCTCTCTTCGCCGGCCACCGCCACCGCAGCTAGGGGCCGCCGCCCCGGCGCCCAACCGCTCTGACGCCCGCGTGAGCGCGGCCGGCCTCGCCGCACAAACGGCAGCTTGGCCGCGGTCAGCCTCGCCCGCACCGACGCTCGCTTGGGCGCGGCCGGCATCACCCGCACCAACCAACGCCCGCTTGGGCTCGGACGGCGTCATCGAAGGAAGGAGCTTGCATCGTCGCTACGGGGAGAAGACCCGGCGCCACCGGCCACCGCACGGGCTTTGTCCGGCGGCATCCACCAGCGGCGGAGGGGGAGGACCCAGGGGGAGGGGCGGCTAGGTGGTGCGCTGGTCTAGGGCTCCACCCGAGCCGCTCCAGAAGGAGCGACGCGGGGGCTCCACCAAAACGTGAACAGGTTTCGAGCACGCGAATTGATGGTGGCACACGCGCAGGGTGGATCCATTTCCTTAAACTTAGCAGATAGTTATTGACCATGATTTTTCTGAATTACATAAATTGTACAAATGTGCTTTTTTCCTTTATTTATAAAAGTGGGTGCACCAGAATCTAAGCATGCAATATATTAAAAATGAACAAAAAGCCAAAAGGACAACAAACTAACATGGAAAACCAATTTTGTTTTTTTTCGTAAGTGTGGCCACAAAGGGCACAAAAAACGCCATTGCGGGTCAACATCACTACAACATGTAGGTGGTCTCCGCTCGGCTTCGCTCCCTAGAGGCGCCGCATGACACGGTGTGCAAAGCCATATTTAGAGTCATATCTTGCAAGTCCTATTTAGAGTACTTAACCTTACCACCATATCTTGGAAGTCCTATTCAGAGTCATGGCCATGGTGTGCAAAGCTTCTCATGCTTAGTTAACACTTTTCGCGTAGCTTCTTGATGCCAGAGACCATGGTGCCCTTCTATGTTTCCATGTAAAGAGATGTGGTTTGATGAATGAGGACTGCCTTAAGGTAATTTCTTTAGTTTTCTTTCAAAACAGTATCTTGGTTTACTTTTACATAGCCATGCGCCCATGATTGGACCATTACCTAAAGAAATTCATTGTTGTACGAGTGTTGTCCTTAGGAATGTGTTGTTGATTGGGGTTGTTTAGTGATTAATTGGTACATATAAAATTGCTTTGGTGATGGGTAGCTGATATGCATGGCTAGAAAGGAGAAGCTGGAATTGTTGCATAGGCGTCTTGATAGCAACATGAACGTCAGGATCCCCACATGTTAACAGATAGGTTGATGTTTCTTTTGCGTGTTATGGAATGGGCCAGCCGGCCTGCTGATACCCTTTGGGGGTTCATGTGCTGTTAAAAGAGCGACTTACTGATATCTTCCCTGCCTTACCTATTTCTTCTCTCCTGCTGCAATGCTTTTCAACACATTTGGCTTTCTCTTATCCTGTCAGTTCATTTAGTTTCGTGATTCAGTCTTCTGGGTTGTGTCAACCTTGGTTTGGTTTTGTAGAAAGGTTGAATTAACCCCTTAGTTTAGTTTACGTGGACATATGAAAAATCAAATACACTTCTACAGTACCTAATTAACCTTTTTAGTGCTTGCATCATGGTTGGTTTTTGTTAACATTTAATTTTCGTTCATTCACGTTTAGATAATTTTCAAGCTCAATGTGACCCATCTTTTTGTTGATCGCATTGCCTTTCTCAACTGGTTGTGCAGACTTCTATTTGGATTGGTTGCTCGGTCTTAATAGGCCCGATTTATTTCTCTGAGATCAAGAGCTTGACTAAGTAGCTACTAGATTTGTTTCTTGGTTTGTATGAGCTATGTGCATACCTTTATTGCTTTAGCTTGATCTCTGAATTGGGGTTTTCCTGGACCAGCTGTGATGGTGCATTTCCATTGTATTTGTGACTAGCTTCTGACTGTAGAGTGTGTGTGTTGTATGGTCGCAATGGGTGTAGATCTGTCTGTTGTGTGTATATGGGGCATTCTCCATTGTATTTGTGACCAGCTTCTCACTGTAGAGTGTCTACAATGTATGGAGGCACTGCTGTAGATATGTCTGATGTGTGTATATTTTCACCGAAAATATATATCTTTACTCCATGATACCTTAGTCATATATGGAAATTGATTTGTGACTAAGTATTTTTCTTACTAATGGAAAATGTCATGCAAATTTTTAGTAAGGCTAGTTACTCCCTTTTCCATTGATAAATTTCAGTTGGAGAAGTTTTCTATTACTTGAAAATGTACTTTCCCACATTTTGACTTGGTCCTTATTTAGGTCGAATAGGGGTTAAACTAATTTGATATGCAATGTTTCATTTTTCTATTAGAAGATTGCAGCATTGTTGATTAGATTGAGGGAACCTTCTGGTAGCATAAGTTCGAAGGGTAAAAGGGACACATGTATTTTGATTTTATTCTTAATTCTTATACAAGCTTTATACTTTGATCCCTGGACGACTTTCTGTTATCTAGAATTTATATTTTTAGGTCAGCACTCTGGATTCTTCTAAAACTCTAAAAACAAATTTAATTTGGTTATTGCTGCCTTTCCCTGGATAGGATTTTGATGTCGATTATGCTCATGTTCGTGTTTGCGTCATATTGTTAAAAATTGGCATGAATGCCTCGGGCAAAATAAGTCTGTCAGTAGTTGAGAATTGATGTATAAATCTATCAAACAATTAATTAAACTCAGAAATTGTGTTGAGACTAACGAAAATGTTATGCCACAGGCTGAGACAGCTCTTGCTTCATTATGTAAATGAACTTCGTAAAAATAACTATGCTCTACGCAATGTTTAGTTGTGCTAATTGGTTTTTTCTTCGGTATTATGCATTCTACTTAGAGCAATGTCGTATGCATTTTTTGCATATATATATAGCTAGCGTCAACTTTCCAACTAACCCTGCATATTGCACTTACCGATGTCAACATTTCCACCTGCGACCAGAGGGAGAGGCCGAACGAGCGATCACATCAAGGCGAGAACTAACAATTATGGCGTCGGTGTTGGTAAGAGCGGCGGACTTATGTGAGCTCAAGGTGATCTGCACCCTGCAACCCCGCTGGTCATTGTGGTCATGCATGCAACTTCGTTCTTGGTTGATAGGGACTACCACTGGAAATTATATGCTCACTTGTTCAGGTGGTGTTAATAGATGTTACTTTCTCATTGTTCTTGCTGAAATTGCCATGGTTACACTGCTAAATGCTTCAGCAGGTGGCAATGAACACTCATGTAGCCATGTAGGTAATTTGGTACCTTTTCCTAATTAATGTTCTTGTACATGTAATGCTTATTTTGGTCTATGATCATAAAGATGAGTTGTTTAGGTTCGAAATAAAAATTAATGGTCTGTAAAAAATAAAGCCGGTGCTTGTTGTCATGTGTTGGGTGTAGAACATCTACAAGTGCACTAAATAGAGATGTGGAAGCAAAACCACTTGTGATATTCTTATCTCGAAAGTGTACAACTCTGTTATTTAAATGTTGTTTCAACTGTTTGGATTTTTTTCTTTTGGACCGTTGCAATACCGACTACCAATCATACTAGCATCAAGGGCTCAACTATTCACCGGGGCTCTCTTTTCCCCTCTCCTTCTCCTCCCTCCGCCTCTCTCAGCGCGTTGACCACCTCAGACCGGGCCGATCCCGAGCTACCTCCGCTGGATTAGCCGTCCGGAGTAGGATCTAGGACTAGTTGTAGGTTTTTCGGGTGTTTGCCGGTTTTTATGAGTAGGGTGGCTAGGTCTCTGGCCAGGACCTGTTGCATATGGCGGTGGAATCGCAGCGTTGTGCTCCTTGGTTGGAGCAAGCTGAGAAGTTCTTCTCGTCTAGGATCTCCTTCAATAAAGAGCTATCTAGGCGCCTCTCTCTGTTTAAGCGGTTGGTGGATGCCCTGCTTCTTCTGGCCGGCCGTGGTGGCGAGGGGGAGAAGTGCGGTGGCTTCGAAGGCATCAGCAAGCTCTTTTCCCTAGCCGGCCATGGCAGCGAGGAGGGACTTTGCTCTGTTGCTGCTTCTTCTTCCCATGCTGCAGCGAGAGTAGCTTGTAGGTGGTGTTATCTGGGGAGGTGCTGCTCTGCCCCATTTCCTTCTCTGTCCGGCCGTGGAGGCGAGGGGAGAGGAAATTGTGGAGTGGTGGCATCTTCCAAATGGCCCCAGTTCTCTAAACGGTGGTTCGTCGACGGCATCATTGCCTCTGCGATTTTAGGCTGGCAAGGTGGCCCATGTTCAACCTCCACGGAGGACGCCTTTCACTGCTTTTGCTGGAGCTCGACACGTCCTCGTCCCAAGTGATTCGTTCCCGGTGGCTTGGAGGTGACTAGAGGCGGCGGATCTTCGCCAGAAACAGGCATTCGAGCAACCTTTCTTGGTTCCTTGGCATCGACGCTTTGAGGATGCCGGCGATCTGTTGCGAAGGAACCCGAGGACCTGATTGCTTTTCCATTTTTTGTTCTGGGGTGTTTCTTGTAAAGGTGCGGGCCTTATCTTCAAATATTAGGTTCTACAAGGCGAGTGTTGTTAGGGACCTGCCTGCAAATTGTACCCGCCACATGTTACTGCAATGAATTACCACATTCTTGTTCAAAAAAAAAGGGCTCACCTATTCAGATTGTGGTTTTCATATATTTAGCCTATATTTGCTTCGCAAATCAACAAGTATATCTTTATTTGGTTGCACTTTGCTTGCCATGGACAGTCACACTATGATGTTTTACGTATGGTTGTGTTACAAATAAAAGTGTACCGCAATGGTCATCCTAGATGATAACACTATGTAGGCTGCAAGGCGAAGATCGCATGTCTATCTAGTTAGTGATTAAGTTGCTAATCTCTGTTGCAACCTCAGTGAAGGAACCTGGGAGAAGCCCAAGCAGCTGCACTTTCATAAGGCTAAGTTTGGGCACTTACTAAGTTGTGTTATCTTAATAATTTATATAAAAAAGTAGCTAAAAAGAAACAACGAGTAAAATAGTCAAAAGTTGTACTAACATGGGGAAACAACACTCTTGCTGAGTACTCGGTCAAGATTCTCAACACGCCAACTCGCATGTAGAAAAAACTAGGAAAAAAGAAGGAAAAAAGAAGAAAATGAATCACTTATGTTGATGGCTGCTTGGGAAATATGGAAAGAATGAAGTCGGAAGGTCTTCCAACACGTGGAACTCTCAGTTGCTGCCTCATCGCACAGATACAAACGAGGCGATCCTCTAGACAGGAACGAAGATTTGTTTACTGTTCCTTTCCCTGGATAGGATTTTGATGTCGATTATGCTCATGTTCATGTTTGCGTCATATTGTTAAAAAAATTGGCATGAATGCCTCGGGAAAAATAAGTTTGTCAGTAGTTGAGCATTGGTGTATAAATCTATCAAAAAAGTAACTAAACACAGAAATTGTGTTAAGACTAATCAGAGTTGAATCTTGCTTCATTATGTAAATGAACTTCGTAAAAATAACTATGCTCTACGCAATGTTTAGTTGTGTTGATTGTTTTTTTTTTCGGTATTATGTATTCTACATAGAGCAATGTGGTATGAAATTTTTGCATATACCTAACTAGCGTCAAATTTCCAACTAATCCTCATGTTCCACTTACCGATGTCGACATTTCCGCCTGCAACCAGAGGGAGAGGCTGAACAAGCAATTACATCAGGGCGAGAACTAACTTTTATGGCGTCGGTGGTGGTAAGAGCGGCAGACTTATGTGAGCTCAAGGTGATCTGCACCCTGCAACCCCGCTGGCCATTGTGGTCATGCATGCAACTTCGTTCTTTGTTGCAGGGACTACCACTGGAAATTATATGCTCACTTGTTCAGGTGGTGTTAATAGATGTTACTTTCTCATTGTTGTTGCTGAAATTATCATGGTTACACCACAAAATGCTTCGTAGGTGGCAATGAACATCATGTAGCCATGTAGGTAATTTGGTACTTTTTCCTAAATAATGTTCTGGTACATGTAATCCTTATTTTGGTATATGTTCAGAAAGATGAGTTGTTTAGGTACCAAATAACAAGTAATGGTCTGTAAGACAACTAAAGCCGGGTGTTTGTTGTCATGCGTTGGTTGTACAACATCTACAACTGCACTAAAGAGAGCTGTGGAAACAAAACCACTAGTGATATTCTTATCTCTGTTTTTTTAAATGTTGTTTCAACTGTTTGGATTTTTCTTATGGACCGTTGTAGTACCGAATACCAATCATACTAGCAGTCGAGGGCTCAACTATTCAGACTGTGGTTTTCATATATTTAGCCTACATTTGCTTCGCAAATCCACAACTATAACTTTATTTGGTTGCACTTTGCTTGCCATGGACAGTAACACTATGATGTGTTACGGCTGGCTGTGTTGCAAATAAAAGTGTACCGCAATGGTCATGCTAGGTGATAACACTTTGTAGGCGCCGAGGTGAAGTTCGCATGTCTATCTAGTTAGTGATTAAGTTGCTAATCTCTGCTGCAACCTCAACAACGGAACCTAGGAGAAGCCTAGGCAGCTGCACTTTCGTAACACTAAATTAGCACTTACTAAGTTGTGTTATCCTAAACTTATCTTGATAATTTATATGAAAAAGTAGCTAAAAAGAAAAAATGAGTAAAATAGTAAAAAGTTGTACTAACATGGGGAAACAACGCTCTTGCTGAGTACTCGGTCAAGATTCTCAGCACGCCAACTCCCCTGTAGAAAAAAGAAGGAAAAGAGAAGGAACTGAAATTGCTTATGTTGATGGCTGCTTGGAAAATATAGAAAGAATGGAATCGGAGGGTCTTCCAACATGTGGAATTCTCCCGTGCTGCCCTCATCGCACAGATACAGACGAGGCGATCCTCTGGAACAAGACAGGAGAGAAGATCCCCTTCGACCCAGGCTGAGTTCTTTGCTTCTGTTTTTGCACTTTCTTTCCTTTTTTTTTTTTTTTTTTTTTTTGCTTTGGCGACTAGGGTTCTTCACGCCTTGTTATCGCCCTCTTTTATGTAGTCAATGAAATTAGCAGCTCTCCTGTTAACATTAAAAGAAAAATCTCAAGACGGCACATGTACATGCATCGTTGTTACGTCTGATTAGCTTCACAAAAGCAATAGTTGAGGTGGCCATGTGATGTAACAGGTGCTACCAAATCTTAAACTCTTCACATGAACAGCTCAACAACTGGAGAAAACTTGTACTCCTACTTGCAGACTTGAGGCCGATAGTTAATGATTTGAGGCAGCGTTTGTCGCTGGCGATCTACCTGTAGAACGAAACGCGTACATGCCAGCAGTCATCTACTTGTAGAAAACAAATGGCAGACAAACACGAAGTTGTCGCTGTCCAGGAACTACTATTCAAGAACAGCTGCACATCCCTGTCAGAAGATGGAAATCTTGAACCAAAGGGGTAAAATTCGGTCAAATATAATATGCCAGTCTTTGCAAGGTTTCATTCAACAGCTCGTACGCAGCTTCGACAGAGTGTCGAATTTTAACATGTTCTGCAAGGAGATAAATGAACCTTCCGATTTGCACAGGTGGATCATCGGCGGCGGCAGCCACTGTTGCACGCAAGCAAGCTAACGAAAACTCGAGTCATCATTTTATAGGAAGATATATTATTTGTCTGGATATAAATTTGATACGTACATAAAGGGACAATTTCCGAGAAGATACAGAAGAAAGCAAGAACGGCAAAATGGGGAATAATAATTAATTAATTCTTGTCGTCTTGTCCTGCCACCCCTACTTGCCAAGGCCATTTCTCCAAGTCACCAAACACCCGGCACATAGGAAAAGCATGTGCATAATCTTAAGGGAAAATTGGATCCATACCATCAAAAGATCCAATCTTTAGAAAAATACCACTGAATGTTTTTGAGCTAGAAAAATACCACTGAAAGCTTGACCCGTTATCTATTTTGTACCATCACCGTTATCTCCACCTGAATTGGAGCTTTAAACAAACCGATCAACACCTGCATACCCACAAGCAGTATTCAGGCTGCACTTCAACGCCCTCTCCAGCAGCTCTCCAGTATTACACTTTGTTCACAGTAATAATAGATTAAGCATAATTTGGAAGAATATAGAGAGATTACACTTCTTAGACTTCAGCAGCATCCATCCCTGCTTGAATTCTCGATCCCTTATCCTAGAGCATCTCTAGCAGAAACGCTAAACCGCAAACCCCAAAACCACGTATCCAGGGCACCCCAACGCAGTTTTAGGGTTCCAGCTCCGCGTCTTCCTCCATCTTCACCACCAACGCCGTCGACGGGCGCTGGCGGGAGCTCGACGAAGAGGACGCCACGGAAGGGGAGGAGGTGCGGCGGCGGTAGCGGTCGGACTCGCGCTTGGCGAAGGCGGGCGGCGCTGCGACGCCGTAGTTGCGGAAGCGGTAGCTCCCGCGGATGCACGCCGCCTCGGAGAACGCGGGTGACGGCACTATCTTGTACCTGGTGTACCGGTAGAACCCTCGGAGGCGCGTCGCGTCCGAGCGCTTCTTCTTCGCCTTCGATTTCTCGCCGACGCGCCCGTCCTCGCTGCGCTCGCTCCCACTCCCATGGTGCCGCGGCGGCGGTAAATCTGCGCGTGTGTGTCGAGTGCTCGTCGGCAGGGAGGTGGAATGCTCGTCGGCGGAGAGGCGGAGCGGCGGCGGTGCGGACGGGGTTTGGCCCGCATCATCCTCTCCGTGCGAGATATATATGGGCGAATGACGTTTTAGAGCATCTCCAGTCGCGTCCCCCAAACCGTCCCCCAAACCGCGCCGGATCGAGCGTTTGGGGGATGTGTTTTGTTCGTGCCGCGTTTGGGGGACGTCGCTCCCCCCAAACGTCGCCCCAATCATAAATTCAAATAGTTGCATTCAAAAGAGATCGTTCCGCCGAATCGTCGCGATCGAGCAGCGGCGATCAAAGTACGCGCGCGATCATATTACAGATCGGTGGTGCATGGTAATTAGAAGAAGGGTTGGACGACGGCGACGTATCCGAGTCGACGCAGGCCCGTTGATCACGATGACCTCGTCGCGATCTGCCCGGTGCTGTGCATGCTCCGTCTGCTCCGTCGCCGACGCAGAGGCCGACGTAGGTGTAGGAGTAGAAGACGCGTGAGCCGGCTCTTGCTCCGCTGCCGCTGCCCCTGCCGCTGCGGGATATGTGTTGGGAGGCCAAAAATGCGCGGCGGGATAGGCGCGATGTGGCGGGAGAGGTGGGATTTGGCGGGAGTGGGAGACGAATTTTCCCTGTGCCGCTGACGGGCTGGCCCCGCCACTTCCCGCCTCGCTTTTCGTTGTGTCCGGCGTCCGGTGCGTCTCCTGTGGGACGGGGACTGGCTCGGGCACCGGACACTGTATCGGACCGCGCCGGACAAAATTGGGCTTTGGGGACGCGGCTGAAACGGATTTTTGGTCCGGCGCGCCTAAAATTGCTTTGGGGACGCGACTGGAGATGCTCTTAGGGCTGGTGTCTCGTGTGGCCCAAAAAAGCATAAAACCACATATCAATTCAAATTAGCTTATGCGGGCTGATATGTATCTGCTAGAGTTGTGCTCACAAGGAAAGGAGAGGGACCGAGTGGGGAAGGGGATGAAGAGGGTGTAATGTATCATGGAGGAGCGCGGTGGAGCCGCCGCCGCCTTGGAGGCGCGCTGCCGGCAGGTAGCCGCGGGGGAGGCGTGCCACTGGGTGTTCTTCGCTCGGCTTGGGCTGCGTGCGGGCTGGCTAAGCTGTTATGTTCAGTTCAGGTCGAGCTGGTTGTGTCAAGAACTCAAGTGTGATTGATTCGTGGAGTTAACGTCTGTTTCACGGTGGTGGTATAAAGCAATAACGGACCAAACTTTCAATGGCACTTTTCTTGCTCAGAAACTTTCAGTGGTATTTTTCAATCTTTCAATGGTATGGATCTAATTTTCCCTAATCTTAATGGCATCCAGTGCACATCCCATCATACATTCAAGACCTCCAATTGCAGCGGCCATGACCTTCTTCGCATCTCCCAATACCATATAAATCTTACTTAGACATGGTTCATTTCATTGTCAAGAAGGTGAACCTTTGCGTGCAGGGCATCTCCAACCGGTAATCGCCGGCGGTAGGTCTTGACGGGACGTTAAACCGCCATTGACGAGCTTGACGGTGTCATTGGGAAAAAATGCATCTGCACCGCTGGGATACCCCGACGCAAATGGTGTCTGCGGACCGACGCAAATGATGTCCGCGGACCGATGCAAACGGACACAGACGGTCAATTTGAGCGTCCATTTTACGTCGGCCCGCTGGAGATGCCCTTATGGATTCAACTTCTTACAAGTTCCACACTCATGTTTGGTACTCACTCTAAATAAAGCTCCACTTTAGTAAGACAAAGTTTGCTCTTACTAAGTTGTGTTATCCTAAACTTATCTTGATATTTGTATGGAAAAGTAGGGTTAGCTAGAAAGAAGCAAAGAGTAGAATAGTCAAATGTTGTACTAACATCGGGAAACATCACATTTGTTCTGTACTCAGGTCCGGTCCATGTACAGAAGCCTTCACATATATTCGTTGTTACATCTGATTAGCTTCACTAAAGCAATAATCGAGGTGGCCATGTGATGTAACAGCTGCTACCAAATCTTAAACTCTTCACATGGACAGCTCAACAACTGGAGAAATTTTTTATTCTTTCAGAGGAAGAAACTTCCCCATTGCGGATTTTTGGAGCATAGGCTACATTGACCTTTTTTTTCTGCACGATTCAAAAATGGTTCTTTAAAGTTTTAAAACTTAGGAACAAAAACTTTTGAGGTAGGAAGTAATGTAATCTACGAACACGAAAAAATCTCACCTCGAAATATCCAGTATTTTGGGATGCACAAAAATAACAAAGTCCAATATCTGAAGTGGTGATCAGTGCGAAATTTGAAACCTCCAACATCTGTGAGAATTGCAATTTTGTTAAGCCTAGAATATACGGTACACGGGGGGTGACATTTTGTATGTTGGTGGAGTAGATCATTATCTATATCTAGAAAAAACAACAGAAAATTTTGAAGCTTGCAAACCATGTCATGACAACCGAGCCAAAGGGTATTCGCGGAAACTTCCAACCCATTCTACTTGCAGAGTTCAGGCTGAGAGTTAATGATTTGAGGCAGCGTTTGTAGGCGATCTACTTCTAGAACGAAAGGCATACATGACAGCAGTCATCTACTTGTAGAAAACAAATGGCACACATACACACAGTTGTCGCTGTCCACGAACTATTCAAGAACAGCTGCGCATCTCTGTCAGAAGATGGAAATCTTCCACGGAAGTGGCAAAATTCAGTCAAAATTCATTGTGTGCAAGGATCGGTTAAACAGCTTGGAGGAACATTCCTATTTGCTCAGGAGGATCATATGGGCTGCGGCCGCCATTGTCGCACTGAAGGAATCTAACAATATAAAATATCGGGTCATCATTTTATAGGAGTAATATTATTTGTCTGGATATAAATTTGATATACGTACATAACGGACAATATTTGTTTCCAAGAAGATACAGAAGAAAGCAAGAACGGCAAAATGGGGAATAATTAATTAATTCTTGTCCGCATCGATGGTGCGGAGCGGAGCGGAGCGGAGGGGGCGGCGCGCGCGGGCGTCATCAATGAGACAATCACTTGGCGCGGCGGCAGAGCGTGATGCCGTCTCCGACGGGGAGCTGGCAGATCTCGACGCGGTCGTCTGCGGCGAGGGCCTTGTTGAGCTCGAGGACGAAGTCGCGGTAGTAGCGGATGTACTTGCGCATGGGCGCGTCGGCGGGGAGCACGACGGATCCGTTCCAGAGCGTGTTGTCGTAGCCGAGGAGGCCGCCGACCCTGACGAGCTTCATGAGGCGCTGGTGGTAGTTGAGGTAGTTGTCCTTGTCGGCGTCGACGAAGACGAAGTCGAAGGAGCCGTGGTTGGCCTCGTCCTCGAGCAGCGCGTCGAGCACCGGGAGCGCGGGGCCCTCGCGGAAGTCGATCTTGTGCGCGACGCCGGCCTTCTCGATGCACGGCTTGCCGATGGTCTCGTAGTTCTCGCGGTTGATGTCCATGGCCAAGATCTGCATTTACGGTTCGGATTTCGGATTTCAGTTTCCTTTTTCACTGTTGATTGATAATCCGAGCTTGCTTTGGTAGATTGGTAGATCTGGGAAGATGTGGAATGGAGAAAGAACTGACCGTGCCGTCCTCTGGGATGGCGAGCGCGGTGGCGAGGAGGGAGTAGCCGGTGTAGACGCCGATCTCCATGGTCTTCTTGGCGCCGATGAGCTTGATGAGCAGGTTGAGGAACTGGCCCTCGTCCGCCGACGTGGTCATCAGGTTCCTGCAAAGATCCCCAAAAAAAAATGTGAGCTTTCGCAGAGATCAGATCACGGCAGATCCAGGTGAGCTGGCATGAACACGGATCAAGAAGAGGGCTGTGCATACCAGGGGTGGTTGGCGGTGTCCTCGCGGAGCTGCTTCATGCACTCGTGCTCGCGCGGGTACACGGTGGTCTCCAGGATGTACTGCAGGCAGGGATCAGATCAAAACATCAGGAACCGCGCAAGATCCAGCGAGCTAGCTAGAGCGAGAGAGGGAGAATTTTCAACTTCGGTTTTGAGATCGAAGATTCAGCAGTACAGTACCTGGTAGAGCGCGTCGCTCTGGAGCAGGCTCTTGTGTCCGACCTCGGAGTGGCGGGTGACCTGCTCGGCACCGCTGGCGGCGCCGTTGGTGGTGGTCTGCTCCTTGGCCACCGTGGCCGTGGCATCAGCCGCCGTGGTCGCCATTGCCGGTGTTTAGCTGGAGGAAGGAAACGCACGAGATCTGGGCTGGATGATTGCGTTGTTGTTTTGCTGACTCGGGTGATTGGCGTTGCCGGGAAGAGACTCAACGCGCGGGTTATATAGCGGGGTCGATGGCGAGGCTGGCGGGCGGAAGGAAGTTGGGAGGAGAGTGGAGGAAGAGTGGTGCGGTGGGAGGGGGGCCGGGGTGTCGGCGGCGGGGAGCGGTCGGTAGGAGCACGGCTTTTGGGTTGGTGAGTTTGGTGGTGGTGGGCCGCCACTGCGGTGACCCAACGAGAAGCAGGTGGCTTCGCTGGTGGCGCACGGCCACGGCGAGCGCAAGTAGCCGCGGCGTGGACCGCGTGCACCATGGCTGGCATGGCATGGCGGCCAATCGGGAGGGAGATGGTCAGATGGTTGGTGGGGAGGGAGACGGGTGGCACGAACTCACCAAACACCAACCTTTGCTTTTTCCGTGCTTCATTCACTCCTCGCTTTCGAGAGTCCAAATTCAGGCACTGAGACTCCAGGTTCATGTGCCGGACTGACTGAATGTCCCCTGAATATCCATCCCTAGGCACGACATTGGCAGTAGATTCGGAACAGGTGAATACAGAATGTTTGCCTGGATAAACACAGGGCGTGTTTGGTAAGCCACGAGAAAAACTTCTACTACTATTTTAAACCTTGAACTCGTACTCCGATTAAATGAACCCTCAACTTCAAATCCATGTTGTTTGTATTCTGAATTTGCGAACCCCGGATCAAATTGAACCCTGGAGTTGTTGGCCTGGTCTTCCGGTCAATTATTTATTCGAGTAGACGTGCTGCTTCGAGTAGACGTGCTGCAGCTCCACAACCAGTGGTGGAGCTAGCATACAACCATTGGGTTTAACAGAACCCAATAAAATCATTCAAACCCTTCATTATATTAGTATATGATATTTCTAATTAGTGGAAGATTATAGAGCGACACCAAGAGATGAACCCAATGAATTTTAGCACTAGCTTCGCCCCTGTCGACAACACGAAGATGTGGTCCTTCTTTGTTGTTTATGGCCCGGCGTACCACCGTAAGTCGCTGGAATTCCTCGGGGAACTTTCGCAAGCCGTGGAGGCGTGTCCATCCCCTCTTGTGGTTGGAGGAGATTTTAACCTGCTCAGGAGCGTGGAGGACAAAAGCAACGCGAATATTTGCTGGCCGAGGGTTCACGCCTTCAATGGTTGCATTGCGGGTCTAGCTCTTCGCGAGATTCGTCGGGGCGGATCTAGGTTCACGTGGACCAACAAGCAATTGAACCCGGTTCGATGTGTCCTCGACTAGGGGACTGGGAAGTTATGTTTCCAATGTGCTCCCTTATAACGGAAACAATCATTGAGTCGGGCCATGCACCCCCTGTGCTAAGTTCTGGGGAGGAGCGTAGGAGGCGCAGCCCCCGTTTTTTCTTTGACAAAGGGTGGTTTGACATACCAGATTTTGAGGACTTGGTACATCTCAAGGGGGGAGATCGCGAGGCGCTCGGGGTGTCTTCCATGATCCTATCGACGCATGGCAGTTTGTCTCTGGGGTCTTGCGGTAGTTCTTGAAGGGCTGGGGGCCCAACTTAGGAAAGGAGGACCGCGAGCTCAAAAAAACATCCTAGTACAGATCCAGACTCTGGACTTAAAGATGGATTCCCAGGGGTTAGACGATGAGGGATGGGCCCTTTGATACCACCTGGAGCATCAGCTCACACACCTTGCAAAGGTAGAGCAGCTTTACTGGAGACAACGCAGCAGACAGAACTGGATGATCCAGGGTGATGCAAATACAGCTTTCTTTCACGCCATGGTGAATGGCCGTCGAAGGAAGTACGCGATTTCTAGGCTGACCTCGGAGGGGCCTGATACGTCTCAAACGTATCTATAATTTTTTATACTCAATACTTGTTTTACACCAATTCATATATGTTTTTCTTACACTTCGTTGCACTTTTACATGATTTCTGGCACTAACCTATTAACAAGATGCTACAATGCCAGTTTCCTATTTTCTGCTGTTTTTGTATTTCAGAAAAATTGTACATGAAATATTCTCGGAATTGGACGAAACAAAAGCCGAAGTCGATATTTTACCGAAACGAAGACGAAATCCGGAGGGGGGACGAAGAGGCGCACCAGGGCGCCTAGACCACCCCTAGGCGCGGCCTGGAGCTGGCCCGCGCCTAGGGTAGGTGTGGGGCCACCAGGCGCCCCACCGACTTGAATCCTCTGTCTATTTATACATCTTATCGGGAAAAACCTGGATACCCGAGCCTCTATCCACGAAAATTTCCGTCATCGGGATTAGATGACATTCCACCGAGAGGGCCCAGAGTATATCTATCCGTCATCGGGATGGACAAATCCCACTCTTGATCCATATGCCTCAACTTACACTTTTCAAATACTCAATCCCATCTTTATAACCACCCGTTTACGCAATGGCATTTGATGTAATCAAAGTACCCTTCCGGTGTAAGTGATTTACATGATCTCATGGTCGAAGGACTAGGTAACTATGTATCGAAAGCTTATAGCAAGATGAACTTAATGACTTGATCTCATGCTACGCTTATTTGGGTGTATGTCCATAATATCATTCACCCAATGACATAACCTTGTTATTAACAACATCCAATGTTCATGATCACGAAACCATGATCATCTATTAATCAACAAGCTAGTTATACAAGCAGCTTACTGGGACTCCTTGTTGTTTACATAACACACATGTATCAATGTTTCGGTTAATACAATTATAGCATGGGATGCAAACATTTATCATGAACACTAAGATATAACAATAACTAATTTATTATTGCCTCTTGGGCATATCTCCAACATAAACTACATATACAACTGCAACGATGTAGAGGATAGCCAAATGCTTCGGATGAGAAGAGCCCCTTTCTATGCACTTGTGGAAACGTTTAGGGAGAGAAGGCTGCTATTTGATAGCATCCACACCTCCGTCAAAGAACAATTCGCAATGTTTCTTCATGTCATGGGTCATAACCAGGGGTTCATAGTGATCCATAACGCATTCAGGCGATCCACAAAGACTATCTCTCGGTACTTCCAACAGGTGTTGTATGCAGTTGGGGAGCTCAGAGGTGAAATGATCAAGCCACCATCAAACAACACACCACCCAAGATCAAGAACAACTATAGGTGGTTCCCGTATTTTAGGATGAGTACAAAATCATTTTTGTTCTACTTATCAGATGTGTGGTACTGTCAGAGACATGACTGTGTGCTCATTTTGTTTGACACAATTGCACTGAGGCTATTGATGGTGTAGGGATTCGTAGCATAGAAAAAAAGTTCCCTACCGCAAGAATGAATAACAAGCCAAGATCTAATCTAGTAGATGGTAGCAACGAGATGAGATCAACGTACCCTAGAAGATCGCTAAGCGTTAACGAGATAAATCTCGTGGATGATGGTCGATCACTTGTCGCTCTCAGGAGCGAGTAGAAGATCCCGACGGTGCCGCAAACGGGCAGCACCTTCGCACTCGGTCACACGTACGGTGTTGATGAAGATGTCCTTCTCCCCCCTTCCAGCAGGCAGCCGAAGTGGTAGATCCTCCTCGGAATCCCGACAACACGACGGCGTGGTGATGATGGTGGTGGAGATCTCCTGCAGGGCTTCGCTGTAGCCGTGCGGGGGAGAGGTGGAGGAGGGTGGCGCCAGGGTTTGGGAGAGAGGGGCTGGGCGCCGGCCATGGTGCCCTTGGATGGTGCAACCAATGTGGTGGCCGGCCCCTCCCCTCCTCTCCCCTTTATATAGTGGGGAAACCCTAGGTTCCAATCATACTCCTCATGGGAGTCCTATTGAAAACCTACCAAATATGCAAAAGTCAAAACCTAGTCAAGGTGGGAAATCCCACCTTTCCTTTTGGTGTTGGCCGACCAAGGAGGTGGAGTCCACCATGGACTCCACCTTCCCACCTAGTGGGTCGGCTAGGGCAGGTGGAGTCCCTCCGGGACTTCACATGCCATAGTGAAATATTCCGGACGATTCTAGAACCTTCTAGAACCTTCCATAAATTCACCGGACCATTCCCAAACTTGGAATATGACTTCCATATATAAATCTTATTCTCCGGACCATTCCGGAACTCCTCGTGATATCCTGGATCCCATCTGAGACTCTGAAAAATATTCTAACTCCATTCCATATTCCGTATCTACTTAAAACGACATCGAACCTCAAGTGTGTCACCCTACGGTTCGTGAACTATGCAAATATGATCGAGACACTTCTAAGATCAATAACCAATAGCGGGACCTGAAGATCCATAATGGCTCCTATATATTCAACGATGATTTCGTTATCGAAAGAACCATTAACATACGATACCGATTCTCTTTGTCGCGCAATACTTTGCCGTAGAGTCACCATTGAAAGGGTCTTTGCTGCATTGAAGAACACGTTCAAGGTCCTTGACCAAAAACAGTTTCACACTTTTGAGACTCAAGTGAACCTGGTCCTTGCTTGTTGCATTTTTCACAACTGGATCTTAGGTTGGGCGAGGATTACTTCTTCCAAGATGTTGACACTTTTGATGAAATTGAGACCGTCCATGGCGTGGAGGCAAGCGACAGTGAAGCCTAGAAGGAGAAGAGGCTCCAGTGGGCAAACACAATGTGGGAATCCAGTGGCCACACCACCATGTGAGAAGGAGAAGAACAAGTGAAGAACTAAACGAAGAAGTGAACAACAGTGAAGAATAAGAAGAACCCTCCTTTGATCTCCTCTTTCTCGAACGCCTCTTTGCTCCCCGTATGGTGAACTACCATGTGATCCCCCGTTGTTGAACTCCTCTATGATGATAAACTGTCATTCGTAGTAGCTAGGAATGTCGTTATGAACTACCATTTGTAATAGCTAGGACTGAATTCGTGAACTGCTAGCTTCGTAAGTGTGTACCTGATGAACTGATGAAATGTGAGTTCTGTGTGATGGGAGGTGATAGTATGATAAGGTCGCCCGTTGTAGAGAAGAGGGACCTTACGCTTGTCTGGATGGTACCAAATAGATGTAGTTTCATCTTCATCAACATTTAGGATTGGCTGCAAGCAAACAAAACAACACAACAGAATCTTTCTAGCCAAACCATATAGCCCGAGCAAACAACAGGTTAATTCTAACCTGTGGCTCGTTCTGAATGGAAAAGTGTGCTACGTAGTGAGCCCCAAAATTAGCCCGGACAACCAAAACAGGCCCCAAACTCTCTGCCCCTCTAAAATCTAAATCTAGCAGAGTGACGGGGATTGAGAGAAGATCAGGAAGTACGTCTGCACTGACCTACGCATGCAAACAATAAGTCAAGAAAACACATGGTAGCTTGCTCTACGCTGATACTCTTACTAGTATACCCTGCTAGTAGTATATGGGAGCTGGTATGAGAGGATGAGGGAAAAACCGGAGTCAGAGAGATAGGATGAGTTCGTCGTCGGAGGCCGGGGCAGCGACGGGGACGGCGAAGGTGGCGTGCGTGACGGGCGCTTCGGGATACATCGCGTCGTGGATCGTCAAGCTCCTCCTCGCCCGCGGCTACACCGTGCGCGCCACCGTCCGCGACCCTGGTAACAACTCTCCGTCGTTATGCCTTCTCCAACTTTTTTCATCGAACAAAAAGCAATCAGCTGTACCCATTTCATTTCAGACGACACCGAGAAGACAGCGCACCTTCGCGCCATGGACGGAGCTGGAGGCAGGCTCCACTTGTTCAGAGCCAACTTGCTAGAAGAAGGGTCTTTTGATGCCGCGGTTGACGGTTGTCACTGCGTGTTCCATACAGCTTCTCCAGTCCTTCCAGATGCTGAAGATCTACAGGTTTGCTTGTATTAGAGCAAGTCTAACAGGCCCCGTATATTTTCGCCCCGTATAACACGAGTAGAGGGCCCTGTATTCAGTTTTCGTCAAAAACTCGGACGAGCTAGCAGAGCCGTATCCGCACCGTAAAACAGAATTCTGTTTACGGGGTCGGATACGGGCTCTGCTCTCGAGTTTCGCCCCTCAAAACAGGGTTTTTTGACAAATTGCATATTAGAACCAACACACCATTCACATAAAATAAATGTTTTGCATCACACAATAATCGTCATAATTATTACAATAATGTTTTTCGGAAAAGTCAACAAGAATTAAACAAATAATAACAAATGTTTCACACATACAACAATAGGAAATGAATGTTTCACACATACAAGAATGTAATAAATCATTGGCCATGCAACTGCCAATGGTGATCAATCAAATCTTGGGTGAGCTGGTGATGAGTCTCGGCATTTTCAATGCCTCGATGAGCTGCAAGAAAAGCTTCAATCCGATCAGGGTTCCTCTCGGGCTGCACTCGGGTGCCAACATTGTCATAGAAACACGGCAAGTTCAAACCGCTTTCATCTTCAATGATCATGTTGTGAAGAATCACACAACATGTCATGACATCAACAAGAGTTTCCTTGTCCCAAAACCTAGCAGGACCCCGGACAATTGCAAACCTTGCTTGCAAGACACGAAAAGCTCTCTCAATATCCTTGCGGCATGCCTCTTGATTTTTGGTGAAGCAAGCTTCCTTTCTTGTCAAAGCCTGTCCTTTTTCTCTTTTATGGACTTGACAAGGGTTGCATAGTTAGGGTAAATACCATCTGTGAGATAGTACCCCATGGTGTACTCATTGTTCATAACTTTGTAGTTACAAGGTGGAGATTCACCCCTAACTAGTCTTGCAAACAAAGGGGATCTATTCAAGATGTTGATGTCGTTGAGTGTCCCCGGCAATCCAAAAAAAGCATGCCAAATCCATAAGTCTTGAGAGGCCACAGCTTCAAGAACAATGGTAGCATCACGGCTTTTGCCACAATACATTCCATGTCATGCTTTTGGACAATTTTTCCATGTCCAATGCATGCAATCCAAACTACCAAGCATCCCGGCCACCCCCTCTTTTCATTGATCTCCATGAGCCTTTTTGTATCATCCTCATTTGGAGCTCGGAGATACTCTCTCCATACAACTTGATCACCATCTTGGCAAACATACGCACGCAATCCGTGGTTGTTTGCACACCAATGCGAAGGTACTCATCGGTATAATCTGCTGGTATACCGTATGCAATAACCCTCATGGCGGCAGAATTTTTTTGATATGGGCTAAATCCCATGACTTGGGCAGCATTTCTTCTTTGTTTGAAATAATCGCAATTTGCCTCGCAATCTTTCACGATTCTCTCGAACAAAGACCTACGCATTCGGTACCGTCTACGGAAGAGGCGGGGAGGATAGGTCGGTACCTCGGCGAAATAATCTTGCATCAGCTGTTCGTGGCCGAGGGCGCGGTTCCGCGGAATGCACATACGCCCCATCACGGATCCTTTCCGCTGATCCAGCAGCTTCAAGCGGTCCTCCGTTTGCTTCAAGCCGAACAGGAGCACCATCACCTCCGTCTCGTCGTCGTTGAGCAGCTCGTCGATGTCGGAATCATCGGAATCCGACGATGACCAATCGGTCGACGTCGCCTCCAAATCCGCCATGTGCACATCCTCCGAAGCCATCTACCACGGGGAACCATAGATCAGCCCGAAATCCCACCCATTTACCGGCGGCAACGAGGAAGAACGCGGCGGAATACTCACCGGCGACAAACGGCGGAGAAGACCACGGCTGGACGGCGGCGGCGCGGCGGGGGGCGGAACTTCGGCCGGGTGCGGCGGAGGTGCGGCGGGCGTCGGCGCAGCTCGGCGGAGGGGCGCGGATCGACGGATTCCGCGGCGGCGCGCGGGTGGCTGCGGCGGCGCGCGGGAAGATGGATGGGGATAACTGAAATGTCCGCGCGCTTTCGGAATTGGGATAGTGGTTTCGCCCACTATCCCCGCTCCCACCCCGCACAAGTAGGGGGCGACGACCCGCCCCGTAGTCCAAAACAGCAAAAATCGATGCGGGGGCCGTTTTACGGGCGTGCTAGACGGCCGGGTAGACGCGAAACCCTCAAATCGGCGGTTATTATACGGGTTTGCCCCTTTTACGGGGTCTGTTAGACCTGCTCTTACCGTGCGAAATTTTACACTGCAGTTTCTAGGTTTGAGGACAGATGCATGATTGACGCGGAATTCCCCATATTCATTTTTTTTCTTTCAGGCCGAGCTAATTGATCCTGCACTAAAGGGGACACTAAATGTGCTGAGTTCATGCAAGAAAGCCTCGGTGGAAAGGGTCATTTTGACATCATCCATGGCTGCTGTCAGAGTGAACGGGCGACCAAGAACGCCTGATGTAGTTGTTGACGAGACATGGTTCTCAAGCCCTGAAGTTTTCAAGAAAGAGCAGGTCTTTCACAACTGGCATGCTAACTCTTGTCCTACAAATGATTTTGCACATCATTTTTGAACAGTTTTGACCGTTCCATTACAAAGCTAGTAACACCATTTTGTTTCTCTGCTCCTATGTTTTGCTGCTATAGCGATGGTATGCCCTGTCCAAGACCCTTGCGGAGGAGGCTGCTTGGACTTTTTCAAAGGATTCTGGACTTGATCTGGTGACGATAAACCCAGGATGGGTAATTGGCCCCCTACTGCAACCTAAATTGGACATTGGTGCCGGAGCAATCATGAAATTAATCGACGGTAAGATTTTCAATAGCAAGCTATTTAAGTAGAAACAAGGATGATTAGTACAAGCATTTTTCCCGGATTAGGAGCACCCGAAGAATCTCTTTGATAGATGTAGCGTCATGTTTAATAATCTCTAATCAAGATAAACAAGGCACTATGGTGACATACCCCATCAACGAAAACGCAGGAAAAGATTGTGTGATTAAAAAGAATGTATAAACCATTATAGTTTACCCCTAGTTTCACATATTTGAAGCTAATTAGCTCATTTAACACTAGTATTTTTTCCACTTTTACAACTTCAAAGATTTTCTGAGCGTTCTGGCTAGTGTGCGTTGGCAGTCAGGTTCACTCAACACATAGTTTTCTTTTCACAAAGACGGCAGGGACTCACCTGGCAGATCACTCCCAAATATTTAAAGGAGTAAAAGGTGGCAGGAATTCACGAAACAGAGTAATTCAGATGAAAATCTGTTGAACGGGTTAACCCTCAAATTCACTCAACACATTAAACCAAGGTATCATTCCCACCGGAAACAATTTCCATATAACAACAATAGCAAAGCAAAGTTATGCCCTTAAATGTTTTTTTAGTGAAAGATGTCCTTAAATGTTTTCTTTTGCAAAATATGCCCTTAAATGTTTTTATTTATTTAGATTATCAGCAAAGAAATACACAAGGATATATACTTACACGAATTTCTTGCAGGAACACCTACATATCCTAATGTAAGTCATGAATTGGTGAATGTTAAAGATGTTGCGATGGCACATGTCCTTGCTTATGAAGTTCCATCAGCAAAAGGAAGGTATTGCATGGCTGAGAGAGTTATGCACTATTCTGAGCTTGTAAAGATCATACAAGATATGTACCCCTCTATTCTGGTACCAGAAGAGTAAGTTCATATTTCTTGGATACATTTTATCAACTAATGCAGGTAGCAAAATTCGAGGAACTTAAAAATACTACTCCCTTAAAATTAATGTTAAATATTAAATCCATATAATGTGTGCCGCAAAATTCATGTACCATAGTTACAACATATACCCACATATTGTTAAATGATGTTTCCTTTTATTTTTGTGTGGATAATATGCAGACACTAAATGTTTTCTCCTTAACAATACATCTTGTCAGGTGTGCAGAGGACAATCCATTTGTCCCAAAATTTCAGGTGTCCAAGGACAAGATAATAAGCCTGGGAATCAAGTTGACCCCACTGGAGACGAGCATCATGGAGACTGTTGACAGCTTGAAACAGAAAGGATTTGTTAACTTTTGAAATGAGCGAGCTATGTAGTTATGCTGATATTTGTGCTCCCTTCTGTGAGTTGTAACAATGTGGCCAATCCATCATTGTGTGATCTCAATATGTTTTCATGGTAAATCCCAAAAATAATAAAGGTATATTCTTAGATATACATTTCATCGATAAATGGAATATATCAATATCTCGAAGATACCAGTTACAACTAGTCTTTGCACCAACAAGATGTCCAAAGTTATAAAGGATACACACAACCAAAAAAAAAGACAAATAGAAAACACATATCATGTACTCGCAACAACAACATTCTAACTACCACCGGAGACAACACCCGGACCACAAAAGACGCTACCCAAAAGCAACGCCTCCAAGAAGGAAACAGTGCAAAAGTGTCGTCCTCGCCCGATCGAAGAACTTAGATTTTCACTCTGGAGAAAGTCCGAATTCAAAAAACAATGCCTCCACCAAGGCTACTGCTAGGTACAACCAATGAAGGGCAGACCTTCGGCTTTCGCCGTGGAGATCATAACTCAGTACTCGACGAGCACCATAAAAATGCAGTCCACTTGTGTTGCGATCCCTGTTTGTCAAGGCGGCTGCTGCAAGTCAACACCTGGAAGAACTTGTGCCACATGTTTTTTTTCTGGATCCAATACACCTCTCCGCCATTACAAACCTCCAATCGCAGAAATCATAACTTTCTCCACCTCTATCAATACCATAAAAATCTATATTTAGACATTCCATGGCACCAACAAGAAAGCGTAGCTTCGCGCCAAGCCCTCACAAAGCCTCACCGCCCGAAGATAAGGGTGCACATGAACGGATCGATTCATATCTAGATCCAGTGGCGACATGCGACATCTGAGAGGAAGACTAGAAATCGTCAGCGACCAGATAGAGGACGCCAACATGAAGCATATCGGCGACTTGGCACTTTAAAATCAACAAAGCCAAACCACCTTTATTCCAGCTCGGCTCCGTGCTACCACCGACTGCGTTGTCGTAGCCGATGACGGACCTAGGCGGTATCCTAGACCCGCAGCCACCCACCTCCAACTGCGTCATCCCTCATGGAGGTCACCTGAGGAAGGTTTTCGCCGACGCTTACGGGGAAGCCGCCCCTGTGAAGTCACCACTACAACCTCCGCTCCCCGGCACCTTTGGCGCCGAGGGGCCGCCGCCACCGTGGCCAATGTCGATGGCGGCGGTGGCAGGGAAGCCACCTCGAGGAGTTCTTGGCGACAACTATGGTTCCTCTCATGTGTCACCCTAGGGGGCAGAACGTGAGCGCGTACCTGTTCAGATGGTCGCTCTGAACATCCTTCTCTTAGCCAGGTAAACGTGGCTGCACTGAGCCCAGTTTTTCACATGGAGTAACAACGGATGTTAATTTATCGCTTCAAAAGTTCACAACACAAGAAGCAAAAGCAGGATGAAACCAGAACCTTTAGACAAGGAAGCATGCACATGAAACATTACACAAACCTGAAATCATAATACTGGGCCTTTGCTTTGCTGGCCATTCCTGAAATCACAATAATGGGCCTTTGCTTTGCTGGCCATTCTCCATTAATTTTAGAATGATGAGGGAAATTACACCTCGAAATAATGATATAGGCATATACATAAATAATGATACATGCATATACAGAAATAGCACCCCGCCCGGTGTCAGGTGCAGTCCAACACTAGGAAAGGGAAAAAAGATCATTGGTCTATCAGCCTCTAAAACAGAACAAATGCAGTTGCAGCAAACTTTAATTACACCTCGAAATAATGATACCGGCATATATAGAAATAGCAATACAAAGATTTCATAGATGGGCAACTGAAATCTGAACAAAAAATACCAAGTCAGTTCGTTGTGATTCCCCAAAGAGTGTGGACACTCTTCCAGTCCGTGATTGTGAGCTATAGTCTGATGCTTGTTGGTACTAGATCGCACCCATGAACCCAAGCTGCCTAGGAAGCACATTGCAAAGAGAAATAGACTAATATTGCAAGGGTATATTAAAAAATATGTGACAAGTTATATTTCACGATAAAAAAAAAGCATCACAGTTTGCCGAGGAAGCACATTTCAAAGAGAAATAGACTAATATAGCAAGGATAGATGACAAAATCTGTGACAAGTTATATTTCATGATAAAAAAAGCAGTTTATAAATTTAAAAAATTAAAACAAAATTACAAAATATAAGATGAAAACCCATACTATGTCTTCCCCCACTCTACTCTATCATAGGAACGGAGATAGTGAGGAAATGTATCATGACACTGTCGGAGGTACGAACCACACCGAGCTCGCAATCTATGTTGAATGTCACCCCCTATACAAAAGAGTAATGTCAAGAAACAGTTAATAAAAAAATTCAAATAAATAGAGAGTATTCCTATGGTACATCTTCCAATTTTTCACACATACTCATCCAAATGAAATAAGCATAAAATACAAAATAAATGTGTTGAGTATCTCTTGGTGGCGGTCCGAGATGATGTAAACCTCTATGTTGGGTTCAATAACCTTTGTCCTCACTAGGTACATGAACCACTAGGCTGCGGTGGTGTGGTGTTCATCTACCGTGTCGACGATGGTGACTCTCGGCGGCGTGGCACAGCGGTGTATCAGTGTTGGATGCAGGATGATGAACGCAGCCAGGATGGTGGTGCTGCCATGTGTCATGGTGGCGTCGATAGCAGGCTTGGCAAGGTCATTTCGGTGAATCCCCTTGGAGATGGGTTCGAGGAAGACCGCGGTACCGATTTCTTTGGCGTGTGCAACGGCGTGTGATGAGGGTCTGCTTGACTGGTTGTGCTTCTCACCCGCCAATGAGCGGCTTGGGAAGGCATTTGGTTTTAGATGATATGTGTTGGTGTATTTTCATGATCACCCCCTTCATCGCTGTTGAAGGTATTGCGAGTTTTCGCTAGAAAGGCGGCTTCGAGTTGATCTTTATATATTCCCTGTAATACTTTGTGAATTAATCTAATAAACAAAATCTGTGTAGATCCAAAGGTTGGGGCTATGCTCCCATTTCGGAAAAAAGGTGCATGAATCATTCCCAACTGTGTTTGGAAAATGGCTAAGGACCTTGGCTTCACCTGGGGCGGAGGCGTGCTACTGATCTTGGCTCCATCTAGGACGTCCCTATGCTTTTAAGCTTGGCTCCACCCAAGATAATGTCGTGCTATTGAGCTTGGCTCCACCTGGAATGATGACGTGCTTCTCAGATTGGCTCCATCTGGTGCGGAGCCAAAAAAAATATTTTGTGATATCTTTCTAAAAACAGGTTATTTTGTGAGATCTTTACAAAACGTAAGTTAGTTTTGTCAAAATTGATCCCTTCATTTCGCTTGCATATCTGGCCAAATATCTATTCAGTGTATATACATTTCTCTAGGTGGCTTCTAATCATGGACCTGCATTGACAACAGCCGCCTCCTCCATATGTTGATGAGTGGAGGGTTGCATTCACATACATCACTACATTCACACATTGTTTGAATAACCAAGCTGCTATTGGAGTTTTCAGTTTCGTCGGTAGAACTGTTTTATTTGGTTTCGCCAGTTAGACAGTTAGTGAGTTCAACTATTATTGAGTTAGCGATTTACTTTCTGTTTTGATCATCTGACAGCTCTCTTTATGTGCGATCCGAGAGAGTCTCTAGGATCACAGCGGGGCACCTCCCAAGACATGGAATGGCACTATTTAGTCGGGGCGCGCGTAGCGCAAGACTTGGCGCCATTTGAACTTGTTTCTGAATAAAGGGTAAGAAATGCAAATATAACTCTGCGCCAAAACCTATCGCGTTCTGCCTCCCCCTCTCTCTCTCTTAAATCCCTATGAGATCGACTTCAGGCTTACAAGTCGCACAAAAAATGCGGAAGAATAGAGTCACGGAGCTTGGTAAAAATGACTAGATCATTTTAGGAGATCTATCAAAGAAAAAATCCCCCCATAAATAAGGCCTTATTACTTAAAAGTTTTAAATGTTACACCCCGGTCTACGAATAGCTCAAATGCACAGCCACAACAATCGAAAAAAGTAAACTATGATGTTGGAGGACCAATCCGCAGGTCATGCTTCTGTCCATGTTGGATAAAGATATCTCTCGCCATGTCTTTGAACTATGTAAATATCATAAATAGGTCTCGATTTTTTTACTTGTAGAGACGGCCACGATCGGAGCAAACTTATATACAGATAGATGATCTGCATTAGAGAAAATGCATATCTTTTAATTAATACTTTTCATCTACGTAGATAAATCGATCAAATAACGTCAATCGCTCCCACCTTAATAAGAATTCTAACTTTCTGATTGATACCATGTAACCAGTTGGCAAATACGTTAGCAGCCATACAGGTGGATACAAGGTAAAAGCTACTTAGATGATTGACCAGACAGACCGGTCAAATTTGAACCGAAAGAATAAGTGTTTGATTGTTTTATTATGGTGACAAAATACATACTTTCACTTAGTACTTGCATGTCAATTATGTTTTATAAGGTTGAAATAAGTTGTCAATGTTGCGCAGTGTCATATCAGAAAAATCTCTGGTAAATGGTGTACCACTTATTGAATTGATCCGGCTTCAAAATAAAACTGATACCATCCATTCATATTTTCACATACTAGCTGCTGATATATGTAAACTTCAGCATCCTTATAAAGGGTAATAAAATAGCACTGTAATTACATACGAAGAATGTTGTCCTCTTTAATCATGTTTAGGGCTAAAATCATAGCTTGCTTGCTTGTCTTACCGTAATGATTGTTGTGTTATAACTTTAAATTGATGAATACTTGGCAGCGAATTCAGCAATATACTTGTCCGAGCTTCCTCCTTCCTTCATTGCCTCCTTTGCTTTTTGGGTCCACTTCACAATATTTCGTTTGTACTCATCCTTCCTCTCCCCATCCATGACCTCTCTTATACACCTATTGATTTCACCCCTCTTTAGCGATCCATTTTTGCCTTTCTGGACACACACACCTATGCCCCACACACTCTCCACATACTTTGCTATGGTGGGTTGGTCCGCCCAATGTGGAATTCCCACGAGAGGTACACCGCTAACGACTGCCTCCAATGTCGAGTTCCACCCACAGTGGGTAACAAAACAACCTACATATATAGTTCATGAATGAAAAAAAAAAATCAGTTATTATTTGTCACTTTATCAAATCTTGTTAATCATTTTCGTAGAAAGATATATACCGATGGCCTTGTGTGCTAGAACCTCAAGTTGGGAGAACCAAGTAACAATTAATCCATTCTTGTCACACTTCGCCTTGAGTTCCTGAGATAACTTGTGTGCCTCATTGGACCTTACGACCCAAAGAAAAGGTTTGCCGGAATCGCATAGTCCATTGCCAAGCTCCTCAAGCTGGGTTTCGTCATAGTTAGAGAATGTCCCATATGATACAAGCACGACTGAGGAAGCACTCTGCTTCTGTAGCCACTCCATGCACGGTGCATCACTTCCGAACAAGTTGAAACCGTAAGATTTGTTGGATGGCAGGCGATCATCATCAAGGTAGAATGACGGCAAGGTCGGACCTATCATCTTTGCTCTCCATGTTGACTCCATGTAGTCTGCCTCCTGCTCGGTTGGCAAATGGTCAAGTACTGAATTCACTTTAAAACCAGCGAATTGCAATCAATTAATTATGGGCACCAAAAAAAAAAAAGATTAGAATAGATTCACATGGGTTAGATCCAGACGTGAACTAGATTCAATTGATCATTGATCAGTTGGATGTGACCTAGTTGAGTAACATGTGTGTATGTTCACTGATAGTGTTGGTACTTGTAGTACATGGGCCTCTAATGCCGTTGCAAATATTTTAAACTGTTTTTTGGCGCTGTGTTCCTCTCCTAAAATAATTACTGAAGAGACTCCATAGAAAGATATTTGTATATATCAAGTAAACAATGCAATTTATTGTTTTCCAAAATGTAATGGTAGTTTGGATCTCGGGCTACTTGTAGCCCGATATTTTCAAAATTGAGCCAAAAATATCAAATATTCAATTTTCCATGGGTATATATAGATGTGTCCTGCTTATTAAAAAAACGTTGATGTGTATCTCCACAAAAAACATAAAATTATGAATCCATAAAATAAAATAATTACTCCACATCTATTTGTACACGAAGAAAAATGGGAATTATTTGATGTTATAAAATATTCCTTTTAGCTGTTCAAAATAAAGGGTGGATGTAGGTATGGTTCTCTTTCCACTTCTCGATTATTTTGATCATTTAGGCACAATCTTTGGTAAATGGCCTTGATGGTTTGTTTCTATTGAAATAAATCCAGAACCATAAGGATCGTAAACTCCCTCAGTTTCATAATTCTTATCGTGGTTTTAGTTAAAATTTAAATTAAAACCACAATTATAATTATGGAATGGATGGAGTATTATATGGTTTTAATATCATATGATTTTCAATTATCTAAAAGTTTAAATTTGAAATTAAGATATAAAAATGTTTGTATGCATCAAATTCAACTGTTGATCTTCTAATTTTCCATCTTTTGTAGACCACACATGAAAAAATATGAAAACTTCCAAAAAAAATATTTGTTTGAAGTCATGATCTGAACGAGTTGCACACACCCTAGCACATGTTCCTCGACACTGAGGGCATCCTTTAAGCGCGGGCATTTTTCTAGCATTTCGTATTGGCTGTATTGCATTTCTAATAAGTTGTTCTATCCCAATAACCAAGAAACTAGACTTAAATGAATATGAATAAAAATGACACTCCTTCTGATCCACAACAATTATTATGGATAGGAAGGAGATGTAAACACTAAACACATTGGCATGCAACCGTCTCAAACTTTGGCGCGGCTTGGCTAACTTATTGTGGCTAAGTCACCGCTACAGTATGCTGACTTAGCCATTGGAAGCCTATGGGTGTAAATTGAACTACATATATCATTGTTCGGCCTTAGGCAAGCACTATCATTGTTCGGCCTTAGGCAAGCACTGTTGAGCCGTGCAACAATCAGAAAACCTCTTTTTACCAGCTTCTTTACCCCCTCCCCCGAAGTGACATCATCGATGATGTCATGTGCTGACCATTTCTTTACCAACATAATTGAAACGTACCCTGAAACTTGATTTTTTTTTGTCAAACATATTGTAGTGACGTCAGCAGTTCCACTTTATGCCAAACAGTTTCAAAATGTTACCCATGTATCTTTAGTTTTATAAAATTTTCACTTGTGTTTCAGTTATTAATTTTATATTAGAGAATGACAAAAGGATCATCAATCTCAAAGCATCGATTGAACGGTGGATATAGTGTCCGTAGGTACTCTAGCCGGTAAAATCACGACACTGTAGCTTTGCTGACTTGCCTTCTCAGCGTCAGCGGATCCTGAGCGCTCAAACTTTATCCAAGTTCAGTTAGGAAAGAGTCTATGAAGTCAAACCACGGACGCTCACGTGCAGGTTTCATGTTAATTTGTAGATTTTTTTTCCCATGTGTTGCAACTATTGAGAGCACATCTATAAAGAAAACGATTGAGCACAAGAAGCACGGAGGCTCACCTTTGGCTCGATTTCGCGGAAGGAGTTGACGAGCACGTCATCGGCTTCCTCCAGCCCCTCGAACTGCTCGATCGACGCCTTGAGGAACAGGGGCTGCGACTCCGGCACCAGGGCATACGGTGGCACGTCCTCCGGCCCCAGCTCCACGCCCAGCGCTCCCCTCGCGAGCAGCTCGTGCCCGTCCGTCACGGGCAGCGCCAGCCGCCCCGCCCACAATTCGCCGTAGACGATGTCTACCGAGCACGGCTGGGAGAAGAACGCTGCGGTGGGCACACCGGCGGCCTGCGCCACAAGCCGCGCCCACGGCAAGAGAGGGTCGTACACCAGCACGCGCACGGGCCGCCCCGCGTGCGCCTCCGACAGCAGGAGCTCCCGCAGCGTCTCAGGCCCCACGGCCAGCAGCCGGGAGACATATTCCGCGTCTGGGGGCGAGGCCATACCGCCGGCGTCGAAGCCGTCGGAGATGGCGGCCACGCGGAACGGCTCGCCAGGGGGTGGGGTGGTGGAGAGGATGTACCGTGTGGTGACCAAGGTGGGACGGAGGCCGTGGTACGCCAGGCGGCGGCCGAACTGCAGCATCGGGTTTGCGTGGCCCTGGAAACCAGGGAACGGTAGGAGGAGGACATTCGAGCCGGTGGCAGCCGTCGGCGTACTCTCCATAGTTCAGTTTGGTTTGGGTTTCTTGGGTCAGGGTGTACCCAATGTGGTAGGCTAATGGACGGATAAATACGAGTCGAAGGAGCGAAGTAAGGTGGCGTGCATGAAATTTTATATAATCCACGCCTTCCATTGATAATGCAACAACCAAAACGTGACTGGCGTGCATACTTACGGTTTTGGGATGATCAAATCTTTGTGGTAGGCTCTATTATGGCCTACACAAAACCCTTTTAGCCTTGCCTTTCTTATATTTTTTTGATGAAGAAAATATTTTGAAGATATCAAAAGCTAGTGAAAACATCTATGGTCCATAAAGCAAAATATTGGAGTAGTATAAAAGAAGAATCAACGGGACAACCGTACAACCACCAAGGAATGAGGCGCTGCATTTCCAACGAAAGGAAATAATGTTTGACACCGGCATGTTGCATCCACAATCGGAATATGGGGCATTGTCGTGCTTGTCTGCCTTTGCCGTGTGTCCTCTGCCATGGAACATGGCAGAGATAGACTTTGCCTTGCATAAACCAAAAATAAAAAACACGGCCGGCAGCGGTACAACACACGGCAATATCTAAAAAAAAATGCAAAGAGTTGGGCACGACAAACACAGTTTCAGGCACACGGCAAAGCATAAACGCACGGAAATTCATGGGACATGTGGCCACGGTGGCAGCTCTTCACGGAGATGTTAAAACGGGAGGTCTTTGCCGAGTGTATCTCATGGACACTCGGCAAAGAAATTGGGCCACGTCGACTCGACTCCTAGGTTCCCCGGCGTGTCTATTTCCCCACCAGTTTATTCCGCCAGAACTTCACCATGCCAAACACACGGCAAAGAACCGCAAAGTGTGAGTTTTCACCTCGAAGAGAAGTCCGAGAAAACTCCACACAATGTCTTTAACAATGAAACATTGAGTGGCATTGCCGCATTCAAGCAATAAAGGTTGGTCCTGGAGTTTTCACCCCTAGAATTCGAGAACTAGCACTCAAATAGCGTCACCTAATCAAGGTCATGCTATGCCTTCACTACATGTCAATTCATCACCGCACAACCGCAAGAAATGGTCATCACGGGAACTAGTCACACAACTGGAACCATGCCCACACAAGTGACACAACACATGTTGCTGAGCATGGCCTAGGACACCCGCCTTCGACACCGATCCCACCGATTCCATGACGATGAGAGTATAAACCACCCACTTGGAGCCGATAGACCATACACATGGGCCACATCGGATAATAGTTCCGTTGTTGTGTGTTGCCCCCAAATAACAGAACTACCATCTGGAAGAGAACTTGGGGCCACTACCCTGGTGTCCTAACTTCTCCGTTGCACACAATCTAGGGTTGTCGCAATATTCTATCTGTATGATCTCATGTTGCGCAAGGAGGCAAGCCTACCTCCGTCCGCCAAATAGGCTTTGCATGCCTGCGATCATGAGGTGTGGCAGGAGGGAAGAAGATGGGGACAACGGCGACAAGGGTTTCGCCGAGCCACCGCTGGAGCAACTCGATCGGGTGTGCGTGACTGTTTCGTTTTTATTGTGATGACCCTCGTGGATATATAGAGGTACATTACTTGGAGGGAAATATGTAGACTTAAGATACAAGAACATCATTGCCTCTCTCTAATCGTACATGTATTCTAATACCCCTCCTCGTTTGTAGCGGGCCTAAAGTGAATGATTGCAACTAGATTGAAAGTTCGCACTTATGTCGTATTCTCCGCTTTTTCATCATCAACGTCCGCTTCTAATTCATCATATTCCCTCCCGCGGTCACAACGGAAATGTTGTGGACGCAGTTGATGACAAAACATCTTGACGGAATTTCAGCTTACATAATGTTGTAGACGTAGTTGTAATGTCGATATACCCGAGAGTAGTTGTGGTCGTGGTAGTCGTGATGGATTATATAGTTGTCATAGGTGTATGCGTGATTGCCGGTGAGAAAATTGTGTGTGACTTTTATCGATGAAGAAACTGTCATTGAAGAGTCACCTTGCGGGTGCCAGATGATGCATTCTTTTTTTTGAAACTTTGAGGGCGGTGCATTCTAGGGCGTATTGAAAGTGTCAAGAGGACACGGTTGTAGGTGATACCACCAATTTTTCCAAGCTTGGAGGAAAACCCACCGAACACATAAGTTTTTTGAGAGGACCATGTGCTCTGTTGTAGGGGTCACGGGAAATAGTGATGCAAATGTGTCTATGTAGTCTTAGCCAACAGACGTGGTCGATACCGTCGTCGGTGTTGTGTCGTGTCCTGTAGTAGTACTGTTAGAGGATACATGTCCATCCTTGTGTGGGGATGTAGTGGCAACAACGTGTGTGTTGAAGAGATTGTTTTGTTGATGTTGATGACGAACATGTTGATCTAGACTTCGGTGATGAGGTGTCGGCGATCAAGGAGCACCATGTGATATGTTTCTTAAAGGCGTCCCTTGCGGCTACGATGGTGCCGATGCCGTGCTAGACGTAAGAAGTCGATGAAGTTATGCTCCACACCAGCCCGTGTGTGGATAATGTTAATGCCGCTTCTCTGTAAATGTTCGATGAAGACCTTGGGCTGATGTAGTCATACAACTTGGAGGAGGTGTCGTAGGTCTCTGATTTCCAACTAGTATTTTTCTCTAGAACTTGCTATTTTGCATGCTACCAGACCTACAATAGATAGGTGGAATTTTCGCAAAAAAAAAGTGAGGTGTCAAATATAATTGTCTGGTCTATTCAATCATATTGGTTTATATTTATAGACCATGTAATTCCACATTTGGATGTCATGCATTGACTTGTTCCGGGTATCTCGTGTAAGTTGGCGTGGGACGCAAGGAGAAAGATAGCGTGGTTGAATTGGGAAATACGGGGGTAAGCACCGACGATCGCGGCGAATCACCCCCATTTGGGCTGCCAGCTACCAGCCTTCCAACTTCTTTGTAGGTCTAGCATTATTGTTAGTACATGTATATGGCTCATCATGGTCTTCTCGTGCATAGTAAGTTGGCTCTATGTAAAAGAAATGACGATAAGTGTGCAACGAGCGAGGCATGGGACTGTTTTTTATCAAGTCAAATGAAGGAAGGGAGCAAGGGGGTATTGGGACAGATGTGTTAGATCGATTGAGATTCGCTGACCTTGAGGCTTGTAGCTGGAGTGGAGAATCAACGAGATACGCATGCAGTATCTGGCTAATTCGCATGCCGTAGAGAGAGTGAGATGCATACTATACTCCAGCTTGGGCAGTACAGTATACAACTTCGAGCTTATATCCGTGTGACTCTTGAACAGGAAATCAAACTAGCAAGGAGGAGTCACCCATGGAGAAAGAAGGGTTGCCAGCGCTGGGCTGGGCCGCGAGAGACACCTCCGGTCACCTCTCACCGTGTAGCTTCTCGAGAAGGTCTGCATTATCATGTTTTTTTCCCGATAAAAGAATAGCTAGTGCTGATAGTACATACAGTAGTGATGAATTCCCGTATGCACGATAGGGTTCAGGAGGACGACGATGTGACCATCAAGGTGCTCTTCTGCGGGATCTGCCACACCGACCTCCACATCGCCAAGGTACACCCTGTACCCCGTCGTTCCCGGGTGAGTAGTAGCCGAATTTATAAGCACCTGTCGCGCGCATATTAATTCACCTATACCAGCAGTATGCAACATGGATCAATGCGCGCATGCAGGCACGAGATCGTCGGCGTCGTCACCGACATTGGCCGCGGCGTCGACGGCTTCAAGACCGGCGACACGGTGGGCGTACTTCGTCGATACCTGCCGAACGTATAGGCCTCTTTGCCGTGCAAAGTGGAGCACGGCAAAGCATAGTATGCGGCAAAGGCTGGCTTTCCCGTAGCATGGGGTACTTCGTCGATACCTGCCGAACGTGCAGCAGCTGCAGCAAGGGGCACGAGAACTACTGCGCCAAAGTGGAGCTCACCTCCAACGGCGTGGGCCGCGACGGCGAAAACACACGCGGTGGGTTCTCCGACGTCCTCGTCGTCAACCAGGACTACGTCCTCCGCGTGCCCGAGAGCCTGGCCCTGGACGGGGCGGCGCCTCTGCTCTGCGCCGGCGTCACAGTGTATGGCCCCATGATGCGGCACGGGCTCAACGCTCCCGGGAAGCACCTCGGCGTCGTCGGCCTCGGCGGCCTCGGCCACCTGGCCGTCAAGTTTGGGAAGGCGTTTGGGATGACCGTCACTGTGATAAGCTCGTCGCCCAGAAAGCGCCAGGAGGCGCTCGAGCGCCTCGGCGCCGACGCGTTCCTGCTCAGCAACGACCCGGAGCAGATGAAGGCTGCGGCGGGCACCATGGACGGCATCATCGACACGGTGTCGGCGGGGCACCCGATCGTGCCGCTGCTGGACCTGCTGAGCCCGATGGGGCAGATAGTGCTGGTGGGCGGGCCTAGCGAGCCGCTGGAGCTGCCAGCCTATGCCATCATGCCGAGCGGGAAGGGCATCGTCGGGAACTGCGTCGGTGGCATCAGGGACTGCCAGGCCATGCTGGACTTCGCGGGCAAGCATGGCATCACGGCGGACGTCGAGGTAGTCAAGATGGACTACGTCAACACGTGGGCTTTTGTTTCGTCCAATTCCGAGAATATTTTCTGTGTAGGATATCTGAAACCAAAAACAGCCGAAAACAGGAACTAGCACTTCGGCATCTTGTTAATAGGTTAGTCCCAGAAAATGCATAAAAACATTATAAAGTATGACTAAAACATGTTGGTATTGTCATAAAACTAGCATGGAACATAAGAAATTATAGATACGTTGGAGACGTATCAGCTAGCTGCGCCCATGAATGACTGGGGCGCCGATCACCCCATTGAAGACAACTCTAGAGGTGGCGGTGGTGAAGAGGGCCATGATCCAATTGTGGAAACGACTAGGAAATCCCCGGCGTTGAAGAAGGTGGGCAATGTATTACCATTGGACGGTTTCAGATTCCTTTCGGATGTCAATATTGAAGAGAGGGACGAGGTTTTATTCTTGCGAAGACGCGTCGCACAGTTTTTGACGTACAAGGAGTTATCATGAATGCTTAATTTCCTGATGAAAGCACTTTGTCCGTTGGAAACAAGATCATCCATTAGTGGCCCAAGTCTAATAGAAAGCATATTTGGGATCATCTTTGCAATCCCATGGATCAAGCTAAATGGGATGTTGTCGGAGATGTCTATGGAACCATTTTTCTTATGTAAAAGAGCAATGTTTGAAGAGTAGATCACATGGAAGTTTTTGGAATGGAGGCTCTCGAAAAGTTTTAAGACGTTCATAACATCCACTTTGATTGTTTCCCAACATCTCTTGAAAAAAGCACCGGTGAAACCATCCAGTCCTAGAGCTTATCATTGGGAATTTGGTTTATGGCATCCCTAGCCTCATCCTCCGAGAAAGTCTCCCCAAGGCTCCAAATTCGGGTTCTCGAAATGGGTTCCCTCCCAATAGAAATCATACTTATGAGGTTGAGCCCAGCCCATTACCTCTTGGAACTGATGAATGACTATGTCCTCCCTGGCCTCATGCTCCGTCACCCACCGATTGTTGTGTTTGTCTCTATAGATGTGGTTCTTTCTCCTCCTAGCGTTCACCCGCAAGTGAAAAAACTTTATATTTGTGTCTCCTTCCTTGACGTTTGCAATGCAAACACATTGATTCTTCCTAGCTCTTTCCACCATCGATAAGGCGATCACTTTCCTCTTTAAGCGATTTCTAAGATCAGACTCTCCGCTTGATAGGTGTCGGTTCTCTTGCGCCATGTCAAGGTGGATAATTACAAGAAGCATTGTATGTAACAAGACCTTTGTGTTAGAGTAGAGGGCCCGACCCCATTTGGACAACATCTTGCCCGTGTGGCACAATTTTTTAAAGATAACATGGCAAAGCTCAACATGGGAGGTGGGATCATTCGATGCTTCTTGGACAACGTCATCAAACCCAGGAAGGCTAAGAAAAACTTTTCAAACTTGAAAGATTCAGGTATTCGAGGGCCGCTATCATGGGCGAGGAGGAGGGGCAATTGTCCAATAAGGATGAGGAGATGGCATGAAGGACATGGGTATCAAAGCAGACGTCCCACTCGGAGTTGCAAAATAAAGAGTCTAGCTTGCAAAGAGTGAGACTGGCTCTTTCCTTGGACCAAGTGAACTTTCAATTTTGCAAGAGAATTTCGTTAAGCTCGCAAGTTTGAAGGGCCACCCGAAAATGGTTGGTGCGTCTTGATTGAAAGTGCACTTGTTCTTGTCGCTAGCTCATCAAATTTGGTTGAATTCACCTAAGACAAAGCCAACGAACACCTTGTGGTGGTATTTGACTCACAAGCTTGGTGAAGAAATTTTCCTTGCGATTTGACGTTGTAGGCCCGTAAACCCCGGTTATCTTGAAGTCTCCGACATTGGTGTTGGACGAATTGATAATGTGAACATCAGCGGAGAGACAAAAATTTGTGGCCACCACATTTGTGACCTGCAGAATCGAATCATCACAAAGTAAAAGTATTCCCCCTCCCGTTCCAACTGTCGGTCTCTCGACGAAACTCTTCAAACAGTTCCAACCAATGTAGGAGGCATCAAATGGGGAGACGGAGTCAAGCTTAGTTTCTTGGAGGCAAATAATATGCCATATAGATGAACCAATAGTCTCATGCACCGTGTCGCGATGATCCTGGTCGTTCAAACCCCTAACATTCCAACCCAACAAGTTGATGATATGCTCTAACATTGGAACCCTAGCAAACCCTTGCACACATTAGTCGATAGACTATTACAGCTGTGTAGATAGTCGTGAGATCCTGGTACATGCACCAGACAACAGGGATGGCACAACCCACACCTTTCCGACACAGGAGTAAACAAAGCATAGAAGTTTTTGCTAACATGGAAATAGACAGATAACGGCAACCATAAACTAAAACTGGGTAGTCATTCATCAACAGTGATTGCATCCTCCTCGGCCGTGTCTAGGTCGAGCGCTGCCGCTCAAACATGACCAATCAGGGCTTCGTCAGGGTCGTCTTCTTTCGGTGCCCCAATCTTGAAGAGGGCCCTGATAACTGCCCACACATGCATTGCCCGAAACCTGGCCTTCAAAACGCCTTTGCGAACTCTTCCATGGCCGCCTCCGTGATTTGTTCCCTATCCACGACAGACAAGCGCATGGGCCTGCTTGGCCACCGGAGCCACCTTGCGCCTTGCCTTGATGTGCACACTGGTGCAGCGTAGTGAGAAGTTGACCGTGCATTTTTTCCTGACCACGCCAGCCATCATCTTCCGGCTATTGATCGGGCACAATGGCAGCGAGAACATTGACAACGAGAGGAGCCGTGCGTGCGGCACTGAGAACAACGACGCTAGCCACTCCTGAGATGTCGGCCTAGCCAGGTGTTGACGTAGTGACTGGTCAACACCGTAGAGCCGGGAACAACTAGGGCTGCGGCTGGCCCCAGTCCCTCAGAGCGACGGCCCGCAAAGCCTCCTGGTCGCGCGCCGATGCAAATGCAAGGCGTGCCACGACCTATGGTCGGAAGGTGTGGATGATGCCTCGCTTAGTTTTCTGCAGGCACACACGTACACGTTAAATACGAGCCTCGATCGGCTCTCGGGTTATCTGTGAATCGGCTCATGGAGCCGATCCACCCATGATTCGTCCAAGGTGGCCGAATATATGGTGGTCCTGCTTGATCAAGATAAAGCATATGAGATCCACGACGATTTAGGGTTTTCACCGCATAATCGGATCATCCTACTCACGATTGGGCCTCGCGCTCGCGCACGGTGATCGTAAGCCAATCCTAGACAAGGCCTAAAAACCAACACGAGGTTGATCCTCGGAACATCCTGTCTAGGGCCAGCAAACTACACCCTACACGCCGCTGGATCCTCCAACCCTTTGTAAGGCCTAACTATTGCAGATATTAAACTAATCCTTGATGAATCAAGGAGCAATCGTAACGGATCAGATCTACTAAATAACGATCAAGCGGGGTGCCGCCGCTGCACCCATGATGAGGTACAAGGACGGCTAGATGCGCAAGGGTTGCACTACGCAAGCATATGATACTAGGAACAATGCTAACCCTAACACATCTATGATAACTACGTTGCTCGCCATCAAAAAGGCTTCATACGAGCAACGCATGAACAACGTAGGCAGGCTCGTCTGCCTAAGATGCGATCTAGGCAGCATGGTGCTTACCGGAGAAACCCTTGAGACGAAGGGGTTGGCGATGCGCCGAGATTGGTTTGTGTTGAACGTTGGTTGTTGTTTATTCCATAAACCCTAGATACATATTTATAGTCCAGGGACTTTCTAATGTGGGCGTGCACCAAACCGTGCACGAGATAAACTCTAACTTCTACGTAGCCTACTATATTTAAGATACACGGGCCAACTAGCCCAAACTCCGCGTATAAAGGCCGATTCACATATAGATTCTTCACGTCCATCTTGACCGCGGCCCACCTCTGACTCGGTCAAATTCCGGTGATAACACATGCCCCCTGGTTTTGATAATGATAATTGCAAAACCATATTCTTCGAAGGGTCATGTCGTGGAAGAACCGTCGCAGTTTCCTTCATGATGACGCCTTGCCTCCTCGTCTTCCCTGCATGACTTGGTGATTCGGCATTACGTCTCGGGAACTGCTTAGGTATTAAACCACGTACTCTCCCTTTATTTAGCCACTTCTTGTGGCTTCACCGTCGGCACACCGAAAAACCCACCTCCACCGCCATGACCTCCTCTTCGTCCTCTTCCTCATCGGGTCTTTCCACCCAATCCTCCACCTCCCGCGAGCCAACGCCCGAATGGGGTCCACGGGAGGCCCATGCGGCGCATCCGCCGCGCCATAGCCGACGGGGACGAGTCGACCACGACTCCCTCGTTTGGTCCGAAGACGACCAATCTTTAACGGACGGGGAGAGCGACCTTCGCTTTCTTGCGTCGGACAGTCGGAGGAGGAAAGCGACGACGACGGCTTCTCCTGGGACGGCTCCTCCACCGAAGAGGTGAAGGAAGAGGAGGAGGATACCACCTCCTCCGACGAACCGCCGCCAAGCGTCTCTTCCTGGGCGGGCAACATCTGCGACTTCGACAGCGACTATGGCGACGCTAGCGAAGAAGATGAGGACACCGAAGGTCCCGCCGGTGGTTTCTCCAGCAGTGAGGATGAGCCGGCCGGAAGCAGCGCTGATGATGGCGAGGATGAGGGCAGCAATGGCCCGTAGATAGGGCCCTTATCATAGGATCCGTAGAATTAGACGGGGCAATGTACCCCCTTAGTACTCCCTTTTGAGGGCAATCAGCTCTTCTATGTAAGAAATCTCTCAATAAAGAACTTTCCCCAATCTGATTTTGCCGATTCCTTTTAGCTTATCTTAGCTGATTCCCTCTCCTTTGCCAATGCGTAACGAGCCGATAGCAACGCATCGGTCCTTCGACCTTTACCCTTCCATCCTTCAACTGATGATTCTCTTTCCGGTAGATACTGTGGGATCTCCAGGAGAGCCCTTAAAATTCCCGCTACCGTTTTCAGCGATCCCTTTCAGCGAGTGCTCATCATATTGCGAAGAAGGTTGCGACGAAAGATCAGCCGATGGTACCCCAATCGGCTCCTCCATAGAACATCTACCAGGCCTGTCCCCCGAGTCTTTAGCCAAGGCAAAAACAGAAACGAGGACGCGCAAATTAGCTGAATGAGCCTAGGCTTGATCATGCAGAGCCGGCCGATTTGCACATAAATCGGCTTCCCAGAGCAGAGAGCCTTCAAGGTGAGCTGCCCCCAGCTTCGATCCGCTCTTAGCGCCCTCGGTCGATCGGCTCCTTTCCTTTGACGGATCTAATGCGATCCATCCTTGACCTGATCATGCAGATTGACCCTCTGATCGTAACAGCTATTCCTCTTGAGTCGATGGCTACGCGTCGGCTACTTCTCAATTCTAAAGTCGATGCCCTTGCATCGGCTGTAAAAAAATTGAAATTTTTTAGGCCGATTTGTGTATCGGCCCCCATACTTGATAGTATTATCTCATATCCTCATGTTTTATCCACCTAGGTGCCCCCGAGCCGATTCTGTCAAGAGAATTGATGGTATCGGCTCTTCGGTAGCCCTGTTGGGTCAAACATTGATCCCAGGCAAAAAAGATGGTGAGGATGATTTTGGCCGATTGCTGGAATCGGCCTCCACGTTGCTTGCTCGGTGAAGGTTTTGTATTATCCCTTCACAAATTTTTGGAGGGCCGATCGCAAGGATCAGCCTCGCCACGTTTGCTTATTGACGTAGTCTTGCTACTCGCCCAGGCCGGTGGATAAAATCAGCCCAATCTCTGATTTTATCACGTTGGTGCGCTTCGTTGTCCACCTCGGGTGCATCGTGTCGTGGAGCTCTACACTTCGCGGAACGAGCACCATGTTTGTGCCAGCCGATGTTTCATCATCGGCTTTCCTTTGCTTGGGGCGCCACTCTTTTCTTTGCGGCAGTCCCTCCTCATCCAGGGTCCTCGGACTTTTGCCAGATCGGTCGTGCCTTCCTCAGCGTATGCAAGTATAACCTTTCGGCTTCCTCCAGACCGCGCAATCGCTGAACCCTGCGCTTTTGTGAATGGCTGAGACCATCGGGGCACCACCTTGGGCGGTGGTACTGTCTTCTTCGTCTTCCCCCTCGTCTTCCGAATCCTCGAGATCTTCCAACCGAGGGATCTCAGCACGTCTGTTTTGTGGTGGGAGGGGCCCTAAGCGCTCGAACACAGACACGTTGGCTGCCTCCTTCTTTTCGGTTGCATTCGGGCGTTGCCGATTGTTGGTAATCGGCTCATTCCGAATCCCAGCAATGTCGAAAGGCAGTCCCAATGCATGCCCGTATCGTCTTGCTCCCTGGCGTGGCGCTCCTGTCGCTCCTCATCGTGATTATGCCGACGATGCCTTCTGTTGTTTCCGTCGATCTCTTTCATCATCGTCGCCGTGTCGCGTTGGTCATACCACTCACATACTTGTTGAGGAGGTGATCGGAGGGGTCGTTGATATCTTATGTTCTTCACTTCCCTCCGTGACGTAGCGCTTGCCATCTTGACGAGCCGATCGCATGGAGCGGCCTCTGTGTCTTTGCTATGAGAGTAGGTCCTCATCCCCGCCCTTCTCGAGTGGTGTCCAAGCTCTACCATGTTGATGTTGGCCGAGAAATCGGCCGGCACCCTCCGAGGTGAGTAAACTCCACCATGTTGATGGCGGGAAAGGGTGTGTGTCGACCTTCATGGCGTATTGGTTAAAATTAGTCGCCCATTTTCTATCGCCATTTGGATCTGCCACACCCTGCAGTCGTTAGTGGTGTGGGTGAACGTGTTATGCCACTTGCGTATGGCTTTCCGTTCAGCTCTTGCACAGGGACCTTGTGGCCTTCGGGTATCTTTATGTGCTTCTCCGCGAGTAAGAGATCGAAAATCTGCTCGGTTTTCGTCACGTCGAAGTCGAACCCTCTTGGAGGCCCCGGTGGCTTCACCCATTTGCAGGTTACGGGCCTGCGGCTCGAGTCCATTCAGCCACCGCGACCTCTTGTTCTCCGTTGCACCTTCATCTTCGCATGTGTCAACCATGGTAACCACGCGCTTGAATTTGTCCTGGTAGACATCTGGGTGGCTGTTCATATGCGACGCCCGCACCATGTGTGCTGAAGGGTAGTCCGCTTGGGAGGCCACGTCCTTGATCGATGATGATAGACCCACCACCGCCAACTCGACCGCTTCTTTTTCGCTTACGTGAACCGAATAGCATCGGTTCCTAACGGTCTGAAGCGCTGGATGTATTCCGCCACTTGCTTCCGCTTCGTCGTACTTGTGCAAATCGGCAATGCCAGCCTCGGAAGCTTCGAGTGATATTGCTCATGGAACCGTTCTTCCAATTGCTTCCAAGTCTGGGAGTTCGGTGGCGTGATGTGTACCAGAAAGCCGATCCGTGAGGAATTGAGAAGTACCTCACACGCAGCTCGTCCGCGAGATCATGTCCAGCTGTGCCAAATATCGGCTCACATGCTCGATGGAGCTGGACCCATCGATCCGCTGAAGTCGGGGAGCCGATACTTGGGTGGTAGCGGGATCAATTCGTACTCGTTGGGGTACGGCTTGGTATAGCCGACCGTCTTCCTTTTCGGCATCATGCCGAACTGATCTTTCAGAATCGTACAAATCTGATCCGCGGTGATGGCTGAAGGTGCCGAACCTTGAAGATTCGTCGGGTGGCGTACTTAACCAGCCATGCTTGTTTTTGGTTCGAGCCAGCTGCAGGAGCTGGGCTGAGTTTTGTCGGGGTGGCGTATTTAGCTAGCCACGTCTCGGGTCTGCCTCCGACGTTCCTCCGTTGTTCCAGAAGTCCCCGCTGTTGCAACCTGGTTCGAGTGCCCAGGTGTTGCGTCGGCACGTATGCACATGCGTATCCGTGCGGGATCTCCTTGGGCGCGTCATGCAGGAATTGGTAGTCGCTGGGGTCACCACCAATCTTGTAGACGACGTAGGCCGATGAGTTCGGGCGCTTCGGGCGCCAACGCGAACGGCAGCGGTGGACGGGCTGGAGTGGCACCTCTCCTTGGTGAGTCCCTAGAGCTGGTCCCGACGGAGAGTACGGAGGCTCATGATCTCCTGGATCACGTGAGCGACGCGCTCCAACGTATTCACCAGGCTCTCGGAATGGCGGTGCAGAGAATGAGCCACCATGAAGTTGATCTCCGACGCAGCGACGGTGCGTTCTTCGACGGGGTGGATAGGTCCACTCCATCAAGCGCGCCAGGTGAGAACCCCTTCCATCGATGCCATGGGAACGGGTCCTGTGGAAAGAGCCGATGAGGTCGGCTTCGAGGAAGGCTTTGACCTCGTCATACTTCTTCTTGAGCTCGCCATTGAGCTCCTCGTAAGTGACCGGAGTTTCTTCCGCCATCTCCGATGTAGACGGCGATGTGGTTGATGTTGAGGATTGTCCCACCGGGCGTGCGAGAATGTGTTGACGTCGAAACCCACCGTGGGCGATCTGGTCAACACCGTAGAGCGGGAACAACTAGGGCTGCGGCGGCCCCGGTCCCTCGGAGCGACGGCCCGCAAAGCCTCCCGGTCGCGCGCCGATGCAAATTGCAAGGCGTGCCACCTGACCTATACCTGGTCAGGAAGGTGTGGATGATGCCTCGCTTAGTTTCCTGCGGGCACACACGTACACGTTAAATACGAGCCTCGATCGGCTCTCAGTTATCCTGTGAATCGGCTCATGGAGCCGATCCACCCATGATTCGTCCAAGGTGGCCGAATATATGGTGGTCCTGCTTGATCAAGATAAAGCATATGAGATCCACGACGATTTAGGGTTTTCACCGCATAATCGGATCATCCTACTCACGATTGGGCCTCGCGCTCGCGCACGGTGATCGTAAGCCAATCCTAGACAAGGCCTAAAAACCAACACGAGGTTGATCCTCGGAACATCTGTCTAGGGCCAGCAAACTACACCCTACACGCCGCTGGATCCTCCAACCTTTGTAAGGCCTAACTATTGAGATATTAAACTAATCCTTGATGAATCAAGGAGCAATCGTAACGGATCAGATCTACTAAATAACGATCAAGCGGGGTGGCCCCTGCACCCATGATGAGGTACAAGGACGGCTAGATGCGCAAGGGTTGCACTACGCAAGCATATGATACTAGGAACAATGCTAACCCTAACACATCTATGATAACTACGTTGCTCGCCATCAAAAGGCTTCAAACGAGCAACGCATGAACAACGTAGGCAGGCTCGTGCTGCCTAGATCGCAAGATGCGAGCTAGGCAGCATGGTGCCGGAGAAACCCTTGAGACGAAGGGGTTGGCGATGCGCCGAGATTGGTTTGTGTTGAACGTTGGTTGTTGTTTATTCCATAAACCCTAGATACATATTTATAGTCCGGGGACTTTCTAATGTGGGCGTGCACCAAACCGTGCACGAGATAAACTCTAACTTCTACGTAGCCTACTATATTTAAGATACACGGGCCAACTAGCCCAAACTCCGCGTATAAAGGCCGATTCACATATAGATTCTTCACGTCCATCTTGACCGCGGCCCACCTCTGACTCGGTCAAATTCCGGTGATAACACCAGGCTAGAAGCAGCTTCAGGTGAAGGCATACACACCGGTGAGCCGTCAACATTCACCAATGGTGTGTACTAGGCCATACCACGGGTTCCAGGCGATGAAACCTCCTGAACTTCCACATTTATTCACCGAATCCGCCCTAATCGTCCATGGACCTTCCCTAGGTCATTGTGGCGGTAATGGGGGCTAAGGAGGACCATCCTAGGCCTATATATAAAGGAGTGGGAGCCAAGGGAGAAGGTACAACTCATCCACGCCGACAAGGCAGAGCCCTGTCGCTCCACCGCCTCCATAGCCACCGCCACAAAGATCTCCACCATCACCACCACACCATTTAAGGGAGAAGAAGAGGATACTTGGGAGAAGGATGCACCGACATCATCTCCATCAACACCATCATCATCCATGCACCGGTCATGAATTTCCCATTAACCTTGTTGTAATTCCAAACTCTAGATTGGGTTTACACCTATATTCACCCCCTCCATTGACTCTATTTAAAAATTCATGATGATGTTGACTGCATTCATTTGTGAGTAGTCTCTTTTTTCTTGGGATATGGTGAAACCCTAGCCTAAACTATGATGTGAAATAAAAGATGACTATACTTTACTTATATCTTGTGTTTTAGTTCTCTCTCTTAATGTTGTGTGAAGAGCTCCACGCAATATTTTCCTTAGGGACAATACATGGAACTACCAGGAGGTTTGTCGGGTACACGGTTGTGGTTATGTTTTAGTTCTCTCTTAATGTTTGTGTACCAAGGAGGTTTGTCGGGTACACGGCTGTGGTTATGAAGGGTGGTTGATCAGACGACTAGTCTATAATCACTCATTTAAGAGCTTCTCCCTATACAACCATTAAACAAAGGTTGATTTCATTTAGTTAACACATAGTCTAAATGCTAGTGATACTCCCTGAGAACCACTTTATCATACTACTTCACTCAACAACCACTTGCATGCTTTAGTTTACTTTTAGTCTTAGTTTACTTTTCTCTTGTGTAGTTATTTTACTTTTAATCACTTCAAATCTCTTTTAGGTATTACATTTCTAGCAACTTATATAATAGGCTATTTTCAAACCACGGTTTTGGTACGAACGTGGTTGCGCTTGAGAACACAGTTGCGGGATTGTGTAGTTTCATCCTGCAAAGCTTTCATGGGGAGAACTTTATTAAGAGTATTTGCTACTACAAGTACTGCAACAACTCTATTGATGCAGGAATCCAATCATCAAACTGGTGCCGTTTTGTGGGGCGGGAAGGGGGGGCGTTTTTGCTCCCGGGCACATCTACTACTGATATCTGGGCCATCTAGTTACATTGGGTCACGTGTTTTTCTTTTATTTTGATACATATACCAATAAATATACACAATAAATACAGAACATGTGGCCCCCATAGTAGCAAATAACCACAACTGTCCCCTCATCTCTTTATTCCCTTGCTAAACCATAACGTAATAATGTTCGTTGTAAACGACATGCTATTGTATCCACGTTCGGAGGCCGAAATATGCTAGTGCAGGGCGCTACTTCAACGGCACTAGCCGGAGATGAGAAAGAAAATAAGATCTTTCGCCACACTCGACAACCGCTCCGCCTCCGCAACCTCCGTCGACCGGACTACCTGCCTCCGCCTCTAGAGGCTGCCGGCGCTCCTGCGATCCCCTCACCACCCCGCCCTCCTCCGAGCTCATCCTCGCCAGTCCTCCACTGGCACCAAACGGAGATGAGGAAGACAAGAAGATCTGCCGCCTCACTCAACATCCGTTCCGCCCCCCGTAGCCTCCGTCGGCCGGACCGCTCATGGTGCCCGTCGTAACGCAGACTTCACACTGTTGGGGAACCCCAAGAGGAAGGTATGATGAGCACAACATCAAGTTTTCTCTAGGTAAGAAACAAAGGTTTAATCGACCAGTAGGAGAAAGGCGTGACTTCTGAAGGTGTTGCTAGCTGACTAGTGCCAGAGTGCACTACTGGCGTCAACAACAACGTGGAACCTGCACACAACACAAACAAAATACTTTGCCCCAACTTGCAGTGAGGTTATCAATCTCACTGGTTTTGCTGAAGTGAACAATATAATTACTCTTGGATAAAACATTGTTGTTTTATCCCTAGTAGCAACATCACATCTATAATCTTAGAAGTTACTGTCACTCTTCCAGAAACTAGAGGCATGAACCTACTATCGAGCATAAATACTCCCTCTTGGAGCCACAAGCATTTACTTGGCCAGAGCAACTACTAGCAACGGAGCGAATGCAAGATCACAAATAACATATGACAAGTATATATAATCGACCTCAACATAGTATTCAATATTCATCGGATCCCAGCAAACACAACATGTAGCATTACATAAAGATGATCTTGATCATGATAGGCAGCTCACAAGATCTAAATATGAGGCACAAATTGGAGAAGACAACCATCTAGCTGCTGCTATGGACTCATAGTCCAGGGATTAACTACTCACGCATCACTTTGGAGGTGGGCATGGCGATGTAGATGCCTCTGGCGATGATCTCCCACTCCGGCATGGTGCCGGGAAGAGCTTCAGCACCCTCCCGAGCTAGGGTCTGCAATGGCGGCCACGACGGAACTTTTCGTGGATGGAGGCTTGGGTATTTTGGTTTTTCCCGAGACCGTGAATAAATAGGCGGAAGGGCGAGGTCGGTGGAGGCTAGGGGGGCCCACACCACCCCTTGGTGTGGGCCCAGGCTTGGCCGTGCCAAGGTGTGGCGTGGCCGCCCTGTGGCTCCTCTTCGACCCTCCTCTGGACTCTGTCTTTGTTACGGAAAAATATTAACTTCGGCTTTTGTTTCGTCCAATTCCAAGAATATTTCATGTACAACTTTTCTGAAATACAAAACAGCAGAAAACAGGGAACTGACACTGTGGCATCTTGTTAATAGGTTAGTGTCAGAAAATGTATAAAAGTTCAACGAAGTATGACCAAAACATATATAATTTGGTGTAAAACAAGCATGGAGCATCAAAAATTATAGATACGTTTGCGACGTATCAGCATCCCCAAGATTAACTCCTGCTCGGCCTCGAGTAGGTAAGTGATAACAAAATAATTTTTGAGGTGACATGAAGCCAATATAATCTTGATCAAGTTATTGTAAAAGATTGTAAGCTGGTATCAAAGTACTCTAAACATAGACATGATAGATATAAGTCTAACAATAGAACTTAGCAACTATGTTATAACAATAGAACTTAGCAACTATGTGCCATCAAGTTTGTGAGAGCTTTACTGACTAATTTTCTCATGCCAAAATTTGATTTAGAAGATGAATAAAAACATGATGAACATACTTGGAATAACAATAATGCTAGTAGGTAGATATGGTGGACATTTTTGGCAAACTTTGGTTTTTAGTGGTTGGATGCACAAGTAGAGCTCATACTCAGTACACGCGGAGGCTAGCAAAAGACTGGGAGCGACCAACTAAGAGAGCAATAATGGTCATAATCATGCATAGCGACAAAACATTATCAATTATAGCATAAAGTGATATTACAAGTCAAAAACTAAATGATCATAGAGGCTTTAGTTGGTCATAACATGGTGTAAGCATGTGCCAAGTCAACCCAATAAAGCATCAAAATAGAATACCATAATATTATGCTTTGTATGATGGAAACAACGCATGATTCTTTCAATAGCACATTATGCAGTCTCAACTATTTGAGACAAGTCATGCTACAACAATAAATACTAAGCATATAACAAGAATAACATCCAACATGACATGCCAAAGTCTATGCCACAGTCTAGACAAGATTCCTTTTGCATCACTATAAGCATGAAACATTTTACTCGTCTGCAACACCAATCAACTTATTTGAAATAACTCCCAGATGTGAAAATTAATATGGACCAGAGAGCTAATCATACATAAATAAATAATACTAAGGAGCTCTGAACAAAATTCGAGTGAAAGAATAAGAGCTAAACGCAGTACTAGCAAACTAGAACACTCGCAAAACAATAAGAGCGAAAACTAGAGTGTTCTATGCAATTAAAACAGAGAGTGTCTCTCTCCGAAAAAAATATGCTGGGATCCAACCATATGATACATCAACAAAACAGAACAAAACTAAAAACAAATCCAAGAACAACACATAGCGTATGAAGCAATAATAATATAGCGCATATAAAGATGACATGTTGCTTTGTTGATGAAGAGGGGATGCCTTAGGCATCAGCTTTGACGCTTGTACCTCTTGGATATTTCTTGGGGTGACATGAGCATCCCAAAACTTGAGCTTTTGTCCATACTTCATCTCATTACATCATTCTTCTCTTCCTACACTTGAAAACTTCCTTCATACAAAACTTCACACAATTCTTTGTTAGCAGCATTAGTACAATCAAAATAACAAATCCACTTGGGTTCAGTTCTGGTATATATCAAACATCTATTAAAGCATTAGATACTGTAGAAACCTCTTCAAAAAGCCCTTTGATCAAAAGAACTAAAAAAGAAAGAGATTAAGAGACAAATCCAAATAGTGGCAGAAATCTGTCAAAACAGAATAGCAGATAAAGATCAATTTTTTCGAAAATCTTCCGTTGCTCATATCGAAAAGTGGTAAAAAGTTAGATAATAACTTGGGTCATATTCATAAAAATTGGCAGCTCAAAATTCCGTTCTGGCTGTGAATACGATTTTTTATGGTGACATCACATAATCTGTTTTCAGGACAGCAACTTCCCCAAATCTTACTTTCTTCCTATTAGAGGCTATTCTTGGCACAAAAACGAAATAAAAATGATAAGAAGAGGTTATTATAGAGGTAATAACTTCCAAGACTCAACAAAAGAAAAATTACAATAATAAAACATGGGTTATCTCCCAAGAGTGCTTTTTCTTTAACGCCTTTAAGCTACGCGCAGAAAAAGAGCTAGCATTAAGTATTATGAAGTGAAGAAGCATCAACATCATAATTTGCGGGAGCCTTGCGCCTACCCCTCCTACCTTTACGCTTTTTCTTAGGGAAAGAATGAGAAGTACCTGGTGGGGAGGTGAAAGTCATGATACCTTTCCCAACATCTTTCTTTGCTCCCAGGAGTTTTAGCAGAGATCGTCCAAGCATGACTTGTCCCTTTCCTACACATTCAATGATAAGATAATCAGTAGATACCATACTTTTTAGGATTTTTGTATGCACTCCTTCAGCAATTTCAATGGGTAATATAACAACACTATTAGTAGGAGATATTTCTTCTCCACCCTCAGAAAGTCCCCAAAGATTTAAAGACTCGTAAATATCTTTAGGCATATGACAAAACTCAGACATAATAGCGCAACGAGCATAAAAAAATTCACCACCTATATTAACTTTTACTAAAGGGAGCCAACTTGAGAGTTCAGAATTTATTGGAACATGATCATACTTATCCCGAAGCATACTATAACATTCTTTCAAGCTAGTTGTATTTTTCTCAAGAGTATTTAATCTAGCAGAAACGCTCACAAGGGATGAATCAAAATTACTATGTGAGTTGTATGTTGCAATCAACTTTTCTATGGAATTAAAAGCTTGATCTCCATCACAATGAAGGAAATCTCCTTCTGCTATGGTGTCCAAAGAATATCTATAACGAAGAACAAGACCAAAATAAAAGCTACTAAGAAGCAAGCCTAGAGTCATTTTAGGTTCAATTTTATTATAAGAATTATTAATTTTAGACCAAGCTTCCTTAAAACTCTCCTCACTCCCTTGTTTGAAAGTGAAAATTATTTCCTCGGCTGACATAGTAGCAGGAATAGACATAGAAACAACTTAAAATAGGAACTAGTTTTTTTGTGTTTTTGATATAAAGAAGCAAACAAGACAAAATAAAATAAACTAAGCAAAACTATAACAAAGTAAAGAGATTGGAGATGAGAGACTCCCTTGCAGAAATCATCTTTCTCCCCGGCAACGGCGCCAGAAAACAGTCTTGATGGTGCTCGTCGTAACGCAGACTTCACACTGTTGGGGAACCCCAAGAGGAAGGTATGATGAGCACAACAACAAGTTTTCCCTTAGTAAGAAACTAATGTTTAATCGACCAGTAGGAGAAAGGCGTGACTTCGAAGGTGTTGCTAGCCGACTAGTGGCAGGGCGCACTACAGCGTCGGCAACAATGTGGAACCGCACACAACACAACCAAAATACTTTGCCCCAACTTAGTGAGGTTGTCAATCTCGCCGGTTTTGCTGAACACAAATGATTAAACGTATCGAGTGAAAAGAGATGTTTGCAGTAATTAAAGAGAACAATGCTTGCGGAAAGTAAACAGAACAAGATTGAAGTAGATGAATTTATTAGTGTAAAGGAAGGGACCAGGTTCCACAGTTCACTAGAGGTGTCTCTCCATAAAGATAAATATCATGCTGGGTGAACAAATTACAACTGGGCAATTGACAGAATACCGACCATACATGACAAGATGATTACTATGAGATTAGTTTGGACATTACAACATAATACATAGACCGTAATCCAACTGCGTCTATGACTAATAATCCACCTTCCGGTTATCGTCCGAACCCCTTCCAGTATTAAGTTGCAAGCAACTGATTATCGCATTAAGCAATGTGTGTAAAGTAAACAATAGAATTACCCTTGAATAAAATATTGTTGTTTTCTCCCTAGTAGCAACAACACATCTACAATCTTAGAAGTTATTGTCACTCTTCCAGAAAACTAGAGGCATGAACCTACTATTGAGCATAAATACTCCCTCTTGGAGTCACAAGCATTTATTTGGCCAGAGCAATGATGTCTACGGGTGCTTCTATTCTTGTAGACAGTGTTGGGCCTCCAAGAGCAGAGGTTTGTAGAACAGCAGCAAGTTTCCCTTAAGTGGATCACCCAAGGTTTATCGAACTCAGGGAGGAAGAGGTCAAAGATATCCCTCTCATGCCCCCGCAACCACAAAGCAAGAAGTCTCTTGTGTCCCCAACACACCTAATAGGTGCACTAGTTCGCGAAGAGATAGTGAAATACAAGTGGTATGAATGAATATAAGCAGTAGTAAAATAGCTTCTTGGCGTGCATTTGATGGTAGTAATATTGTAGGAAGTAAACAAGCAGAGTAACACAAAAGAATAACAAGCAGCGATAGCGTATTTAGGAACAAGGCCTAGGGATTAGACTTTCACTAGTGGACACTCTCAACTTTGATCACATAACAGAATAGATAGATGCATACTCTACACTCTTTTGTTGGATGATGAACACATTGCGTAGGATTACACGAACCCTCAATGCCGGAGTTAACAAGCTCCACAATTCAATGTTCATATTTAAATAACCTTAGAGTGCATGAAAGATCGATATGACTAAACCAAGTACTAACATAGCATGCACACTGTCACCTTCACATCATGTAGGAGGAATAGATCACATCAATACCATCATAGAAATAGTTAACTTCATAATCTACAAGAGATCATAATCATAGCCTACGCCAAGTACTAACACGGATGCACACGTCACCATTACATCGTGCAGGAGGAATAAACTACTTTAATAACATTACTAGAGTAGCACATAGATAAATAGTGATACAAAACACATTGCAATCATAAAGGGATATAAATAAGCACTTCACTATGCCATTCATAACAGTGAATAAGTATCTGTGAAATATAGCCTAAGAGACCCACACACGGTGCACACACTGTCACCTTTACACACGTGGGACAAGGAGTCTCCTGAGATCACATAAGTAAAACCCACTTGACTAGCATAATGACATCTAGATTACAAGCATCATCATATGAATCTCAATCATGGCAGCTCATGAGATTATTGTATTGAAGCACATAGGAGAGAGATGAACCACATAGCTACCGGTACAGCCCCGAGCCTCAATGGAGAACTACTCCCTCTCATGGGAGCACGGCGTTGATGGAGATGGCGGTGGAGATGGCAGCGGTGTCGATGGAGGAGCCTTCGGGGGCACTTCCCCGTCCCGGCAGGGTGCCGAGCAGAGACTCCTGTCCCCCGATCTTGGCTTCGCGATGGCGGCTGCTCGGAAGGTTTCGTGGGTTTCGTCCAACGTATAGGGTTTTGCGACGGAGGCTTTAAATAGGCGGAAGGGCAGCCTCGGGGAACTGGGTCCACCACACCATAGGGCGGCGCGGCCCCCTCCGGCGCGCCGGGTGTGGTGTGGGGCCCCCGCCCCTCCGCAGCTCTCGGGTGTTCGGATGGTTGGAAAAATAGGAACACAGGCGTTGATTTCGTCCGATTCCGAGAATATTTCGTTACTAGGATTTCGAAACCAAAAACAGCAGGACTGGCACTTCGGCATCTTGTTAATAGGTTAGTTCCAGAAAATGCACGAATATGACATAAAGTGTGTATAAAACATGTAGGTATCATCAATAAAGTAGCATGGAACATAAGAAATTATCGATACGTCAGAGACGTATCAAGCAACTACTAGCAACGGAGAGCATGCAAGATCACAAATAACATATGACAAGTATATATAATCGATATCAACATAATATTCAATATTCATCGGATCCCAACAAACACAACATGTAGCATTACATAAAGATGATCTTGATCATGATAGGTAGCTCACAAGATCTAAACATGAGGCACAAATTGGAGAATACAACCATCTAGCTACTGCTATGGATCCATAGTCCAGGGATGAACTACTCACGCATCACTTCGGAGGCGGGGCATGGCGATATAGCGCGGCGATGATCTCCCCCTCCGGCAGGGTGCGGGGAAGAGCTTCAGAACCCTCCCGAGCTAGGGTCTGCAATGGCGGCCGCGACGGAAATTTTCGTGGATGGGGGCTCGGGTATTTTGATTTTTCCCGAGATCGTGAATAAATTGGCGGAAGGGCGAGGTCGATGGAGGCCAGGGGAGCCCACACCACCCCTTGGCGCGGGCCTAGGCTTGGCCGCGCTAAGGTGTGGCGTGGCCATCCTGTGGCTCCTCTTCGACCCCCCTATGGACCGTGTCTTTGTTACGGAAAAATATTGACTTTGGCTTTTGTTTCGTCCAATTCCGAGAATATTTCCTGCACAACTTTTCTGAAATACAAAACAACAGAAAACAGGAAATTGGCACTGTGGCATCTTGTTAATAGGTTAGTGACGGAAAATGTATAAAAGTTCGACGAAGTATGAGCAAAACATATATAATTTGGTGTAAAACAAGCATGGAGCATCAAAAATTATAGATACGTTTGCGACGTATCAACCGCTGCCTCCACGCTTGCGGCCGCCAGCGCTCCTGCAACCGCCTCACCACCCCGCCCTCCTTGGAGCTCCTCCTCCGCCCATCCTTCGCCGCGCCCCCACACCCCAACCCAGGGCCTGCCCCAACCCTAAGCCCCCCAACCCCTAAGCTCTGTCGCCACTTCGTTCTTCTCCGGGGCTGGCGCACCCCCACACCCCCAACCCAGGGGCTGATACGCGTAGATGCACACGTCCGTTGGGAACCCCAAGTGGAAGGTATGATGCGTATAGAAGCAAGTTTCCCTCAGTATGAAACCAAGGTTTAATCGAACCAGGAGCCAAGAAGCACGTTGAAGGTTGATGGTCGCGAAATGTGATGCGCGCAACACCAGGATTCCGCGCCAACGCGGAACTGCACAACACAACAAATACTTTGCCCCAACAAAAGTGAGGTTGTCTCACCGGCTTGCTGTAACAAAGGATTAAACGTGACGAGTGGAAGATGATTGTTTGCAAGAAAACAATAAAACACAATTGCGGTAGATTGTATGCTATGTAAAGAATAGGACCGGGTCCACGAGTTCACTAGAGGTGTCTCTCCCATAAGATAAAAGCATGTTGGGTGAACAAATTACAGTGGGCAATTGACAAATAGAGAAAGGCATAACAATGCATGTACATGATATGATAAATATAGTGAGATTTAATCAGGGCATTACGACAAAGTACATAGACCGCCATCCAACCGCATCTATGCCTAAAAAGTCCACCTTCAGTTATCATCCGAACCCGTTCGGTATTAAGTTGCTAAGCAACGGACAATTGCATTAAGTATGGTGCGTAATGTAATCGACAACTACATCCTTAGACATAGAATCAATGTTTTATCCCTAGTGGCAACAGCACATCACAACCTTAGAACTTTCTGTGTCCCAGGTGTCAATGAAGGCATGAACCCACTATCGAGCATAAATACTCCCTCTTGGAGTTAAGAGCAAAAACTTGGCCAGAGCCTCTACTAATAACGGAGAGCATGCAAGATCATAAACAACACATAAACAATAGATTGATAATCACCATAATCATAGTACTCTCTATCCATCGGATCCCGACAAACACAACATATAGAATTACAGATAGATGATCTTGATCATGTTAGGCAGCTCACAAGATCCAACAATGAAGCACAACAAGGAGAAGACGACCATCTAGCTACTATGGACCCATGGTCCGGGGGTGAACTACTCACTCATCACTCCGAGGCGATCATGGCGATGAAGAGTCCTCCCGGGAGATGAATCCCCTCTCCCCCAGGGTGCGGAGGCGATCTCCTGAATCCCCGAGATGGGATTCGCGGCGGCGGCGTCTCGGAAGGTTTTCCGTATCGTGGCTCTCTTGGGGTTTCGCGACGGAGGCTTTAAGTAGGCGGAAGGGTCGGGGGCCACACGAGGGCCCGGGGCAGGCCGGCGCGGCCGGGGCCTGGGCCGCGCCGCCTATCCCCTGGCTGCCTCGTGGCCCCACTTCGTTATCTCTTCGGTCTTCGGAAGCTTCGTGCAAAAATAGGACCCTGGGCGAAGATTTCGTCCAATTCCGAGAATATTTCCTTACTATTTCCAAAAAAGCAGAAAACAGAATCGGCTCTTCGGCATCTTGTTAATAGGTTAGTTCCGGAAAATGCATAAATATGACATATAATGTGCATAAAACATGTAGGTGTCATAAATAAAGTAGCATGGAACATAAGAAATTATCGATACGTCGGAGACATATCAGCATCCAAGCTTAGTTCTCTCGTCCGACAGGTAAAACGATAACAAAGATAATTTCAAGTGACATGCCATCATAATCTTGATCATACTATTTGTAAACATATGTAATGAATGCAGCGATCAAAACAAAGGTAATGACATGAGTAAACAAGTGAATCATATAGCAAAGACTTTTCATGAATAGTACTTCAAGACAAGCATCAATAAGTCTTGCATAAGAGTTAACTCATAAAGCAATAAATCAAAGTAAAGGTGTTGAAGCAACACATAGGAAGATTAAGTTTCAGCGGTTGCTTTCAACTTATAACATGTATATCTCATGGATATTGTCAACATAAAGTAATATAACAAGTGCAATATGCAAGTATGTAGGAATCAATGCACAGTTCACACAAGTGTTTGCTTCTTAAGGTGGAGGGAGATAGGTAAACTGACTCAACAATAAAAGTAAAAGAAAGGTCCTTGATACGTCCAAAACGTATCTACTTTCCCGAACACTTTTGCTATTGTTTTGCCTCTAATTTGTGTATTTTGGATACAACTAACACGGACTAACGCTGTTTTTAATTGCTCAGTGTCTCGTTTTTGTGCAGAAATCCAACTTTCGGGAAAATCCTGAATTTCTTGAGATGGCCCTATTTTACCAAAATATTGACGGAGCCAGAAGGGCAAAGGAGGTGGAGGCCGAGGGCCCCACACCAGGCGGCGCGGCCGGGGGGCCGCGCGGCCTATGGTGTGGCCCCTCGGCCGGCCTCCCCTTTGGACTATTTATCGAGTTCGACCTAAACGCACGGGGAGAAGTCGACATCGCCAAAAACCCTCCCGAACGCCGCCACATCGCGAAACTCCGTCGCGGGAGCCGAAGTCTCCGTTCGGCACTCCGCCGGACGGGGAATTGGAGGAGATCTTCACCGCCATCACCGCCAACGCCTCTCCATCAACCAACAATGTTTCCCCATCCATGTGTGAGTAATTCCCCGCTGTAGGCTGAAGGGGATGGTAGGGATTGGATGAGATTGGTCATGTAATAGTCATAAGATTGTTAGGGCATAGTGCCTAGTATCAGTAGATGTCACTTTTATGATATTGTTGCAACTTGTTATGCTTAATGCTTGTCACTAGGGCCCGAGTGCCATGATCTCAGATCTGAACATGTTATTGATTCATGAAGATATTCGTTGTTTATGATCTTACACCGCAAGTTGTATACACATGTCGCTGTCCGGAACCAATGGCCCCAGTGACAAGAATGGACAACCGAGGATGGTAGTGATGTGAGGATCACATGTGTTCACGGAGTGTTAATGCTTTGCTCTACTCTATTAAAAGGAGTACCTTAATATCCAGTAGTTTCCAGAGAGGCTGCCACAGCTGGTAGGACAAAGATGTTGTGCAAGTTTCTCATTGCGAGCACGTACGACTAAATATGGAACACATGCCTATTGATTGATTAGTACTTGGATACCGTTTATTATTATCTGCAAATGCCCATGCTTTGATTGTTACATGAGTTTCTCTCATCCATGCAACGCCCATTAAATCCGTCCCTGCCTACAGTATTTTAATCCTCTGTTTACTATAATCACTCTGTTTTCTTTATTTCACTCTTTGTTATTTCACTATTTCCATGCCATAAAAGCTACTCGATAAACTCTTGCGAGCAAGTCTGTTTCAGGTGCAGCTGAATTGACAACTCATTTGTTAAGGCTTACAAGTATTCTTTGTCTCCTTGTGTCGAATCAATAAATTGGGTAATACTTCCCTCGAAGTATGATCCCCTATACTTGTGGGTCATCAAGACTATTTTCGGCGCGTTGCCGGGAGCATAGCTTTATTTGGAAGTTCACTTGGATTGATATTGTTCGCTGCAAATTCTCCATTATGGGTAAACCTCGCGATACTAAGATCGCTATATTACCATCCACTACAAGAAAAGGTACAACTCTTAGTACCTCTGCTGCTCTTGATTCACCATCTGTGATTGATAAACTTGTTTCACCGCCACATGCTTCGCGTGCTGGTACTTCTGCTGAATCTGAAAATTCTCATAATATTGATAATGTTTCTGCTGTGCTTGATGATAGTGGTTCATTGGGATCTTTTCTAGATGCTACAATTGCTAAGTCTAGACAAATTGAAAATCTTGAAACTCCTAATGCTGCTACATTAATTCACCTGAGTCTGTTGAATATTCTAGTGATGATCTTGATGAAGATTATGTAGAGCTTGATAATGATTTTATTGAAAAATGCAAGGCTACTTGATGCAAGAAAAATTAAAAGTTGCTTACGAGAACATGTCGTTAGATATAAACCATCTCCACGATCCTAAATTTGCCACATCTCCTATAAACATTAGGGATAAAGATTACGATTTTTCTCTTGATCTATCTCATATAGCTATTGTTGAGAAAACACCCTTTTGTGGTACTGAAAAAGAAAGTGTTGTTGAACACATGACTGAGTTATCTACTCTTAGTGGCGTGTTTTTGATGATGTCAAGATGTACTTATTTTGTCGCTAAAAATTTTTAGTTCTCATTAAAGGATGATGCTAAAACTTGGTATAATAATTTGCCTCCTGGTTCTATTAAAGTCCAACTGATTTGCGTGATGTTTTCTTTCGAAAATACTTTCCTGCTAGTGCTCAACATGCTGCTTTGCGAGAATTTATAATTTTGACCAGGAAGATGGAGAGAAATTGCCTGAGGCTTGGGCGAGATTTTGTTCTCTTATTAGAGCTCAGCCTGCCATGATTTGGAAAAGCATGATTTACTTGATATATTTTATAGTGGACTAACTATTGAGTCTAGGGCATACCTGGATAGTTGTGCACTCTGGAATTATTGGCTAAAATGAATCATGATGATTGGTTCTGAACCAACCCCGACACCGAGTGAAGAAGAGGGGTATGATTAAATTGAATGATGAAGATTCAGAAGATTAAGGAGAAGGGAAAGAATGATGTAATTTACCTCCTATGTCACAGGTACCACCCAAGATATGATATTGAAGGGAGCTTCTTTTTATGGGAATGATATTCAAGATTGGTATTCAAAATTTACCTCCTATAGAAGATATATGTGGATTCCCCCTTCATCATGATTGAGGTACATCAACACTTTACTAGGAAGATATTCCGTATTCAAAATGCTCAATGCTTAGATGAATTTGATAATTATATTTAAGCAAGAAAACTTTAATATGAGAGTAGAGAATCATTTAATGGAAAATTCGAGCTATTAGTGAATTGCATGGTATTGTGGAAGAACCTCCAATGATGTTAAGATACTTGTTAAACATTTTCAAATGGTTCAAACTCAAATTGATCAACTTACTAAAGTGCAAAATGACTTGTTAGGAAATAATTCTAAAGAAAAACATGCTTATGAAGTAACAACTAGAGGTGGTGTTTCTACCAGGATCCTCTATATCCTGAAGGGCATCCCAAAGAGTTGAACAAGATTCTCAACTAATTAAAACTAGTGCTCCATCTAAGAAAAAGAAAAAAGAAACATAAGAATGTTTGTAGTCTCCAACTTTGTTAATGATCCTAATAGTATTTCTATTTCTGATGCTGAAACTGAAAGTGGTAATGAACATGATAAAGATAATGATAAGAATGATACTCCCGATAAAGAAGAAATTGAAAAAGAACCTGAAAAGCCTGCTAAAAATAAAAAGTACACTAAAGAAGACTTTATTACCGAGAAGCATGGTAATGAAAGAGAACCTTGGGTTCAAAAGCAAATGCCTTTTCCTGCTAAGAAACTAAAATCAAAGGAGGAGGAACATTATAATAAATTTTGTGATTGGATGAAACCTTTATTTTTGCAAATTCCTTTGACTGATGCTATTAAATTACCTCCTTATTCAAAGTATATGAAAGATATTGTTACTAACAAAAGGAAAGTCCCCAATGAGGAAATTTCAACTATGCTTGCTAATTCCTTCAATGGTAAGATTCCAAAGAAGTTGGGCGACCCAGGTATACCGACTATTTCTTGTTCCATCAAGAATAATTATGTTAGAACTGCTCTATGTGATTTGGGAGCAGGTGTGAGTGTGATGCCTTTTTCTCTTTATAAGAGACTTGATTTAGATAAATTGATACCTACGATATATCTTTGCAAATGGCTGATAAATCTCTGCTATTCCTGTTGGTTTATGTGAAAATGTTCATGTTCAAGTTACTCGCATTGCTTGATATTAACTGATTTTGTTGTGTTGGAAATGCTGAAGATGATAATATGTCCATTATTCTTGGAAGACCCTTTCTTATACTGCAGGGGCTGTTATTGATTGCAATAAAGGCATGGTTACTTTCAATGTTGATGATAAGGAACACACACTTATTTTCCCAAGAGGATTGATAAAGTATGTGGAGTCAATACAATTTTTAATGTGAAAACTATCAAAGTGGGATCCATTGATTGTCCTATATATGAGCCTAAAGAAGAATATCGAACTCTTGTGATTGGATCCATATCAATTCAATATAAGGTAACATGATTGATTTGAGGTTTATTTCTTCTTATGTCATATAAAATTTATTTGGTAGCAAGACTTGATCAACCTTGTTAACAAGTATATTTTATTGCATAAAAGAGCTAAACAACACTTCTTTCTTTCTCCTTCCACTTATTTTTGCTGTAGCACTTTTATTTTGCAATATGCTTTAGTCATTTAAGATTTTAGAAATCATTTTCTGCGCAGTAATCATTAATTTAATACCCAGAAATGTGCATTTTTCAAAGTTCTCTAAAATTACAAAAATTACACCGTTGGTCCTATTTTTCGACGAGGCACTGGGAGCACCAGATGACCTGGGGCACCGGTGCCACACCATAGGGCGGCGCGGCCAGCGGGGCCGCGCCACCATGTGGTGTGGGCCCCCTGCCCCACTACACCATCTCTTCCTCCCAAGACCTTCTCTCTCCCGAAAACTCATCAAGTTTCTCTCACTCGTGTTTCGCTCAAGAACTCGCGATTTTTCGATCTCCTTGCTCAGCCTAGATTCTGAAATTTGGCACATTTACTCCTTGGTATGTGACTCCTTTGATTGTCCAATTAGAATTTCATTTGGTTGAGTATATCTTGAATATTTTGCTGTTGTAGATAACATGTTTAGTGAGCTTGCATGCTTGTTCTAAGTGGTAGAAATTAGTTTTGATGCATGTGTAGTACTCTAGCAAGTTCCTATAGTAGTTCCCTTCAATTACACACCTTGAAATCAAATTTTATAATGATTGTTGAAAATTTCAGAAAATGGAAGGAGGTGTGCCCCAATTGAACCAAGAAGAATTGGAAGTCCAGGAAGTTACGAGAGTCAATCGTGAGGAGGGAGTATACCTCTCTTACTACCCATGCGTGGACTTTATGAGAAGTGCGGGGATTTTACAAGATGTGCAAACTCTAATCTCTCGTGCAGGGCTGAGTGGTTTTGTTGAAGGAGAGCCAAGACAATATGCAAAATTAACTATGTCTTTTGTGCAGGACTTCAAGTTCAATTGGTCGCGATCTGACCCCATGGTCCAGTATAAAATTTACAATAAAGCGTCAACTTGTCATTTAGTGTTTTTGTGCAGCAATTGGAGTACCGCAATGGGGATCCTGCGAGAAGATCAGGGGAACACCGCGGGAGCTCTCAGATCTTTATACAAGGATTTGTAATGGGAGGAGCCTCTCCAATGATGGTAAGATTAGTAGCATTCAACATCCAGCCATCCGCTACTTTGCCTATTTCATTACAAAGTGCGTCCTTGCAAGAAGGACTGGAGGTAAATTATCTGTCCCAGACTTGGCTTTCTTAGCTGCTGCTTTGCAACAGGATAGGACTTATAATTTGGGTGCTTTAATAGCTTGTAGACTTGCTACTAACCGTGAGAAAGGAGGAATTTGTGGAGGTCTTATCGCCTCTCGCTTATTAGCTATGCATGGTGTAGAACCTCACCATTTAGATATTCCGCTTTCTATAGAGAAGCTTGATGTGGTTTCCATGATTAGACATGAGTTTATTTCAGATGCATCTAGTTTGAACAACCTGCATTATAGGATAACTTTGTATAAGAAAAGTTGGAGTATAACTAAGAAAATTGAAAAACTAGTACGATTGCCTGCTGCTTTGTTTAACCTTGATGCCAGGAACGGGTGGTCGATCACGAAAATGAGCTAAATGCATACATAGAAAGAGAAAGCCGTCGTGCGAGGGAAAATGTGGAGGAGGCCGAGGAGCACCCCGACTCTTCATCCGATGCAGCGAGCTCCTCATATCAACATCATGGTCATGTGGAGCCTCCACGATATTCTTCAGGGGCCCTATTACCACTCCATGTATGATCCACCGGCGTGGAACTCCGACCCTCGTTGGGAATGAACTCCACTTAGGCCAAAAGCCTAAGCTTGGGGGAGGTATACCGGCATCACTCATTATTTGCATATTATGGTTGCTGGATACTTGTACATACTTGTTTAGTCTCTAGAGTGGTTTTCTAATGAGAGGGAGATGATATTTGGGGAAGTGCTGTCCAAAAACAGATTCTGTGCTGTTACCAAAAAAATTCGTACGCACAGCCAGAACGTTATTTTGAGTTGCCAATTTTTGAGCATGTTCCCCAGGTTGTTATCTAACTTTCATTAGTTGAACACTTTTTGGTCTGAGCAATGGAAGATTTTGTTAAATTCGATTTCTGTACTGCTGTCAGGATTTGGCAGATTTCTGTCATCCTGCTTTTCTGTGTTGTTAGTTTGCATTCTTTTGTTTTCGCTTTGTTTCTTTCCTAAAACACAAAAAGAAAAAATATTTCTGTTGTTTCTCTTCACCATTTGTTTATTTGGTACCTTGCTCTTAGTTTGCTTTATTTGCTATCGTTAGTTTGCTATAAGAAAACCCAAAAGATTTTGCTTTGTTTGCTTGTTTTCTTTCGTGCTTGTTTCTAATTCGAAAACACCAAAAATATTTGCTGTTCTTCTTTGGTTTGTAAAATCATCATGAGTTCAATGGTCTTCAGTGGCTGGAGCGTGGTTTTCATTTCATATTATCCAAGCTACACAAGTGAAAAGGCTAATGACGATCTCGACAATCTGATTGTGGTGAGAGGCTGGTATGAACTCTATTTGCTTTCATTTTTGTACATATACTCATCCATATGAGCATGCTTAGTTGGTTCATGTGAGGTATATGTTATTTGAGAAAGTCTAGTAGTTCATGATCTCTCATGTTTAGTTCCAATTTATTAATATGAGTAGCATGTCATGGATGTTTGCTTGCATTGTTTTATTCATAAGTAAGTATGGCATTGTGGTATCCTCCTCTGAATAATTCATTTATATCGACTTGGCACATGCTCACGCATGCATATGACTGAACAAAAAGTCAATTAAGCCTTGATGATTTATATTGCTTGAGTTCTTGTATCACTTTTATGCTTCGTTAATTTATTTTGCGCAAGCATGATTATGACGATTACGGCTCTCTTGATTTGTCGCCCCCTAGTCTTTTGCTAGCCTTCACTTTTGTACGGTGGCCGCTCGTGCTTCCAAACACCTGAAAACCAAGTTGTTCCAAAAGTGTCCACCATAAATACCTATGCATGGCATTTCAAACCATTCCAAGTAAATTCTCATGCGCTACCTTTAAAACTTTCAAAATGCTTCTCAATTTGTGTTAATGTTTCATAGCTCATGAAGAAATATGTGGTGTTTAGCTTTCAACCTTGTCATTTACTTTTGACGGACTCTCATATGGACTAGTGGCACATCCGCTTATCCAATAATTTTGCAAAGAGGCGGCAATGGGATTGATCCAAATTAATTAACTTAAATAGACACTCCTCCATGGTTTGTGATTGTTGGACGGCACCGAAGGATTCGGTTAGCCATGGCTTGTGTAAGCAAGGTTGGGGGGAGTGTCATCATCATAATAAAACTTAAATAAAAAGGCACTCCTTCATGGTATGTGATTGTTGGCAGGCACCCGAGGATTCGGTTAGCCATGGTTTGTGAAAGAAAGGTTGGAAGGAGTGCCAACCAAAAATAAATAAATGGGAGCCGCTCTTGTGAGTCCGGTTGATGAGGTAGTTAGTGTACCCATTACCATTCGTTGACAACAACAAACACCTCTCAAAATAATTTTACTCCTGCTTTACAAATGAAAAGCTCTAGCGCATGTTAATCCCTGCTTCCCTCTGCGAAGGATCAATCTTTTACTTTTATGTTGTGTCTCCATTCTTTCTTTGAGCACTGTCTTGAGACCACAACTGTCATTCTTAGTATAATATGCTTGTCTCAAAATATGATTAATTGTGGTATAACTTTGAAGCTTTTATCTTTGACAATCACTAATTCTAGTCTTTCTATGAACTCAAGAGGTGCCTCGGCATTTATGTTTTGCCGATCAAATAGGCAAGCGAGATACCACTTTATCATATTCTCTTATGAACATTGCAATCTTGCTTATATACATGATTCATGGTGCTTATTATTAATTGTTGGTACCTTTCATGATTGACATAGCTGTTGGATGATCTTATTTGCATGTATCTCATTATGAACTGCTTAAGTATTAGCCATAGCATGAGAATATATACATCATATGAGCAAATGTGTTCGTGAAAGTTCTTTTATGGCTCAGTTGCTAACTGAATTGCTTGAGGACAAGCAATAAGCTAAGCTTGGGGAGTTGATACGTCCAAAATTATCTACCCGAACACTTTTGCTATTGTTTTGCCTCTAATTTGTATTTTGGATACAACTAACACGGACTAACGCTTTTTGAATTGCTCGGTGTCTCGTTTTTGTGCGAAATCCAACTTTCGGGAAAATCCTCGAATTTCTTCAGATGGCCCTATTTTACCAAAATATTGACGAGGAAGGGCAAAGGAGGTGGAGGCCGAGGGCCCCACACCATAAGGCGGCGCGGCCCTGGGCCGCGCGGCCTATGGTGTGCCCCCTCGACCGGCCTCGACGCCCCCTTTGGACTATTTATCGGGTTCGACCTAAAAACACACGGGGAGAAGTCGACATGAAACCCTCCGAACGCCGCCACATCGCGAAACTCCGTCGCGGGAGCCGAAGTCTCCGTTGGCACTCGCCGGGAATTGGAGGAGATCTTCACCGCCATCACCGCAACGCCTCTCCATCAACCAGCAATGTTTCCCCATCCATGTGTGAGTAATTCCCCAGTAGGCTGAAGGGGATGGTAGGGATTGGATGAGATTGGTCATGTAATAGTCATAAGATTGTTAGGGCATAGTGCCTAGTATCCGTAGATGTCACTTTTATGATATTGTTGCAACTTGTTATGCTTAATGCTTGTCACTAGGGCCAGTGCCATGATCTCAGATCTGAACATGTTATTGATTCATGAAGATATTCGTTGTTTATGATCTTACCCGCAAGTTGTATACACATGTCGCTGTCCGGAACCAATGGCCGAAGTGACAAGAATCGGGACAACCGGAGGGGATGGTAGTGATGTGAGGATCACATGTGTTCACGGAGTGTTAATGCTTTGCTCCGGTACTCTATTAAAAGGAGTACCTTAATATCCGATAGTTCCCTAGAGGCGCTGCCACCGGCTGGTAGGACAAGATGTTGTGCAAGTTTCTCATTGCGAGCACGTGCGACTAAATATGGAACACATGCCTATTGATTGATTAGTACTTGGATACCGTTTTATTATTATCTGCAAATGCCCATGCTTTGATTGTTACATGAGTTTCTCTCATCCATGCAACGCCCATTAAATCCGTCCCTGTGCCTACAGTATTTTAATCCTGTTGTTTACTATAATCACTACTGCTGTCTTTATTACGTCATTATTTCACTATTTCCACTACCATAAAACTGTTACTCTGATAAACTCTTGCGAGCAAGTCATTTCAGTGCAGCTGAATTGACAACTCCATGTTAAGGCTTACAAGTATTCTTTGTCTCCCTTGTGTCGAATCAATAAATTGGGTAATACTTCCCTCGAAAGTGTTGCGATCCCTATACTTGTGGGTCATGGTCCTTCAAAGAGAAAGCATCGATTGCTTATTTGTGCTAGAGCTTTTATTTTGAAAACATGAAACAATTTTGTCAACGGTAGTAATAAAGCATATGAGTTATGTAAATTATATCTTACAAGTTGCAAGCCTCATGCATAGTATACTAATAGTGTCCGCCTCGTCCTACTTAGCTTGGACTACCGGGTCTTTGCATGCCATGTTTCAACCAAGTGTCACAAGGGTACCTCCATGCCTGTACAAAGGTCTAAGGAGAATGCTCGCATTTTGGATTTCTCTTTTGATTATTCTCAACTTAGACATCCATACCGGGACAACATGGACAACGATAATGGACTCCTCTTAAATGCATAAGCATGTAGCAATGATTATTATTCTCATATGAGATTGAGGATATATGTCCAAAACTGAAACTTCAACCATGATTCATGGCTTTAGTTAGCGGCCCAATGTTCTTCTCTAACAATTTTGCATGCTCCAACCACTAAAATGATAGATCCTTCAGACAAGACGGACATGCATAGCAACTCACATGATATTCAACAATAGTTGATGGCGTTCCCCGAAGCATGGTTATCGCACAACAAGCAACTTAATAAAATATAAAGTGCATAAGTACATATTCAATACTACGATAGTTTTTAAGGCTATTTTGTCCCATGAGCTATATATTGCAAAGGTGAATGATGGAATTTTAAAGGTAGCACTCAAGCAATTTACTTTGGAATGGCGGAGAAATACCATGTAGTAGGTAGGTATGGTGGACACAAATGGCATAGTAGTTGGCTCAAGGATTTTGGATGCATGAGAAGTATTCCTCTCGATACAAGGTTTAGGCTAGCAAGGTTATTTGAAGCAAACTCAAGGATGAACCGGTGCAGCAAAACTCATAAAAGACATATTGTAAGCATTATAAGACTCTACACTCTTCCTTGTTGTTCAAAACTCAATACTAGATATTATCTAGACCTTAGAGAGACCAAATATGCAAATCAAATTTTAGCAAGCTCTATGTATTTCTTCATTAATGGGTGCAAAGCATATGATGCAAGAGCTTAAACATGAGCACAACAATTGCCAAGTATCACATTATCCAAGACATTTTTAGAATTACTACATGTAGCATTTTCCAATTCCATCCATATAACAATTTAACGAAGAAGAAACTTCCTTGAACATTATGAGTAAAACCTAAGGACACATGTGTCCATATGCAACAGCGAGCGTGTCTCTCTCCCACAAAGTGAATGCTAGGATCCATTTTATTCAAACAAAAACAAAAACAAAAACAAACCGACGCTCCAAGTAAAGAACATAAGATGTGATTGAATAAAAATATAGTTTGGAGGAACACATGATGTTAATGATGAAAGATGCCTTGGGCATCCCAAGCTTAGACGCTGAGTCTTCTTAAAATATGCAGGGGTGAACCACGGGGCATCCCCAAGCTTAAGCTTTCACTCCTCTTGATCATAGTATATCATACTCCTCTCTTGACCCTTGAAAACTTCCTTCACACCAAACTTCAAGCAAACTCATTAGAGGGTTAGTGCACAATTAATAATTCACATATTCAGAGGTACAATCATTCTTTACACTTCTGGACATTGCATAAAGCTACTGGACATTAATGGATTGAAGAAATGAATCCAACATAGCAAAAGAGGCAATGCGAAATAAAAGGCGAATCTGTCAAAACAGAACGTCCGTAAAGACGAATTTAAAGCGGCACCAGACTTGCTCAAATGGAAAAACTCAAAACTAATGAAAGTTGCGTACATATCGAGGATCACGCTGTAAATTGGCAGATTTTTCGAATTTTCTACTGTGCCCAGATTCGTGACAGACAGCAATGCTGTTTCTGCGCAGCGATCCCAAATATAACATCAACTTTGACATAGAAACTTTACTTGGCACAAAAACATGATAAGAGGAGGTTAAACAACTTCCAAGACTCAATAAAACAAAAATTGCTGTAGTAAAAACATGGGTTGTCTCCCATAAGCGCTTTTCTTTAACGCCTTTCAGCTAGGCGCAGAAAGTGCAAATCAAGTAACATCGAGAGATGAAACATCAACATCATAACTTGTTCTAATAATAGAATCAAAAGGCAACTTCATTCTCTTTCTAGGGAAGTGTTCCATACCTTTCTTGAGAGGAAATTGATATTTAATATTACCTTCTCATATATCAGCACCAACAGTTCGAAGAAAAGGTCTTCCCAACACAATAGGACAAGATGCATTGCATTCGATATCCAAGACAACAAAATCAACGGGGACAAGGTTATTGTTAACCGTAATATGCACATTATCAATCCTCCCCAAAGGTTTCTTTTTAACATTATCGGCAATATTAACATCCAAATAACAATTCTTCAATGGTGGCAAGTCAAGCATATCATAAATCTTTTTAGGCATAACAGAAATACTTGCACCAAGATCACATAAAACATTACATTCAAAGTCATTGAATTTCATTTTAATGATGGGCTCCCAACCATCTTCTAACTTTCTAGGAATAGAAGTTTCAAGTTTTAGTTTCTCTTCTCTAGCTTTTATGAGAGCATTTGTAATATGTTTTGTAAAGGCTAAATTTATAGCACTAGCATTAGGACTTTTAGCAAGTTTTTGCAAGAACTTTATAACTTCAGAGATGTGACAATCATCAAAATCTAAATCATTATGAGCTACAGCAATGGGATCATTGTTCCCAAGGTTGGAAAAAATTTCAGCATTTTTCACAAGCAGTTTAGTTTTAGCAATTTCACTTTTGTACGCTTTGCACTAGGAGTAGAAACATTGCCAACACCAATTATTTTACCATTGATAGTAGGAGGTGCAGCAACATGTGAAGAATTAGCATTACTAGTGGTGGTAATAGTCCAAACTTTAGCTACATTATTCTCTTTAGCTAGTTTTTCATTTTCTTCTCTATCCCACCTAGCACGCAGTTCAACCATTAGTCTTATATTCTCATTAATTCTAACTTGGATGGCATTTGCTGTAGTAGTAATCTTATTATCAATATCATTATTAGGCATAACTTTTAATTTTAAAAGATTAACATCGGAGGCAAGCCTATCAACTCTAGAAGCAATAGTATCAATTTTATCAAGCTTTTCCTCAACAGATTTGTTAAAAGCAGTTTGTGTACTAATAAATTCTTTAAGCATAGCTTCAAGACCAGAGGGTACACTCCTATTATTGTTGTAAGAATTCCCATAAGAATTACCATAACCATTACCATTAGCAGAAGGATATGGCCTATAGTTATTACCAGAGTTGTTCCTATAAGCATTGTTGTTGAAATTATTATTTTTAATGAAATTCACATCAACATTTTCTTCTTGAGCAACCAATGAAGCTAAAGGAACATTATTTGGATCAACATTAGATCTACCATTCACAAGCATAGACATAATCACATCAATCTTATCACTCAAGGAAGAGGTTTCTTCAGCTTACCTTCTTACCTTGTGGAGCTCTTTCCGTGTGCCCTCGAGTAATTTATCATCATATCATCAAGAAGTTTTGTACGCCCCCAATGTGATGGATATAAAGGTACCTCCAGCAGCTGAATCCAATAAATTGCGAGAAAATTTAGTCCTGCATAGAAGGTTTGGATGATCATCCAAGTAGTCGGTCCATGGGTTGGGCAATTCTTTACCAAAGTTTTCATTCTCTCCCATGCTTGAGCAACATGTTCATATCTAATTGCTTAAAATTCATTATGCTACTTCTCAAAGATATAATTTTAGCGGGAGGATAATATCTACCAATAAAAGCATCCTTGCATTTAGTCCATGAATCAATACTATTCTTAGGCAAAGATAGCAACCAATCTTTAGCTCTTCCTCTTAATGAGAAAGGAAACACTTTCAATTTAATAATATCACCATCTACATCCTTATACTTTTGCATTTCACAAAGTTCAACAAAATTATTGAGATGGGCAGCAGCATCATCAGAACTAACACCAGAAAATTGATCTCTCATGACAAGATTTAGTAAAGCAGGTTTAATTTCAAAGAATTCTGCTGTAGTAGGTGGAGCAATAGGTGTGCATAGGAAATCATTATTTGCATTTGTGAAGTCACACAACTTAGTATTTTCAGGAGTATTCATTTTAGCAGAAATAAAACAAACTAGATAAAGTAAATGCAAGTAACTAATTTTTTTGTGTTTTTGATATAGAGAGCAAGACAGTAAATAAAGTAAAACTAGCAACTAATTTTTTTGTATTTTGATTTAGTGCAGCAAACAAAGTAGTAAATAAAATAAAGCAAGACAAAAACAAAGTAAAGAGATTGAGAAGTGGAGACTCCCCTTGCAGCGTGTCTTGATCTCCCCAACGGCGCGAATTTAGCTTGATACGCGTAGATGCACACGTCCGTTGGGAACCCCAAGTGGAAGGTATGATGCGTATAGAAGCAAGTTTCCCTCGTATGAAACCAAGGTTTAATCGAACCAGTAGGAGCCAAGAAGCACGTTGAAGGTTGATGGTCGCGAAATGTGATGCGCGCAACACCGGATTCGGCGCCAACGTAACCTGCACAACACAACCAAAGTACTTTGCCCCAACGAAACAGGTGAGGTTGTCAATCTCACCGGCTTGCTGTAACAAAGGATTAAACGTATCGAGTGGAAGATGATTGTTTGCAAGAAAACAGTAAAACACAATTGCGGTAGATTGTATGCTATGTAAAGAATAGGACCGGGGTCCATAGTTCACTAGAGGTGTCTCTCCCATAAGATAAAAGCATGTTGGGTGAACAAATTACGGTCGGGCAATTGACAAATAGAGAAAGGCATAACAATGCATGTACATGATATGATAAATATAGTGAGATTTAATCCGGGCATTACGACAAAGTACATAGACCGCCATCCAACCGCATCTATGCCTAAAAAGTCCACCTTCAGTTATCATCCGAACCCGTTCAGTATTAAGTTGCTAAACAGCAATTGCATTAAGTATGGTGCGTAATGTAATCGACAACTACATCCTTAGACATAGAATCAATGTTTTATCCCTAGTGGCAACAGACATCACAACCTTAGAACTTTTTTCACTGTCCCAGTGTCAATGAAGGCATGAACCCACTATCGAGCATAAATACTCCCTCTTGGAGTTAAGAGCAAAAACTTGGCCAGAGCCTCTACTAATAACGGAGAGCATGCAAGATCATAAACAACACATAAACAATAGATTGATAATCACCATAATCATAGTACTCTCTATCCATCGGATCCCGACAAACACAACATGGGAATTACAGATAGATGATCTTGATCATGTTAGGCAGCTCACAAGATCCAACAATGAAGCACAACAAGGAGAAGACGACCATCTAGCTACGCTATGGACCCATGGTCCAGGGTGAACTACTCACTCATCACTCCGGGAGCGATCATGGCGATGAAGAGTCCTCGGGAGATGAATCCCTCTCCGGCAGGGTGCCGGAGGCGATCTCCTGAATCCCCGAGATGGGATTCGCGGCGGCGGCGTCTGGAAGGTTTTCCGTATCGTGGCTCTCGATCGGGGGTTTCGCGACGGAGGCTTTAAGTAGGCGGAAGGGTAGGTCGGGGGCCACACGAGGGGGCCCGGGGGCGCGGCCAGGGCTGGGCGCGCCGCCCTATCCCCGGCTGCCTCGTGGCCACTCGTTATCTCTTCGGTCTTCGGAGTGCAAAAATAGGACCCCGGGCGAAGATTTCGTCCAATTCGAGAATATTTCCTTACTAGGATTTCTGAAACCAAAACAGCAGAAAATATAGGGCTCTTCGGCATCTTGGTAATAGGTTAGTTTCAGAAAATGCATAAATATGACATATAATGTGCATAAAACATGTAGGTATCATCAATAAAGTAGCATGGAACATAAGAAATTATCGATACGTCGGAGACGTATCACCTGCCCCAACCCTAAGCCTCACAGCCCCCTAAGCCTAGCATCCCCTCCCATAAGCCTAGTGTCTCCTGCTCCGGCGAGGTGGACATGGGACAAGGTCACGACTATGCTGGTGGACGGTCATTGCTTTATCTTGTCGCAGGTGCTGGAGGTAGGAGGAGATGGGGATATAACCAGATAAGGAGGGACGCGGGTAGGCTCACTCACGAGACAATGTCATTTTTTGTTGTCAGGGAGCGCTAGTGACACACAATCACATGTAACCTCATATCTGCTCATAAAAAGGAAAATAGTACTACACATAGCCAAATTGGTATGGCCCCGACTGCATGCGCAGGAATTTGATTGGCTCGTTCTGGAGGAGCAGCTGAGCTTGGGATCAGCTTGGAATATCCGTCGTTTCTTTCCCTTCCCTCCCTCGGCCAAACCGCACGAGCACCCACCGACGGACCCAACCGTCCCTAAGCCCAAGCATGCTCCCGAGCTTTCGGCCAGCAACACAACTTATTTTAATGAAATTTTGATAAAAAAAATTGACTGAACTTATAGTGTACATGTGTTTGATGAAAATCTTGGATTCGCCCACCTTCATTTGTTTGCTTCTAGTTTGAGTGAAGCAACGAGCTCTATCCACTTGGGACAGCCTAGACACGCTTAATTGTGTGCCTAGGAGTGCATAATTTTTCATTGCTAAACTTTTTTTGCGAGGACACTGTAAAGTCTAAACCCATTATCACTATAGAGGTTGTGTTACTAGGGTGTCATCTAGAGTTGCTCTCAAGAACAGAGAGCCAACGTTTGCTTATATATTTTCGAGAAGTGAAAACTTTGCACAGCGACATAAGAATTGGGAAAAAAGCGGGAACGGATAAGATAAGAAAACACCTCCCATTCTTTGTCCATTCCTTTGGCCACTTCCCATGGCCACCGCCGCCTTCCTTCCCCCAATCCCAACCCCTCGCTCTCGCATCACCACCGCTCGCCACTGCCTCCTGCCCATCTGCACTGCAGCCACCGGCGCGCCACCTCCAGATGCCGAGACGGACGAGGATGCCCCGCGGAGCGCCCGGAAGGACCGGCGCCGCATTGTGCGGATCGCGTGGGAGAAGCTCGTCCGATGGTCTCGCTCCTGGCGCCGACGCAACCGCAGCGACGTCCTCGAGACCACGCGGAAGGTGATGGGCGGACTGTTTGTTTTACTACCAAGGACGCTTGCTGTCTTCCTTGTGGGACCTCATCGTCGGACAAAATTGCAGGTGGTGGTTCTCGGAGGCGGCTCGTTCGGGACTGCGATGGCGGCGCAGGTGGCAGCCAAGAAGCCCGACCTCGAGGTGGCCATGCTGCTACGTGACGACCTTGTCTGCCGCTCCATCAACCACCACCATGTCAATAGGTGGGCACTGTCGTTGGATTCCTTACTATCTGCCTATCTTTTTTAGATTCACATGGGTTTTCTATATCTGCCCTATATAAGAGGGAAATAGTTTATAGCTAGTTCTGGATGGTTGCATCAAATTCTGCTATTCACCCGTACCCGTGCTGCTCCTGAAAGTTCAGAGCTGCGCAGCCGTAGCAAATACTCCCTCCGTCCCTATTTAAGTGGCCCACACTTTTTTTAAGATTTTCATTTGACCATGCATTTAACCAAAGAAATATAAATTTTACCACAAAAGTTACACGATTTAGTTCGTATTCGAATGACCTTCTCAATGACGACGCCAAGGGCGTAAACCTTAGTGTCGCAAACCCACTCCACTGCCTTCTTTCCCTGCCGTCGACCCCGGCGTCAAAGGTAATCCCATAGATGTGCAAAATTGGACTTCTGTAAATTCAACGGGATGACTTTTGCATCCTTATACTGAATCGGATCAATATTTGGAATAAGGGGGGAGCGGGTGCGGCGATGATCTACTGAGGTGGTTGGGGCGGCGTCAGTGGGGAAGTCGTGTGCGGCGTCCAGGGTGGAGGCCTTGGATGTGCTGTGCCGGCAACCTCCATGGCCTACGCCGGTGTTGGATGGTAGTTGCAGCTGTTGATCTGGTGACTGCCCAGACCCATCTTCTTCACGGCTTGAACTGCCGAAGGCGCGAGGAGGGGGCGGCGAGGGGCGATGGTGTCCCGCCATTGGCGTGCGGTGACTTCGCCAACATCGTGGTGTCGGCCTTCTTTGGTGGTGACCAGTGGTTTTACTGTCATTGGTGTTACACATCGATGGGTCATGGAGGTCATGGCTGCTATGGAGAGGTTGTGATCTTGCTCGTCCGCTGGGTCTGGTCCGATCCGTTCCGGTCCATCGATTTATGGTGGCGAGGAAAGGGAGGCGTGGCAGCCATAGAAATCCGAGCCCTGGTCATGGCAGGCGATGGCAGTGTCCATGTGCCATTCCCTTGCTGAAGGCATCGCCCTTGCAGTCTTCGTCTACCCACTAGTGCTGCTCCGGGGGAAACCCTAGATTTGGGACTGCCAGATTGGACGATGGTGGCATGTTTGGTGTCACTCTCCTTTAGGGCGGTGTGCGTCTTACTGTTGACGACGGCGAAACTCGGCGGCATGGTGTAGCAGGGTCTCGGTGATGAACTTGCCAGGATGGACTCGCGCAGGGCGGGGACGCTGTCTGGCGTCGTGGTGGTGTCGACATCAGGAAAGATGAAGATTATGCATATATTTATCCTGAAGATTGTTAGGCGGTTCGATGCCGGTGACGGCTTCTGCAGCGTGTGCATGAGGTGCTCGCTAAGAGTCTACCAGACCGGAAGAGAGCTCCCGCTTTGCCTAGAGAGTGTCTCGGGGTATGTGATGTTCCCGGATCATAGTTGATGGGGGTCTTTCATTGTTTTCCAAGGGTATAAGGCTGCGTTGACATGATCTTCACTCATTGTTGGGTGTGTAGGTGTTGCGTGGTGGCTTCTGGTTTTTGATGTATGATCTTTGTCGGACCTTTGTTGAATAAGTTAATAAAAAAGGCCGTATGCATCTTTTCGATGCAGAGGCCGGAAGCCCACCCTCCATTTCAGAAAAAATGGTTGTCGTTGTATGGCACGAATGATCATATGCCGAGAGTTCAGTCATTCATGTAAGTGAGCATGTTTGGCTCAAAGTTCAAAGCGGTCATTGTATGGACAACATGGTTGATCTGGGGATAAATTTGTTCTGTACTGAAAATTCTTAGATGATCCTAATTCATTGATGGCAGGTAGAATGTATTTCATGCTGAGTATTCAGATAATTTTCTGTGCTATGAGCCAATGGCCAATTCTGCAAGGAAAATATCACCAAGCAAACTTTGTATGTAACTTACAGTTCCTCTCACTTCACTGCAGCAAATACTTATCAGAGTACAGGTTGCCAGAAAACATTGTTGCAACAACTAGTGCTAGTGATGCTTTAGCAGGAGCTGATTTCTGCTTCCACGCTGTCCCTGTTCAGGTATTAACAGTTCTTTATGAAGCATTGTGGTTTGAAGTAGGGGTTTCTTCTATTTAGAGTCTGATATTTTTCGTGGCAGTTCAGTTCATCCTTTCTTGGGAGTATTTCAACACATGTTGATCCGAAGTTGCCATTCATATCACTTAGCAAAGGGCTGGAACTTAACACCCTTTGTACAATGTCTCAAATCATTCCTCGAGCATTGGGAAATCCTCGCCAACCATTTATTGTTTTGTCAGGACCTTCTTTTGCGGTAGAACTGATGGAGAGACTGCCAACAGGTTAGCAAACATCATTTGTCGTATTTTTTATTTTCATGTCATACTCTCATGCTTGTGAAACTAAGTTATTTGGACAGTATTTCATGTTGTTTATGTTTAAGAATTCTTAGCTTTCTAGTTCCTTAATTCTTTTACGTAGCACCTTCTCGGTTCTTTCTATAAATAGAACTTTATAGTTATCCAACTTAAAATTGCAGCTATGGTGGTCGCATCCAAAGACAAAAAGCTGGCAAGCGCTGTTCAGCAGCTCTTGGCGTCTTCAAATTTGAGGATAAGCACATCAAGGTAATGCCTAGTACCTAGCACTTTAGATGCTATGATAATCGCCTGCTGCAAAATGTGCATGCCATGACCAAATTTGTTGTTTGTCGGTTCCGTGGTATTCTCTTTTTCTGTGAGTCATATGGAGAAATAATTTTCTTTCCCTTTCTTAAACTAGTTTACTACCAGTCTACCACATGGTTAAATAGTAGGATACCATGATGGACAGTTTTGAAAGTTCTTTTGCATATAATGTTCTATATTACCCAATTTTTCGAGAAAACGCAAAGGACCTTTGCGTTTCATTTCATTGAAAAGATAGGGGGTTGTTTACATCCTCCTAGGAGGCAGATTAGAGGTTTTAGCTATCCATGTAGAAAATGCATGCCAAGTTAGCAAAGCCATTAACCTAAGATATACAGATGGTATATTCAATTAACTCATGTCGGTCCAGCTTGGAGAACTCCTTTTCTGAGTATGGTGGTCAGATATATGTTTGCTTTGCTTCATGTAGTTAGAGATTAGGCTTTTGTAATTTTGTAGAGCAGTTCCTTGTCTTCATTTGCGAATTTGTAGAGCCATAAGATGACGGTGTAAATTTTCTTTCTTGGAATGGAATGAAACGAAGATCTGGTTCGTATTCACCAAAAGGAAATGAAGTCGATGTGCGTTGGAGTGCCATCCAGCTTCTCTTCAGATTTCTGGACCCATCTGTTAGCTACTATCCATTAAAGTGGTGGGTTTGAACTGATATATCACACTGGGTTATTATGCACTGGAAAAATTCTTCTCACATAAAGGCACAAAGCCACCTTCCCTAATTATATATGCTATATCCCAAGATTTCTCATGAACAGATACCTTCCCTAATTGAGAAGGCTCAAGGCAAGCTGCCAACATGGAAAACTCACCTCATGAACAAATCTGGACGCGTTGAGCTTTTCATGCCTGCTCAGTGCCATCCCTATGCACCAGTTTCTGGTCCTTGCACCACCAAAGAAAAGAACCAAGCAGTTGCAAAAAATCGAGGATGGATTTCTTTGGGCCGGCCAGGCTGAAGCCAATGGAGGAAACTGCCATGTTAACTGGCACCGAGTCTGCAGACCCATCTCGCTTGGTGGCCTCGGCGTCCGTGACCTGGATTGTGCCCGCCTTGCCCTACACCTTTGCTGGCTCTGGTACAGCCGCACTGACAGGAACCGAGCCTGGAGCATACACGGGGTATTGGCATCGAAGAAATAGGTCAGTATCTGATGCTTTGGTAGACAGCCCAACACACAATCCTCAACATGGACGCCAACAAGCTGATCTGGAAGTGGACTGCTGACGGTAACTACACCGCCAAATCCTGCTACCTTGCGACCTTCCAAGGCTCCACCTCGAGCACAGCTTGGAAGTTCATCTGGAGAAGCTGGGCACCGAATTTTTTTCACTGGCTGGCTGACCAAGACTGATGCTGGATGGCGGACCATCTCGCTTGCTGTGGGCTCCAACATCGTCCAGTATGCCTGCTCTGTGGACAAGCACCTGAAAAGATGCTGCATCTGACCCTGTCCTGCCCTTTCACCAAGGTAATCTGGCATGCGCCCGCCAGCACAGGAAGCATCCCTCGTCGAATGGTGGTTCAAGGTGCGTCAGAACAACACCAAAACTCTGCAAGGGGCTGACTACTGCAACCCTGCTCCTCCCATGGATGGTGTGGAAACACCGGAACAGCTGCATCTTTGAAGGCGCACAACCTTCAAGCGCTGGCCTGCTTGCAAGCATCGAGGAAGAAGCAGCTCTATGGACCAAAGCTGGGGCAACTGGCCTTGGGGTTGTGTTGCCGACGACCTGGGAGGTGCATTAATTAACTTGTATCTTGCATCCCCTTCCTCCTAGGAGCCCTGTAATGTAACAAAAACTTCTATCTTTTCAATTAAATGAAACACAAAGGTCCTTCGTGTTTTCTCGAAAAATATCTCAAGGTTTCTCAGGCACGTTTGATGGGTTACAAGATATATTAGTAGGTTTTGTTCATTGATTTTAGACTTAATATTACAAACAATATTTGAATGTGACATGTGATGCTTCAGTGACGTTACAGGGGTAGAAATTGCTGGCGCACTTAAGAATGTTCTTGCAATAGCAGCAGGTATAGTAGAAGGTATGCATCTGGGAAATAATTGTATGGCTGCCCTTGTTGCTCAAGGCTGTTCTGAAATTCGGTGGTTGGCGACAAAGGTGTGCAGTAGTTGTTTATCTCGTGTATTGTATTATTATCAATTCTAAAAAAAATACTGGTTAAAAGGATCATATATGAAGTGCACTGTTTCTTTTTTCCTTTTTTTGAAGATGGGAGCAAAGCCAACAACCCTTGCTGGTCTATCTGGCTCGGGTGATATCATGCTTACATGTTTTGTCAATCTTTCACGGAATAGAAACGTGGGATTGCGTCTTGGTTCAGGCGAAAAACTTGATGAAATCTTAAATTCGATGAATCAGGTTTGTAGTATTCCTCCCATTGCTTCAAGATATCACCTCTATGGTTAGTAATTTATATATTTGTCTCTCACTTTAGGTTGCTGAAGGTGTGTCAACTGCTGGTGCTGTCATTGCATTGGCTCAGAAGTACAATGTAAAACTACCAGTCTTGACAGCAGTAGCTCGGATAATTGATAATGAGTTAACTCCAAAGAAGGCTGTTATGGAGTTAATGAATCTTCCACAGGTCAGCCATTCTATTTTGTGTTTGATCCAGTTCTCCAACGAAGTGTTCTATTTTTCAAAACCAGTTTGGAAGTGTTGTGCAAACTTTCCTGATGATTTGTCTTTTCATATTGTGAATAACTTACCAAATCCAGTTTCTTTCATTTCACATGGTAATGATTGGCATTTTATTAACAAGATTTAAGAAGTGTATATCATATTTTCCAACTATGGGTCTCCACATCTTAGTCAGGCTTCTTTGTTACTGTGGGGCATTAGCAGTTGTTTCTCAGCAACCTTTTGATAATGACAAATAATTAAACGTATTTTGAACTTAATAAGATCAGTATTTGTGTTCACCGTTTTATTTAATTTTACACACCAGGTGGAATAATGGAACTCTAAAATTGACCAATAATTCACCTTTAAAATTGTATTTACAGGTGGAGGAAGTCTGACAGGAATCAGTCCAAATGAATCGATCCACCTGTTGCTCCGCCAGATCTGTCTTTTCATATTATGAATAACTTACCAAATCTGGTTTCTTTAATTTTGCATGGTGATGATTGGCATTTTGTTAACAAGATTTAAAAAGTGTATAGCATATTTTCCAATTATGGGACTCCACGTGTTAGTCAGGGTTCTTTGTTACTGTGGGGCATTAGCAGTTGTTTTTCAGCAACCTATTGATAATGAAAAAATAATTAAGTGAATTTTGAACTCAACAAGATCTGTATTTATGTTCAACGTTTTATTTAATTTTACACACTAGGTGGAATAATTGAAATCTAAAATTGAAAAATCATTCACCTTCAAAATTGTATTTACAGGTGGAGGAAGTCTGACAAGAATCAGTCCAAATGAATCGACCCACTGAACCTGTTGCTCCGCCAGACTCCCTCCACATGTGTATCTTCTACATTGGATCATCTATATTTTCAAGGGAAGCTCTCCTTCAGTCCATTGCTTTCAGAGATATCAACAGAATTTTGGACTCATACGAAGCTGTTATGCTCTCTGGCGCATGCTTGTGCACAAGTACAGAGAAAGGATATACATTACAGATTTACAGGGAAGAAATTAAATAGGGACATTGTAGCATGTTTCGTTGTAGGTTGCACTGCTTTTAGAATGAGTTGATCAAGGGATGCGGATCAGTTGTTCTTTTCTTCTGCATGGCATGGATTGGTTGTTCATATTCATGTCATGACCTGAGTTTTTTCTTTTGATGAAACTCTGAAAGTAGGCAAATATAGTTAAACAATAACATTTTGAGGAAATTGCGTTACCGGTTATGCGGTAGATGTACCTGTTTACTCACATTGCACACATGTATTCATATTGTTGCCTTATGTTGGTGCACTGGAGAAAATTGTCCATATGGATTTCCATGTTGCTTGCTTTGATTGTGGTAAACTGGAACATGAAGGTGGAAGATACGAGGGAGATGCAAACACTAAAGTGAAACAATGGGGTCAGTGGCTCCGTGCATTGCCGGGGAGATCTCGCAGGCCAGAGTGGAAGACAGCCACCTCCACGCCCTTCCGTCTCGGCTAGCAGTATTGGGGGCAGGTCCATGGATTTGGGATCATTGACGAGGGTCAAGGGCTCAAGGCTGAGGTCAGAGATCTCCCAACAAAGCGGAACTTGTTCCGTAATTATTCTGGTTCAGAGGATTCTAGTACTGGCAGGGATCATCGGGCAGGAGATCAGGTGGCGAATTGTCCCATCCGACACCACAAGGTGCAACCCAAGACTAGAGCGGGGTGCCATGTACGATCTCCACACCGCTTCGCTCCTCTCTCCTTCCTCCTCCCTCTCTGCCCCCATCGTTTCTTCTGCCCGTTGACCAAGGGCGGCCGGGCCGAACCCGTCCCTTCTCCGGCGGCGCTGCCGGCCGGAGATGGGGAGGGGGAGGCGCCGGATCTGTAGATAGGTTCAGTTTTTGTTTTTTCGGCTGGATGCCGGTGTTTGGAAGTCTAGCACCTGATCTCTGGGGCAAGATCTGGTGTATTTGGTGGTGGAGGAGGCGCGGCAAGGAGCTCCGGCGGCCGGAGATGGCGCCGCTCGACCTTCCCCCAAGGATTTTCGTCAATAAGCCCAAGGTTTGCTCTCCCTCTTCGATCTCCATATTTGTTATGTTTGTTCTTCTCCCACTGGCCGGCCGTGGTGGTGAGGGGTGGGGAAGACGGATGGAGGATGATGGATCGTTGGAGATGAGCAGGGGCTCTCTGTCCCTGGTGTGTTGGTGCGGCACCGGTGGATGGCCGAGCAGCGGCGATGTCAAGTCCCCAAGGTGGGGGATGGAATCGTTTGCTGCTCCTGCCAAGCCCCCCAATAAGCACTGCGGGTTGCAAAGGTGCGCCCTTGACATCCTCGACATCGACCTGGCCGGCCGTGGGGGCGAGGTGGAAGATGAAGATGGTGACGACGGTGTCTTCTTTGCTTTCCGGAGGTGGGAAGTTACTCTCTTGAGCGGTTCCAAGGCCACTCCATGGCCTATCCAATGGCCGGCGATGGACTCCGGCGTTTCAACCTCCGTTGCGAGGTTCTTCTTGAGGGTTGCAGTCACATACTACGGCTGCGTGGAGGCAAGTGGTTTCGCCCCCGCCTCTTCGCATGACGGCGGCGTAGCAACTCTCTGGCTCGACGGCGGCGAAAGAGAAGGATCTGATTGCTTTTCTTCATCTTTTAGTGAGGTCTTTTCTGCAGATGCTAGGGATCTATTTGTACTTTTAGATCTTATGGGGTCCTTTGTAACTATTTGTACCGCCACCGTTTGCGTTTAATGAAAAGCTTCCTGGCCCTTCGGGACACTCCTTGTTCAAAAAAAAAAAAAAGCGGGGTGCCATGAGGGACATACCAACAGGCAGAAATACCTGCCCACCTACGTGAGGAGGCCTAGAGCAGGGTACAACAATCAAGCAGCAAAGGAGCAGAGGAAGCCTCAAAGCCCGAACAATTGCAAGCAAAGAAATAGCAAACTTTCAGCAGAAGGTGTGGAGGGTTCGAGGAGGTGAAGCTGCTGCCAAGGAAAGCGAGTATAGCAAGGGCGAGAAAAGACAGAGGATATCCTAATGTTTTTTTTATCGAACTACTGAACCACGAAATTTTGACACAAAGGACCACCTGCCTCAGTGAATTGCCAGAAAGGACCACCTACGAACGGAATTGCCAAAAAAGACCACCTGTAGGTGGCGGCAGAGCCCCCAAGCGACACGTGGCAACATGCCGCCGTGGGCCGTGGCGGCAAGCCCTGCCGCCAGCGTCGGAGGCGGCATGGTAGAAAACCAAGCAACGCCGTCAGCCGTCATCGTGCACCGAACGAGACAGTAGGCCATGACGCCACCTCCTATGGCGGCAGGTCCATGTGGCCGGGTGCCTCCGCCGGTGCTGGCGGCAAGCCTACACACGCACACACTTTGAATGCAACAGCTTGATCCTATTTATGCTCTACTACCTGCACACACTACCCAAGGTTGAGTCACCACCAAGTTTGTAGATTAGGAGCTAGTCCAAGACGGCAGCACGCATGTCGATCCGCTTCTAGCTCCAACTACTTCCTGAATTAGAATTAGTGTATCTCCAGCGGGCGCGACGCAGCGTCCGTTTGCGACCGCGTAGTCAGAAAATGCGTTTGTACCCCACCAGCGATGTGACGCATAGTGTTCGACATGTTTGTCCAGACGCAAACGCGGCCCAAATATACCTGGAGGAGGGCCGAGAGCGCCGCCGACCCGAGCAATCCTGCCGGCCGATCTCCGAGAAGATTCGGCGTACACACTCAACTCCTACAACTGGATCTCCTTTGGGACGTGGGAGTTCGAAGCGCGCCGCCGAGCGGGCTAGCTCGGTGACGTGGACTACTTCGTCCGCAAGCTCGCCGCGGAGGACGACGACAACGACGACGGCGAGTACGACGACGGCGACGTGGACGAGGACGACGATGCCGCGGAGGCCGGGTACGAGCCCTTGTCGGACGGCCATGTCCAAGGCGGAGCCAACGACCACGACGATGATGGCCCGGCGTGGGATCCGGAGACCCAGCCGCTGGACATTAGCGAGGAGGAGGCCATTGCCATCGTAATGACCAAAAGCAAGCTCGACTAGCTCGCTATGTGGGAACGGCCTCCTCGTCCAGTTTCGTGAGTCCTCACTGGCGCAGGGGGGCCGACGACTTCTCCGGCCACGCCAACGTCTGCGACGGCGAGCAGTAGTCCGTACCTAGGTTTTTAGCAGGCCTTGCTGGCCCTTTTTATTTTCTAGTGCAATTTAATGTAAATATGTAATTTATGGTTTTTAAATGGGGAAAAAGATTATGTGTCAGCCGCTGGGGACACCCGTAAACGCAAACGAACGGGCGGTCGATTTCGACCATTCAGCCGGACGCAAACATACATTTCGTGTCCGTTTTAACGTTCGATATGCGTCGCCCCATTGGAGATGTCCCTGCTGGTACTCCACATCACATGTGCATGTAGCTTGAGCAGCGCATCACAATGCATAGATTACTTCCTAATGCAACCGTATGCAAGTCCGAGTCTAATCTGCATGGGTTATTTCTAGTTAACTAATCCACTATTAACTTGCATGGATTATCTCATCTGCGTGTGAATCTAGTGCCGTAGCTTAGAAAGTGTGTGCTGCTAGGTGTATAGGCTTGCCGCCAGCGCCATTGGAGGCACCCAGCCACGTGGGTGGCCCACTTCCTCGGTCAGCGCAAGACGGTGGCTGACGGCGTCACCTGCCTCGCTACCGTGCCGCCTCTGATGATGGCGGCAGGGCTTGCCGCCACAGCCCATGGCGGCATGTTGCCACGTGTCGCCTGGGGGCCCTGCCGCCACGTACAGGGTGGTCCTTTTTGGCAATTTTGTTCGCAGGTGGTCTTTTCTGACAATTCACTGAGACAGGTGGTCCTTTGTGTCAAAATTTCCTGAACCACATGATGGTCAATTGGGGACCCTGCGGGGCAGGGGGCGCTGGACCAATGAAGCTCGCAGGATGGAACAGTCGAGGCTTGGTGTTGGACTCGATAGTTGGTGAGCTTAGATATTTTATTAGATCTTACAACCCAGAGGTGGTTTACCTCAGTGAAACGAAGAAAGAGATAAAGCAATGGAGAGGGTGAGGTGGAGTCTTGGTTACAAACATGGTGCTGCTCTTAGGACGTGTATGGTTCACTTTTGTTAAGGTAAGTTATGGGTGGTAATGGTAACGGTAATCCGTTAAGGCACCACTAGAAATGGAATGCCGATCATTGCTTCCGATCGGACCGGTGTACTACTGCAGGATTGACAGCAGCTCGGCCGCTCGATCTGCAACCAGACCCGCATCTCTATTTCTAGGAATGAAGCACTGATTTGCATGCTTGCGTTAAAAATAGATCCCCTAATGCACGCCTTTGTTATTATCAACAAACCTTTTTGCGTGAAGATAGGAATCGGGTACCATTTATAACGTGGAGTTTCCATACTGCTCATGATAACTACTTCCTCATTCTTGATTTTCAGGAAAATAATTTATCTTTTAAGGAGACTAATAATTTAAGAAAAATAAGGGTGATTTGCTTCCTTACAGAACAAATGGTGTTTCCAACGCTACTTTTACTTGCTTCCGATTGGATCAATATTTAAGTTTCCAGTGGTACTAAAATTTGCTCTAATGGAATGAAAATTTCTTCATCTGAAAATAGGTGTAATGGCCTGTTTCGAAAATATACCAAAATAATGCTTCTACCGACCAGATAACTTGCTTTCTTGGTCACTGAAATATGCTTCAATTTAACTTAACTTGTACATTTATAACGGGATATTGATTTCCAAAAGCATCACAGTATTGTCTATTTCCAAAAGCATCACAGTACTTGTACCTTTTTAAATTACTGTATCGATGTCATATTTATACCCAAGCTTATATACTCATAATATGACTCCATGTCAAAATAAATTCCTTTCTGACAAGCTTTACATATTATCTAAACTTTTCCTATTAAACAACGTTGCATGGCCGACCCAACAGTAGCTGACACACTGTCATAGGAACCACATCAAAATCAATGGAATCCTTATACGGTCCAATCGCAAATTCAACACGCACCATGTGGTTTACCTTCATCTCACCATTGTCGCTCAACCATTGAATATAGTACGGATGTGGGTGCGGTAGATACTTCAATTTCAGCTTGGCACACAACTCATTGCTTGCTAGATTGCGACAACTCCCGCCATCAATAATGACCTTGCAAAATTTATCAGGACCAACTAGTGCCTTTGTTTGGAACAAATTGCAGCATTGAGTAGATCCACTCGGCTGCACATTAAGCGCACGCTGTGACACAACAATAGTGCGAGCTTGACGGAAAAGCAGCATACACTATCACTGTCATAGTCATCATCTTCTGGAGCATTTGGATCAACATCATCTCCAGTCTCATACTCATTGTCCTCATTAATAATCATGACCTTGCGGTTAGGACAATCTCTCTTAAAGTGACCCTTGCCTCCACATGTATGGCAATTCATATCGTGGTTGCGCGCAGTAGACATGCTAGAACCACTCGTACTTGCAGCAGATTCAGACTTCTTTGTGTTGGAAACATTGAAGACCGGCTTGCTAGACGGAATAGAGTAGGGTGCGGAGCGCGAAGATGGCGCCGCGCCGTAGGTTGGGGCGCCCTAGGCGTGTAGCGCCCAGCTCCCGTAGCACGACCTTTGATTTGAGATTCTTCAGCCTGCTTCAGCTTCTCTAGCATGATGTAGCAACTCATTCATAGTGGTGTAACTGTGATGACGAACAATGCCTTTGATATCATACTTCAAGCCATGTAGAAAACGCTGCAATGTCATCTCAAGGGACTCACGGACACGGCCACGCTGCATAAGCATCTCCATCTCCATGAAATAAACATCAACAGTCTTCACACCTTGTCTCAATAGGGTCAACTTGTCATATATTGGACGCAAATAATTGGCGGGGACAAAACGAGCTTGCATAATTGCCTTCATCTCGCGCCAAGTAAGAACCGGCAACTCGTTGTCTTCTTGACGAGCACGTGTAACTCCATCCCACCAACGCAATGCATAACCATCAAATTCTAAGGAAGCGAGTTTCACCTTCCTGTCTTCAGTATAGTTATGTAAGCGCCATAGCTTCTCAATCTTCAACTCCCAAGTGAGGTATTCTTCAACATCAGCTCCTCCTTCAAACTTGGGTATGGAGAACTTGGGCTTACCCAAACCATCGTCTTGTTGTTGTGGAGGGACACGGCGAGCTCCGAGTTCAACAAAGCCACGACCACGGTTACCACGTCCAACACCACGACCAACACCACGTGCTTCATCCTGTAGCTCAGGGTCTTCATCTTGTTGTTGTTGTTGTTGAGTGAGATTATCAACAGCTAGTTGCAAAGCTTGAAGACTTCGCTGGATATCCGTCATTTGATCTGTCATTGTAGTGACGGTCTCATTACATCAGCTTCTGGGAGATCTCCTGAACAGACCCCTAAGCTCATCATCCTGAGTGCGGAGTTCACGTCGCATCTCATTACGAAGGGCTTCATAATCCCTCCATGTCATCAGATCAGCAACATCCTTGTCTTTCTGGTTAACAATTTTTGCATCACTAGAAGACATGGTTAGTAGGTTACTGCACGAAAACGAATATATATGTGGTGGTACTCTCACAACTCACTCAAAACTGATAAGAAAAGGAAATCTTACCGTTCCAAAGTAAATTAGTGTTGCTTACCACTTGTAGGGACAACTAGTGCACGGATGTAGCGAAGCGAATATCAAGGGTATAAGAACAATCACACGACAAAGAAGGATATATGTGGGGCTGTAGGTAGGCTACCTATTTGCACCAATAACAAGCTCTAGCGCTGACCATAGACAACCAATGATACTCACACAAGGCGATAATGTGGCAATGCAACTATATGGACGAAAGGTTAAAATGCACTTGAGAGACACTAGCAAAGCTCAACGAAACAGGCACAAGATTGCTCAACTACAGGTGCAGAAAAGTAAACTTAGGTCTTCACTTGAAACTTACTAGCACTTCACCTTTTCTTTTGGATTTTTGTTTTTGTAACACACGCAGCTATGTAGCTCTTTTTGCTTCTTTTCTATTTTTTTTTTGACTCAACTCCTTGATAACACGGCCAACAAAAACTTCAAAGCACCAAAAACCTAAAGAGCAGCCTGTCGAGAGGTAAAACTAGTCTCTTCGGGAAGTTCCTAGTCACTTTATATCGATATGTGTCTATGGTTGGGAACAAGTACGCTATGTGGACTCGGAGAACAAAAACTAAAACTAGATGATAGCGGAGACTAAACCCTAACAATACTAGATGAAAGAAAAAGATACGCAAAAACAACTACGAAAAGCAACTAAAACTCGAAATTAGTGCAATCTAAGGCTATGGAAAACCCTAACCCTAATTTTTTTTGGTTTTTTCTGGATAGGAAACACGCACAACTCAACTATGGGGTGGATTGTGGATGGCTTACCGAGGAAACCCGAGAATCTGATACCAAGACGATAAGGGGTTTGCCCGATCTTCTCAGTAAGCAATGGGGGTGATGATGATCACGGGATGAACACAACGGATGAAATCGATGATGAAGTGGATGATAACTTGTATGACGTTGTCGAGTCTCTCGATCGGTCCCTGTCGCCAATGCAACAGCTCTCAACCCTGCAAGATATTCTCCACACACTTGCGCACGTAGCCGCCGACCACGAAGCGGTAAGTTGCAACAGTCTAATTCCCAATGGAACAACAGATCACGCAAGACTTTCAGGGGTTCAACACCAAATCGATGCAATATGGTGTAGAGATTCAATAGAGTTGCAAAGCAATCAACTATGAACTAGGGTTTATCTTAAACGTGGTCTAAACCTAATTTGGGGGCGTCCTGGGCACTTATATAGGGGTTCACCTCAGATACAAAAAATACCGACCAAGAATAGATCTAGTCGAGAGACTCCTCAGGACTGGCCTGGGACCGGCCATCGGTCAACCGGGTGTGGCGCCGGGTGGTGACCGGGTGATGGTGCGGGCCCGGTTGGCACAAGCGTGGAACCCGGTTTGGACCGGGCTGATCCGCGTGGGCCGGCGGGGCGGGCCGCGACCGGCGGCATGGCGGTCGCCGGCCTGGCGCCGCCTGAGCTGCATTTCTTCCTCTCGCGCATTCCTCCCGCTCTCCCCGCGCGTCCATGGTATGTCTTCATGTCCAGCTCCATGTCCAACTTCACGTCCATCTTCGATCCATTGCTCCTCTCCTCGTGCGAGGCTTGCTTCCTCTTCATATCTGATCATACATAAGTAAGACGACTTAGGCAGTATAAAGTTCTCATCGATCGAAGTATCACATAGGAACAAGTTCACCTGTTGCTTAAGTAGCTTCGCACGAGCTCGTGTCATTGGTCCAATCCTAACTTCATTGGACTTGAGCTTCACAATAGTTTCGTCTTCATCTTGCAATGACAGAGGTAATGGTGTAGTAGCAAGGATGTCCTCATCACTTTGTGCTTGAAGTTATATATCTTGCTATCACATAGTTGCTTGTCTTGGTTAGCATAACATGTCGGTGCACATAAGTGAACCTTTGTTATATAGGTTTTGTGCTTGACAAATTAAACGCTAGTTTTATTCCTTATTTGTTAAGCCCAACTTGTAAAAAATTTAAACCGTCTATTCATACCTTCCTCATGTCCTTTCACTCGTTCAAAGTTTATAAAATATTAATTACATTCATTTGCTGCTTCGATGACGGATGGAGGCATGGGGTATGCGGATTTAATGCTTCGGTGGAAGTTCTGCTCGCCGCAACCTGTGGAGTCATGGAGATCATTATTAGCACGTACACGCACCACCGTTATCAGGGGCCTCTAGGGTCAGTCAACGCTAGGACACGGGAGCTGCCCTAGTCCTTTCTTCCTCCCGTGGAGGATCTTCGGGTGCTTTGCCATCACGCTCTTCGTTGTTTCATCTCCAAGTAGTCTCGTGCCCTAAGAAGACGCCGACGGTTGCGGCATCGGGCCCAGCGTTGGAGACGGTGGTCATGGACTTGATGGTGTTTCCTTCGAACGTGTGCGCCTGTGCGGGTCCTTGGTGCAAAAGTTAGGGCCTTGTTTTAATTTATTTTTCTATTGAGGGCCTTTATGTAATTTAGACCACTATTTAATGCAGCTCCAGGGCCCTTCATGGTCATTCCTTGTTAAAAAAAGTTTTGAATACACCGACCACCTCATCGCTACTAGTCAGCACCAGGTTCGTCTCTCAGTTAATACAGCCATGCCGTCAGCCGTGCCGTCCTCGGCAGGCCAATGGCATGGGCAATTGAAGTACACAACGAAAGCAATAATACTAGACCTACGGACTCCCTATGCTACGGAAACTTTACAGACAGACGTGTTGTGGGTTCATTGGCTGTGCCTTGCTGAAAAATCGGATCATGATCTGATTTGTAGCCTGCTGCTATGAGTCCGTAAGTGAATTTTGTAAAAGTAGTCCATACGTGTAGCATTGCTGAAGTATTTGGGGCGAGTAACCGGGTGTCGCCGCTACGTCCTAGGTGGAGAACTAGGCGCGATCAAAATACTAGGCGCGATCATATTACAGGCCGGAGGTGCGAACTGAACATAATTTATAAGAAGCGGTTCGGTGACGACGGCGGCGTATCATGAGTCGACGCAGGCCCGTCGACATGACGACCTCGTCGTGCTCCGCATGGTCTGGCTGCTCCATCGCCGATGCCGATACCGATGCCGACACATGTGTACTAGCAGACGCTGTCGTCGACACGCTTGCTGGTGCCACGCGCTGCCTCCTCCTCCTCCCCGAACGAAGCACCAGCGCCCTCGAATTGGAGTGGCCCCGGCCCAGTGAAGGCAACACCGTCCGCACCGCCTTGCTGGCGCTGTTGCTCGTCGTACGTCAGGGAGAACACGGCGTTCGGGTTGAAGCCGCCATGCGCCAGCGCAACCTCATACCGTGGGGACAAGCGCGGTGTCAGGCACCCAGGTGTCGCCGCTACATCCTCGCTGAAGTAACCGGGTGTCGACGGGGACACCACTCCCGGAATGTACGCGCTCGTCGACCAACCCCATGGGCTCGCGGCGGTTGGAGTGGCACACGCGGCCAGCACGCCTTCTGCTGCGCAAGCGACGCCGCCGTCTTCCTCGCTTGCTCCACCACCCGCCGCTTTCTCCGCTCCGCCGCCGACAACTTGCGCCGCATGCAGTCTTACTGCTAGCTTTCTTCGGTCCACTCCTCCGGCTTCACCTTCTCCACCGGCGCCTTCTGCGGCTTCGCAAAGGGCGCCTTCGGGCCCTTCGTCCCTGCCTCCTTGCCTGGTGGCTTGGTAACCGATTTCTTGGCCAGTTGTTTGGGGAATATTGGCGCAATGGCTGGGAAAGAGTAGCTGCGGTGGGAGGCAGAGAGTGGACGGGAGGGGTGAAATCGTTTGGCAGTTAGAGAAATGTGTGACTGGCTGCTGGAAGTGGCGGGAGGGCACAATGTGTCAGGAGAGACGCGATGTGGCGGAAGACTAATTAAATTTCAATGGATCACTGACTCGTCAGACCCACCAGTCGTGGCTCTTTTTTTTGCTCTATCCGACGCGTCCGAACCGTACCCAGAGCGGAGACGGCCTCGGAGCGAGCCTTTGAAATGTGCGATCGGGGCCGGTTAAATGTATGGCGCGTCCAGAAACCTTTGGGGATATGCTCTCAGGTCGTTTCAGCCCTGTGATTTTAGCGGCCCGCTCAAGCTACCGATCGAGCATCGCCTGCCGTACTAGACAAGACAGATTGGAGTAACTGTACAGATAGCAACATGATCTCGATCGGTCAGTGACTCGGTGTGTCCAGGCCTAGAGCAGCACAACACCTACCTAGCGTTTACTGCAGAAAACAACATGATCTCGATCGTGTCCACCTTTGCTCCACGGAATGCAGAGAAGACGAAGCAAGAACCTGGCATGACCTCGCCGATGCTGTCTCAAATTTAATCAAATCGCCGTGCTTGACGGGCTAGATGACTTGCCGTCCTGTTCCTTTCAAATCCAATCAGGGGAGTACTTGCTATAGCAACTTACCAGTGGAATTATGGAAACCGCGTACGTGAACCTCAGGCATTTCACCAGTACACGCAGCATATATGTCTGACAATACATACACGGCTGTAGCACGCACGCACTGCTTCCTCCTGTGCATAAGACCATGTACTATGTATGTGCGATTCAATCTGAAACCATGTCAGAGTTCGATTCGGTTCCAATTTCCTGCTATGTATCGAACCGCTTCGAGCTGTAGCGATGGGCCCCCACGAAAAGAAAAAAAAAGAAAAGAGTGCCTCGACCCTTATCCCTTCGCGCGCAGGAAACTTCCCCAATTATCCAGAGCTTCTCCCGTTCGCTGCCAGGAAATCCGGCGGAGATTGAGGGCGCCCCGACGCCCGCCCGGCGAGATCCCGCCAGGTCCGTCGTGGGGATGGTGTGCCCCTGCGGTACGACCGCATCTACACCCGGGCGGATGGCGACGACGGCAACATCGGTGACCGGGTGGGACGGCGACGGCGACCTCATCGTGGACCAGGTGGGACGGCGGCGGAGACCACGTACACGCTGGTGAGGGGATGCCACGCCGACGACGTCCACGCTGGGAGGGACGGCGACGGCGACCACATCGACGGCCGGTTGGGGCGGCTACCACATCCACGCTGGGAGGGACGACGACGGCGACCACATCGGCGACCGGTTGGTACGGCGACCACATCGGCGACCCATTGGGACGGCTACCACACCCCTCCGTCAAGGTTATTTTCTCATTATCTTGCAAGTTCTGTTATTTTGCTGTGATTTTGCAGGTTGTTGTTTGCTTGTTGGATTGCAAAAATTATGAAAACAACTGCATTACAAGTTTTGCTTCTGCTAGTCACACTTTGCTTGCGTGATGAAAACCTATTACAAGCTACTGGATAAATAAAAACACAGCTAGAAACAACTAAATTTATTATTAAGCTAGAAACTTGTAGTACTAATTAAGCCTCATTGTCCCCAAATTGCTGCCATATATGCTGAACCAAGTCACTCTTGAGTTTTTGATGCATTCCTTTGTTGCGAATAGCTTGGCCTGTCTCCAAAACGACAGAAAAATCATGTAGTGGCCCATGTTCAAATCCAGCCAAGTGTGGAGATTCTCCTGATTGTTCATACTCATTGTTGTAGTCAATGTCATATCGGACCCGGTATGTATCTCTCTCGTCCTCAACAATCATGTTATGCAATATAATGCAAGCATACATGATCCTAGCAAGTGTTTTCCTATGCCACATACGAGCTGGATGACGTATGATCGCAAAGCGAGCTTGAAGTATTCCAAATGCCCGCTCAACATCTTTTCTTGCTCCTTCCTGCATCCTAGCATATAGTTTATCTTCGTCACTTTGAGGCAGCGGGATTGTTTTCACAAATGCTGCCCACTCTGGATAAATGCCATCAGCCAAGTAATAACCCATGTTATATTCATTGCCATTCACCGTAAACTGAACCTCCGGAGCCCTTCCTTGTAGTTTTTCAGTGAACAAAGGTGATTGGTTTAACACATTGATGTCATTATTTGAGCCAGCAACACCAAAATATGCATGCCAAATCCAAGTGTCCTGTGATGCCACCGCTTCGAGCATGACGGTGGATACTCCATGATCACCTCGGGTGAACTGACCCTTCCATCCCACCGGACAGTTCTTCCACTCCCAGTGCATGCAGTCAATACTTCCCAACATTCCAGGAAAGCCACGAGCCTGCCCTATATGAAGAAGCCGCTGAATATCTTCGGCATTTGGCTTTCTTAGTTATTTCTCTCCAAAATTATCCATGATGCCTTTGCAGAACATACTCAAGCATTTGATCACTGTAGTTGGAGGCATCCGCAAGTGTTCATCAAACAAATCAGCAGGGGTCCCATATGCTAACATCCGCATGGCAGCGGTGCATTTGTGCAGAGGTGAAAATCCAGGCTTGCCAAATGCATCGCTGCGTTGGCGAAAAAATGGAGACCATGCACTAAGAGTTTCCACAATGCGTCGAAATAAAGGCCGTTTCATCCGAAACCTTCGACGAAACTGGACATCGGTGAAAACTGGATTCTCCACAAAGTAATCTCGTAGCACCCTATTCTGGTACATCACTGTCCTGATTTGAAGAAGTGTAAGCTCCTGATGAGTCTACCTTAGTTCTCTTACTCATCTCTCCAAATCCATATGTGTTTTTCCATTTAGCTTCTTCCTTAACTGCTCTCCACCAATACTCTAGGGCGAATGGTTTATCTGTATCCATCAATCTCTTGTATTCCTCTTGCGCTTTGTCAATAAGTTGTTTCTCAGATTGCCCACTAACATATACTCTTCTCATTGATATAACAGCCGCATTGAACTTTGCAACCATAGTGCTAGTCCTGTTCCAATGATTCTTGCATTGCAGTCTTGTCCTTTTTTCTGATTTACATGAGTGCTTGTTGAATTCATCTGCAACTTGCTTCCAGTAATGATCTGATTTCTTGTTATTTCCATGAATTGGATCAATTGAATGCTTCAACCAAGCACCTACAAGCCTTAGATTTTGTTGTTTGCCCCATCTTTGGCGCCCACCAGTTGGTTCCTCGCCATCATCAGTGCTTTCATTGATTCTAACTTGCTGTTGATTGTTGTATTGTGCAGGGGACATTGGAGAGTATGGTGCAGGAGACCTGGGAGAACTTGAATCATCGCATCTTGAACTGCTTCCTCCAGCAGCTCCAAAAAAGACAGATGAACCAACCGGCGATGATGGACCACCGAGCATACCTCCTCCGAGAAAGGCTTGTGGATACTGCCCAACATTTCCTTGGTAAGGAGCGCCAAGTTGCTGGTAGCTTGGTTGATGCCCAGCCATGAGTTGTTGGTAGCTTGGTTGAGGCCCAGCCATGGGTTGCTGGTAGCTTCCTTGGCCTGAAAAAGGCATGTAATTCTGTGGGTGGTGAGGCTGGAAACCATACTGATGTGGGGGAAAATTCATCTGAAACTGGGGTGGTGGGTAAGCTGGGATCTGTTGCTGTGCGATATTCTCTTTGTTTTGTGTATTTGGTGTGGGATTTGTGTTGAGCAGGTCAATGAAGGGGGTTGATGAATTTTCCATGGTTCTGGAGATGTTCTTGTCTCTGGTTTGAACTGTATGCAGCTAGCTATATAGGGAGAAGAAGAAGAAGAAGCAACGGTTATGTTGGAGCCGTTGGTTTGTTTGTGGGCCAGCCAAAGAAATGAGTATTCTATTTGGACAAGCCAGCCAAAGAAATGAGTATTCTATTTGGACAAGCCGAACCAACAATTTGGTTCGCTTGTTGCGGTGCTCCACTATGTGTGGAACCGGTTCCTAAGCCAAATTGAACCGCTTTTTTACTACATAGTACATGGTCTAAGTGTTCAGATGATTGCCATTGCGCCCATGGGAGGTGCCTACATCTTCACCACATCCATCTCCTTCCTTCTCATGCTCATGACCATTGCTGCTACCAAGGACCATGGCAGCAGCTACCTCGTGAGAGGTTCCTCGGTCTCCATCGACGACGGCACCAGTACCACCACCCCCGTCCTCGTCTCGCCGAACGGCGAGTTCGCATGTGGCTTCTACAGGGTGGCTACAAACGCCTTTACCTTCCCGTCTGGTTCACCGGCTCGTCGGGGAAGACCGTCGCTTGGACGGCCAACCGCGACGCACCGGTGAATGGCAGAGGGTCTAGGCTCGCCTTCCGGAGGGACGGGGGTTTGGACCTGCTCGACTACAATGGCGCGGTCATCTGGAGCACCAACACGACCGCGACTCGTGCCAGCCGTGCTGAGCTTCTGGACTCCGGCAACCTTGTCATCGTGGATCCGGACGGTCAGCAACTCTGGAGAAGCTTCGACTCGCCGACAGACACGCTTCTGCCGTCGCAGCCGATGACTCGGAACATACGACTGGTATCTGCATCTTCGAGGGGTTTGTTCTACTCAGGGCTCTACACATTGTTCTTTGATAATGACAACCAGCTAATAAAACTCATGTACAATGGCCCTGAGGTTAGTAGCATATATTGGCCCGATCCTTTCAACGATGAGTATTCGAATAGATTGACACTCTGCAGAGGTTGCACACTTGTGCCACAACATTTGATTTCATCCGTCGGAAAAACTCCGAGTCACCGTAACACAGTACGCGGATCATCAACCCTAACCTTTCACTTACAAATCCTAGTATGAGCACCTCTCCCCATGAGCTTGGCCTCCCGTGAAAAACCGTTAACCGGGAGCCAAGGCTTGGCCGTACAATTTCACCTCAATTCACATCTTTCTCAACAACGGAGGCAGCCTCGGCATAACCCCTATGATGTGTGTTAAGGGAACCCATACTAAGATGTATAAACTTCCAGTTAAGCCCTACCCATAATCAGGTATTGTGGGGGTACTTGAAATTGGAAGGGTATCGCATTCAAACCAATATCAGGGTTTTATCAAAAATCACTATCTTCTCTTGTTCACATTCAACTTCAAAACCTTCAATGGAATGCTTCACCATTCCAAGGTTTCAATTTCATCAAGTCATATGTTCCCATCTAGAGTAGTCAAAGTTTTAGTATTTTAGCACTAGCACTAATCATGAGGGGTGCTACATTGCTTTGCTCTCTAGAAGGCTAACTTTACTAATCTACTAATCTGGTTCTCTAGACCAGTTTTAATCCATCTTTTGAAAACACAACAAGTAAAACTTGTATGGTGTAAATATAAACTAGGCTTGTATGAAGAAAGGTAAGAATCATGGTGCCTTGCTCAAGGAGAGCTTTGCACTTTACAAGAGTATTATCTTGCCTTGGTAGTTCTCTAGGTTTTCTTCTTCCTCTTCTTGGTAGAATTCTCCTTCCTCTTGGTAATCTCCGGTGCTAGCGTCTAAATTGGAATTCGAGGTAGAATCACTAAACAAGCTCAAAAACTATACTAAGCTCATAGTTACTTCACACAAACTATGCTAAGCACACACATAAAATAATTAGGTGCATTGGTTTTCTTGATTAAAGAAATTAATTTCCTCTCATTACATATGTAATTAATAATCTCCATTTAGTTCTTGAGAAAATAATTTCCTCTCATTGAATTCTTCTTAAGATTTAACTTCTCAAATAATCATACATGAATTCATATTGACCAAAGTCAAACATTCATTATCATTATTTGAGAAAATGATTTAAATGAGGTAACACACCTCATACCATTTTATAGTTTCCCAAATGTTTTAAATCTCCAAATATTCATATAAGAGTGTTTGGACCAGGGGTGCAAACATCTCATGAATTCATTTGGGACAAGATTTAAATGAAGTAATTTACTTCATAAAATTTACATACTAGTTTTGGACAACACTTAGTTAATCTAGCCATATTGTCCATTAATTAAACTCGGGCATGATCATGCAAAGTGATCACACCATTTTATTGCATAATCAATTAGTGTAAGTCAATTGTGAGCTATAGGAGTTGGAATTATTCAAATATCTATTTTGGTTTATTTTTAACAATTATTCTAAGGCAGAAAAGTCCCTGCCTTGTTTATTTTTCCATTTTAATTACATAATAGATCTAGGGTTCAAACCAGTGGCATTGTGTAGATAATTTCCTAAGCTTTCTAAATATATAAAGTTTGTTAAATTTGGCCAAGCCAAACAGATTCTATGAATTTTCAAAGTTGGGTCCAGTATTGAATTCAAACTAAATTCATTAAACGGAATTTGAATTAAATAGGCCGGCGGGAAACTCAGTTGGGCCTAATTGATTTAAAACGGCCCATGGCCAGCCCACCACGCATCTGTGCACGCGCGGGCCGCTGACAGTGGGCTCCACCGTGGCGACTCTTAACGGCCGGCGGTATGGACTAAGGAGGGCGTTGGATTAGATCACGATCAACGGCTCAAGTTCATCGTCGTCTCCGACGAGAGCGTGCGCGGCGCGTAGGGGGTCGGAGCTCGGGGCTCCAGCTAGGGTTAGGCGTGTGCGTGATGACGTTGTGGACGACGGCGAAGCTCTGTAGGATGGCGTCGTGGGCGGCCTCCTTCTCCGGCGATTGCGCGGGCTTCCGCGGCGGTGAGCGTCGATTGGACGGCGGCGGTGGCTAATCGAGCATGGCGAGGGGGAGGTCGAGGAAGGAGAGGAGTGAGCTGGTGTGAAGAGATGGTCGAGGCGAGGCCTCTTTATAGGCGCGATGGTGGCCGGGGTGCGCGGCGAGGTCGACAGGCGCGGCCGCTCCGGTGGGCTGAGGGCTGGCGACACGCCGTCGTGTTCACGACGTCATGGAGAGGCTATGAGCGTGAACGGCGCGGCAAGGGCGCGTAGGGTGGTCGGGGCCGTGCATGTCGGCGCGGCCGTGGCGGCGCTCGTCCTCGCCGGCGTCCTTGGTCGCCAAGGCGTGACGCGAGCATGTCCGGCGACCTCCGCGTGGCGCGACGAGTACCGGGCGAGCGGAGCTGGTCGGGGCGGCGGCGCGCGCCGCGTGGCCGTGTCGCGCGCGTCCGTGCACGGCGACGTCACCATGCCGCTCGCGCGCGCTGGACGTCGTGGGCGCGCGGGCGTCGCGCAGGGCGGGTACGGCGATCTCCGGCGATCGTGGGCGACGCGTTTGGCAAGGTGGCGTGGGGAGGCGAGAGAGGGTGGCGCGTCGAGGTGGAACGTGGACGGCATGGCCATGGCCAGCCATGTTTGGTCGTGTCCATGGTGTCTTCTGGCATGGGCTAGGTAGGGTGGGGTCTAGAGGTCAATGCTAGGTCAAGTGGTGAGCAAGAATTGGCCTGGTTTGATCAAAGTTTGAAAATTGGTGATCTTGCAAAAGTTTCAAAGTCTCTTCTTCACTTGATCATAGCTCTTGATTCAAAATGAATTTGGTATGGTCCCCTTTACAAAAGTTGTTCATTTTGTTGTGTACTTGGATGACATGCAAAGATTTGGATTTGTTTAGTTTAGAAATTTTGAAATAGAGAGGCTCAAAGTGATAACCAGATTGTAATTGTCAAAAATGACCATTATCTTATGTGAGCATATTTTGAATTTGATTTTGGTTCAAATGGTGTTTCTTTGATTCCCAAAGTTGTAATAACTATTTAATAACATATTACAACTAATGGTGAAGACCAATTGGGTCTAGGGTCAAAGTTTGTAAAAATGGCATATGCCATATGTTAGGGTTTTTAGGGTTTTATTCTTATTTGATTTCTTTCTCCTTTTATTTGTTTGGTGATCATCAGTTGATCACTCTAGGGTTGTGGAGTTCATCACATACATTAAGTAACAATCATCATGGCATATCACTCAAAATGCACAAGTCATATGCAGGGTACTATATGCAATATAAAAGTTTTTGTTGGTTCTGAAATTTGGATAATTGGATTTGTTCTTCTTCCTTTATTTGAAAATTGGGATGTTACATAAAGTCTCTATGGTAAAGTTGATACTAGATTTTGATTGCTGCGCAGAAACAGAATTGCTGTCTGTCACGAATTCGCGCAGAACTCTCTGTAAAAAAAATCAAAAAAATCTGCCAATTTACGTGCGTCATCCGAAGATATGTATGCAACTTTCATTAGTTTTGAGTTTTTCCGTTTGAGCAAGTTAAGTGCCCCTGCAAAATTCGTCTTTAAGGACTGTTCTGTTTTGACAGATTCTGCCTTTTATTTCGCATTGCCGCTTTTGCTATGTTGAATGAGTTTCTTTGTTCCATTAACTTTCAGAAGCTTTGTGCAATGTCCAGAAGTGTTAAGAATGATTATGTCACCTCTGAATGTATGAATTTTTGATTATGCACTAACCCTCTAATGAGTTTGCTTGAAGTTTGGTGTGGAGGAAGTTTTCAAGGGTCAAGAGAAGAGGATGATACACTATGATCAAGAAGAGCGAAAGGTCTAAGCTTGGGGATGCCCCGGTGGTTCATCCCTGCATATTTTAAGAAGACTCAAGCATCTAAGCTTGGGGATGCCCAAGGCATCCCCTTCTTCATCGACAACTTATCAGTCACTTCTAGTGAAACTATATTTTTATTCCATCACATCTTATGTTCTTTACTTGGAGCGTCGGTTTGCTTTTATTTTTGTTTTGGTTTGAATAAAGTTGGATCCCACCATCCGTATATTGGAGATATTACGCTACGCTTTTTCCTATGGAACACTTGTGTTCTTAATTGTGCTTTAATGTTCATGGCGAAGGCTGAAATTGCTTCGTTGATTGCTATTTGGTTGGAATCAGAAAATGCTGCATATGGTTTGGAATAACTGGGCAATTGTTTTGAGCTCCCATAGATCATGCTTAAGCTCTTTCATCATGTAGTTTAATCTATTAATGGAGAACTACCGTAGAGCTTGTTAAAATTTGGTTTGCATGATCTCTAAGTCTAGATATTTTCTGGTAAAGTGTTTGAACAACAAGGAAGACAGTGTAGATTCTTATAATATTTGCAATATGTTCTTGTGTAAGTTTTGCTTGTTCATACTTGTGTTTGCTTCAAACAACCTTGCTAGCCCAAAACCTTGTATTGAGAGAAATTCTTCTCGTGCATCCAAACACCTTGAGCCAAAACCCATGCCATTTGTGTCCACCATATCTACCTACTATGTGGTATTTTTCTGCCATTCCAAAGTAAATTACTTGAGTGCTACCTTTAAAATTTCATTCCTTTATCTTTGCAATATATAGCTCATGGGACAAATAGCTTAAAAACTATTGTGGTGATGAATATGTAGTTATGTGTCTTAGTTCTTATAAGTTGCTTGTTGAGCGGTAACCATGTTTGGGGACGCCATCAGCTTTTTACCTTTGTTGGATATCATGTGAGATGCTATGCATGTTCGTCTTGTCTGAAGTAAGTGCGATTTCATGATCAAATGGTTTGAGTATGCATGTGTTAGAGAAGAACATTGGTCCGCTAACCAAAGCCATATATCATGGTGGAAGTTTTCAGTTTGGACATACAACCTCAATCTCTTATGAGAATATTATCTGTTGTTGAATGCTTAAGCATTAAAAGAGGAGTCCATTATCTGTTGTCTATGTTGTCCCGATATGGATGTCTAAGTTGAGAATAATCAAAAGCGAGAAATCCAATGCATGCTTTCTCCTTAGACCTTTGTACAAGCGGCATAGAGGTACCCCTTTGTGACACTTGGTTGAAACATATGTCATGCAATGATAATCCGTGTTATCCGAGCTGATTAGGACAAGGTGCGAGCACTATTAGTACTCTATGCATGAGAGTTGCAACTTGTAGGAAGTATTATGCATAGCACATATGAATTATTACTACCATTGACAAAATTGTTTCTATGTTTTAAAACAAAAGCTCTAGCACAAAAATAGTAATCCATGCTTCCTCTGCGAAGGGCCATTCTTTTACTTTATGTTGAGTCAGTTTACCTACTTCTTTCTATCTTAGAAGCAAACACTTGTGTTAACTGTGTGCATTGATTCTTACATGCTTACTTATTGCACTTGTTATACTACTCTATGTTGACAAATATCCATGAGATATACATGTTACAAGTTGAAAGCAATTGCTGAAACTTAATCATCCTTTGTGTTGCTTCAATGCATTCTACTAAGAATTTATTGCTTATGAGTTAGCTCTTATGCAAGTCTTGTTGATACTTGTCTTGAAAGTACTATTCATGAAAAGTTTTGCTACATGATTCTTTTGTTTAGTCATTATCTTTTGTTAGCAATCTTTTGCTTCAGATCACTCCATCCATCTCATATGCTTTACAATAATGTTGATCAAGGTTATGTTGGTAGCATGTCACTTCAGAAATTATTTGTGTTATCGTTTACCTACTCGAGGCGACTAAGGATGCTTGATACGTCTCAAACGTATCTATAATTTCTTATGTTCCATGCTACTTTTATGATAATACTTGAATGTTTTATACATACTTTACATCATTATTATACATTTTCCGGCACTAACCTATTAACAAGATGCCGAAGCGCCAGTTTTGTTCTGCTGTTTTTGGTTTTAGAAATCCTACAAAAGAAATATTCTCGGAATTGGACGAAATCAACGCCCAGGGTCCTATTTTTCCACGAAGCTTCCGGAAGACCGAAGGGATAACGAAGTGGGGTCACGAGGGCCCGGCACCATAGGCCGGCGCGGCCAGAGGGGGGTCCGCGCCGCCCTATGGTGTGGGCCCCTCGCGCCGCCTCCTGACCTACCCTTTCTCCTACTTAAAGCCTTCGTCGCGAAAACCCCTGTACCGAGAGCCACGATACGGAAAACCTTCCAGAGACGCCGCCGCCGCCAATCCCATCTCGGGGATTCAGGAGATCGCCTCCGGCACCCTGCCGGAGAGGGGAATCATCACCGAGGCTCTACATCATCATGCCCGCCTCCGGATTGATGCGTGAGTAGTTCATCCTTGGACTATGGGTCCATAGAAGTAGCTATATGGTTGTCTTCTCCGCTTGTGCTATCATTGTTTAGATCTTGTGAGCTGCCTAACATGATCAAGATCATCTATTTGTAATGCTACATGTTGTGTTTGGTGGGATCCGATGAATCTAGAATACTATGTCAAGTTGATTATCAATCTATCATATATGTGTTGTTTATGTTCTTGCATGCTCTCCGTTGCTAGTAGAGGCTCTGGCCAAGTTGATACTTGTAACTCCAAGAGGGAGTATTTATGCTCGATAGTGGGTTCATGCCTCCATTTAATCTGGGACAGTGACAGAAAGTTCTAAGGTTGTGGATGTCTGTTGCTACTAGGGATAAAACATCGATGCTTTGTCTAAGGATATTTGTGTTGATTACATTACGCACCATACTTAATGCAATTATCTGTTGTTTACAACTTAATACTGGAGGTGCGGATGCTAACCAAGGTGGATTATTTAGGCATAGATGCATGCTGGATAGCGGTCTATGTACTTTGTCGTAATACCCGATTAAATCTCATAGTAATCATCATTGATATGTATTGAATCTTTATTTGTCAATTGCCCACCTGTAATTGTTCAAGTGCTAGTTATCTTATTGGAGAGACACCACTAGTGAACTGTGGACCCGGTCCATTCTTTTACATCTGAATACATTCTACTGCAATTATTGTTCTTACTGTTTTTTGCAAACAAACACCATCTTCCACTCGATACGCTTAATCCTTTGTTTTCAGCAAGCCGGTGAGATTGACAACCTCACTGTTGCGTTGGGGCAAAGTATCTTGATTGTGTTGTGCAGGTTCCACGTTGGCGCCGGTTTCAGGTGTTGCGCCGCACTACACTCCTCCACCAACAACCTTCACGTGCTTCTTGGCTCCTACTGGTTCGATAACCTTGGTTTCTTTCTGAGGGAAAACTTGCTGCTGTGCGCATCACACCTTCCTCTTGGGGTTCCCAACGCACGTGTACATCACGCGCATCACGGCGCGGCGCGTGGGTGTAGCAGCCGCGCGGCGGCGGTAACTCCGGCCATTCACGGCGGCTGGAGGTTGGATCCCAGGGCGGCGGCCCTGGTTTGGCGGAGGCGTCCTGGTGGAGGATCGTATCCCTCAGCCCCGTTGACAATGTCCTCTCTATGTGGTGGCGGTTGCCATTGTCGGCGTCGAGCTTGCAGGACGGTTGTCATCCGTATGCGGCCGAGAGTCTCCGGGGGAAACCCTAGATCCTTCGTATCAGTCGATGGTGGCACATCGTGTCATATCCCTATTGATGGATTGTCTTCGAGGTCTTGTCACAGCTGATGTATATCGTCTCCTAGCCCAGACCGCTCGGGGAGAAATCCTAGATCCGATCCCGGATCGGGCGATGGCGGCGTACAACGTTGTTCTCCCTCCTGGGGGCATCGTCTATGGAGCAGATGTAAGCTGGAGGGTCCTGAGGTGGAGCGGCGTTTTTCTTTCGTGTTGAAGATGGCGATTCTCGGCAGCGTGGTGCAGCGGGATAGCATCGTCGGATACGTCATGTTCGACGTGCGCAGGGTGGTGGAGCTGTCTAACGTCGTGGTGGCGTTGGTGGCAGGCCTCGCAAGGTCATTGCATTGATCTCCCCTGAAGATGGGTATGCGGAAGACGGTGGCGGCGAGGACTTCTGGAGCGTGTATGATGGTACGCGCCGAGGGTCTGCCGGACTGGTTGTGCCATCTGCTCGCCATTGGGCGACTTGTCGAGGCCTTCGGTTTTTTGATGATGCGCGTTGGTGTGATGTCAGGGTGTTGGCTCAATTCATTGACCCCCCTTCATCGGTGTTGTAGGATTAGCGAGATGTCGTTAGTTTGGTGGCTTTGGTTCGATATTTGTAATTTTTCTTGTAAGGTGTTGTGAATAATCTAATAAAAAAAGCCGTGTGCATCTCTTGGATGCAGTGGGGTGATATTTCCCCCATTTCAAAAAAAAGGTAGACATTACAAGACATGCTTTAGAGTTCGTCGCATTCATCTCATAATAAAGAGTCAAACTAAAATAAAATAAAAAACCTTAAAGTTATTCCTCATATTGATAGCTTTAGCGAAAATGATCATGATTTTCTAAAGAGTTCATATAATGGAGGGAAACCCTAGTTTTCTACAGAGCCACTCTTTTATGAAAATACAAGATGTATATAATTCTGCTCCACGTCGAGAACACAAATGCACAATTTCATAAATGCATCACACACTACCCCAAGCTGATCACATTGGCATGCTCACGGTCTCCATGAACTCCTTGTCGGCCACAAGCCTTGCCAACGCATCCGGCGCAATGCACACCTCAAGTGACATGCTCCCTCCCCTCTCTGGCCCCTCGAACATTGTCGCCTTCCCGTCCATCTTGTCACCAGGACCGCTTCGCACGACAACTGGTTTCCCCCACCCGAAGTCATTCCCGAATACGTCGAACCGTGGTGAACTCCCCGTCATCATCGCCGCCCCTCCCCATGATAGGTTCCCCATGTACTCAAAGTCAGGCTCACGGATCCAGCGATCCAACCACTCTTTCATTGTAGTCTCGTCAAAGGATGCCACCGAGCGGTTTAGCTGCCATGCCGTCCAGCCTAAACCCTTGTTTAGGATCTCGCCGATGGTGGAGCTTGTCTTGCCAAACACTACAGCATTTCCGAGATATCCTTGCGGTATGCCTTTCACTCGCCCCCGGCATCCGATGAACAAGGAGTAAGATGTCTCGTGCTGCGGTGGGAGGCGCCGCGCGCGGGACACGGCCAGCCAAACATGGGCAAGGAGGGCCTGGAGCGAGGAGATGGTAGTGGTGGCCGTGCCAGCCATTTCATTGTTGGCCCTAGCCTTCAGCTTCCTCAGACTCGCAGTGGAGAAGGTGAAGAAGCATTCCTTCACCGTGGGGCGCTCGAATCGCCGGAGGACGTGCTGCAGCTTGCTGAACGGCAGACGGATTGGAACACGGATGGCATCGTCAACGAACCATTCCTGGAGCGCCGACACCGGCTTGGAGTTGAAGGATATCTCGCCTAGGTCGTCATTTTTGGCACCACCTCGGCTTATCTCCGACCAGGCGTTGAAGAATTCCCAGAAAGTGGTGCCGTCGCCGACGCAGTGGTTCATTGACAAGCCGATGAAGATGCCGTCGTTGAGCTCGGTGACCTGCGCCGACAGCACGGGCAGCGACTTGATGGCGGCGTCGGCGCCGAGCACATGGTTGAGTGGGTAGAAGTCCCGTACCGCCGAAGGGGTGAAGACTGAGGCGACAATTTCCTCGACGGTGACATCTGGTGCCACCGCGTGGACGAACTCGGCGCCATCGGCCATCCCCGGTGCAACGCAACAGGACGGCCATGGTCTCGTCAGCATGATGCTCCACGGTAAGCCGGCCGGCCAAGGGATAGAACCTGCCGGCCAGAGCACGAGCGAAGGAGTAGGCGAGGGTGTCGACGACTCCGCCGGCTAGAGGCTTGGGCAGCAGTATGCCCTTCTGTATGTAGTCTATGGTGATGAGACGGAGGTCCCAGGGCTTGAGGTGGATGTCCACCACGGCCTCCTCCGAGGGCGGCTGGACCATGCGCCGGGACACGATCCGGACTGGTTCAGTGGCACCTGCTTCCGTCTGCTCATTGACCATCTCGCTCTGCTTTGATTCTTTTCTTGGAAGTTGTTGTAATGAGCAGATCAGCTTGCTTCTACTCAACTACCCAAGCTGCTTGATCTCGCCGCCTTTTAACTAGCTAGTACGATGTAGGCTTCCATAGGAAACCATAAGTACGACGTGCCCGTCTGTCAACATTTTCAATACAGGCACAAGATTCACAGGTAGCTGGAGGGGATATCGTATCAGCACAGCTTTTTTTCTGAAAGGGAAAAGAGATTGTATATTATCCCTCCAATCCAAATTATTTGCCGCATACTGTATTTAAACAAGAGAGTCATTACAATACCGTATCATCACAGCTGGTTGCTTATATGGTCATAAGAAGTTAATGCCCGATCCAGTGTTGGGCAATCTGTGAACACACAGCGATACGATTATGTGAACACATTACAAGCGAGATTAAACATAACGGCGCCGGACTTCCCTGCATTACAAATGTGACATTTATCGACAGGTACAAGACGACCACGAAACGAGATCAATCCCTCCCACGACGCACTATCGGCACATTATCTCGATACAATCCATACAATCACAACAACCGTTTAAAGTTCACTACAGGGATGGCGAGCTGCGCCGACGGCCTTCTCATACGCCGACGGCCAAAAGTCGGGGCCGTCGGCGTATGGGCCTCCAGGCCAGCCTGCCAAAAGAACCGTCGGCGTAGAAGACGTTACACCAACGGCTGCCCTCGGCACATCGCGAGCTGTCGGCGTAGACCTGCATGCGGCCCATCAAACTTAGGTCGTGATGGCGCTGTCACGACGTCAAGGCTACACCGACAGCCACCCTCGGCATAACCTTCTCCTCTTTTTTTTAAACTATGCCGACGGCCACCCTCGGCGTAGAGGTTGAAAATTTCTCTCCACGCAACCACACCCCCCCCCCCCCCCGTTGGATCGCCTTTTAAAATTTCCTGAATGGCAGAAAATGGTAAAAAAAATTCAAAAAATAAAATCCTTCAAGATGTCCTTGTGTTATGTCATCTAGTTGCAAGAGAATTTAACAAAAGTAAATTTCAATATTTTTTGCAAAATTGCGTCATGTATCGGTAAAATGGCTTTTCTGGTTGTATACGAATTCACCGGGGTTTACCCGGTTAGCCAATTTTTAGATTCTCAAAATTTCAAATGAAAATATGAAAGCAGGAAGATTTAGTTTTTGCCAGAAATTCTGGATTTTATATATTTTTTAAAATAAATTAACAATTGCATCCGATGTAGAAATTATTATTACTTAACCATTGATGTTTATTTAAATAATTATTTAAAAATTAAAAATAATAAAGAGTTGTGATATCACGATCTAAGGGTTAATATGATTGATATGGTAGAGCCTCTATATGAAAAAAGGAGCCCGCATGGCAGCATAATTTCAGGAAATTCGGTACCCCTCCCTACTCAAACTGGGCAAGCAAGGAAGGGGAAGTAAGCTTGGAGGGTTTTACCTGTGTGCCACATTTAACAACATTTGTAAGTTACTTTCGTTCCATATTATCATCAATGTTTCGTGGAGAAGATGGAAGCTCAACCGGAAGGAACCAAGATGTTAAGCGTGGTAGGGGTGGAATAGTGTGAGGGTGGGTGCCCTAGGTGGGAAGTTTTACTATGAGAGGTAAGTTTACCTAAGATTAAGTATAGTGTTAGAATTAAAATGATCCATGTGAGATACTAAGAAAATTTGAAATTTTTTTGGAAAAGAAAATTCAAACTTTTTGAAGTTAACGGATGGGACGGCGTGACCTGCGCCGTCGAGGACACACGTGTCTCTGCCGAGGTGGACCTTTCCCGAGGAGCTACGCCGACGGTAGCCCTCGGCGTAGACTACACCAACGGTTTTTAAGGCTATGGCGAGGGCTCAGTGCCGTCGGCGTAGCGCGTCATTCTTGTAGTGGTTGAGATTCCATACTCCATCTCAAATCATCTTGAGACGGTTGTGGTTTGGTGAACGCTGAGGATCCTCCTCTGGCTTGGCTGTGTGACACGCGTTCATTTTTACACTAAATCCAGGCTTTGCTTCGTCGTAGATAAAACTAATCGCTTTTTCTTTATTGAAGCAAAAAAGGTTTATCTAGAAATAAAAAAGAACAAGACCAGATGACCCGGAACTCGCCAGAGACTCGTTGGAAACTTCGTAGCCAAATATTTATGATATTAAAGCTAAATCGTCCTCGCCGGAGACCTTGCTAGACCTTGTAGCAAGGTGAATAGTTGCGATCAAATATTGTTGGGACCAATACTCATGTGAATATGAAGAGCAACCGTTCATAGTTGACATGAATGTTTCATCATCAATCCTACATTGTACGAATTTGAGCATACATCAAAATCTTGACGTCATTGAGCATACCTCAATTCTATTCATATATTTCACAATTAACACACACAAAATTCAAGTTCATACCTTGCGGTCATTTGTTCGGTGACGTTGGGCGCAGTAGCTGGCACGCCCAAGTGATAACTGCAAGAATATAGATCAGTTGTAGCTAGTTTTGAAATAATAGTATTGAACCATGAGGAGCTACTGGTTAGGGCCTTAATGCCCCTTTCTACTTTCTACTAAATATTACTTAATAACTGTTTTCTAATCTTAAAATGTTTAAAGGGGGGTGTTGTAAATAGTTGCAAATAAAGTAAGTAAAGCCGTAAAAATGTTGTGCAAATGGGTTGAAACTTAATAGGACGAAGTGTTCTCAGAAATTATTGGATCCACAATAGCAATCAAGATTACAAATATGGTTGGAGGATGATGATGGTGAAGGTGCAACGGTTGATGATGATGAAGGGATGATGCCTTGTCCTCTGGGGATCCACGTAGCAGCCCGGATCTTGTCTTCTCCAAGTCCCTTCTTGAGATCTGATCTGGGGCGGTGTTTTTCGGTTTCACGAAGCTATGTGTGTATGATCTCTGAGCCGTCTACGGGAGGTGAAAGTATTTGACGAGGCTGTGCTTCTGTAGGGTGGTACGGGCGGATAGTAATGGACAGAGTCATCTTTGTTCATGAAACGAGAGTTGTTAGAACAAATGAGGCTTTTTTCAAGAACGAAGATTACAACGTCGGATGTAAAACTAGAGCATGAATGAAACTATACTATTCTCAAACTCAAATGACTTAAAGGCCGAAACACCTTTCGATGTTTGATAGTAGACAAGAAGACTACTTTATCTAAATATCATAGCCTAAAGCTCCTCGTGGTTTAATACTCTTATTAAGTAAATGAATACAGACCAAAGCCTTAAGCTAGATGATTGTGCCATGATCCCGATGAATCACTAAACATGTACCGTTACTTTCCCCTTTCTGTCACTGAGGTTTCGCGGTAGCACACCGTTCTCCACTCATCCCACCTCTTCCCTTGATCGACTCGAATGATATGGGTACCTGCAGATCATCAAGACGAGGCTAAGAGACAAAGATACAAGATTGCAGAACTCCTATTCAATCCTTACACATAATATAAGATTAGATGCACATAAACGCTGCGAGGATTCACCCCAACCCGCAGCCCATGAGGACTACTCACACATAATATCAAGATCAAATACAAAGATAGAAATCATTGTGCAAAAATACTTAGATTGAAATCACAATATTCTTACAATGATCGCAAATTCTCAAGAAGATCTCTATTACAATGGTGATGGCTATGGATATGGAGGAGATGGGAGATGGGATGGATGAACTATGGTGATTGATGGGAAATCATGAGATGAACCGGGCGGCACATGCACCGGCCTCAACTCGATCTCCTATTGGCTGAGGAATTGGTGGGACCTGTAACATCGCTTTTGATACTCGGGTGCACAACAACAATACAAAACAACAATACAAGTATAAATACACGGGATGGGACCAGTCCGCAGAGAGAAAAAGGTCAGAAATTTAAAGCTTGGTCCCCCAAATCATGTTTCTCTGTCCTTCGTCTTCCCCAAAATATTTTCTTCTCTCTCCATCCGAAGAACAAGCAGATGCTAAAGCAAGCCGTTGCGTCGTCCCCGCTGCCATGGAGATCTTTGCTGGAACACGCCGTTCCGCCGCCCTGCAGCTGGAGCACACCGGGGAGCACAGGCTCGGGCGGCATTATGTGCGCGCAGGCGCGGGCGGCAGGCGCGGGTGGCATGCGTGGCCAGGCGATGCCTAGGACGACGGGCGGCGGCAGGCGCGTGCGGGCGGCGCGGGTGCGGGTGCGGGCGCGTGTGGCAGGCGCGGGCGGCGCATGCGCGTATGACGGCGTCGTTTCCAGTGAAGAAGCTGTCGGCGACCTTCTCCCTAGACGTGGCCAACCGCGTGCTGCATGAGACCCGGCTGCTCTCCAAGTCGGGGTCGGACCACCGCGCATTCGTGCACGCGGACGGCGCCGTGGAGCCGGTCGCCACACCATGGGCCCCGGCAGCGCGACGGGGCGCGCCAAGGAAAACGCCGCCGCCGCGGTCCACAACCTGGCTGGCTGGCTGCCACTGCGCTGTGTCAGCGACCGCTTCGCTGTGTCAGTAGTCGGACGTGTCGTCGCCGCTGTGCTGTGTTAGCCTGTCCAGGGGGTGTGGCGCCAGACGAGGCGGCCGTTGCATCCCGTGTGCACCTTCCTGCCGCTCGACGTACCGGTACCACATCCCGGTCGCCATGGCTCAGAGCACGAATCCGCCCTGCTCGACGGCTGCAGCGCCGCGGCCGCTTGGCCCGCGGTTCTTGACGACGCGCGTTTCGCACCAACCGCAGTGTCCTGTAGCCGCCGAACGCCGCCAACAGCAGGCACGTACAATGAGGGCGCCCTTGATGGAGAGGAGATCGAGCCGGGTCGGCAAGGCTGGACGAGAAGGAGGAGGCGTGCACGTGAGGTAGCCGCGGGCCTAGTGCCGAACCCCTCCCTCTGGCTGGAGTCCTCCGCGACGAACGCCGGCGGCCCCGCGCCTTGCGCTCTCCCCCACTGGAGAGGCCCCCGCGCCGCCGTTGTCCACGCCCTACGACGTCGTCCTCAAGCTCGGCGCCTACAAGGCCTTCTGGGAGATGTCCCCGGTGCTCCAGTTCGCGCACCTCACCTGCGTACAGGCTGTGCTCGACGACCTCCGCGGCTCCGCCTGCATCCACGTCCTCGACTTCGACATTGGCATGGGCGAGCAGTGGGGCGTCCCTCGTGCAGGAGCTCGCGCAGGTCCAAACACATGCTGCGCTGCAACTTTATGCTCTGCTGCGCTGCGCCTGCGGAGTCATTTATTTCGGTAGGTACACACACATGTAATCGTCTACGAGTATCTCACATGCGACAGTGGACCTTGTACAAGATTGCTGGACCAATCAACAGCCGAGTTGACGCGGGTTCATATGCCGCCGGGTTTCATATGTTCACTCTCGTGATTGATCTCCTTCGATGTAGTGCAGATGGATCGGGTGGATGGCGGCTCTGTTTGGCAACGAATGACTCTCTTTAGCATTGGTCCCTTCACGAACTTTATAGGGTTTGACCTCGGGAACGCAGTGCCGCATGGTACGGGCCGACGGCACGGGTGAGACCCGTCGCCGGTAGGCTTGAATCGTTGCCACCGCCTATATATACATCTTGTAAGCCGCCGACTAGGGTTTATCAGATTATAAGATAACCCACGACGTTTGTAAACACTCCCTGATATAGTGAAGTTTTGCTGGCTAGCGCCCGTGGTTTTTTCCCTTCTGTGTTGGAAGAGGTTTTCCACGTTAAATCTCGTGTTTCCGCTGTATTTTCTTTTATCTTTCTTCATTATTTGCTTGTCGCTTTTATAACAGTAGGAAGAGCCCGCAGATGAGGCTGGCACTAAGGTTAGCTGCGTTGGCGACAGATGGCGTTGCAAGTGGCGGTGGAACTCCCCCGCCAGTGGTGGTGGGGTCATACGAGTAGGGAGGAGACGGGTTTGCCAGAGTAGCCGACCATCACCTGATTTTCGTTGGCGGCGGCCCAAGGCAGGAGGTAGACGGGCACGCGAGGAGGCTTCGGGTGAGCTGTGTGTTGTTCGCGCGCAGACTCGCGTTTTCCAGCGAGGTCGAGCCAGTGCACCAAATTTAACGCGCGCAATGCCGTGATATGCCGCACACGATTTTACAGTGCGAGCGGAGGTGGGGTCATAGAGATCTGTTGTAACGCCGATTTCGCCTGCCCACGCGTTTAATCGGCGGTTTTTTCAGTGTGAGCGCGTTATACAGCATGTTGGAGATGCCGTTAAAGGCGGTTCAAAAAAATACCTCTAATTGGGAGGGTTTTTAGGAACAATTTGAAAACTGTCCCTAGCACAAGTGTCTCTAAATCTTTACCGTGTATCAGTGATGTGCTTTTGTCAATCCAACATGTGATCCACGCTTCATAACAAGGTGTGTCTTTTCCTGTTTCTTTTAGTTTCTTGAAATCATAATTTGGAACGATTATAATAATAGATGACCTACATTACAGCTAGCTGTTTTACAATTGGTGTACAGTCACTTTTGAGCCCGTAAGATGTCTTTTTTGTGTCCCGAATCTCGGCACTTCTCAGCCTCCCTCATTTTACTTTTGGGCTCGTGAGAATTTGTCAACGCGGCTTTTCTGGTCCTTTTTTTTAATTCTCTTAAGCCGCTCTGTCGTTTCGCACTGCATCGGGAGAGGAGGGGGGAGCTAGCAGAGGCTGCCATGGCGGATTGGTCGCTACCGATCCCGCAACCAGCGCAACCGGCAACAGATGGAGCAGGCTTGGCGGTCGGGCACCACAGTCGACGAAGTGAGTGGCGACCCCTCTGCCGGCGCGGCCGGCGTCGATGAGCGCTGTGCATCGCGAGCTTGCTCAACCTGCGGCGGAGAGAACAGCCATTCGCGAGCGTGGAAGGCATGGCCACCTCTTGCTAGACTGGTACTCTTCTGCCTTCTCCCTCGGTTCCTGCGTGCTCTCATTTCATTTACCATTTAGCTGATCTCATGAGGGGCTGAGGGTTGGTTTGGACGGTATCGCCAGTGCCCGGCGGCGCTGTCGTTGCTAGATCTGCGAAGTCAGTGAAATCAGTAGCATGTTTTCCGTGGTGGGGTAGCTATTTGTTCGAGGGAGCGAGGTGGTTGTTGTTTGGGAGCTCTGATGTTCGATTTAGGCATTTTTGTTCTTATTTTCGTTTAGTCTTCATTATGTTTGTTGTGTGACTTTCCTCTAAGTTTTGGTGTGCAAGCTTGTTTCATTATATGAAGATTTAGTTGATTTCAGGATATGTTATTCTAACCATCAATCGGAACATATTTTTCATGCTTGTGTGCTCAGAGGTTGTATTTTTTTTAGTTCTGATCCTGCTGTGTGAGCTTCCTCTATGCTTTAGTTATCAGTTTGGTGCGTAAGCGTGCTTGATCATAGTAGGGTTTAGTTGATTTCAGGTTATGGTATTGTAACTGTTGAAACAGATTTTCATAGTTTGTGTGGGGATTCGCTTCATGGGTAGGCGTTAGTTTTGTCTTCTGCTGGTTTGTGTGTCTGAATGTCATGTTCTAGATAAGAACATGACATTGTTTTTCTTGTTTCACATCTCACTTGTCTCTACATTTTTTTTCGTTATGGTGGATTGGCAAGGTCGGTAGTTGATTCCATGGAGATATTTGACATGATCGGAATGATAAATTTAAGGTTGTGTTTTGGGTTGGTCTGTTCCATTCAAAGTTGTTGATTCACTAGTGTTCTGCTTACAAATGCTAGTTGCGTTGACAAAACAACTATCTCGATAGCTGTGGTGATTCTGCCTTTTGGTTATGACCCTGTTCCTTCGTGACTTAGTCAGACACAATCAGAATTATAGATAGTTGGGAAATTTTTACTACTTTTATCTGGAATCATTTGCTTTCAGATTATCTGAAGTTGGTTGTGCTAATATTGTGGGCCATGACGAAGAGGTGATGAGGGTGTGGCTAGGATTTTTTGTTGCTGAAACATATAGACATGCTCATGACAACTTTTCTTCAGTGGCGATTTTTGGTGGTGCTTTTTGGCCAGTTTGACTTTGAGATTTAAACTAAGAAAATTGAATAATATTTGTTTTGTTTGCCTTCTAGGAGTAGTAGTTTGGTTTGGAAAATACTTAAGGTTGTAGAGGTGTGCCTTTGAGTGGTCTGTTTGAAGGTTCTTTCTAGTGCAGCATGCCGTGAAGTATTCTTTGAGTTGTCTGCTGAACTAATCTTACTGCTGCTGTTTTTTACTTCGGTATTACGTCAAGGTCTCATTCAGATGTTGGTACTGCCTGTTGGAATCTTCTGATATTTTGTGATGGCATGGACTTCACTAGTACCAATGATATTCTGTTGTCGGCATATTATGTTAGTCTTTTGCTTCATTACTTTAGTGCTTTCAGATCTTGATTATCTTCTCTCATTACTTCATTATTTGCTTCCTCTTTTCTCAGTATTTTAGTGTATAAGGTATTCTCATTTGTCTTTTGCTTGATTAACTTAGTCACTCATTACTTTAGTGTTTCAGATATTGATTACTTGCTTTCCTTACTTCATTATTTGCTTATTCTATTCTCTTACATGCTTCACTATTTAAGTATTTAAGTTTCTTTTGAGTTTTGCTCAGTCCCCATCAGTTTCTTTTGCTCAGTCCCATCAGTTTTTCTCAGTCTCCCATTCTTTATTTTTTTCACTGTCTCTTTTTATTTATCAGTGTTCATTTCAATAGTTTAGCCTTTTCATTTTATCATTCAATCTTCGGCCTTTCAGATTATTTCTTCATTCTCTACTTATCTTGTTTCTCAGTTAATTTCTTTAGTATCTGAATTCATCAGTTTTGTTCTTCATTTTTATCAGTTCTCTTAGTTGCCTGTCAGTCTCCTCATTGATGTTATCTTTTTCATTTTCTCTATTTTTCTCTCTTTTCATCTCCATTATATTCATTCTTTCGTTTGTTAGTCCAGAACGTCGGTCTCTCAGTTTTGCAGTGTCTTAGTTTCTCAGTTAGCCTCTATTTTTCAGCTATCAGTCCCTCTTTCTTTCGTTAGTTAGTTCGTCATTTCTTCAGTATTTCAGTATTGCAATCTTTCATTTCATCAGTCCTCAATTTTGTAGTCTTTCGGTCCATCTTAATTAGCTCATTAAATATTTATTTTCTCAGTCCTCTCTAAGTCTATCTTATTAGCTCAGTCAAGTATTCGTTTAGTCCATCTTACTTACCCGAGTCATGCAATCTCTTAGTCTATCTTAATAGTTCAGCAGTCAATCTTAATTAGCTTAATCAATCTTCATTTTCTTGGTTTGGCATTCTCTTAGTCCATCTTATTAGGTAAGTATGTTAGTCTTCCATTCAATCTTAACCATATTCAAGAATTTACTTTGGTGTCACCTCATTTCCTTAATATTTCTTAATTTTTCTTATCATTCTTATGTTAGTCTTCTCTTAGTTCTTCAGTTTCACTTCATCTTTTCAGTCTTCTTGACCAGTTTCTCTTACTCAGTTTCTTCTCTCACTTTTCCTAAGTTACCTTTTGAGTCTCTTCATTTATCCTTAGTTCCTCTTTAGTATCCAAGGCAGATAAAGAAACTTCTTTTGTTATTGAGGAATATATGCCTTCTTTCTCCTTTTTATATTCCTCTTCTTCGTCCAACTATTAGTACTCTTTGTCATCTGCCCTGCATCAATTTTCCAAAGGTGGGTATGGAGTTCTATTTTACAAATCATTTTTCATCATGTATATCTATCTTATAAAATCAGTTTTTACCTTGACTTTTCGAATCAGCACAAACACTCATGAAATAGATGAAACGTAAGTAAGGAATTATTGTTTCTATTTGTTTTAGCTCATTCACTTTGCATGTTTCTTATGTTCAGAAGGCTTTGACGTACATCCCTCTAACCTTCTCTGCTTTCCTGCATTTTGAGAATAGATGCATCTGAATGCAATGTCCACATTTCTTGTTGCAGGGAGCGTTTTATGCATTTTCTTCACTTCACAATATTTGTTGCTCCTATGTGTTCCCAATATCACAGCAGTCAACCGTTGCGTTTTATTGTGAAGTCCTGTATTTTAGGAGTTTTGAGTGAAGAACAGACCTCAAGATAGAGATGGGTGCGCACTTCACGTTTCACTTCAACAATTTGCGCAACCACATCTCTCTCCATTTCACAATTATTACTTTGTCTAGAGGATCACTTTGTATTATGGTTGATGTTGTTAGTACATGGTTTCGCTCATGGAATTAAGCAGCTCCCAAACCCACATTTATTTTGTAAGTTTTACTCTTTTCTGCAAGGAATTTGTTCACACTCATGTCCTGAAGGGTTTTAGATTCAAATGCACACAATGTTCTTATATTCACACTGTGTTAATTTTCTCTTATTTTATTATGTGGTCAACAATAACTCAGTGTCTGAAACGAACTCTTTTTCTTGTGGATACAGATTCTCTTTTTATTAATGGAACAGTATATGAGCTCAGTTTATTAATGGAACAGTAGATGAGCCAGGGCAGGGCCTAGGGGAGGGTTCTAATGGAACAGTATATCTTTTCAGTTGCTATCATTGAAGGTATATTCTGTCTCAGCTTCTATCATTTGTATAAGGGACATTTCTTTTGACTTGAAATCTTTGTATGTTTATCAGAATTCTTAAGTGCCTATGCCTGGGGTGGAGTTGGAGGAGGGTGTGCAACGTTTGTTTTTTAGTGGTTCAGCCTTTATTAAACAACAAGTGTTAGGGATACAAAGGCTTAGGCGGTAAAATCAGCCAACATGGCGGCCTTGCTCATCGAGAACAATACCCCTCGCTAAGCAGTGGGCTTCAAGATTTGAGTGCTCCCCTAATGGCTGAAGAAGATCTCATCGATGTCTCTGTTGGAGTCTTTTATTTCCTTCATAATTAACGCATAGGCACCAATCATGCCTTGCTGAATGTTTTTCACCGATGTCAAGCAGCCACCTTGTTGATATAACCAGCATTGGATCTCCAGACACGTTTGTTTGATGAAGATGTTCTGAGTTCTTTTTCTTGGCCTCTTGTCTCAGTGTATTGGGCGTTTTTACAAGCTGTGGTTTCTCATTCAGAAAGGTAACTTAACATTGGACTCAGAATGAGAGACAAAAGGAGCCGTTAGAACTCAATGCTTGTGGGCAGACAAAAATGTGTCTGTTTTCTAATTTGAAAACAGGCAGTTTTTCTCATTCAGTTTTCATTTGTTTTGAGTCATCCAGCTGTCATCATATTATTGGCTGCGAAAATGTGTCTGTTCCCGAATTCTAAAACAGCTAGCTGTTTAATAGTCAGTCCCTATAATAATTGTATCGTGGTACTCATTTTGTAAGGTACTAAGATCTTGTAAGGTGGTGGCCCATGAACTCAACAAATTTGCATTCCACCAGCCGGCAGCTGGAAGGTGCGTATCCTCTGGCTGCTTGTGCAAATTAATTTCGTGTTCCCATCATTTTGTAACCCGAGTTCATGCAGCTCCACCTTCCACACCCTCTGCCCAACCTCAAACGGCTTCAAAACCCCCCTTGGGTCCTATTCCTTTCAAGATAAAACGCAAAGGTTAGGAAAAAAAATCATCAAACTCCATCACAATCTCTACGCTTCATCCCTCGCTGATTATTCTTAATTTCGAGGGGGCAAGAAATGGGAAGGAAATGGAACGCCGTCCTGACGCTGGGCATGGCCTACATTGTTGCCGCTGCTGTCGCCGTCGATGACAAGGGCCTCTTGTTGTCCGGCACCGTTGCAGCACCGGAGAAAGCGAGCTCCCTGGGCAAGGTCGCAAGCTTAGGCGGAATAACTTATCACCACGTGTGGCCGGTAATGATAAAAAATAGGAACCCCTTCTGTTGTTTGAGATTCTACTTGTTTTTGCCCAGTTTGTTCGACTATGTTAGTCTTAGTACTGATATGTCCAAGTTGCAGGATTACGTTGTAGGGTTGTTAAAACATCGTATCTTCTAACACATGAATACTTTATTGATATGCCATGTTAAACTTTGGTGTATTTTGTTGGTTTGCTTTCTTCGTAGCCCATGAAATTTGGATGGCGAATAGTGCTGGGGTCATTTGTTGGATTACTCGGGGCAATGTTAGGGAGCATTGGTGGCGTAGGTGGAGGTGGGATCTTCGTGCCGATGCTCACCTTGATCATTGGCTTTGATCCAAAGTCATCGGCGGCCATGTCAAAATGTGAGGGTTCCGTTCATTTGCTTTACTATTTCATTTTTTACCTTTCAACTTATAAAGAATCCGGTCCTTGTCTTTATACTTACTTTGTAATATTTGCAATGAATCCATCCACGTCCATTTATAATGTTCTTCTGCACATTGTGACATTAATTACTACTATCCCCGTTTCTAAGTAGATGGGCAAAAGTCAAGTAGATGATGTTTTAGCTAACCACGCAATCTTCACTGTATACTTGAATGTTGCTTCCTGCACATATCTGTATGGATTTTTTAATATGAAAATATTTTCCACGAAAAATCTAATGAGACTTTTCCGAGAAACAACGAGGGCACGGCGCTTTAACAACATTTTTCATTACTACCTATGTTCCTATGAATAAGGTGCATTCCTAGAAGAACATTGACCGGAAGAAATGAGTAACATCAAGAATTAATCTATGTACATGGTCAAAGACAAGTCTTGAAAAGCGTGTGAATAGAGGGAGTAGTCAAAGCAAAAAAAAAAATGGTAGAGCTCTTTCTAATAAGTCAGGTGTTTACAAACGAATGCGGTAGCTTTTTTCTGAACAACCTGACAGAAGCACTGTCTATTTATTAAGAGTAGTAACTTGTATTGATGGCCTGGGATTTTTTTTTTTCCAAAATGGGGGTATGACTCTGACTCAGCCTTAAATTTATTGCGAAGTTTCAAGTATCATAATTTTTTTTGATAAAGGGAATAATTAGGTTTCAATGATCACGCAAAGTGGCTACATGAATCAACCATAAGAAAGAGCACAAAAGACCTCTACATGATGGCTTGAGACGCTTTCCAAATTTGACTAGAAGCTTCAGCTCAAAAAAAATCTTTTGAACGAACTCAAGTGAAACAGGTCAGCTTTTGACAATACAGTGAAGATGATGTGCAAAGACATCATCAGTCTTGAGAAGATCGAAGTTATCTGTTGCCTTTTGCAAGGCACTAGATTATCCTAGCAGTCATATCAAAGTAACTGGAATATCCACACAAGTTCAGGAGCATCCTAAAATTTCACTCATTTAATTTTAAATGCAAGAAAGAAGTGAGCTTGGTTTGGGAAGTGGAGGTACAACCCTGCCACCCAGTATTGAGTCCTGACGGACGCATATTTGGTTTCTTATTAAAAACGATATAGGGGTTTTCCCTACCACTTTTTTTTTGAAATGCAAGATAAATTTGAAATGTATTGCATTGATTAATTAACATATATTTTAATTTGACATATATCATAGAATAAGAAGAGTAGAAATGGGAAAATCATCACAAAATAATGCACCTATCCAAGATATGTTAGTTTTGTGATTGTTTCTGAGAATCTCTTCCACAGGTATGATCACGGGAGGTGCTATTTCAACCGTGTACTGCAACCTCAAGCAGAAGCACCCAACTTTGGACATGCCAGTGATAGACTATGATCTAGCCCTTCTCTTACAGCCCATGCTCATGCTGGGGGTCAGCATTGGGGTTATTTGCAATGTCATATTCCCTGACTGGCTTGTCACAGTTCTCTTGATCATCCTCTTTATAGGTTCTCAGACTTGCCTTGAAAATGTGACGGTTTACCCTCTTCTAGCCTGTAGCTGACCTCAGAATGAATTCCATCTTAAATTTTAGGTACTGCTACTAAAACTCTTCGAAAGGGTGTTGAAACATGGAAGAAAGAGAACATAATAAAAAAGGTAATAATTCTCTGGTCCTTTTTTATCATTACGTTTTTTCCGCAGTACATATCGTTAATGATGTGTGATAGGCTCCTTAATCTGGTTTCTAATTTCAGGAGGCAGCGGCAAGACAATCAGAGCAATCAAGTAACTTCAATAAACCTATTATTAATCATCCACAAAATGCAGAAAATGTTGTTTATATTGTGTTTATTTGACAGGTGAAGAAAATGGCTATACGCTACCGCCTACAGAACATGATGCTGCAGCTGAGAAAACAAAATCCTCAGACGAAGCGGTGAACTAAAAAATCATGAACATTTCTACATTCCCTAGCGGTAGTGGAAATCATCTCCAGCTGTAAGACTTGAATTCGGTTTATGATGTAGGTATCCATTTGGAGGAACATTTACTGGAAGGAGTTTGGCCTTCTTGCCTTTGTTTGGGTAGCATTCCTTGCGCTTCAGGTCACTAAGGTGAGAAAACATTTACAGTTTCAAAATATAAATGCAATCATGTACAATTATCCAGTACCCTTTGAGCTTCCATTGATTAGTTGCTTTTTCTAGAATTTTAGATTTGTCAACTTCCATGCTATATTGTTTTTGTAACACAAAGCTCAACAGACATTCACATGATCTTCAGAATACAATATTAGTCATTTATTTGTGCTACTATACATTTAGAAAAATAAAAAATTGTATGAATTTTGTGAATAAAATTTGAATATAATTACACATGTTATTTTCCAAATATATATTAGTAGTTAAAGTTTCTAATGTCTTACCCTTATCTTCGTCGAAAAAAAGGTAGCTTTTATAGGGCCCATGTTGCTTTGGAATTTTACATGATCTTAGAAAGGTAAACTTAGACCTTTATTTTTGTATGGATAGGTTATGTGGGAATCCAAAAAATTATCGTGAAAACCGCGTGCATGGCCATAACTTTGTCCGTCCAACACGCCATCAATATTTCGGGTTAGCAACTAGAAGATTTATAGAAAAAAGATAGTCACTAGAGGGAGCCCTCGACATACGTGTATGCCGACGGTTGCCCTCGATGCGTATGCCAAGGGCCACCCTCAACTTAGCAAGGACATGTAGTGTTGTCTGGCGCCTCCCAGTGGCGTTGGTATGCCGAGGGCTACTGCCGCCATACCTATGGTTGTTTGTTGATGGCTACCCTTGACATACACGAACATGTGGCACCATTAGGTGACCCTTGGCGACAGTTGTATGCCGAGGGTTACCCTCTGAAAGATGCAACCCTTAGCTAAGTTCAAGCCCACTGTTTTGGCCATAATTTGAGGAAAGTGTAAAAAATTCAAAAAAAAAAACCAAAAAAAAAGAGAAAACCTTCACACTATGTCGTTTTATGTGACCTAGTTTCCAGGAAAAATAAAAATCTTAAATATGGTATTTATTCTCAAAATTCCCCTCAGAAATGAGCTACCATGTATGAAGTTGTATGGCTTTCAAGTCAGATGAGCTAGGTCACCACAACCCTGGCATAGTTTTTTCTAGATGAATATGTCATAGTTTGTTCAAATGACCCCATATTTTTACACTTGTGTGCATCTTGGGATAGCAAACAACATTCGTTTTGGACGTTTTTATTTACTTTGCACAAAATACTCATTTTCCAATCTTTTAAGTGCCAAAACTGGGTGTTTTCGTGAATAACCTACCAAGAATCCATTCCAAAATTGTACCACCCTAATTTAAAAAAAATTGTAGACCATTTTTTATGACAAGTCGCCAACTGGTTGAATCTCAAAAGCTTCCCATCCATCTCTTACCAAAAAGATATTTTTTTTCTGATTCAACATGAAGTGAGTCAAATTTAAACTATAGATGATTCATAGCTTGATCATGTTTTTTTCTAAAATAATTTTTAGGTACACAAGATATCATTTCATCATAGATACACTAACAATTCTACAAGACGCAACCCTTAGCTAAAGACGGTCAAGCCCGCCATTTTGACAATAATTGTAGAGCATGAGAATTTAAAAACAATGAAAAACCTTCGCATAATGTCTTTTATGTGACCTAGTTGAATGGGAAAAATAACAAACTTCTAATACGATATAAAATCCTCCTCACAAATGAGATACCATGTACCAAGTTTTATGGCTTTAAAGCCAAATGAGTTGGGTCATGAGCACTATCATAACATAGATTGTTTAAATGACCCTATATTGTGCATATGTGTGCATATTGAGATGAAAAACAATGTTCATTCGGAAAGATTTCATCTCCTTTGCACAATTTTTTTTTATTTTCCATTTCTATTATGTATGTTGATAGTCATCCTCGGTGTACCTATGTAAATGTTGATTCATGTGGATACGCCAGGGGGCATTTTGTGGGTGCTAGTGGACTCTTATGACACAACCCCAAAAATATGCTTGACAATTGTTTTTTATCGAACGTACATTTGTTTTACTCGGAAAATTGAATCAAATTGGAACAAACATGAGAACAAAATCCCAAATAGATTAACTAGAAAGGACACGAAGATTAACTTATTCTCGATCCGGGCAAGAATTAACTTAATTTTCAATTAAATAACATCACTTAATTTTAGTTGTAAGTCACGTGCAACTGAAAATTTTCGGTTACACTAGCAATATCATGCGCAAAAAACTCAACAGTAGCTCCAAGTGTAAGTTAATTATTACTCGCCAAGAACTGGCATAACCAAATAAAAAACCTACCACAAGAACTAGCACGTCACCTGTCCTTTTGTTGCTTGCGTGGAACAGGTCGATGCCCTACGTGATGGACGGTTTTGGGCGAGTGGGAGGCCATGATGTATTAGTGGGATCAATGTGCACTTATTCCTTTCATTCTGCAAAATATATCTGAGAATTTTGTTTGATTTAAATGTATTTAAACACCAAATAGTATCCATATACATCTGAATTTTAACAAAGTCTCTAACATCTTTCATGAAACTAAGAGTACAAAGATTTAGGGAAAAAGAGATTAGAGAGTGGAGATTGCTGCGGCTCTTTGTTTTGTCGGGCAAAAACAATAATAATAATGTAATTGTGAGGGTATAGTTCCGCCACATGTTAGTTTGTCATTCGTACGATTGATACTTTTATTTCCTAGTTTAGATCTTTTTTTTCCAAAAGGAGGTTGCCTCTACATCAAAATGATGGTGTGCGTAACCTTTTTTATTTTGGATTTCCTAACAGAGGAAGTGATGTATTGGCTCTTGGGTGAACACGTTTCTTTTATTTTAAAATGCATATTTAATACATTTTGAAATATCAAAAAATCTAAACAAAAATGTTTATGTTTACAGTTTTACATGCTACGTGCACATGAATTTTTCCATGAAAAATCAACTTGTCGTATAGGCTGTGTTAAAGTGACAAAATTAGATGTTAAGCTTTTGTGAGACATGTTTTGTCTTTTTTACACCCGGAAGCCAAAAGGAATTTCTGAGTTTTACAAAGAAAATTAAAAGATCAATTTGAAGCCACCTCACTACCGACATCTGTTGCAACACATACAAACTTGATGAGAGGGGTATGCTTTGTTTTTTTTAATAAGAAGGTAAAACTTTTGTGAGAGCCAAAATGTGATTGGTTGGTTAGAAGGGACCCAATTTGATGGTTATGAGAGATCAAACTCTAGGTTTGCCACTTTGGTGTCTCATAAATGTGAAATACTCTTGAATGAGAGGTGATATTTTCGTTGATGGGGCCGGGCGTGCCTATGCGCGTTCATAGATGTGAGTGTTGAGCTTGTTTGTTTCCCCGCCACATTGTTCTATTTTACCTTCTCGTAGCTCTCTTCTGCAAGCACATCTCTCTCTCTCTCTCTCTCTCTCTCTCTCTCTCTCTCTCTCTCTCTCTCTCTCTCTCTCTCTCTCTCTCTCTCTCTCTCTCTCTCTCTCTCTCTCTCTCTCTCTCTCTCTCCTGAAAGCGCCAAGAACCCCAACCTGGTCTCCACCCTGGCCACGCCTCCACCACCGGTAGCGCCACTAGTAACGCTTCTGACCGAGCCGCTTGCCGCCCCGGTGTTGAGTCGTCGAAGCATCGGCAACAACCACTGGCAGTAGGTATCTGCTACTTCTAGTACAACACAAAACCATTGGCAGCTCCCGTCGACCGTGTAGCACCGATAGAGATCTCCGGCTACAGCTCACAAACTTGGAGCACCACCACAACCCTTGCAGCATCCCAGTGTTCAGCTGATAGCACCAACCACCGCCGGTAGTAGCATCACCATCATTGTTGCACCATCCAGTAAAATATATTGGTAGCACAATGGTTGAAGCCCGGTAGCACCACCGATGACGGACAGTAGCAGAGTCTCCATTCTTTTGTAGAACCCCTCACAATGTATGCATCTTTCCCAACAACTAATTGCAGCAACGCCGGCTTCCGCCTCACACCATGTCCTCCCCTTGTTGTAGCATCGGCCACTGGGGCTCTGCATCCATGCGGTCGTCGCGTCAGCTTGTAATTCTCATAGGCCGTTGTTTGGAGCTCCACCACCCCATCCACGGTGACACTGGCTTGCGGCGACCGGAGGTGGAGATGGTGGAGCAGCGGCATGATTTGGTCGAAGTAAGCCATTTCAGACACGTAGGAAAAGAGATTGAAGAAGAAAGGGGCATAGATGGAAAGAGAACGAGAGGTGCAGGATAGACGGTGAGAAGATGAGGTAGATAATGGCGTTGTGTTATGCTCGGGAGGAGTTGGATCATTTTACTTTATAATTCGGTCTACTGAGAAGAATGGCTTCTGCCTTCTCCAGCCAGCGCCTCATTTTCTAGAGAGCGTATAGTTCATATAATAAGGTAATTAATAATAAATTTTGTCAAGAAAGATCACCAAAAAATTCTAGTCCACACTTTTATAATACATTTACTTAGAACCCAAATTATCACGTTGATAGAATGATACCCTGATATCCCTATAAACTATAACACTGACAGTAACATCTGGCTTATGTCGATATTCATGTTTGCAGAACTATAATGCAATTTGCTCCACCTGGTACTGGGTATTGAGCTTACTCCAGGTACTTTACTTCCTTTCTTCACCCTTATTTTTGCTGGAACAAGTCAACTCATTATTTAACCAGAATATTTGTGAAAAAAGATGATCTGTAGTTACGAATTTGAGATTGTTATTTTTTGTGAAGGGAACATACCATTATCTATTATAGCTTAACTACATATCCCATGTTTGTAACAAAATAAATTTGGGCCCTTTTGTCTTCAGTTTCTTTCAATTTGCATTTTAGCTGGAACAAAAACACACATAGTGTTGCATGTGGAATTGCATGCTCTAGCTAGTTCAACCAAAAGATCGATCTTATGAAGAAGAGCTTGGCAATTATATTCAACACCTCCCCTCACGTCTAGGCCGGTGGGCCTATTTAGATCTCTCACGGGCCTTAGGCGTGTATCCTTGGATTTGTTTTTAGGGAGGCCGCAAATATTTATTTTTAAATACTACGTTGGCTAGGATTTGAACCCAGAACCTTGTGGTCTGATACCTTGTGAAATGCTCTAGCCGGTTCAATCAAAAGACCGATCTTATGGGAGAGATAGGCAATTATATTCAACATTACCATCAAGAACTGAGATTCGACCTTCCAGTATTATCAATAGTCCATATTACTATCATCACTAACACAATTTCTATACCTGCTCGAATGTAAGCAGATCCCAGTCTCAGCTGGAGTGTCCATGTACCAAGCAGTATGTCTGCTGAAGGGGAAGAGAGTGATATCATCAAGGGAAAATAAGCAAGGCAGCCCCAAAGCTCATCAGCTAATGGTATACTGCTTCTTTGGCGTCATTGCTGGTATCCTCGCTGGTCTGCTTGGCGTCGGTGGTGGCACCGTCATGGGGCCTCTCTTCCTGGAGCTCGGTATCCCTCCGCAGGTAAAATCTTTGTTTGTTCATTGCAAGAATCAAATGCTTCAATCTTGGTTTCTCACTCTTTAACTAGCCAATGATTTGATTGTATTCTTTTTTTTACTTGCATATCTCCATCCCATATTTGACCTGTTTGTATTCCCTTAAAGTGCTGCAGGTCTCAAGTGCTACAGCCACCTATGTAATGATGTACTCTTCCTCCATAGCCGTCGTAGAATACTACCTCCTGAAACGGTTTCCTGTACCATACGGTACTGTCTCTCTATTTTTTTCTCTCTTCTTCTCCTACGGTAACCACGTGGGACTAATGATTCTGAATTTTGTGCAGCTCTCTTCTTCAGCAGTCTGGCATTTTTTGCTGCGATTGTTGGCCAGCGGGTTGCGAGGAAGGTGATTAATTTATTAGGGCGGGCATCATTTATCATCTTTATATTGTCCTTCATGATCTTTGTCAGCGCGATTTCTCTAGGTACCATTTTCTCTGTCCTTGGTACCCTCACTGCAACAAATTCGCGGCGTCATGTGGTTTCAAACCCAGTACAACCTCTTAAATCTGCTCTCTGTGTAGGTGAAGTCGGCATCTCGAACATCATTCACAAGATGGCGCAGCACAAGTACATGGGATTCGGCAACATTTGCGAATATGATGCTTAGAAAGATGCAGCTAGCCTGCACGCATACAACTATCACGTGACGTACTGTGCAGTTTTAGCGTGATCGAACACGGATTTGCAGATTCAGGTTACCGGAGGGCTACGAGATCAGAATTTCTGGAAGTGGCAATTAACCAATGTAATCGATGATTAGATGTCATATAATTGCAGATGGATATGCAAATGGGAACTAATATGGTTCTTGATTAAGGATGGCAATGGGTAAGATATAGATACAGTAGAGCAATACCGTACTCATACATGTATAGTTAGCGGGTATAAAATTCTACCTATCCCGTACCCGCGGTATGATACTTTACCTACATCCATACCCGATACCCAACAGTTAGATTAAATAGTATACAATTTATTCACAATTGTACATTCATCGATGGCATATTTGATATCTTAACTCAATAATCAATAATTGAGTATATGACAACTATCAAAATTTAAAAACTACAATCACATACCCATAACTCATAAGTCAACAAGAGTACACAACTCACACGACATACTGAAAATTGATGTCAACTTAGGTTCACTATGAAAAACGTGATAAGCAATAACGAAGAAAAAAAAGGAAATCACAGCGGGAGACGATTTTACATGGAAAACTCCACCAACATAGAAGGAAAAAAACCAAGAACGTCAACCATCAAAAAATCACTATATCGAGTAGTGTTCACAAACATTGTGGGTTATCTTATAAAGCGATAAACTCTAGCCGATGGCTTACAATAGGTATATATAGACGGTGGCGAAAATCCATACCGTGGGGATGCTTTGCCCCTCCACCCCGCACCCCCAAAAGTCCCAGTTGGGCACATTGTGGGCTAACTTCAGACTCGGCTCCACTTCGGACCAAGCCTCCCGACGACGGGTCTTGCTCCGCTCATCAGAAGTTAGCCTTATGAATTTGGATCAAAATAACATTCACAAACTCAATAACTAGGCTATTTGACTACATATGTCCAAAAGTCAGAATAAATGGATAGTGTATCGGTATACCCATGGGTACGAGTCTATACATGTGCCCTTCCTGTGAATTAACGAGTAGAGTATGGGTAATACTTATGTTTACAAAAATGTGTCCATACCATTGCCCATACGGATATGGTATCTGTTGGTACCCTTCCTCGTGGATAAAATGATGGTTGTAGTGGTGTTGATGGAGATGATTTCCAAGCCTACAAGATCCAAGCAATTGCATGATGGATTTCCTTTGGTGGGTTCCCCCTCCAAATCCCTTTCGGAGGTGAGGTTTCGTGGCTTTTCTATGTCTCCGTAGCTCTGATCTCGATCCTTCTTCACATGTGTAAGGGTATATTGCCCCTATGTGTGGTTTTAGTAATTAATGATAATCCCTATGGACTAATGTTTTCCTTGAGTTTATATAATGGAATATTCAATAGGTAACGCTTGTAGTCCATGTGTTAGACTCAAGTGTGGATGCCATGAATATAAATATATACCTTGAGTATTATCATCAAGATCACCGATTTGAAGAAAAGAATATGATATAATCAAGAACAAGAAATGATGATGGAGTTGTAGTGTGGAAATCAATTTAGCCATGCTCTAGCTTATGTGTTAAGTAATGGATGATCAAGATCTTGAGAGTTTCATTTCAAGAGAAGAATTTAAGATATGACTCTAAGTAGGCGTCTTGATAGACTCATAAGTTGAGATATGGTTGACCAAGGTTTAGAGCATGCAATCAAATGAATAGTTCTTTATGTACCTCAAGATATTGTAATAGATCATGAGGAGATGCAAGATTGACAAATACTAAGAGTGAAGATTGTATTCAAGTTGGTCAACAGATGAAACATAAAGAATGTACCACATTGGATCATGTGATATTTTGGTAGGGTAAGCTTTTTCAATTATACTTCATGAACTAAGCCATTATATATATGCATTTTGTTGTCTACGTGGGTTAGGTATTTTTTCATGGGCATGTACCAAAAATAAACATTTCATATAGCCCGTGAGAGGAAGGCATCAAATGGTGATCGTCGTCAAGGTTGAGAAGATAGAATTCAAGATAAGCATATAGAGAAGATCATGCTTGAATCTTGCCATTCATTTGGTGATAATGGACATGTGAAGAAGCGCCTTAATAAAGCTATCCCATAGTGGTGTATGGGCAAGCAAATTATTCGCCTTCACGAAGAAACGATGAACAAGTGAACCGTTCGGGCTTGAATGAAGCGTGACGCCTCGTCATCAAGGTAGAGTGGGATGCGCAAGGTAAAGATATAGCTTTTCTAGGGTTTTCCTTTAACCGGTCTCAAGGTGGTTGTTGGGAGACCGGGTTATAGTATAGATAGCCACACTATCAAGAGGGGTTTTCGGTTAAGTAACTTGATCACATCATCGTCATAGGAAGCTCAATCCTTTATGCTTGATGTTTATCTTTGCAAGATTTTTAATCTTGTTTGTAGCTTCTCAACAAGCCCAAGTTCATCGAAAACGGAATTCACATGCATCTTCTATTGCGTTTTCAAAGTTGGAGGTTTTATCGGTTCTTTGCTTTGGGAGGTTTCATATCTCCCCACTTTTGGTATTTAGTATCTTGATCCTTATTGGGGTTTATAGTCTCTATTAGATAGATCTTGTTCTTAACTTTTCAAAGCCAAGTTTTATAATATCGGAGTCCCTACGCAAAAGTTATCCTTGTTTTCGTTTGCTCTTTTTTTGTTGGCGGCAAATTTGGCATACCATAAACCTAACTTCTAGCAATTTTAGGTACCCAGGGCCTTGAAGAAGTTCAAGGCAACACATAAGAAGGGATTTCATATGGTCTATTGTTGGGATAAGTTGAAGGATGCGATGAAATGGATTGTTGGCTATGCGGCCTACCAAGAAGCAATCAAGAATGGCACAACCACGGTGGTTGTTGACCTCGAAGACGACGAACCTGGGTAGAATGTCCTTCCACCTCGTTCCCGGGGCCATAAGTGTACCAATGCCGATCTTGCTCGGGAGGCATCAGCCCTCGCGTTGAGCCATGCCTTGTAGAAGACCGTGGCCATTCTCAAGTCGCCCAGGCAAAAAGGGACGAGAAGATGCGGCTCGAAAAAGAGGCCTATACTGCCATCTACCTCAACCTCACCAAAAAGGCCATTAAGATCCAAATAATGGACGTTGAGGCCAAAAAGATGGACGCCGAGGCCAGAAGGCTTGACGCCCAGGCAATGATTCGAGCATAGGACACAAGGATCATGCTGGCCAACTAGGCCACCATGGACGATGACACCAGGGCTTGGTTCCTAAAGAAACGCGCCGAAATCCGCGCGCGTGACTGCGCCCATATCAATTACCATGGCCTCCTTGTGGACTATTTTGCTGATCATGGCCATATTGTGCTCCTTTCAGACTACATTTTGTGCCGTACCATGTGCATAATCTGGTAGAGTTATATTTGAGACCTAATTTAAACCAATTTGATTGATTATATTTTTGTGGAATTTACTTGTTTGTGTTTTTTGAGAGATTTTAAAAAATGGCCCAGACAGACAAAACATCGGCTCGCTGAAGATACCCCTGGATGCAAATGGATCTCCAACTATTTTCGTGTCTGCAGACTGATGCAAACAGAGAACACCCGAAATCCGAAATGCATTGCCCATTGAAGATGTCCTTAGGGCATCTCCAACCGAGCGACCCAAACGGACGCGCTGGGCCGTCCGTTTTGGGTCGTTTGGGTGACCGAGCGGACGCGCGGACGTTGCCCCGCGTCCGCGCGTCGTCCTGTACCCGCGAGATTTGGGTCGCGGCGCCCTATGGTATGTTTTTCTTGTAAATTCACTAGAAAAACGCAAAAAAATTATATAAAATATATAAAATAGTTCAAATGCTCAAAATGTATTACACGTTACATTGTCCATGTAATGAAGGATAAAGTATTATTCAAATAAAATGAAAAAACGATACAAATGCTCTAGGCTGCCACATGTGCTCGACCAAATCAGCCTGAAGCTGGTTGTGTACAGCTAGATCTCGAATTTCATGGTGCACATGAAGAATGTCCTGGAATGATGCCGGACCACCTTGAGGAGTAACCAACTCTTCTTGGCCTTCCCAGTCATTATCAAAGAGTGAATCATCCCGCTCTACCTCAACAATCATGTTATGCATGATTACATAAGCGGTCATCACCTCACAGTTTGCACATCCCAGGCTCTGGCAGGGTGTCTGACGAGAGCCCAACGAGCTTGGAGGATGCCAACGCGCCTCGACATCTTTCCGGGCTGCCTCCTGCTCTTTGGCAAACCTTGCCTCTGCTCTGAGTTGGGGTTTTAGATTGTCTTCACGAGTGTAGCCCAAGGATACCATCAGCAAGGTAGTACCCCTTGGTGTAGTGGTGGCCATTGATCTCAAAATCCACATCAGGGGACTTACCGTACGCTAGCCTATCAAACACCGGAGAGCGCTGCACACATTGATGTCATTGTGCGAGCGAGCCATTCGAAGAATGAGTGCCAAATCCATGTGTCATGTGAAGCAACAGCTTCAAGAATGACCACCCCTCGAATGGCCCCTGCCAACCAAAGGGCAGTTCTTCCACTCTCGGTGCATGCTATCTGCCAAGCATCCAGAAACCCCCGGAAGCGTTGATTGACAACAGACGAGCTGTGTCCTGCATTAGGTTGCGGAGGTTGTTCTTGAACGAACCGATCACTCTGCAGAACCTGTACATCGCTTACAAGCCGGTTGACTCACTCATGCGGGTGTACTCATCTGAAATCATGGCAACGCCATATGCGAGCATCCTAATCTGCCGTGAATTTCGGTAAGAGAGGCCTACCTTGCCAATTGCATCCACTTTCGCAGAACTAGTCGTCGTAGATCTTGACGCCATCCATTATCCGGCGGAACAGTCTGGTCATCCGAAACGAGCAAGGCCGGCGTGAACAATGGAGTGGGTTGGAAGTAGTCGTTGTATAGCTGATCGTGGCCGCGTTCTCTTTTGCGGTCCAAGGCGGCCGCGCGCCCCGGCAAGGACCCCCGGTACATGGGGATCTGCGAGACAATGTGCTCGTGGATGAGCAGCGCAACATCCGTGAAAAAATCATCGTCGGATTCCTCTTCTGACAACGTGTCGATGAAGTTCTTGAAGTAGTATTTGTCGTCGCTGTCCACCATGATCTGAAAAGGGACACATTTTAGTTCGAGCATTTCAACGAACACCTCGCAGGAGGCGATCCAAATGCTTCCGTAGGGACCAGGCATGGCCGTCTCGGACGTGCGGTCCAGAAACACGGCAGAGAGCTCACCTCCCGCGGAAACGGCGCACTGCGAACGGCGGGAGGTGTCGCGACGGTGAGAGGACAACGCGGTCCTCCTCTACGCGGCGAAAGCAGCACGGGGCCTCGACCTATGCTTCCGCCCGCTTGCGGCGTCTCGACGACGGTGGCCGGCGTCGCGCGCCCAAATCGCCGGTCCGTGGGTGGCGGCGGAGCGGTGGGAGATGTGTGCGACGGGCTTGTGTTTTGGGAGGCGACGGTCGGGCCGGCGGACAAGGGAGGACGCGAGCGACCGCCTTTCGCGTCCGCGCCACGCAAACTCGTCCAAGATTTGGACGGGTTTGGGTCGTCCCGACGCCGCGCCATCCGTTTAGGGATGGATCCACCGGGCGTTTGTCCGTTCGACCATCGCGCGGCGCGGGATGCTTTTTTGAACACAAGAGGGGTCAAAAGACCCCGGTGGAGCATTTATAAAATACCAAGTGGCAGGTACAAATTGCAGGAAAGCCCCTTAACATCTACTGCCCTGAGAAACCTAACATTTGAAGAAGGGACCCTCCACTTTACACAAAACACCCTGGAAGAGAATAGGAAAAAGCAATCAAGGACTCCATTGGTGCCTCTGCCACAGAACGCCGGCGAACTCAAGGCGTTGCCGCCGAGTTTCAAGCGCAAGGAGCTCGAACGCTCATCTCCGGCGAGATCCAACCCCTGGCTACCGTTGGAAGGACGGGGACGAACCACTTGTCCTTCCACCAGCGTCGAGCTCCAGCAGTTGGTCGTCAGGGCCTCCGCCATGGAGGTTGAGGAAGATGGGCCACCATCTTGGCGAAGGATCGCGGCGAGGAAGCTCGTCACCGCGTGTTGCGCACGAGGAAGATCTGCTCCGGGACGCCACTTCCCAGATCCGGCAAGAGGATCTTCATCTCGACTTCCCTCCACATCTCCACCACCACGGTGGCCAGATATAGGGGAAAACAAGATGAAAACACTCAGATCTGAAGAGCAGCATGTGAGCTTTATTGTTGAGGATGCCGGTGCTCTGATGCCGCTCGTCTCCGGCTCCGACCACCGGAGCGCCACGAGCAGCAGCAGCATCACCGCCGGCAGAACAGCTCCAGCTCCACCGCCACCTCCTCTGTACGGGCATATCGCCAAATCCACAAGGGTAAACCGAAAATCTGCAAAGAACTACACCTAAACTAGACCTAGCTACTCCGGCGCACCAGCTCAACCAACTCCGGCCGGCTAATCCGGCGGAGTGGCCTTGGATCGGCCCGGCGATGTGGAGGAGACGACCAAAGAACTGTAGCAGGGGGAGAGAAGGAAAGGGGGGAATGAAGCGGTTTTGGGGTCAGCTCGGTTGGAGATACCCTTACGAACTGAACGCAAGTCGGAGGTATCCCAAGCCCACACACAACGGAAAGCCGTCATAAATGCAACCCGCCGCACAGACGCAGAGGCAGAAGAGGAAAAACAAACAGTCCAACCGGCAAGCTGACACGCCACCTCCGCTGCTGACGTGCTGCGCTGTGCGCACGGCCGCGCCGGCCCGACGAGAAAAGCTTGCGATGCCGGGAAAGAAAAATTGGCCAAAAAGAAACCCAAAGCGGGCAAGCAGCGGGCGGGCGCAAGCAAGCGAGGCCACCACCAGCGCAGCGCGCTTCCCAGCAGCAGCACGGCATGGGCGCAACACTAAAAAGAAGGCAAGCTACCTCCCCCCAAACTCTCTCTCTCTCTCCTCCGCTCCCCTCTGTATCTCTTCTCCCCTCTCCCGTGCGGAGAACAGTGGCATCGCGCTGCGCTTGCCGAGCTGCGGTGTGAGCTGGGATGGAGGAGCAGGATGGCGGGTTCGGAATCGGAGGAGGTGGAGGCGGGAGCGGGAGCGGCGCGGTGCGGGAGCTGGTGCTGATGCAGCAGGAGCGGAGGCGGCGGCGGGAGGAGGAGGAGGAGGAGGTGCGGCGCCAGATGTTCGGCCACGCCGGCCGCGCCGCGTTCCAGGCGGCGGCCGCGGCGGCTGCGATGGGCCAGCAGCACCAGCACCACCAGCAGCAGCAGCAGGCGGTGGAGTATGCAGAGCTGGCGGCCGGCGGCGGGTTCTACGAGAGCGAGGCGGGCGGGTCGTCCGAGCCCGAGCCGCACGGCTCCGAGGACCGCCCGCGCGGGGTCTCCGGCGGCAAGCGGACCCGCGCCGCCGAGGTGCACAACCTCTCCGAGAAGGTGCTGGACTTGGCCGCTCGTGAACCGTTCTTTCTGTCGCCCTGCTATGCTATTCTTGCTCATTTCTACTAGATGCTAAAGGTCTCTTCTTTGGTTCGGCGCAGAGGAGGAGGAGCAAGATCAACGAGAAGATGAAGGCGTTGCAGAGCCTCATACCCAATTCCAACAAGGTCAGCAACCCAAAACCAACAAAGCCCTTTACTTTACTTTCTTTGTCACTGAATTTGGGGATGCTGAGCTCGGGTTTGTGATGGAAATTCACGGCTTAGTGTTTGCGTGGTTTGCAGACTGACAAGGCGTCCATGCTCGACGAGGCCATCGAGTACCTGAAGCAACTGCAGCTCCAAGTGCAGGTCAGCACATGCCCTGGATGATGTAGATGTTAACTTGCTAATGCAATAACTTTTGACTGATCCAAAGTCCAAACTGCCAACATCAACATCAGAGTTGTAGTGATACTATCTAGCCTAACTCTTCATCCAATCGATAGTGAAGTTTTAATGCTGGGAGATTCTCTTCTCACATAGCACAGCAGTGCCAACTACTATATGTTGACGTTGAGTGTGTTTAGCCAGATCGACTTTTTATGACATATATAGAGAGCTTGTTGATTTCCTTGGACTCGCCGTCATATTTCCCGGCATGCCATTTTACACTGCTGAACAAAATCTTGTTATGTTAGTAGGGCTAGCTTTCCTGTGCGAATGCACTTTGACAAATCCTGTGCCAATTGATATGTATGCCATCTTAGCTATATCCAGTTGGTAGGTGCAATAGTTCAACTGCACGCTAAAACAGTAAAACTTTAATTGTGAGGTTGCGATCACTAATATGGAATCTTTGCTCTGATATCTTCTTGCAGATGTTGTCTATGAGAAATGGCGTTTACTTGAACCCATCATATTTGTCTGGAGCACTTGAGCCTGTGCAAGCCTCGCAAATGTTCGCAGCCCTCGGTGTTGGTGGAAGAAATGTGGCAACGCCGAATTCTGTAAACCAAAGTTCAGGGGCTCATCATTCATTCGATCCAATGAACCCCCCACCACAAAGTCAATCACAACCTGTTGCTTTGCCAAGTTGTCCTAACACAACTATTCCCGAGCCTTCGTTTCACCTGGGGGCATCACAGTCCCACCTTCGATCATTTCAGTTACCTGAATCCTCTGAGGTAATAGAGAAAAACTGACTAATACCATACTTTCGATAAGTAGGGAACTGCGGTCTCATGGGAGATCTTTCTTAAGAGCATTTTTCTTAAAACATGCATTCTTCTGTTTTAAAGATGATGTTTCGAGGGGAGATAATGCCAAAGCATCACCTAACACCAGCTCAGGAAAGAGCTAATCCACCAGGTTTGTGAGAATTTATGTACCTAGCTATTGTTGCCAGCATTTTCATTTGTCTCGCGGACAGCAAATCTTTCCATTTTTGATGCATACCTCTTCATCCCCTTGAAGGGAATAAGTTGAACTCACTAGGGAAAAAATCACCCATGTCGAGCACACATTTGGATGGATACTTAGATAGCAAATACTCCTTCTTTTAGATTGAGGGTGCATTTGATATTGTGGTAGATGATGTGGTAATCCAACTGTTCTGACCAGGTTTTTACTTATTTTTCCATTTGGCTAACCAGATTTTTCTTTCTTTTGTGGCTATTTTCTCACAATAGATTGTAAAATAAGTTGAGTACAACACAAGTCAGCAACCGCAGACTAGCTTAAGGAGTTGGATTGCGATTCAAGCTAGTGCTAGATAAAAGAAATCTTTGTTTGAACATGTTATCTAGGATGTGCTTAAAACATGGATGTCAAAATCTGAAAAATCCTTGATACTTAAGTTTTAACTATTGACTTCCTGCAAATAAAAGTACTGCAGTCAGTTATGAAGTAGAGATGTGGTCTAGGAATACAATAGATTGACTATAAAGATTTTGGCCTAATTTAATCGGTTCCATAACTTAAATCATAGCATTAATGAGCATATTCCTTCAGGCAGGCGAGCTAACCAACATAGCCCAATATGTTACTAGTACTTCATAGCATCATCAACTGCTCTTCCCATGCTAGTGCCCGCTAGAATTATTTTTCGCGAAAAAACAAAAGCCTTGTGTTTGGATGCATTGGTAGAAAAAGAAGGTTATATGTACACAAGTCCAAGGAAGGACCAACACCACGCCATACAACTCAACCCAAAAGACCTAAACTAGGGGAGTAGTTGGCGAAGACCCCGGGCTCCTGCGTCCGCCCATTGTGCCTACTAGAATTGCTAAGTTAAATTGAAGAACCAATTCTGTAACTCACTTACTTTCTGACCTACATCCAACTTTTATATTATTTTTGTGTGCAGATTTTCTCATATATCTTAGAGAAGTATCGACAAATACTAACCACAGTTTGTTTTTGACAGCTTAGGAAGTGGTTACTTGTAACACTGAAGTGGGTAGCGAAGGCAGGATGACATGACCTAGTTCAGTAATCTAACCGCCAAGTCCGACAGTCAAGCTTTGCGAATCGTTGACCTCCATCACTGCTATAGTACTGTTATTCTTGAAGCGGCCTGAGCGCTTCACCTAGTAGCTAGAGAGAAGAACCGTGTAATATTGCCATCAGATGCTCCTTTCGAGTACATTTGGAGGCTAGCAGGTAATGAGACTAGTCTGCCATGGAATGTTTTCTGAAGCAGCACTGCTACCATGCTGCATGTAAGCAACTTCCCCCTTCATACGAGGCCACATGTAGCAGTCGTGCCAATCTAGATCAGAGATGCAAAATATAACCTGCGGAAAACCTTTTTGAGACAGAAGGAAATTCTGCACGGTCTCCTGTTTTTGGTCGAGCAATGTTGCGATATGATCTGTTTTCAGGAACTGCCAATCAGCAGCAGAAACGAATGGAGCGATGGATTCGGATCCTACTGTGGAACTTTACATGTCTGGTTTCGGATCCACGTCGCACTAGACTTGAAATTGAAGGGCAAGTTTGAGATGAATATTTCCCTATTGACACTGTATTCTCTGCAGATTTCCCACGAACTTGAATCGTTCAGACGAATTGCCACTGGTAAAAAACAAGTTTCAGGGCATCGTAGACTCGTAGTGCACATACTTTTGCAGAGTATGATCATGGTCAGTGTAGTAGTGTCTCCGAAATCGCCCATACCTAGCATCCAGATTCGCAGTAGTGGAGTTGTGGTGCGTGCCACCCACCAGATAGGGCGACATCATCAAGATACAGTAAGTGCCTGTTTGATATGTAGTATTTTTTTTTGCGAAATAGGAAATTCGCAGAAGTAGGAAATTCGCAGGATTATATTGTTATGTTGAATTCTATACGATTTTTGGAATATATAGGAGTTTTTTTCAAGTAGCATTTGATTCGCTGGAAAATCAAAGGAATTGTAACATGAGGTGAGTGGATGGAAATTTTCCTCCGCAATATAGTGCAATGCAAACCTGTAGGAAAAATTGCTATGCATTCTTAAGCCTTGTTTGATTCGTAGGATTGTCAAAATGTAGGAAAAGGAAAATTGCGGGATTGAAGTGGGCATGTCCACTTGAATCCTATAGGGTTCGAAAACTACAAGATTTTGGAACAAGTAGTGTTTGATTGCACAGAAAAACTAAAGAAATTGCAAAAAGAGGTAGGACTGGATGAAAATTTTACTCCAAACTAGAGTGTAAAAGAATCCTTTGAAGGAATTCTAAAAAATTGTAACCCTTTAAATCAAACGACTTTAGACCATCTCCTGACGGGGTGCGTCCTTTTCCGTGAGGTATGTGCAACTTACCTGCATTGGTGGGGCAAACTGCACTGGATACCACAACCGGACACCAATTTCGTTAATTAGCTACAGAAGAGGTGTGGGGGTCTAGGAGCAGATCATGGCCTATGGAGAGGCGTGACGCTCACATGCTGGAGTATGTGGCGGCATAGAAATGATGTGGTTTTCGAGGGTACCATGCCCTCGATAGTTGTGGTGGTTAGGCCGATATCCGACGATCCTGAGCTTTGACACACTGGAGAATTGTTTCAGGAGTGCTAGCATCAGTGGACAAGTGGAGATTCCTCCAGTAGTAGCACATGTGCTGCTGCCTTTTACGGTGGCGTGTGTTTGTGCTTCTAGTGTTTGTGCCATATCACGATGATTACTGGGCTCTTGGTTATTCTTCTATGCAAGCGATATGTCTTTCCATGATCCATCTTTTTAAAAATAATTTAATTATAGTGAATAGTCCACATTTAAATTTGCTAGTTCTATCATCTTTTTGTGTAGACTGTAATATTAAGAATTTTACGCTAAGAATTTGCTGTAAGATACATTATCAACTAAAGTTAATTTATTTCAAAATACTTTTTAACTTGTAAATATGATTTTGAAATAAAGAACCTACACATAGCTCGGCCTCCATTTAACAAACTTTGTAATCTGTCTACCCTATTTGTCACTTTGACAAAAAAAAATGCAACTTTTTTTCACACAAGCCACAAAATGCAACTTTTTCCAAAACTTTACATGAGCTCAAAGAATATCAAGATAAAATGGCTCAGAATTCAAATAAATTAATAAGTCTAAATTTCCTCAATTCTTTTGCATCCTCCTCCTTAGGGATAAGAGTGATCATGGTAAAATTTAATCTATAAATGTCTAGTCTACCATTAAACCAATCTTCAAAAAGTTCCAACAAATCATCTTTTATGATTTCCCAAAAGGTTTGGAAAAACAAGTAAGACAAGCCATCAGGGCCTGGGGATCCTTCAGCATAAGAGCCAAAGATAGCCTCTCTGACTTCATTTTCAGAAAAATTCTTCTCTAGGTCTATACTTTGTTGAAGAGAGACTTTCTCCTCATGGGAAAAGAAATCCTCCCTTAGTCTAATATTTGGCCTATCTTATTTCTTAAAGATATCTTTGTAATAGTCTATTGCAACTTTGAGCATATCCTTTTGTTCAGTTACAGGACCATCAGGACCCTCTAACAAATTAATCCTTTTCTTCCTCCTTCTCTGATTTGCAACAACATGAAAATAAGCAGTATTCATATCTCCCTCTAGGATCTGTCTATCTCTAGACCTCTGGCTAGCTTTTGTTTCTTCTATTATCCAATAGGAATTTAGCTCCCTGAGGATGTCATCTAATTTCTTTCCACTCTCCTTATCCAAAGGCTGAAATTCTGACATGATGTCTATAGAATCATATTCCTCCATGAGTTTTTTTTTGTTTCCTAATATCTGCCTCTAAATTTGCTTTCCACCCTCTAGCTAACTTCCTAAAGTACATAGTTTTATCATGCCAACCATCTATGGCAGTTTTATTTCCTCTAGGCAAGGCCCAAGCCTTAGCAACTAAGTTACTAAACTCAGGTCTAGTAAGCCACTATTTTTCAAATTTAAAACTACTCCATTTTGGAAGTTGACCCACACCAGATTCCCAGATGATAAGTGTATGATCACTCCCCACTCTAGGTAAAGCCCTAGCATGTGCTAGAGGAAATTTCTCCAAAAACTCAGTGACAAAGGATTAACTTGTCAATGCCTACAGATTGTAGACTAGGGTTTTGCTAGAAGTAGAGGGCAAGTAGATCTCGAAGGTTTAGGCGAAAAGTACTCGACGATTATGAAAGCTAGGGTTACGTTGACGTAGATCCGATCCTTTCTTTGTCCCTCGACTCCCCATATAGGAGGTGGAGCCGAGGGTTTTCGTTTTGTACAAGTTACAGAGTCCGGGACGGTTTCTAACTCATCAGATTACAAATAACACTTCCTATTACAACTCTAGCTTTCTTTAATATATCTTGGGCTCCCGAATCTTCTTATTCTTCGGATAGTAGGCCTTCAATAAACTCCGGGTACTATCTTTGGCAGGCCCATTTGGGATGCCTATGTCAACCCCGAGATTTTGCTTGAATCGTAGAGTCAAGGAAATCTCGTTTATATTTATTCAAGAGCTTTTATTTATGCTTCTTCACATAAAATTCTATATTGTACAGGGATAATGGTAGTTGGGGCTAGTTCATCGATCGGTACTAGTTAACTGCTCTAGTGGCAATCCGCAAAACCTACTTCAAGATCACGTCCCTGGACATGATCTCGGGATTGGTGTAAACTTCGAAGTGCCGCTTAAGGTCTTACCATTCATCGAGTCCCAGTCAAATTTATCGGGTACCTAACGCGTCCGTTAGGATTTTTCTTCGTATCGTTGATACGGATAAAAGTGACGCATCTTTGGCGATGCCACGCCAGAACGGATCTGGGTCTTACCTTCGCAAATTTGCGGCATTCAGAAATTGATCGCAACTTTGGCGTTCCGAGAATATATTGTCGAGTGCTTTTCGCCTTTGGAATAGCACATTTTATCGAGTCATATTTGATGACTTATTTTGTCTTCCCGATGGGAGTATATGTAGAGTTATCGTGTAACTCGAATATACTCATCTTTATTTTGATAAAATTCATCGGGCACGCAACAGCGTTCCGATGGGAGTAACCGAGCTACATCCAAGAATTTGTGCTTGGGTGTAGGCTCCAGATTATATCCGTTGCCGCTCTATTTATAATCTTTTTCGACAATTTTATATTTATGGTGCGCGACAGCGTCCCGATGGGAGTCCGAGGCTATGAACAAATGCTTGCATTTGGTCATAGGCTCTCGCCTTTTCTATCTTGTCATACTCGAAATTTTCCATTTTTCCAAAGTAGCCCCCGAGCATTTGGGCAAAAACTTGTATTTGATCAAAAGCTCCCAAGATAACCTTGCGTTGTCGATAAACTTTTGAAAACTCATGTCGAATTTTCCTTTATCTTGATGACGTCATTGGTGATGATAGCCACGATCTCATATTTGGAAACTGACTATTACCACTTGTTTCGTGCCTTGTGGGTCCCAATTCTGATCTGTCGGACACGTCGTGCAAGTGGGGGACACATCTCCCCTTTTTGGCACGTTCTGTAACCTCGTCGATGTAAAAATACTTTTTACCCTCGTCTCCACGTGGCTATCATCTGCTGCACTCTTTTCTCATCCAACGGTTCCGTTCACCGCACTGTATATAAGGTCTTCTTCTTCTTCCTCGAACACTTCCGCTCGCGCCGTCCCCCTGCTTTCTCTGCAAAATTTCCTTCCCGCTCCTCATCTCTCAAAGCTCTTTGTAGCTGCACCCTCCGCCATTGTTGATGCCACCGCGTCGATTAACCAGCACACACCGACTCATCAATGGCTGCCGCGGATCTAGGAGCGGCGGTGGGAGAGGTCAAGATCACGAACCAGGACCTCAATCGATGAAAAAGCTGGGGATTACCAAGAAACCCAAAGCGGTTTGCTTCCCCAGTGAAGAGAGCTAACCCCTCCAATGGGGTATCGGGTAAGTTTTGTTGATCATCTCATCCGCGGTCTTTCCGCCCCCATTCACCCTTTTCTTCGTGGGTTACTTTATGTTTATGGTCTCCAACTTCACCACCTCACACCCAACTCTATCCTTCACATTTCTATCTTTATCACCCTCTCGAAGCCTTCCTTGGTGTCCAGCCTAACCGGGCATTATGGAAGCGCATTTTCTTTGTCGCCGTAATGCTCGCAATGTCGCCTACAATATAGGCGGCGTTGTTATTCCGTTCGCTCCTCCGTCAACTACTTCGACGTCAAACTCCGACTCCGTTCAAGGATGGCGCAAGAAGTGGTTGTACATCCGTGAAAACGATGGCTGCGCCGAAGACAACATTCCTCCTTTTGACGGTGCCGAGAAAATCCTTCGCCGCCTTCTGGGACAGAAGCTACCGAGGAAGAAAGAACTTCGACGAGGCCCGATGACTCGCATCCATGAGTTGCAAAATACTCGTGGAAAAGAATTATCGGGCATCCAAATTACAGCGTACTTCCTTAAGGCTAGGGTGCAGCCTCTTCGGGCTCGCAAAAACCCTTTCTGGAATTATCTGGCGATGAAGATACGGATCGCCATAACGGAAGGATTTGGATAAGCTTATTCGAAGGATTTCATCCCTCAAGAAGAAAGACTCCATCCCTTCCACTTATCGGGTAAAACCCTACAGCGCCGCCCATGCACTTCCCAAGGTAAACATTGTCGCGTAATTTATCTATTGCCTTGCTTTTTGTATTGTTATTCATTTCTGACATCCTTTTCTCTTTTTATACGGGACCATCCAAATCTTGTTTCACTTCCTCCTCTTTGAAGGTGGGGATGTCGAAGAAAGGGCTGTTATCTCGATGATAACCAGATGCCCCCTCCTTTGCAAATGAACCCGCAGAATCTCGAAGATCTGCGGGATCCGACGGAGGATGTCTCTGAAACCACGTCGGCACAATCTCTTTCCTCTGCTTCTCAAGGAACAAGAGGAAAAGGGATGATGTCGAAGATTCCGGCACCTCCAAAGTCGAAGCTGTTCCTTCGCACCAGAAGGCAGGCTATGATCCATACCTCGAGTCTATCATCAGTTCGTAAGTACCCTTTTTTTTGTTTACTTGTACTCAAAATTCTTGTCTATCTTGCTTTTTTACATTGTCGACGCTTTCTTTTAGTGATGATGAAGAAGAAATACCCAATGCTGATGTGGCTGCTCGCAGGCACGTCACATACTTTAGTCGCTTTGGAAAGTCGAAGAGAAGAAACGTCGCCTCCTCGACAAAATGTCGTTGCTACTCCTCCAAGCCCCTTCACCAAAAAGGGCAAGGGTTGAAATAAATCCGAGCTCACTCTTCAATCGAGTAGCTCTTCTAACCCTCTCTTGGATGATGTAAGTTGCTAACACTCTTGTCGTTATTTATATTTTCTCTGGTTGCTCTATATGTCGCCATTTTTCTCATGCCAACATTTTCTTTCTTTGTCTCTCTTTAACAGCCTATGATCAAAGAGCTTCTTCGCATCGGTGTCCAATTCGTTGGGTACCGTGATTACGCCAACAAGACTGAAGGTAATGCTCGACTATTTTTGCTTCCTTCTGCATGACTTGTCGACGTTTATAGCTAATCTTGTCTTCTTTTTTTCAGAGAAATTGATAGAAACCAACGAACGTGCTGACACGCTTGCTCTAAAGTTAGAGCAATGTGAAGAGGCTCGTAAGAAGGCCGATGATGCAGTTGAAGCTAGGCAAGCCGACAAGGCGAAGGCTGATGCTCTGGTGTCGAAGATCTTCGGAAACGTCGCATGGCCGAGACTTCACTAAGCGATCACATATAGCTGCTCCCGGCGATCACCAAACGCATTAAAACACAAAGTCGTCGCTTTGTTGGTAAGCATTTGCACCATTGCATACCCTTTGGATTTTCCTTTTTTGCACTTGTTTGTTGACACAAATTTCTATTTTTGTTTTGTCGATAGGACCTCGCAAGAATTTGAGCTTGAGGATCCCGACAACGATGCTCTGGACGCCGTTTCATTCCTTGAGTTTCATGGGTCGGAGCGCGTGAGGCATGGATGAAGCCATTTTTCGGAAGTTTCCCCTACTTCTTCCCGAAGAAAGAGGAGCTGCAACTTTCCTTGGCCTTGCCAAGTGCTTCAATCCTCCCGAAGATCTTGGTCTGAAGTTGCGCCATGAGAACATGAAGATTGCCGTGGAAAGCACTGTGGCCCTAGTTGCTGACAGTCAACAAACTATTGTGGGCAAAAGTTGGCGACACGGAGCAAATAGAGCAAGCAAAATGGCGATCCTTGATTAAGGCAAAGCTTAACACGAAGAAGATCTGGCCTATCTCGGGATCAAGCCATCTTCGACTCCTAGCTCTTCAAGGCCGGAGGTCTAGTTTTTGCTTTCTTTCTTTCCTTTGCTTTTGTCGCCATTCTGGTCTTGGCGACAAGTTTCCCCATCCCTTAGGAGAACTTCTTTTGTAATGGCCATGTAAATTTTCTACAATCAATGAAATTCCTTTTGGCGCTATCATTGATTTGGGGTTTTTCTTTTCCAGTTGATATTTGATAATTATTCAACGAATCCTTCTTCTCCCGATGCTGCTCGCTTCCTTGCGAAGAAAATAAGAACCGATGACGATTTCCTTGAAGGTTCCTCCAGCACACCTTTGTCGGAAGATTTACAAGAACTTCGACAACAACTTCAGTCCATGAAGAAACAAACTCTAGCAATGATGGAGCAGTCCCGGAGAGCATCCGAACAAGAACAACTTGCTCGTCGACAAGCCGAAGAAGCTCTGGCTGCTAAGGATGCTGCTATATTGGAAACGAAAAGTGCCCGGGAAAATAATATGCTCGAGCTGATGTTGGAAGCTAGCACGGATATGCTAGGTATGTATCCCGAGCTTTCTAATGCCTTTTCTTTATTTTGCTGTGCCTTCTTCCAAATTTCTTCCCTTGTTTTCCAATAGGCTCAGTTCTTGATGCTGCTGCCGAAGATCTAAGAGTAAATGAAAGAACAAATCTTCTTGTCAACCTTTCTCTGAACCATGGCTCTTTATTTGGGCCACTCCTGACCGAACCCAGATTGTCGTTCCAAGATCGTGCTTGCCAAGTGCGCGAATTTCTAACTTTTTGCACGACGACGTTGACCCTTGTTTTCAAGACTTTGTTTCCTCGAAATGAGGTTCGACTCTTCTGAATTGCTAGAGACCTTCAGAGATGCTCCTATTCATAATTTCGTACGAGCCCAACTGACTGCTGGAGCAAGATTTGCCATGATTATGATAAATATTTGCCATCCAAAGTTGGACTTGTCGACGATTGTAGTTAATTGCATGGCAAAGAAGACTGTCGCAAGAATAATATTGATGCAATCAACGAGATGGTGACTCCTGTGGCCGAATCGATGATAGACGAGCTTCTTCGGATGGATGCAGAATTCTTCGTCAAAGGGTCTTATGCCGAGCATAGAACGACCAGAGGCTTGTCAATAGATACTATTTTGGGTTTGATTGATTTGTAAAACTTTGTCGAAAATATTTGTTGTATTCCGCAGAATGCTCTATATTGTCGGAGCCCCCGAGCCTTTTTTGTTCGGAGTTTGTACTATTTTTCTCTTCCCAAGGTTCTTTTCTGAGCCGTAATAAAACACTTTGATAGGCTGCATGATCTTGGCGTCGGAGTTCTATATTTTGTTTGTCGGATTTTTCGGACCAAAGTAATGAGATATTCTGACGTATGCACTATATTTGATCATGACCAACTCCCGATTTATGTATTTGGCGAGGTATTATTGTACCAAGGCAAAATATTTTCAATAAATCGAGTTTGTCTTTTTGATATTTGAGGGTGGAGAGCCCCCGAGTACGAATAAGAAGTATATCTTTACTATCTTTATTATATTGCAGCACCGCGAGCCCTCATTAAAAACCTTCTCCGGCCCCACTCGGTGCCCCGAAAAGGAAAAGAGTGCGTCTGAAAACTCGCGGGCGTTTCAGTACATTGTATGTTTACGAGAGGAGACTATATTTCGGCATCTAAGCGTAAGCCGGTGTGCCACATTCAGGATTTAGCTCGGCAATCCTGTCTTCTTGTCTTTGATTCTGTGCTCCTCCTTCGATTACCTCTGTGACGATGTAGGGTCCAAGCCATGGTGACTCGAGTTTTTCGTGACTTTTCTGGTTGAGCCGCAGAACTAGATCACCAACTTGAAAAGATCGTGGCCGCAATCTCCGTGTGATAATTCTTGAGTCCATTGATATTTTGAGACTTGTGAACCGTCTCGAGCTTCGTCAAGTGCATCAACGTCGTCCTCCAGGGCTTCCCTCGAGGTTTCTTCATTATATTCCGTGACTCTTGGAGAATCATGCTCTATTTCGATCGGCGGGACTGCTTCGGCTCCATGGACAGAAAAAACGGTGTTTCTTGTCGCCGTTTGGTGTTGTTCGGATACTCCACAACACACTTGGTAACTCTCGGCCAAGTATGAGCTTTTCCAGTGGTCAGCAGGCGTTTCTTGATGCCATTGAGATAATGCCATTGGCTTTCTCGACTTGTCCGTTGGTCTGTGGATGTGCGACGGACGCAAAACTCAACTTGATGCCTACTGGTATGCTTTAAACTCCTTGGACGTAAAGTTGCTGCCGTTGTCGTGACGATGCGTGAGGGACTCCAAATCAAGACGATGCTTTTCACAAACTTAATCGGCGACGCGCCGGTGAATTTATCGGCTTTGCTTCTATCCACTTTGTAAATTTGTCGACCGCGACAAGCATATACTCGTAACCTCCTGGCGAAGCTTTATGTGTTTACCCACCATATCAAGACCCCATTGAGCAAGGGCCAAGACAGTGGGATTGGCATAAGTTCCGCGGCAGGAGAGTGGGGTTTGGCGGCAAATCTTTGGCACGCGTCGCGTCACTATTTCCTTCGCGTCCTCGATTGCGTTAACCAATAGAATCCTGCTCCGAAGGCCTTAGCGCATAGCTCTGCTCGCGTGGTGCCCGCATATCCCCTCGTGCACATCTTTTAGGATGGTTCTTCCTTCTTCGGGTGTGACGCAGTTGAAATACTTAGTTTGTACAACTCCCCTTTTATCACGATGAAAGCTTTTGATCTCCCGATTATTCGCCTTGCTTCAATTGGATCGTCGGGTATTGTTTTCCTTAGAATATATGATACGTGGCCTGCATCCATGGAATTTGCACCATCATGACTAGCTCTTGCTCTTCTTCTGCTATGCTATGTGGTGATACTAGGGTTTCTCTTTCTTCTCCTTCTTTGTTTTTCTGGCTTTGTTGATCTTCGCTTATCTCTTCCCAAAACACCTGGAGGTATCGCTGTGACCCGATGTTTGCAAGAACGTCGGCTTCATCGTTGCTCATCCTGCTGATGTGATTTACTTCGCAACCATCGAATAACTTCTCGAGCTCGTTGTACACCTCTTTATATGCTATCATACATTGGTTCATGACTTTGCCACCAATTGTGATCGCGTTTCGGTTGTTTTCTTCAATGAGAGCTTCATATTCTTCATTTGTTTACTTCAGTGACGTCATTGAAATATCGTTTGACCACAAGCTTTTGCGATTATTCGCCGCTTCAATGATCCATCCTTTATATCATACGTACATCCATGGAATTTGCACCATCACACTAGCTCTTGCTCTTCTTCTTCTTCTGCTATGTCTTTGGTGATACTCGAGGTCATGATATCTCTTCCCAAAACAGGAGAGTCCGTGTTTGCAAGAACTTCTCATCTGATGTGATTTTTGCATAGCTCGTTGTACACCTCTGCTATCACTTTCCGCCTCATTGGTTTTGCTTTTCATAAGCTTTCGCCATCTTCATCCGAGCTCATAATTGTTAGACGCTGGGAACGTCATCCGAGACTTCAACACTCATGTCTTTTCTGGTAAGTTCTGATAAAGGTAGCCTGATGAAATCTGGTGCCTTTTCTTTTCATACGTGATGTCCCGGAAAGCTCTATTCCCAAAGGGAGACACGACCCGTAGCTTCTGGGTTGTTCAGTATGTTTGATAAGGAGCCTCGTTGACCACTATTATCGTTCGAAAAATAGTGTCGCAATTTTCTTGTCGTGAATACTCCATATGCTAGCTTTTGATATTGCGGATACCGCTGTTTGGAGGGCGACAGACTTCGCTGATGAAATATCCGGCCTCTCAACTCCATGAAGCTTGCCTTCTTCTTCTCTCTCGACTACTAGGGCCGTGCTGACCACCTGAGGTGTGGCTGCAATGTACAGGAGGAGAGGTTCCTTCTCTTTTGGTGCTCGAGTTTTTCGAACTCTTCTCGTAAAGCATGGGAGTCCACACATATCTTCATCGGCAAGCTCTGGCGAGTGCTGACGCTCCCTTCTTTCTTGTCGCGCTCTGTCCACCCTTACTTGGACTGCTGTCTCTTGCTCCACTTGTTCTTGGTGGGTCTTGAGCTGCGGTGTGTCGTGGACTATTTTGCCTAGGATTTTCTTCGGGAGGCGTTGTTGCAAACGCTGTTCCCATAACTCCTACTCCAGCCATTGCCATATTGAACAATGGTTCTCTCGGGTCTCCGAGGTGGTCTGGATGCGAGGATGTAAGCTTGTGTTGCCATGTAACCTGCCTCCGGCGTTTTTGGGATGATATTTCCCCGTTCGTCGATCGACATAAAGGACATGTCGAGATTTTGGATTATACTTTTTCGCTTCGGGTATGTTTTGGCGAGACATTGCTCTCCTCCGGCTTCTCGTGACTATCTCCCGTAGTTCTGAAAGGCGACTTAACTCTGCTGCGTCGCTTGACGAAGTTCTTTCCTCCTATTCAGGGGATGTTGTCTGTTTTTCTAACTCTCTGCTTACTCGAGCAAGTCTATATTGATATGCTTGAAGTTCTTGTGCGATAAGTGGTGGTCATAGGTTCTGAACCATCCATGGCTTTGCAGCCCTATCCCACGCTTTAGGAGCTGTACTCTTGCGCGAGTTGAGGATCCGGGATATTTAGTGCTAAGCCATGTCCGAGCGGGATCGACGTATGGATTTCCCCAATTGAAAGCCTCTGACGTTTGCGGTTCTGATGTGCCTGCCCCTTCTACCACATAGATCCATGATATTTTGCGCATTGATTTTTATCGGGATTGGTGACACCATCATATAGAGTGGTGAAGACCTTTCCGATGGCAACAGACTTGTCGATGAAGTTGAAGTTGTCGTTGTCGGAGTCGCTGCTTATAAAGGAGTCCGCAGACGACTCGAAGGATGTGTTGCTGAATATCTTGGCGAGCTTTCCGCTTGCCTTGTTGTCGACAAGTATGGCGACGAAAACTCCTCGTCACTCGTCGAAAAGTTAGAGTCGACCGCTGAAAATTCCGACGAGATCGAACTTCGAGATGTAGGATCCTTCCTTGTTGACGCCAAATCGGAATTCTCCGAACGTCATGATGATGGGCTCCTCCATAGGCACATGCATCCATACGGGAGGGCGGGTGAGAATAAAATTGAATAGATCGTTTTCCCTTGTTACCTCGATCCATCGCGTTGCTTGCTGACGATGTCGAAGATCTTTAACGTGCCATCGAGATCAGCTCCTTGCAACCTCTAATTCCACAGATGGCGCCAATTGACAAAGGATTAACTTGTCAATGCCTACAGATTGTAGACTAGGTTTTGCTAGAAGTAGAGGGCAAGTAGATCTCGAAGGTTTAGGCGAAAAGTACTCGACGATTATGAAAGCTAGGGTTACGTTGACAGTAGATCCGATCCTTTCTTTGTCCCTCGACTCCCCCTTATATAGGAGGTGGAGCCGAGGGTTTTCGTTTTGTACAAGTTACAGAGTCCTGGACGTTTCTAACTCATCCCGCCAGATTACAAATAACACTTCCTATTACAACTCTAGCTTTCTTTAATATATCTTGGAATCTTCTTATTCTTCGGATAGTAGGCCTTCAATAAACTCCGGGTACTATCTTTGGCAGGCCCATTTGGGATGCCTATGTCACTCAGTAGTGCAAAAAAATTCTATCAATTCTACTCACAATCAGATTCTCCTAGTTATTGGCCCAAATAAATGCCCTTCTAGTGAGACCAATTTCTACTAGAGCCCATAATTCAATCCAAGCATTGAATTTGTCAGCCATATATGGTCTATAATACCATTATTCTTATCTAACTGGGATCTAACCAAATTAAAATCACCACCAATGATAGCAGGCCCTTCCCAATGAAGGAAAAGTTCATGTAATGCTGAGATGAATTCATCTTTCTTCTCCTCATAAGGAGAGACATATACAGTGGTGATCCTAACCCCTAGATCTGCTATTTTATTTCTAGCTACAACAGTAACAGAGAAATTCTTAATTTCCCAAGCTAAAACATCAAACAAATGAAGGTTAATACCTACTAAAATTCCACCTGCAGATCCAACAGAAGGAAGGTGATTCCAGCCAAAATTTATGTCTCCCTAACACACACACTTCAAATATGTATTACTAAACTGCATCTTTTTTGTCTCTTGAAAACCAATGTAATCTAATTGTAAAGGAACAATATTATCATCTATGCACTTTTTTTCTGCCCAGAGCCTGAATGCCCCTACCATTTCAAAAGCCACACTTCATCTAGACATCTTCCTGGGGTGCTTGCCCCGTTTTTTTTTCTAGTCACATAAACCCACACATTTTCTCCCCTATCATCAAATTGTTGATCTGTATTATACTGATCAGGAGTTCTGGGACATTTGTGGAGGATAAGGAGCTCCAAACCAAGGTGGAGGGCATGCACCAGGAATAAAAGTTTGTGGAGGGAAAGGGAAAGGCGACTGCATTTGGGAAAAACTAATTTAATAATTTTGCCTCTAATGTTGGTGAGGTCTTCTTCCCAAATCCCAAAGGCATGTGAGGTGAGAGGAAAAATGGAGACCCAAGTGGGGGTATGAAACGGTGCTAGGGGCCGTGCACGGAAGAAACGTCCGGGACGGCCTCACCGTGTGGCGTCGCGTCACCCCGATCGCACCCGCTCCATACAAAATCCTTCCAAGCATCGACAGCGCAACCACCACCACCACCATGCTCTCCCGCCGATGACGCCGCCCCCGCCCCCGCCGCTCCTCCTGCTCACCCACCACCTCACCACCGCCGTCTCCGCGCTCATCCTCGACCTCCTCCACCCCGACCCCACCTCACCCCGCAACCGCAAGCGCAATCGCAGCGACGACTCCGACAATCCCGACGACCCCGTCCTCGACGTCCCTCCTCCTCCTCCTCCCGCGCCGCCGCCTCTTCCACTCCCGCCGACGAGCCCGGATCACTACCCGCTGGCCTTCCGCGTCTCGGCGCCCACCTTCCACTACCTCGCGGGCCTGCTCGACCCGCTCCTCTCCCACCCCATCCTCCCCTCCGCGACCCTCCTCGCCCTCGCCCTCGCGCGCCTCGCCACCGGCCTCCCCTACTCCGCGCTCGCCGCCCGCTTCCGCGTGCCGCCATCCGCGCCCCGCGCCGCCTCCCGCCGCCTCCGCCGCGTCCTCCTCGCCAATTTCCGCTTCTGGCTCGCCTTCCCCACCCACCCTCCCACCACCGCCCCCTCCTGCCGCGGCGCGCTCGCCTGCGCGCGGTTCGCCGGCCCATCCGGCCCCTTAGCAGCCCAACTCGTGGCCGGCGCCTCCTCCCGCATCCTCTCCCTCGCCGCGGGCTTCCGCGGCGACCGCACCGATCTCGAGGTCCTCAAACTCTCATCTCTCCACCACGAGGTGGAGCAGGGCAAGCTGCTCGACCCCGCGCAGTACCTGGTTGCCGATGGAACCGGGTACCCGCTGCTCCCCTGGCTCATGGTGCCGTTCCAGGGACCAATAATTCCCGGCTCCCCCGAGGCCGAGTTCAACGCCGCGCACAAGGCGATGTGCCGGCCGGCGAGGCGCGCCGTGCGGAGCCTCATGGGGTGGGGGGCCGTCGCGCGGCTCCACGAGGAGGAGAGTCCGCGGGCCGCCGTCACCTGCATTGGGACCTGCGCCATGCTTCACAATGTGCTGCTGGCCAGGGAGGACTACTCTGCTTTGGCGCCTGAGGAGGAGGGGGACTACGAAGCAGACATTTGTTCTGGGGCAATGCAGAGCCGGGGAGATGCCGCCAGAGCGGAAGAGTTCAAGGTTGATGAGCGGGCGGTGGCGCTGCGCAGCGCGTTGGCGGCGACGGTGAGCGACTGGCGGACGCGTACCTAGCGCTCTGGTGATTGTCTAACAGTCCCTGTCATTGTTCATTCTTTTGGATCATATTGTTTGTGTAGTGGTGAGTTGTTCTGGTACATTCGGTTCTTTAGTCTCTTGGCTGCTCAATAAATCAAGTAATAAAGTTAACTATCGATTGATCCAACCTACTCTTCAGGTTATTTTTTGTTTGCCATCGATCTAGCTCATTTGGATCAAGGATTTCTTATTCAAATAACTAGAAGTAGATATATAGACCAAAGCATCCAAACAGATTACAGATAGACAAAATGAAATATTACTTGCTAGCTTAGTACTCCATCTCTTAAACTAGGTGTTCATGCAAGTCCGTACAGTCGCTACATATGATAGGGGGTAAGTCTTGTAGCAACTTTTCTATGCAACATCACAGAATATTGTTCTTATACATTACAGCTTCAGCTAGATGTAGGAATAGCAACCACAATGCATACAATTATTCCACAAGTGAGAGCAGAGTTTCGACCACATGGCACATGCTTGGTCTTCTGCTTCTCTCCACTTCCACAGATCCTACTGCTATCTTAAGCAGCACGATTGTTTCTGAATGCTTCAATTCTCCATCCAGTCTGTAGTCAACAAACTCCAGAAGCCATGCCTTATCTTTGCCTGCCAGTTCCCCTTTAAGAATTTCAATAGAGCATCTAACAGCCATTTCCATCTCCTCCTCGCCCTCAGCCTCCCAGTCCCATCTGGAAACGTGACCCCCCTTTAATAACTCAAGAAGGACTACTCCATAGCTATAAACATCCGCCATACCTGTGGTTGGAAGATTTAGAGCCCATTCTTGTGCAATGTAACCTCTGGTCCCATGCAGTCTTGACAACATTTGTGCGCTTGATCCTTGCTCTAGTAACTTCACGAGTCCAAAGTCTGATCTTGGGCTCAAAGTTCGTATCTAACAATATGTTCTCTGGTTTGACATCACAATGCACAATCCAGCGACGGCCATGACTCTTTCTGTTTTCGTTTTGAGCTCTCCCCCTTCGCGTTGGGAGATGCCTCCCCCAAAACCCCCTGTACTGCTGCTACTCCGGGCTCTTCACCCGATCGCTCGATGAATTGAAGGAAATACAAATTCATGTGGGAGCCTTTGTGCTCCTCCTGGTGAACAATCAAAAAAAAAAAAAAACAATGCACAATCCATTCAAGACAGTCATGGTGGAGGATAGGCCAGTCCTTTCACCACCCCAAGTTCAATATTATACCTTTGGTCCCATTGGAGCACAGGAGATAGGCTCTGGGAATCAAACAGCCACCATTCTCAATAAACTTGGAAACCAAGAGCTTGTGTATCTTCCCGACACAAAACCCCCAAATTCTGACCAGATTCATATTTTCAATTCTTTCGATGACACTTAGCTCAGACCTGAATTCCGGATCTCCTTGGATCACATCATTTAGCTTCTTCACCGCGACCTTCGTTTCGTCATCAAGGACTCCCTTGTAAACTGCTCCTTATCCACCACTTCCTACCTCTTGTTTGAAGCAATTGGTTGCCTTCTTTAACCTATTGTAGCTAAATATTCGGAACTGGCTGGAAATTCTGGTGTAACCTTCATCTCTCATCTCCGGTCTTCTCTCCCATTTGTAAACAACCAAACACCCGGCAATGAGTAAGGGCACTTCAAATGAAAAGCAGGGTTAATGCAGAAGAAAGGAAGTAGCCAAACTTGAACTTGTATGAGCCATCCATGAACATTTGCGATGAAGTGTTGGCCTCTTTTACATGAAAATTGCATATGTGGGTTAAAGTAGGAGTTAATGCTGACGAAGGCAATGCTCCCTTGGGAACTGTCATATAAATGTCATTGTATGGATCTGGGAAGGTCTTGCCACTAAAAGGATAGACTTTTGGATAACATTTGCCTTCTCGCTGACGGTAAGCAGAAGCTTGGCAATCAGCATTGTCCAAGCACACACATCTGCGCTCCAGAATCGGCACATGCTCGGCGTAGGCAAAGTCATACCCATAGAAATCAGTTCTGGCGAGCTTTCTGAATGCGAAATCCTGGGTGGGCATGATGTTTGCCTTGCGCCTGCACCCTTTGCTCCAATTGCTTGCATCAACCACCTGGAAGCCCTCAAGGCAAGCGCACTCGAGCTTTGGTATGTATTTACAGAGGCTATTTTTTTCACACAGTTCATGCATATCGCAGACTCGACGGAATGCCATCCAAGTGACCAACCAATTGCTACTTGTCACGATTAGGCTATACGACCTAAGGTTGCCATCATAATCCAGAGTCAACCTCGTCATGTCCTTATCACCAAAATCATAATCCAGAGTCAACAAACCTTCAAATTCAAAGTTGTCGCTGGCGACAAACTGGCCTGTCCGTTTGAACAGCAATAATGGATATTGTTGTAAGTAGTCCTCTGATTTACCAACTCTTTGTTGAAAGGATCAAGCCAGTATATGCTACTAATCTCAGGGCTAGATGAGTTTTAACTGAATGTCGCTGTCAAAGTACAATGTGCAGAATACTGAATAGAGCAAACCCCTGGCAGATGCAGACACCAGTTTCATCTGTCTAGTGGACGCCTATCTAGACCGGTGATTGTCTAACATTTGTCATTGTTCATTCTTTTGGATCATATAGTTTGTGTAGCTGTGAGTATTCTGTTACATTCTGTTGTTTAATCTGTTGGCCGCTCAATAAATCAACTACTAAACTGACTACAGATAATCCAACCTACTATTCGTGTTAGATTTGATATACTTCTGTTTGCTATTGAACTAGCTCATTTGGATCAAGGATTTCGTCTTCAAATAACTAGAAGTAGATATATAGGCCAAAACATCCAAACAGATAGATGAAATGAAATACTTCTTACTAGTTTAGACTCCATCTTAGGAAACTAGGTGTTCACGCAAACCCGTACAGTCGCTACATTAAGAAACAGTAAAACTTAACCACCTAGGACCTCTCACAGCGTTTTTCCGTCCAGAACCGTCGGATCACGCTCTTGGACGGTCTAGATCTTTCCCATCGAGTCAGAGCGTAGCTGTTACCTTTTCCGACCGTCAGTTCCCGTGAAAAACTGGCCCAAAAGTTACTTGGGCCGCTACTCCGCGCGCCCACCTGGGGGTTCCCTTGTTAGCCGGGCCTAAAGTTCCTCCAGGCCGATAGGTACTTGAGGCCCTCCTTTCCACTTTGGTCTACGAAAACAAAAAAGCCCATAGGAGCGAAGATGTCGTCTATGCAGAGGAGCGGAAGAGGCGATGTCGGCCACTCGGATCGATGCGTCATGGAGAGGCAAAGCGTCGCTGCCCCTGATTATTGCCTGGTGATGCGCCGCGGGCGATTGAAACAAACACTAATGCAAAGCATTGATGTGCATCATCACTCGTGGGCAGAGATTTACTACTACAGAGGAACGTTACTTTCCCATCGGTGTATATATATGCTTCGTCGTCTCAGGGGAAAAACGAAGGGCCTCTCCGCGTCATCACCATTTGCACATCACTCCTTGCCTCTACGTCTCTCTCACGGGGCAATGAAGATGGCACGCCCAGCGCCCAAGGCCCAAGCTGCTCGCTATCACTCACAGTATTCGGCTTTGACGTTCAATATCTCTATTTGTTCCATATCGTTTATTTTGCAGCCATGATTTTTTCCTAGGCAGCCATTCTCGTGGGTTTGGTGCGGATCTGCCATGTACTCCGTATTTGGGAATTCGCTCCTCCCTGCCCTCTTCCTATGGTTGGATCATTCCATTAATTGGATCTTGAGGCCCAAGTTTCAATTATTCAATCTGGTATGTTAATCCCTTTTCTTATTTCTACATTATTCTCTTATAATATTATTTTTGATTGACAATCGATCTTTCGCTGCAAGCTAAGTACATTGGTTCAGTTGCATATCTTTGTCTAAAATATCCAGTGAATGTGTGCCCCAGTTATTCTATCTACTCCTTAATCATGTTGCATTCCCATCACTACTGGTCTGTTGATCACGGTGGCATCCGTGCCACCATCCTCTGGTTTGGTATTTGTTTATCGATTGATCCCTCAGTTACTGAGATCGGCAGCATTCAACTCAACAAATGTTACTCATAGCTCTATCTCAAACCAATAACTCCCGCACACCTCTGTATTCAATTTGTGCAGATGTTGTTGGACTGAAAACCGGGAGGTGCTCAAGTTGGTGAATTTGAACCAGCGGTTGTGTTATGCTACAGATTGATGTTGGTTTGCGAGGAGACGGGTATTTCTCACAAATACTTTTACCTAATTATATATAATTATCCTACATGTTGGCTGGGTCATGTGGGTTCCAAGATGTACTAGCTTCGATCATAGAGGATCAAGCTATTGCATGTTCTTGTTGGTCCGTTAGCTTTGCAATCTGTTGGTGATGCAGCTTCTGTTTTACTCATTAGCCTATTGCCATCCATATACGACGTGTTTTTAGTTGCCGATTAGTTTTGCTAAATGGCATTGGTTATAGCTTTCAGCATATTTATAGCCATGACTGGAATGGAACAACCGAACAAGGGGCATCTCAGTTTGATGCTAAGCATGGTGACTTTATGACAGCAAGACGACTGAGTAGATTGTTGTTTTATACCTTTGGAGGAAGTCATTTTTGTACCAGTTGTTTTATACCTTTGGAGGAAGTCATTTTTGTACCAGTTGTTTTATACCTTTGGAGGCTATGCGTAGATTGTTGTCCTATTCTATGGATTTCATATTCCCTGCTTTGTATCATAATTGCATTACTATGCAGGAACCAAGGTGACACTAGAGTTTTTAACGTCCGACACGAGCGTCTAAGAGGAATTGAAGACATAAAAGACATGCCCGTTTTATTATTCAACAATTTATATATTGGGAATTTTACAAATATACCAAGAAATCTGGTATTTCTCATCATATCCCCATTTAAATAGGCAGTGCTTTTCACGTATTATGTGCTTATTGAATTCTGTATGAAGTAAATTTTTGCTAAGTAATATTTAGCGTTTTGAGGTTATTGTATTCAGCTTTAGCCCGTGAGATCCAAAGTTATTATTGTTTGCCTTTTTAAATCAACCAAGTCGATTAGCATATTCATAAAACTACAATATTATGCTTCAGCGTTGCGAGTTCAGGGCATCGAGCTATTTGGGGAGCAGTTTTGGTGCCTCGAGAAGCTGCAAACTCATCAACTTTGCCCCCTCTCTTCCTTTCCTCTTACATTGGAATGATCTACAAACTTCTACTTTGAGGAGAGAAGAAAGTATCAGGTGCTCTGAAATCAATAGAGATCCTTTTGTTAAAACCTACCCATTTACAAGTATTCCTTTCCATTTTCAGACTATTATAATTGTAATTTTGTGTTTATTTTAAGGGTTCTGAAATTTAGCCAGCCGCAAACTCATCATTTAACAGGTGGTTTGATGTTTAGAGCTCATGGTGTTGAGCTGGCCCACCCAAGTTTGAGTCGTAGGTGAATCGCTCATACTAATTGTGCTCGCGGATTCAAAAATAAAAACGTTTTTCAGGTACAACGAAATGTAATTTTTTGGTATTTGATGGCATCAAATTCAGTGTATACATATTATTCTAGGTATTTTTTGTTTTTCATATTTTTGTAACATTATTATTATTATTATTATTATTATTATTATTATTTATTATTGTTATCATTTCAAGTTGGACGGGCGCAGCAAAGCGCGCTTTTATGGTCTAGTATGATAGGGATCTGTGCAACATCACACAGACTATTATTCTTATACATGGCACACAAGCAACTAGATGTAGCAATAGTAACTACAGTACATAACATTATTATTCTACAAGTGAATTCAGAGTTTCAACCACATGGCTCATGCTTGGTCTTCTGGCCCTCTCCTCTTCGACACATGATACTGCTATCTTAAGCATCACGATTGCTTCTGAAAAGTTGAAATCTCCATCCAATCTGTGGTCAACAAAATCCAGAAGCCATGACTGATCTTCACCTGCTAGCTTCTCTTTAAGATTTTCAGTAGAGCATCTAACAGCCATTTCCACCTCCTCCTCACCCTCAACTATCCAACTTGAAACCCGAATCCCCTTCACTAACTCAAGAAGCACTACTCCGTAGCTGTAAACATCTGCCTTACCAGTGATTGGAAGATTTAGAGCCCATTCTGGTGCAATATACCCTCTGGTCCCATGCACTTTTGACAACATTTGTGCGTTTGACCCTCGTTTTAGTAGCTTCACCAGTCCAAAATCGGCAATCTTGGGCTCAAAATCTTTATCCAACAGTATGTTCTCTGGTTTGACATCGCAATGTACAATCCATTCAAGACACTCATGGTGGAGATATGCCAGTCCTTTCGCCACCCCAAGAGCAATGTTGTACCTTTGGCCCCATTGCAGTACAGGAGATAGGCTCTGGTAATCAAACAGAACTGACGCTAAAGAACCATTCTCAATAAACTCAGAAACTAAGAGCTTGCACTTCTTCTCGGCACAGAACCCCCAAATTCTGACAAGATTCATATGATAAATTCTTCCGATGACACTTAGCTCAGACCTGAACTCCTGATCTCCTTGGATCACATCATTTAGCTTCTTCACTGCGACCTTCCTTTCATCATCGAGGGATCCCCTGTAAACTGCTCCTGATCCACCACTTCCTAGCTCTTCTTTGAAGCAGTTGGTTGCCTTCTGTAACTCCTTGTAGCTAAATATTCGAAACTGGCTGGAAATTATCATGTAACCTTCATCTGTAATCTCTGGTCTTCTATCCCATTTGTAAACAATAACACACCCGGTGATGATTAAAGTCACTTCAATGAAAAGCAGTGTTAATGCAGAAGAAATGAAGTAGCCAAACTTGGAAGAGCCATCTTTGAACATTTGTGATGAAGTGTTGGCCTCTTTTTCATGAACTTTGCATACATGGGTTACTGTAGAAGCTAATTCTGATGAAGAGTACACCCCCTTGGGAACTTTCAGATAAAGGTCATTGTGAAGATTTGGGAAGCTCCTGCCATTAAAAAGATAGACCTTTGCATAACATTGGCCTTTTCCCGGGCGGTAAGCAAAAGCTTGGCAATCAGCGTTGTCCAAGCACATATGCCTGCACTGATGAATTGGCACATGCTCGACGTAGTCAAAGTCATATCCGTAGAAGTCAGTTTTGGCGACCTTTCTGAATGAGAAATCCTGGTTGGACGTGATGTTTGCCTTCTGGCTTCTCCGTTTATCCCAGTTGGCTGTTTTGTTTTCCTTGCGCCTGCATCCTTTGCTCCAATTGCTTGCATCAATCACCTCGAAGCCTTCAAGGCAAGAACACCCAAGCTTCATCCTTTGCTCCAATTGCTTGTATATATTTGTGCCTGCATCCGTTGCTCCAATTGGTTGTATATATTTGCAGAGGCTGTTTTTGCCACACAGTCCATGTATGTCGCAGACTCGACGGAATGCCATCCAAGAGACTGACCAATGACCGCTAGTTGCGTTTAGGCTATACAGCCTAAGGTTGCCATCATAATCCAGGGTCAACCTCCTCATAACCTTATCACCAAGATCAGAAGCATTAAAATTAAATTTGTCACTGGAGATAAACTGGCCTGTCTGCTGAAGAACTGCATAACGGCTACTGTTGTAAATAGTCCTGCCATTTTCCCACGCTGAGTTGAATGGTTCGGGCCAATATATGCTACTAACCTCAGGGCCATTATAGATGAGTTTCAGCTGATTGTCACTGTCAAAGTACAATGAATAGAGCCCTGAGTAGAACAAACCCCTTGCAGATGCAGACACCAGCTTCATCTCCCAAGTCATTGGCTGGGATGGTAGAAGTGTGTCACTTGGCGAGTTGAAGCTCATCCAGAGTTGCCGCTCCTCTGGATCCACGACGACAAGGTTGCCGGTGTCGAGAAGCATGGCGCGGCTGGCAGGGGTCCCAGTCGTGCGGGTGCTCCAGACGGCCGTGCCATTGTGGTCTAGAAGGGCCAAATTTCTGTCCTGGAAGGCGAGCCACCCTGAGCCATTGACTGCAACGTCGCGGTTGGCCGTCCAAGCGACCGTCTTCCCCGTTGAGCTGGAGAACCAGATGGAGAAGGTGAAGGCGTTGGTAGCCACCTTGTAGAAGCCGCAAGCGAAGACGCCGTTGGGCGAGACGAGGATGGTGTTGGTGGCTGCGGTGCTGTCTTCGATGGAGGCCGAGGAGCCTCCCACGAGGTAGCTTCTGCCATGAGCATGATCCTTGGCAAGAGCAACGGAGATCAGCAAGAGAAGGAATGTGATGGATGTGGTGAAGACGTTGGCACCTCTGGTGGCTGCCATGGCAATCATCTGGTTCAGTCTACTTCCCAATGATACATCCAGTGGTACAGCCATGTATATATCGCGCATCTGAGTGTTCAGGGCCCCAGGGTTCACATGGCTTGCGTAAGTCCAATAATCCATTGCTAGCTGTAGCATGTACTGTACTTTCTGCTGCTGTACGGCTGGTCATTAACCCGTCAAGCACGGCGATGAGACGACCTCGGTCAGGTCATGCCAGTTGCTTGCTTCGTCTACTATGCAAGTCTATCGAGCAGGGTAGCAATGTTGTTTTCGATAGTACCGTAGACGCTGGCTACGTGCTACACTGCTGCTATCGGTTCTACGCTGTAGGCCTGTAGCTTGGGCACACCGACTGACTGATCAAGCTCATCTTGTTATCTGTACTAGCAATGGATGGGCACGGCGGCACGCCGTGCCAACTGTGTTACGATTATAAAAATGTTCTTGAATCCATAGAAGTAGTGAGTTTTATGTTGTTCAAACAATATGCTTTAAGATAGTTGGTAACAAAATCCCGTAGTGCATGTATAGGTGTGGTTTGTACAATTTATGTGAGGCAGAGGTGGAGTGTACATGCTTTTAATATGACATTGTCAGTACAACATCAAATAGTCCATAGTGAAGGAATATGTTCCCTTATGTTCCATCGAACATAATCATGTTCCATCTAACATAAGTACACATGCTTGCCTAGTAGAAACTTAATAGTTGGAAGTCCAAAGAAACGAAGTATAATAAAGAATATAGTAGCACAACAAAGGTAATTTAATTATTTGCCTGATGGGCACTTAATACTACAGTATAATAGAAGTGTTTATTCCTAGAGACCAAACGTAGATTAGCAGGTCTTCACTTGTAGTACCTGTGGAAGTTTGGCTAACTTTTCCTAAATATAATAATTGTTTCTGTGCATTGACCGGACCATGTGAAGCATGGTTACTTGTTGAAGCTGCTGTTGTATCACTTGTGGTTGTGACAGATTGTGCTTGAAGCTCTGGAGTGTCTTATCCATTCTTCATATGCTTTCTTTACCAATGTGTCAGCAGAAACCTGCATTCACGTTCAGCAAGATTATTGTATTCAATAGAACATTACTGTTTAGGCATGGTGCATTATTTGAGTGAAAAGCCAATGTATGATATGTGGGCATATAGATTTCAGAATCAAGACTTTACAGTAGCAGTAGCACAAATAATCTGGAATATATAGCACCCAAAATATCAGTAGATAATTTTCTTTAGTTATTGTTGACAACTTCACACTGGCAACTCAAAATTTTAAAATTTAAAAAATATCTTGAAGTTAAATTTCCAAATTTTGTGTTGAAAATGAGAATGGTAATAATTTGTTGCGGACAACACTACTCACTATATTAGCAGACTATCAAAGAGCATCTAAACATGGATACTCTTCCAAGGCGCTCAGTCTTTGTCGTTGCTGCCTCATTCCTTCTCTGTCTTGGATTTTTCAGCTAAGCTGGCCCGTTTTTGGCTGACTTTTGCTGCTAAATAGAAAAGTAGACTAAAATTAGCATTTTCTTGCCAACGGTGTTGCAGCTCTTCAAATTGTATGGAAGTCTGGTGTTTACCTATCGTCGGAAGAGCTCTTTGTTGATGTGCTTCTTGCTGGGTGTAGTAGCCAATGCTTCGGCCTACCTTTCTTTTCCCAGAGGTGGAGCTGGCATGATTAAGTGAGCAGAATTGCAGATGATTAGATAGGCCTCGTGCAGGAATTGTATACTATTTAAGCTTTTCCTCTGAAAATTCGGTTCTTTGTGTACTACTAAGGTAATATCCAGTGAAAAAGACAGTGAAAGATAGGCAGTGTAAACTCATTGTATACAAACAGGGGAATGTTTTGAGGCTCCAGGACAATTTCATTCACCTTTGTGCGCTGCGTAAATTTGAATCTATATCGTTGATCCGCTGTCCTGTATTTCTTGCGTGAAGATGAAGCTCTCTATGGTATATAACCTTCTTTTAGAGGGTCCTTGAACTGATCTATACGGTTGCCTGGTATGTGTCCTTCCATTATGTTTCCCTATGATGAAGAAGAAAATTGTAGTATTAGCTGCGTGAAAAGAAAAAAAAAAGGCTTTTCTGAACGTTCATGTACATTATGCACTCTGATAAATAATATAGTAGCTAGTACAAAGTGAATGCAAACTGTAATCCAAGAGATTATGTATATTCATGAATTAGTATGTGAGAATTATTCCTAAGTAGGATTGCTAGGTAAAATAAATCATGCATTTTAGAAACATGAGCTTGAAGGTGGTGGCATGACAAATACTTTTGATATGAAGGGATAATTTCAGTTACTGGGGCATCTATTTATTTTTGTCTACAAAGGGAATACTCCAGAACATATAAAAACTATTTCTTAGCGTGATCATCCATTGCAGCGCCAATAAGAAGTGCAGGCAAAGTATAACTCAAAGGGTTAGGCATACATATGGATTAGAATGCATGAAAACTATTCCTTGGTAATTAAGATTGTGAATTAAAATAAGTTGAGATACAGGGGCGTGATAAATGTATTTGTTCGGCAGGGAGTAGTTGAGATAGAGGGGCATCCATTGCTCCTTAATATGAAGTGTATGCAAAGTATAGTTCTAAAGGTGAGGCATATCTACAAATCAGTACATATGGAACTCGAGTTCGAATGAACTGTGCAAAATAGAACACATGAGCATAGGTGTACTGGCATGACAAATCGTGGACAAAAAAGGAAAAATATCACCGGAGGTGCCCTGTGCAATGCAAAACGGCGCAATGTACTGATGTCTACGAATCAGTATATGAAACTCGAGTTCAAACGAACTGTGCAAAATAGAAAACATGAGAGTATGTGTACTGGCATGAAAAATCGTGGAACAGAAAAGGGAAAATATCATTGGAGGTTTCCTGTGCAATGCAAGACAGTGCAATGTACTGATGAATAGACAAATGAAGAGATGGAAATTTATGCAGCTCACCATTTTGAGTTTTTGTTTCCAATTACCAACTGATAGTTCGAACAGGGAGACGTTTCTGTGTGAGAGAGAGACCTCCGCTCAGCGATAAACCTTTTAAAATTGCTTAGCCAATACCTGCAACTTTTTTGCTTAGCAATTGACATCCATAGAAGCAATAGGCAATAGACAAATTCTGTTGAGTATCTGTAACGAAATAGAAAAACTGTAAGATTAATTCATAATTTAATAGTACTGAACTATTTGCTATCTTGAATGCCTTAAGTTGATTATCTGAGCGAAAAGAAGGAAGACATCTTGATACATAAACGGGTTACCTTAATTCCTCAAGCAATCAATTAAATTTGACTCTGCACACTTGGTTGAATTGTTACAGTATCTACCTCTAACAGAAAGTTGTGTACATTTCAAAGTTTGCCATTTTGAAACATACTTGATGTGCCTGCCAGCACTGTAGGACCCTGGAAAAAAAAAGTACTCATGCATCTTTTTGAATCCATCAAATGGTTATGTGCCACCAAAGTTGCAGCAATTAGATCTGAAGGAAAAAACATGAAGGACTCTATTACAAAAGGAACTAATAGATGAAGAATCAGAAAAAAATGGCTACCTCAAGTCTAAATCTGGAGGAACTGCATGTGTTTAGTCATGCCAGTCAGGATTTAGATCAGTAGATGCACGTGTTAACTCAGTCAAGCAAGTATTCAGTTTAGGATGCATGTACTCACTTAAGCCAATAGGAACTCTCAAGTTTAGGATGCAAAGATATGTACCAGATTTAGCTAGTACATGGTTTCATACCAGTGAGCGCATTCAATCATCTATACACATACTCTGAATTGGCAGAATCAAGAGCTCATCTGCAGGAGATATTTTGTTTTTTGAACCTGTGCAGGAGATATATTGTAGTGGTAAAGCAATCATAGTATGTTAAATTATACTATAGAATACTCTAAATCATGAAAAAGTTAGTTCATATTTGCATTACTACATCCTGTTCTGATCCAGTAAGGCCATGTAATCAGGTTATTTGCATGACGTATACTGGATTGACAGGGAGCAGTAAATACACATAGCCTTTTCACATAGCTATTTCTGTAGCTCTTCCTAGTAATTATTTATTTGCAGATATTTCTAAACTATTGGTATGAAGAATCAGATAGGGACCAGCTTGTGTCTTTATATTCTGTACTGACCAATCTGTTTGAGCAGATCGCTGTGTTTAGTAAGAAAAAAAAAACTAATAGCAATGCATTTGTACATGCGACTAAGGCTGGACTGAGATGTAGATGAAAAATGTACAACTGAAAATCACCAACGAATGGTGAAGTGAGCAGATTCCAGGATGTGTCGAAGAAAAAGGGAAATAAATGCAGGGATGTGAGGTGTACTTACCAAAAGAATAGTTCAGCCTTGTCGAACTACATGGCCGAGTCGGCGGCGTGCTGCAGCGGGCGCGCCGCCGCGAATAGCTGCTGCGGGGAGACCATGAAGAAGTCGCTGCTCCGGCCAGATGTTCAGCCAACGCCGCCAGCACCACCGGCCTCCCGCGGCTCCTTGGCGCGGGGTACAGTGGCGCTGCTCCGGACATGTGCGGGCGCGCTCTGTTCGCTTCCACCTTCGCCTCCAAGACATGCGTACAGGGGCTAGGTGTAGTACAGTGGCGCTCGCCCCGGACCTCGTCGCTGCGTCGCCGACGGCAGCGTCGGGAGCCGCTGTGGAGAGTACCGGAGCAGGGGACCATGCCCAGATCGAACTCCACATCGCAAGGTCCTCCATCCCGCCGCCAGACGCGTCGACGGAAGCAAACCCCGCCCCCCAAAATTGCTGTCAATCGCAGGGGCGTGGCACGCAGCGGCGGTGCTCGCCTCGGACCCACGCCGGCTTCACCTCCTCGCCGCTCCCTGCTCGTTGTCCCGTCTCCATGCCGACGACCGCCGGCCCACGCCGCGCAGCTCTTTCTGGGAGAGGTTGAGCGCGCGACGGAGGGAGGCAATGATGCCGCAGAGGCTTCAATTGGAGAGATCCAGCCTCACCACCCTCCCGAGGTCACAACAGATGCCCGTCCAAGCGTAGCTCGACCTGCCGCCGTCGGCCCCACACCAGAGCGGACCGGCGACTTTACCGTACAGATCTCCGGCGAAGGCCCGCACCGCTGGGTTGCACGTCTGGTTCAGGGCGTGTCCCTTCTCCCGCAAACGGCGGCAGCCTGCCATCTTCTGCGAGCAGCGGCGGCGGCGGAACTGCCGGGGCGATGCTTGGAAACCTTGGAGCGAGCAGCCGTGGCCGGCATCCTCGCCGGGGTGTCGGCCGCTCGTCGCGCAGGTCGCGGCCATCGCACCGCCAGTGTCCGGCCACGCGTGGCCACCATGACCACAATCGACCCTGCGGCCACAAGCCCTCCCTCGGCGAGGCCACCACCCAGCACCGCGCCCCGCAGCCTGTCCAGGAACACCACCACGCCTGCTGGCGAGGGAGAGGGAGGGAAGAAGCGCCCTGCCAGTCCTAAGATCACGGCCGTGCCCCGGAGCTCGAGCAGCGAGGGAACCTTGCAGAGTACGACGTCTGTGACGCGCCCAGACGCGCCCAGCGCGCCACGGCGTCCGCGCCGCGCGAAAGCTGCGACGGACCTCCACGACGTGGGCGCTCGGTGCGCTCGGCCACTCGTGCAAGATCACCACCGGTGGCTTTGGGCCTGGTTTTTGGATCCGGAGCACAGCTGCGCGCCCGAACTCGGCCTGCACGGCTGCCGGTCCGTCGCGGCGGATGCGGTCGCCATGCTGCGCGCCCGAGCACTATGGTGGTGCGGAAACGGAAAAGGAGGAGGCGGCAGCGCCGGACATGGCCAGGGAGGGTGAGGAGGGCAGCAGCCCTGGGCAAGGATGGAGTTCGAGGCGGTGGAGATAATGGGGAGAGAGGGAGTGCGGGGAGAAAATCGAGGGCGGTCAAAGCGGTTCTCTAAAAAACAGCGGTGGGAGACATTCCGGACCCACGGTAACAGGACGAAAAAGGCTAGGCACACACGAACCGAACGCACCAAATAGCGAAGCAGACAGAGGCAAACTCAAAAAGAAAAGCAAGACGGCCCCATATATGTACACGAAATCAACCGGATGTACCAAAGCATACGTGTCAGCAGACGGCCTAATCACCAAAGTAAACCAAAATTATGAGAAAAATCGGATCTGTTAAGGTTTAGTATAGTAGTTATTGTGCTCAGTCCGGTCAAGCACGGCAGGCGATGCTGAGGTCTCTACTCTCCAAGTCCGGCTAGCTTGACCCGGGCGCTAGAATCACATCACTGAAAGGACCCTCACATAGATTCTGGTGTTGTCGTCGTGTACTTGAATTGCCTCTGCCCCTGACCGGAGAGAGACTAATCTGGTGTTGACTAGCAAGGAACCCGTGACTAGATTGATCCAACTTACTGTTGTGTTAGATTCATGTACTCCCTCCGTCCCAAATTAGTTGTTCCAATTTTTTTTAACTATGGATGTATCTAGACATGTTTTAATGTAATGATGCATCCATATTTTAACAAACTTGAGACAACTAATTTGGGACGGAGGATAGTATTTACATTTGCTATTAATCTAACTCACTCTTCAATTAACTATACGTAGATGTATATGTTGGCAAAAGACAACTACTATTCACGGACAATATGTAGAAAACCTTTGTACATGGGGATGTATATGAAAATGTACTATATATCACTAGCACCCATCTTCAAACTCCTAGTGGGTCAACAACGGTGAGTTTGGGGAGAAAGAAACCATGTGCTCTAGTCTGAGCCTTTGCCAATAACTTGAAAGGCACATCGGTGCACACAAAGGAGGCATCAACACATATGTGTTTGATGAGATCATGCTTCACCAGGTCATGCGCAATGTAACATGAGAGAGGTCAGTGCGATAGCAGAAACACAAAGCCCTCCAATAATCAGCGTAACTAGGTCACACATGTTGTTAATAGAGCCATAGCTTAACTCAGCCTCTCCACTTGAACGGGAAACCACGGTCTGTCTCTTCATCTTCCAAGAAATGATGGAACCAAGAAACACACGGTAAGCGAAAAGTGAATGGCGGTCCCAAAGATCGCTAGCCCAAGTAGGTCTAGAGCTGTAAGGAGCGGGAACGAGGAAAGAAGAGACGTTGAGAGATCGTGCTACGCAGATATCATAGAACACAGAGGCGGTGACTGTAGTGAACCAAGGTGGGAGTGGGAACGAACTGTGTCAGAATATGGACACGATAAGAAATATCCGAGCGAGTGACAACCATGTAGACAAGGCTCCCAAACAGGTGAAGATAGCGCGTCGATCATATAGGGGATCATGACAGAGGTGAACATTGAGCTCCATAGGAGTCTCCATAGTGCACTCATCACCAAAGAGTGGTATGAGCAAGGAGGTCCTCGATGGATATACTTCTCCTAAGACCTATAGGAACCACCAGAGGTAGAGTAAACCTCAACCCCAAAGTAGCAAAGAGGACCATGATCAGTCATAAAAAAACTGCTCACGGGAATGGTCATCAACAAAAGCAATGTACTCAAAAGTCATCACCATGATGATCATGTAATCTACAAATAGTAGAAGAAGAGTCCGACCACGAGAAGAAGTGTCCACAAACAATGCTCGATCATGTGCATTGGGTGAGCAGCTAGTGGCAGTAACTACAGAGACGAAATGTTCAAACTAGGTGCGGGGGGGCTTGCTTAAGATCATATAGGGAGTGCCGAAGACAACATACCATGCTATGAGGAATAGAGGACCCCGGTGGTGGCTATATACACACCTCACGTAATTTTCCACTAAGAAAGGCATTCTGAGTTGAGAGTTGAGAGACAGACCAAGAACAAACCGAATGATAACGAGGCGAGTGCGAATAATTATCTTATGAGCCACAAGAGCAAATGTCTCATCGTAATCGTAGTCTTGCTCCTGGTGAAAACCGTGAGCCACAAGACGAGCTTTGTAACACTCAAAAGAACATCGAAACGACTCTTGACTAATAGACCCACTGTACAAAAGGAGGAGATGGAACCACATCCCAAGAGCCACCGCGCTATAGTGCAGCAATTTCCTCTGTCATCGCTAGTTGCCATTCGAGATGAGCAACCGCATCCCGATAAGTAATCAGCTCAAGGACAGCGAAAAGATCATAGCAAGTAGGGGAGTAGCGACCAGGTGGAGAACGAGGCTGGGCACGGAGATTATGAGTCGGCTGAGGTGCAGGAGATGGAACATTAGGAATATAAGGCATGTTAATCGGGCAGGGCCAGATCTTGCCTGGTCAGCCAAGACGAGGCGGGTGGCGACCGGACGAAATCCGGCCAAATCGGCCGACTCAAGCTGCAGTCTAACAGAATGAAGAACAAAAGGTGGGTCGCACAACTCAACCCTGGCCGGCGTAGCTCTTTATATATATGTCAAAGTCAAGTTACAGCAGCTAACTAACTGCTAAGATATGATCCTATATTTTTACAACAACATAACCAACATATATGTCGGTTAATACCCTCCCTCAATCTCAGACTACTTCAGAAAGGTTGAGGTTGCGCCCACATGACTGAAAAGCTGGCAATGGAAGTGGTTTTGTTAATATATCTGTAACTTGATCCTTTGAGGAAATGAACTGAATGTGAAGCTTCTTCTGAGCAACCCTTTCTCAAACAAAATGGAAATCAACCTCAATGTGTTTAGTCCGAGCATGGAAGACTGAATTAGACGATAAATAGGTTGCTCCAAGCTTGTCACACCACAAGACCGAAGGACGATCCTGTTTAACTCCTAGCTCCTGAAGAACTGACTGTACCCAAATCAGCTCGGTGGTAGCATTGACGAGCGCTTTATACTTAGACTCAGTACTCTAGCGAGAAACAGTGGCTTGTTTCCTTGCACTCCAAGCGATCAAATTTCCTCCAAAGAAGATGGCATAACCCCCGGTTGATCGCCTATCATCAGAATCACCCGCCCAATCAGCATCGGAAAATGCAGAAAGCAGAGTAGCAGAAGAAGGACGAACACTGAGTCCATGATCACCAGTGAACTTCACATATCAAAGAATAAGCTTCACGGCATCCCAATGAATATCTCGTGGCTCATGAAGGAACTGGCATACTCTATTCACAACATATGACAAATCTAGGCGAGTAACTATAAGATACTATAGTCCCCCAACCACACTACAATATCTAGTTGCATCATCAGGAAGGAGAGGTACTCCAGTAGAAATACTCAACGGATCAGTGACAGTCATGGGAGTTGTAGCTGGTTGACACTTGATCATTCTCGACGAAGAAGCTCAAGTGCATACTTTCTCTGAGTAAGAACCAAGCCACCAGAAGACTCGCAACACCTCAATACCAAGAAAGAAATAAAGTGGCCCAAGATCCTTGACTGCAAAATCATCTCGAAGTGCTGAAACAAGCTGTGAACTCACAACAATTATGTCATCAACATACACAAGAAGGTAAAATGTGACACCTGAGTGTTGACGAATAAACAGTGTGTGTCAGTAGCTGGCGCCTTGAAACCAAGTTTACCAAGAACTGAACTCAACCTGGCATACCATGCTCTGGGCGCTTGTTTGAGTCCATAAATTGCCTTCACAAGACGACAGAGATGTTGTGGATGTCCTGGATCTTCAAACCCAGGTGGTTGATGAATATATACCTCCTCATCCATTATGCCATTAAGAAAGGCATTTTGGATATCCAACTGATGAAGGTGCCATCGCTGAAAAACTGCAAGAGACAACAACAGTCGAAATGTTGTGGGTTTAACCACTGGACTAAATATATCAGCATAGTCTAGTCCATATCTCTGCTTCAAACCCTTGGCTACTAACCACGCCTTGTATCTCTCAACAGAGCCATCAACATGTTGTTTTACTTTAAATACCAACTTTGAATCAATCACATTGATACCTGGCTGTCGAGGAACTAGACGCCATGTGCCATTTCTTTGAAGCGCATCATACTCTTGCTGCATAGCTTCACGCCACAGAGGACTTGTCATTGCATGACGAAAATTTGGAGGTTCCCGCACAGCGACATCTGCTGCATGAGCCATGCATGTGGTCATCCACGTGACTGTCCCATCAGTGCGCTGTCGTGGCTTCCGAATTCCCCGCTGGAGACGCATTGTGACCCCGCGTTGCACTGGCGGTGTCGGAGGGTCTGATGATCGCGATGCCGAGGGAGATGGCGGAAGAGACCCCATGGAGTCATGGGACGACGAGGACGTCCCATCTGGCAGCAAGAAGGCTGGCCCATGCGACCATGAGGGTGATGCGTTGGCCCGTCCGGAACTGGACCGCGCGAGACTTGCATGGCGATCGACTTGCTCATCTCCCGAGGCTGCATGGCGATCCTGATCGACGTCAACACGCTGATTGTGTTGTGGCCGTCAGTTTCAACAGGAAGAAAAACAGGAGTATATGCAATATCATCAAGTTGGTCAGAAGTGGGAGTAGATCGATGCAAAGACGAATCTGATGATGACATAGGAAGACTAGAGAACGGAAAAACATTCTCATAAAAGATGACGTCTCTAGATATGTAAACTCGATTTGTTGGCACATGTAGACATTTATATCCCTTATGAAGTGGACTGTAATCAATGAAAACACATCTCTTTGAACGAAACTCAAGTTTCCTATTGTTTTAGGGTCGTAGGTGTGGCCAACAGGCGCACCCAAAAACTTTCAGGAAGGTGTAGTCAAGTTTTTCTCCCAAAAGACGATTCAAGTGGTGTTTGCATATGAATAACTTGGACAGGAAACCGATTTAGCAAGAAGCATGTTGTGGTGAAAGCATCACTCCAGAACCTAAAAGGAACGGAAGAGTGAGCGAGTAGAGTAAGGCCAGTTTGTACAAAATGACGGTGTTTGCGTTCTGCCAACCCGTTCTGTTGATGTGTGTGTGGACACAAAAAACGATGAGAGATACCAATGTCAGCAAATAATTTGTTTAGGTTAAGGTATTCACCACCCCAGTCGGATTGCACATGCACAATTTTGTGATCTAGGAGACGCTCAACATGTTTTTGGAAAGCAAGAAAAATCTCAAAGACATCCGACTTATGCTTAAGGATATACATCCAGGTAAAATGACTATATCCATCAATAAAACTCACATAGTAGCTATGACCACTTGTGGAAGTTTGGGCAGGGCCCCACACATCTGAATGAATGAATTCAAGGGATTTTGAGATTACACGATTTGAAAGGGGAAAAGGCAATTTATGACTTTTGCCTTGTTGGCATGCATCACAAATTACATTATTCTGCAATGAATCTGATGGAAGATTATTCCTATGAAGAATATGCTGAACTATTTGTGTAGAAGGATGGCCTAAGCGCGCATGCCACTTCTCCCGTGACACCTTGAGACCGCTGAAGACATGCTTGATAGACGGACCATCAATGCGATAGAGACCACCGAACTCCTCCTCTAAGGATTGTTTCCCTCGTGACTCCGTCCTTAACAAAAAATATACCAAGGATGAAACTCAAAGAATACATTATTATCTCTAGTAAATTTAGGGATAGAGAGGAGATTTCTGGTGACGTTTGGAACGTGAAGGACTTCACGAAGATGAAGGGATCTAGATGCACTAGGAATTGAGGAATGACCAACATGATGGATATGCATACCTGCTCTGTTTGCGGTGTGGACCTTGTCATTGCCTCCATAGCATTCCTTCACGGAGAGCTTGTCAAGCTCGGCGGTGAGGTGATCGGTTGCGTCGGAGTCTGCATACCATCCGGAGTCTATGGTGTAGGAGGGAGTGTGGCCGCTATAGGTGTTGTTGTTGTGGCCACCGTGGCCACAATTGCCACCATGGGTGACCGCAACAGCCTGACGATCAGCATTGCACCCATCTCGTCCATCTTTTCCAAGGCCAAGGAACTCGCGTTTGAAGCGCTTGAAGCACTTCGCAGCGACATGGCCAACCTTCCTACAGAGTTGGCACAAATGACGTGGGTGATCCTGGCCTTTTGAGGAGGACCCTCCATCGGGGGCAAAGCTGGGCACCGGGAGCGCTGCGGGAGATGGCGAGATCGGATTGTTGAAGTAGGCCGATCAGTCGCGCGTGTCGGGGCGGTATAAGCGCGCACCGCTGGAGCCGCCACTGCGAGAGTTGAAGTTGGCGGCGTGGAGTCCCTCACCGCGAAGCTCGGCCTTGCGCGTCTCCACACGCTGCTCCATGTTGAGGAGCTGGGCGTAGACTGTTGGAGATATGCCCAAGAGGCAATAATAAAAGTGGTTATTATATATCTTTATGTTTATGATAAATGTTTATATACCATGCTATAATTGTATTAAATGAAACATTGATACATGTGTGATATGTAAACAACAAAGAGTCCCTAGTAAGCCTCTTAACTAGCTTGTTGATTAATAGATGATTAGTTTCATAATCATGAACATTGGATGTTATTAATAACAAGGTTATATCATTGTATGAATGATGTAATGGACACACCCAATTAAGCGTAGCATAAGATCACGTCATTAAGTTATTTGCTATAAGCTTTCGATACATAGTTACCTAGTCCTTATGACCATGAGATCATGTAAATCACTTATATCGGAAAGGTACTTTGATTACATCAAACGCCACCTGCGTAAATGGGTGGTTATAAAGGTGGGATTAAGTATCCGGAAAGTATGAGTTGAGGCATATGGATCAACAGTGGGATTTGTCCATCCCGATGACGGATAGATATACTGGGCCCTCTCGGTGGAATGTCGTCTAATGTCTTGCAAGCATATGAATAAGTTCATAAGAGACCACATACCACGGTACGAGTAAAGAGTACTTGTCAGAGACGAGGTTGAACAAGGTATAGTGTGATACCGATGATCAAACCTCGGACAAGTAAAATATCGCGTGACAAAGGGAATTGGTATCGTATGTAAATGGTTCATTCGATCACTAAAGTCATCGTTGAATATGTGGGAGCCATTATGGATCTCCAGATCCCGCTATTGGTTATTGGTCGGAGTGAGTACTCAACCATGTCCGCATAGTTCACGAACCGTAGGGTGACACACTTAAAGTTGGATGTTGAAATGGTAGTACTTGAATATGGAATGAAGTTGGAATATTTGTTCGGAGTCCCTGGGATCCCGGACATCACGAGGAGTTCCGGAATGGTCCGGAGAATAAGATTCATATATAGGATGTCATTTTATGTGAAACAAATGATGCGGAAGGTTCTATGGAAGGTTCTAGAAGGTTCTAGAAAAGTCCGGAAGAAACCACCAAGGAAGGTGGAGTCCACATGGGACTCCACCTCCATGGCCGGCCAACCCTAGTGGGGGAGGAGTCCCAAGTGGACTCCCCTTAGGGGGCCGGCCACCCCCCATGGAAGGTGGAATTCCCAGTGGGAGGGAAAGTTTCCCACCATATGGAAGGTTTTGGTTTCGGGTCTTATTCGAAGACTTGAACACCAACACTTGGGATCCACCTATATAATGAGGGGCCAAGGGAGGGGGCCGCCAACCCCAGACCACAAGCTGGCCGCCCCCCAGAGTGGCCGGCCACCCTCCCAAACCCTAGCTTTGCTCCTCCACTTCATATTGCCCGCATAGCTTAGCGAAGCTCCGCCGGACTTCTACACCGCCACCGACACCACGCCGTCGTGCCGTCGGATTCAAGAGGAGCTACTACTCCGCTGCCCGCTGGAAGGGGAGGTGGACGTCGTCTTCATCAACAACCGAACGTGTGACCGAGTACGGAGGTGCGCCCGTTCGTGGCGCCGAACCGATCGTGATCAAGATCTTCTACGCGCTTTGCAAGCGGCAAGTGAACGTCTACCGCAGCAACAAGAGCCTCCTCTTGTAGGCTTTGGAATCTCTTCAAGGGTGAGTCTCGACAATCCCCTCGTTGCTACCGTCTTCTAGATTGCATCTTGGCTTGGATTGCGTGTTCGCCGTAGGAAAATTTTTGTTTTCTATGCTACGTTATCCTACAGTGGTATCAGAGCCGTGTCTATGCATAGATGGTTGCACGAGTAGAACACAATGTTTTGTGGGCGTTGATGCTCTTGTTATCTTTAGTTGAGTACTTTGCATCTTTGTGGCATAGTGGGATGAAGCGGCTCGGGCTAACTTTACATGACCGCGTTCATGAGATTTGCTCCACGCTTGACATGCAACTTGTATTGCATAAGTGGCTTTGCGGGTGTCTGTCTCTCCTACTATAGTGAAGATTCAATTTACTCTTCTATTGACAACACTAGTATCACCGTTGTGGTTCATGTTCGTAGGTAGATTGGATCTTGCTCGAAAACCCTAAACCACGTAAAATATGCAAACCAAATTAGAGAACGTCTAACTTGTTTTTGCAGGGTTTGGTGATGTGATATGGCCATAATGTGATGATGAATATGTATGAGATGATCATTATTGTATTGTGGCAACCGGCAGGAGCCTTATGGTTGTCTTTAAATTTCATGTTGAGTAGTATTTCAAAGTAGTTGTAATAAGTTGCTACATGGAGGACGATCATGAAGACGGCGCCATTGACCTTGGTGCTTCGCCGACGAGGATGGAGATCATGCCCGTTGATGATGGAGATCATGTCCACGCTTTGGAGATCAAGATCAAAGCGCAAAGACAAAGGGCCATATCATATCACATATGAACCGCATGTGATGTTAATCCTTTTATGCATCTTATTTTGCTTAGATCGCGACGGTAGCATTATAAGATGATCCCTCTCACTAAAATCTCAAGATAATAAAGTGTTCATCCTTAGTAGCACCGTTATCAAGTCTTATCGTTTCGAAGCATCTCGTGATGATCGGGTGTGATAGATTCGATAAGTACATATGACGGGTGCAAGACAGTTTGCACATGCGGATACTAAGGTGGCCTTGACGAGCCTAGCATGTAAAGACATGGTCTCGAACACGTGATACCGAAAGGTAGAGCATGAATCATATGATTGATATGATGAACACTATGAGTGTTCGCCATTGAAATTACATCTTGTCTCGTGATGATCGGGCATAGGTGTGATGGATTTGGTTCGTGTGATCACTAAGGCAATGCGAGGGATATTGTTTTGAGTGGGAGTTCACCTAGATTTTTAATTATGTAGAATTAAAATTTGAACTCAATTTGTCATAAACTTAGTCTAAACTATTGCAAATATGTTGTAGATATGGCGTCCTCAATCAATTTTAACCAGTTCCTAGAGAAAGAAAAGCTTAAGAGCAACGGTAGCAACTTCACCGACCGGTTCCGTCATGTGAGGATCTTCCTCAATGGCGGAAATCTGCAATATGTGCTTGATGCACCGCTAGGTGACCCTCCTGCAGAAACTGAAACCGATGAAGTAAAGAATGTTTACATGACTCGGAAAACTCGGTACTCTCAAGTTCAGTGCCATCTTATGCAGCTGGAATCCGATCTTCAAAAACGTTTTGAGCACCACGATCCTCATGAGTTGATAAAAGAGTTGAAGACTATTTTTGAGACTCATGCCGTGGAATGCTATGAAGCATCGAAACACTTTTTCACTGTATGATGGAAGAAGGCAGCTCCATCGGTGAGCACATGCTCGTTATGACCGGGCATGCGAAGAAACTCTGACTTGGGAATAGTGATTCCTAACAGACTGGGGATTAATCGTGTCCTTCAATCACGCCACCAAGTTATAAGAACTTTGTGATGAACTACAATATGCGAACATGAACAAGGAGTTTCGAACTCTTTGGCATGCTAAAAGCTGCCGAGATTGAGATCAAGAAAGAGCACCAAGTGTTGATGGTCAACAAGACCACCAGCTTCAAGAAACAGGGCAAGTCTAAAGGCAAGAACAAGAAGAGTGGCAAGAAAGCTGCCACGCCTCCTGTGAAACCTAAGTCGGCCCTAAGCCCGATGCTGAGTGCTATTACCTGCAAGGAGAAGGGACACCGGAAGCGTAATTGCTCCAAGTATTTGGCGGATTGAAGAGCGGCCTTGTCAAGAAGAAGAAAGAAGGTATATCCGATATACATGTTATAGATGTTTATCTCACTAGTTCTCGTTCTAGTACCTGGGTATTTGATACTGGTTCGGTTGCTCATATTTGTAACTCGAAACAGGAACTAAAGAATAAACGACAACTGCTGATGAAGTGACGATGCGCGTTGGAAATGGATCCAAGGTCAATGTGATCGTGGGACACTTCCTCTACATCTACCTTCGGGATTAGTTTTAAGCCTAAATAATTGTTATTATGTACCCGCGTTGAGCATGAACATTATATCAGATCTTGTTTAATGCAAGACGGTTATTCATTCAAGTCTGAGAATAATGGTTGTTCTATTTTTATGAATAATATCTTTTATGGTCGAGCACCACAAAAGTCTGTTAGATCTCGATAGTAGTAATACGCATATACATAACATTGATGCTAAGCGAATTAAATTGAATGATAATTCTACTTATATGTGGCACTGTCGCCTTGGTCATATTGGAGTGAAACGCATGAAGAAACTCCATACGATGGATTACTTGAATCACTTGACTTTGAGTCACTTGATAGATGCGAAGCATGTCTGATGGGAAAAATGACTAAGACTCCATTCTCGGTATGATGGAGCGAGCTACCGACTTATTGGAAATCATACACACAGATGTATGTGGACCAATGAGTGTAACATCGCGCGGTGGTTATCGTTATGTTCTAACCTTCACGATGATTTAAGTAGATATGGTATATCTATTTAATGAAACATAAATCCGAAACTTTCGAGAAGTTTAAGGAATTCCAAAGTGAAGTAGAAAATCAACGTAACAAGAAGATTAAATTTCTACGATCTGATCGCGGAGGTGAATATCTGAGTTATGAGTTTAGCATGCATTTAAAGAAATGCGGAATACTTTCACAATTGACACCGCCGGGAACACCACAACGAAACGGTGTGTCCGAACGTAATCGAACTCTCTTAGATATGGTTCGTTCTATGATGTCTCTTACTGATTTGCCGTTATCATTTTGGAGTTATGCATTAGAGACAGCAGCATTCACTTTAAATAGAGCACCATCTAAATCCGTTGAAACGACGCCGTATGAATTATGGTTTAATAAGAAACCTAAGTTCGTTCCTAAAAGTTTGGGGTTGCGAAGCCTATGTAAAAAAGTTACAACCGGACAAGCTAGAACCCAAAGCGGAGAAATGCGTCTTCATAGGATACCCTAAGGAAACTATAGGGTACACTTTCTATCACAGATCCGAAGGCAAGATATTTGTTGCTAAGAACGGAACTTTCTTGAGAAAGAATTTCTCACTAAAGAAGTGACTGGAAGAAAAGTAGAACTCGATGAGATTGAAGAATCTCTACTCGTTGATCGAGTAGCGCAGCACGGAAAATGTTCCTGTACCACCTACACCGGCAACAGAGGAAGCTAATGATAATGATCATGAAACTTCAAATGAGACAGCTACTGAACCTCGCAGATCGACAAGGGATCGTGCCACTCCAGATTGGTATGATCCTTGTCTAAATGTCATGATTGTGGATAACAATGATGAGGACCCTGCGACGTATGAAGAAGCGATGATGAGCCCAGATTCCAACAAATGGCAAGAAGCCATGAAATCCGAAATGGGATCCATGTATGATAACAAAGTATGGACTTTGGTAGAATTACCTGATAGCCGCAAGGCTGTCGAGAATAAATGGATCTTCAAGAGAAAAACAGATGCTGATGGTAATATTACTGTCTATAAGCTCGACTTGTCGCAAAGGGTTTCGACAAATTCAAGGTGTTGACTACGATGAGACTTTCTCACTGTAGCGAAGCTAAAATCTGTGAGGATTTTGTTAGCAATAGCTGCATTTTTCGATTATGAGATTTGGCAGATGGATGTCAAAACGGCGTTCCTTAATGGAGACATTGAGGAAGAGTTGTATATGGTACAACCCAAAGGTTTTGTCGATCCTAAAAATGCTGACAAAGTATGCAAACTTCAGCGTTCAATCTATGGACTGAAGCAAGCATCGAGAAGTTGGAACCGACGTTTTGATAAGGTGATCAAAAACTTCGGGTTTATACAGTGTCATGGAGAGGCCTGTATTTACAAGAAAGTGAGTGGGAGCTCTGTAGCATTCCTATATTATATGTAGATGACATATTATTGATTGGGAATGATATAGAACTATTAAGCAATGGTAAAGGGTTATTTGAATAATAGTTTTTCAATGAAAGACCTTGGTGAAGCATCATACATATTAGGCATCAAGATTTATAGAGATAGATCAAGACGTCTAATAGGGCTATCACAGAGTACATACCTGGACAAAATTCTGAAAAGTTTAGAATGGACGAAAGTAAGAAAGGATTCTTACCTATGTTACCATGCAAGGTCTTGAGTAAGACTCAAGGACCGGCTACGGCAGAAGAAAGAGAAAGGATGAGTCGGATCCCCTATGCCTCGGGTAGGCTCTATCATGTATGCCATGCTATGTACAAGACCTGATATAGCACATGCTGTTAGTTTAAACTAGCAGATATCAAAGTGATCCAGAATGGAACACTGGACCGGTCAAGAATATCCTGAAGTACTTGAAAAGAACTAAGGATATGTTTCTTTGTTATGGAGGTGACCAAGAGCTTGTTGTAACAAGTTACACCGATGCAAGTTGGAACACCGATCCCGATGACTCTAAGTCACAATCGGGTACGTGTTTATATTGAATGGTGTTGCAGAAGTGGGCAAGCTCGCAAAGGCACGGTGGCGAAATCCTCAACAGAATCGGAGTACATAGCGGCTTCAGAGGCTTCATCGGAAGCGGTATGGATGAAGAGGTTCATTGTAGAGCTCGGTGTGGTTCCTAGTGCATTGGACCCATTTGTCATCTACTGTGATAACATGGGTGCCATCGCCAATGCACAAGAGCCAAGGTCACACAAGAGGCTGAAGCATATCAAGCTGCGTTACCACTCGATTCGCGAGTACATCGAAGATGGAGAAGTAAAGATTTGCAAAGTACACACGATCTGAATGTAGCAGATCCGTTGACTAAAGCTCTCCCTAGGGCAAAGCATGACCAACACCAGAATGCCATGGGTGTTAGGTATATTACAATGTAATCTAGATTATTGACTCTAGTGCAAGTGGGAGACTGTTGGAGATATGCCCAAGAGGCAATAATAAAAGTGGTTATTATATATCTTTATGTTTATGATAAATGTTTATATACCATGCTATAATTGTATTAAGCGAAACATTGATACATGTGTGATATGTAAACAACAAAGAGTCCCTAGTAAGCCTCTTAACTAGCTTGTTGATTAATAGATGATTAGTTTCATAATCATGAACATTGGATGTTATTAATAACAAGGTTATATCATTGTATGAATGATGTAATGGACACACCCAATTAAGCGTAGCATAAGATCACGTCATTAAGTTATTTGCTATAAGCTTTCGATACATAGTTACCTAGTCCTTATGACCATGAGATCATGTAAATCACTTATATCGGAAAGGTACTTTGATTACATCAAACGCCACTGCGTAAATGGGTGGTTATAAAGGTGGGATTAAGTATCCGGAAAGTATGAGTTGAGGCATATGGATCAACAATGGGATTTGTCCATCCCGATGACGGATAGATATACCTGGGCCCTCTCGGTGGAATGTCGTCTAATGTCTTGCAAGCATATGAATAAGTTCATAAGAGACCACATACCACGGTACGAGTAAAGAGTACTTGTCAGAGACGAGGTTGAACAAGGTATAGTGTGATACCGATGATCAAACCTCGGACAAGTAAAATATCGCGTGACAAAGGGAATTGGTATCGTATGTAAATGGTTCATTCGATCACTAAAGTCATCGTTGAATATGTGGGAGCCATTATGGATCTCCAGATCCCGCTATTGGTTATTGGTCGAGTGAGTACTCAACCATGTCCGCATAGTTCACGAACCGTAGGGTGACACACTTAAAGTTGGATGTTGAAATGGTAGTACTTGAATATGGAATGAAGTTGGAATATTTGTTCTGAGTCCCGGATGGGATCCCGGACATCACGAGGAGTTCCGGAATGGTCCGAGAATAAGATTCATATATAGGATGTCATTTTATGTGAAACAAATGATGCGGAAGGTTCTATGGAAGGTTCTAGAAGGTTCTAGAAAAGTCCGAAGAAACCACCAAGGAAGGTGGAGTCCACATGGACTCCACCTCCATGGCCGCCAAACTAGTGGGGAGGAGTCCCAAGTGGACTCCCCTTAGGGGGCCACCCCCCCATGGAAGGTGGAATTCCACCTCTAGTGGGAGGGAAAGTTTCCCACCATATGGAAGGTTTTGGTTTGGGTCTTATTCGAAGACTTGAACACCAACACTTGGGATCCACCTATATAATGAGGGGCCAAGGGAGGGGGCCGGCCACCCCAAGACCACAAGCTGGCCGCCCCCATAGAGTGGCCGGCCACCCCCTCCCAAACCCTAGCTTTGCTCCTCCACTTCATATTGCCCGCATAGCTTAGCGAAGCTCCGCCGGACTTCTACACCGCCACCGACACCACGCCGTCGTGTCGGATTCAAGAGGAGCTACTACTTCCGCTGCCCGCCGGAACGGGAGGTGGACGTCGTCTTCATCAACAACCGAACGTGTGACCGAGTACGAGGTGCTGCCCGTTCGTGGCGCCGGAACCGATCGTGATCAAGATCTTCTACGCGCTTTTGCAAGCGGCAAGTGAACGTCTACCGCAGCAACAAGAGCCTCTCTTGTAGGCTTTGGAATCTCTTCAAGGGTGAGTCTCGACAATCCCCTCGTTAGATTGCATCTTGGCTTGGATTGCGTGTTCGCCGTAGGAAAATTTTTGTTTTCTATGCTACGTTATCCTACATAGACGTCGCGGGCCGGCATGGGGATTGTGCTGGCCGAAACGCGGTCGACGAACGTTTCTGCGTCAAGGCAGGCCAGCAGGTAGGAGATGAATTCCTCGTCGCGCAGCGGCATCCCGATCGACGTCAGGATGTCAGAGAGCGCCTTGATATGGTTGAAGTAGGTCGATGCAGATGAGTCCAGCTTCTTGCCGATGGAGAGCTGGTACCGGAGTTGCATGCTCCTCGCCGTAGATTGACTAGCAAAGCTTCCTGCTAGAGTGGACCATGCCTCTTCGGACGTGGTGGCGAGGACGAGGATGCTGAAGACCTCGGGCGTCAGGGACGCGAGGAAGGCCGTCAGGATAGCCTGGTCCTGCTGGTACCATGCCACCCAGGCAGGATTGATGATCTTTGCCGGCGCGCCGACTTCACCTGCCTGGGGATTGTGATCTCCGATGGGGGAGAGGCGAACTCCTTGCTAATGAACTTCATGATTCCATTGCTCTGGAGAAGCGGAAGAACCTGCACACACCAAAACAAATAGTTGTCTTTGGTGAGCTGAGCTTAACTGTGGTTGGTGAGGGTGATCGGCCCGATTGATGTTGAGAAATGAGGATGATGCCATGGCGATCTCGATCTCACGAGTAGCGCCGGTCAGGGCAAGCATGAAGAGGATGAAGCGTATATTAGATCTTCAAAGCACGGATACCATAACAGAAAGAAGAAGAAGAGGTGGGTCGCACAGCTCAACCCTGGCCGGCGTGGCTATTTATATATATGTCAAGTCAAGTTACATATAGATACAAATATGAGCTAACTAACTGCTAACAACTATAGATAAGATCCTATATTGTTATAACAACATAACCAACATATATGTCGGTTAATACAGTCTTGCACGAGCTAGAAAGTGAGGAAGAAGATGGCCAACCAGACTAGCAGCAGGGCGCTCGGGCGGCCGGAACATAGAGAAGGAGAAGCACACCGGACAGAGATTGCAACAACAACAAGGTGGTGGAGCAAGCATGGAGTTGTAGCGTGCAATATACCTGGTATATGATACCATGTTGGGAATAACCGACCTCTCTCCTCTCCCGACCCCCACCCCAACCCTAACCGCCGCGCCGCCGGTAGCGCCGCCGGGGCAAAGACCCATGGGGCGTGGCGGCGGCGGGGGCCCTTCCTCGTCGACGTGGGGTACGGCGGACGGGATCTCCTCCTCGACGCATACGGCGGATCGGCCGGCGCGGATGGTGATGGGCGGCGGCGGCTCTGCGCTGCTGACCCTCTCCTCCCATAGGCTCTCCCCCGCAGCACACCGGTAGGGGCTGGTGGTGGGCGGCGGCCAGGCCCTTGGCCTGCGCCATTCCCCCTCCCCCCGCCTCTCGTCGGTGAGTGGTGGCGATCTCAGGCTTCTTCCATGACACGAGGTCGCCCGGGGCAGCAGCCTTGGGTACGACGGTGGAGGTGGCCCTCTTCTTCGCCGGAGAGGGTCGGCATGCGGTTGGTGGTGGTGGATCTATCGATCTATCACCGCGTTCCGGCGGCGAGATGGAGAAGCATGGAAGCGGCCGGTGTCGCCGGTGGAGGGTTGGAGTGGCCAGCCCGGGATGTTCGCCGACGTGGGGGTCCGACCTGAATAAAGGCGGCGGTCCTAGGGCCTCTCTTGCGTGAAGAGGAAGACCTACCGGAGGTCTGGACTCGCGGTCTGGTTGTTGTGTTGAGTTCCGGAAGGCTCCGCCGGCGAATATAACAGTGCTTTTGCCTGGAGTTTGCTGGATCGGTGGTATTCGGTCGTGCGCACCCATGCTTTTATTCCGACCGATTGGATCTGGAGGGAGCGGCGCGAAGCTCTTTTTCTGTGTTGACATCAAGTGACTATGAATCCATGATGAAAGTCGGAAGAAGAGAATTTCATGAAGGCCGGATGGGAGGACTAGCTAAGGGAGGTTCAAGAGTCCGCGCTGTTGAGGGACTTGCTTGGTGTTCCGGGCTTCACAGCAGCGGTATGAAAGTGGGGTCGACAACATAGGTGAAGTTCAGAGTCCTACGTTTCAGGGTGAAAACCCAATGTCTGGCCTTAACTGGTTGTACCTAGCAATGACCTTGTTGGAGGCATTGTTTTGAGAGCGGGGACTATCTTCAGGGTGAAAACCTAAGATTTTTTATCGGGCGATGACGGTGTTAGAGCACTGTTCCCTTCTTGGAGGCGTCGTTTTTGGAGAGTCTGTATTTCAGGTGATGTCTTGGTGTGGATGTATTGCTCTTGTTAGGCCCGAGATACTGTAGCGGACTCTTGTTTCTTAGTTTTCTTTTCTTTTTTTTGGCTGTGTGCATCCGTAGTGCCATTAGGGTTGTGCGTTGTTGCAGAAGCCGGGTGTAATTGGTATCTTTTGATATTAATATATTCTCTTTATGAAAAAAAATGTTGGAAATAACCAATTTCTATTTTCATGGGCAAATGCCAATACATGTATATGTTTGTCAATATGTAGAAAACCTCTTATACAATGGCGATATAGGAAAGGTACCATACGTCACTAGCGATATAGAACAAAACATCCAAGCAGATAGACAAAAAGAAATACGGCTACTCTGTTCCAAATTATAAAACCTTATGGTAAGCTCAAAACATCTTATAAATTGAAACAGAGACAGTACTTGCTAGCTTAGTACTCCATCTTAAAAATATAAAATATAGATGGCCATACAAATCCATAGATTCTCTACATATGATAGGAAAAGGCTTATAGCAAATTTTCTATGCAATATCACAGAAACATTACTTTTTATACATTACACACCATCATCTGGCTGTATCAGTAGTAATGACAGTACTGAACATCATTCCACCAGTGAAAGCAGAGTTTCGACAACATGGCTCATGCTTGGCCTTCTGCTCCTTTCTTCTTCCAAACATGATACTGCTATCTGAAGCATCACAATCGCTTCTGAATAGTTGAAATCTCCGTGCAGCCTGTAGTCAACAAAATCCAGAAGCCATGACTGATCTTCGCCTGCTAGTTTCTTCTTAAGAATTTCAGTAGAGCACCTGACAGCCATTTCAACCTCCTCCTCGCCCTCAACCACCCAACCGGAAACACGAACCCCCTTCACCAACTCAAGAAGCACTACACCGTAGCTGTAAACATCAGCCTTACCTGTGATTGGAAGATTTAGAGCCCACTCTGGTGCAATATATCCTCTGGTCCCATGCACTCTTGACAACAATTGAGCCACTGTCCCTCGTTTTAGTAGCTTCACCAGTCCAAAATCTGCAATCTTGGGCTCAAAGTCTTTATCCAACAATATGTTCTCTGGTTTGACATCACAATGCACAATCCATTCAAGGCACTCATGGTGGAGATAGGCCAGTCCTTTCGCCACCCCAAGTGCAATATTGTACCTTTGGACCCATTGAAGCACAGGAGATAGGCTCTGGTGATCAAACAGAACTGTGGCTAAAGAACCATTCTCAATGAACTCGGAAACCAAGAGCTTGTGTGTCTTCTCGACACAAAACCCCCAAATTCTGACGAGATTCATATGATAAATTCTTCCAATGACACTTAGCTCAGACCTGAACTCCTGATCTCCTTGGATCACATCATTTAGCTTCTTCACCGCGACCTTTCTTTCATCATCGAGGACTCCCTTGTAAACTGCTCCTGATCCACCGCTTCCTAGCTCTTCTTTGAAGCAATTGGTTGCCTTTTGTAACTCCTTGTAGCTGAACATTCGGAACTGGCTGGAAATTATCGTGTACCCTTCATCTTCAATCTCCGGTCTTCCCTCCCATTTATTAACAACCCAAAAACCGGTGATGATTAAAGTTACTTCAATGAAAAGCAGTGTTAATGCAGAAGAGAGGAAGTAGCCAAAATTGAACTTTGAAGAGCCATCCTTTAACATTTGCGACGAGACATTGACCTCTTTTTCATGAACTTTGCATGCATGGGTTACTGAAGAAGCCAATTTTGACGAAGTGGAGACTCCCTTGGGAACTTTCAGATAAAGGTCATTCCGAGGCTTTGGGAAGTTCTTGCCGTTCAAAAGAAAGACCTTTGGATAACATTCACCATTTCCCTGGCGGTATGCAAAAGCTTGGCAATCAGCATCGTCCAAGCACATGTGTTTGCACTTCGAAATTGACACCTGATCGATGTAGTCCAAGTCATACCCATAGAAATCAGTGTTGGCGAGCTTTCTGAATGAGAAACCATGGGTGGCCGTGATGTTTGGCTTGTGCCTGCACCCTTTGCTCCAGTTGCTTGAATCAACCACCTCGAATCCTTCAAGGCAAGAGCACTCAAGGTTCGGTATATATGTTTTTTGAGGTAAAAGGTTCGGTATGTTATATTTGCAGATACTGTTTTTGCCACACAGTCCATGTATGTTGCAGACTCGATGGAATGCCATCCAAGTGACTGACCAATTACCGGTTGTCGTTTTTAGGCTATACAGCCTAAGGTTGCCATCGTAATCCAGAGTCAACCTCCTCACAACCTTATCACCAAGATCAGATGCTTCAAATTCAAATTCGTCACTTGAGATAAAATGGCCAGTCTGTTCAAGAATTGCATGACGGCTACTGTTGTAAATAGTCCTGCCATTTGTCCAGCCGTGTCCACGGTTACAGACGATTGGAAGGGCCATACAATTTCCCGTGTCAGTCTTCTTAAAACTGTAGTGAATATGGATTGTGACTTGGTGACTTGTAGAATGGCAACCCTTGTGTGGGAATAACACTAATGTTCCCACTTGACTAGTTAGTACATGATCCACTACTTGAGAACTAAAATATGGCTTATGCAAGTTAAAATAGAGCTTAACTCCAAGAGCTAGCATTTTACATTGGTATTAGTTTGCAAGTACTTGAAGTACTTACGGCTTTGTCCCTGGCTATTCAAATGGCCAGAGTACGATGATGAACAGAACTACCGCGAGGATGACCAGCAGGACGCCTATGATAACTAGGAGCTTTCTGACGTCAAGCGTTGGCCTGTGGACTACGGAGTCCCTTTATCTTTACGCTTCCGCATTGAACTTGTGTTTGTTCGTTGATCAATAGATCAACTATTTGTGTAATATGGATCATGTGATTCAAGTTGTAAGACTTTATGAGTTGTAATAAATGATGACTGTGATACTTAGCTATTATATCTCGCAACAACAATATTCCTGGGATTGCGATGAATGATATAATAGGCACCCGGACTTAAAAATCCGGGTGTTGACACTTTACTCGGCAAAAAAACATGATAAGGAGAGGTTGCTACAGTAGTAAACAACTTCCAAGACTCAACAATACAGTAAATAAAATGAAACTTAGGTTATCTCCCAAAAAGTGCTTTTCTTTAACGCCTTTCAGCTAGGCGCAGAAAGTGCAAATCAAGTATTATCTAGAGAAGAAGCATCAACATCATAATTTGTTCTAATAATAGAATCAAAAGGCAACTTCATTCTCTTTCTAGGGAAGTGTTCCATACCTTTCTTGAGAGGAAATTGATACTTAATATTTCCTTCTTTCATATCAATAACAGCACCAACAGTTCGAAGAAAGGGTCTTCCCAACACAATAGGACAAGATGCATTGCATTCAATATCCAAGACAACAAAATCAACGGGGACAAGGTTATTGTTAACCGTAATGCGAACATTATCAATCCTCCCCAAAGGTTTCTTTTTAACATTATCAGCAAGATTAACATCCAAATAACAATTCTTCAATGGTGGCAAGTCAAGCATATCATAAATTTTCTTAGGCATAACAGAAATACTTGCACCAAGATCACATAAAGCATTACATTCAAAATCATTGAATTTCATCTTAATGATGGGCTCCCAACCATCTTCTAACTTCCTAGGAATAGAAGCTTCAAGTTTTAATTTCTCTTCCCTAGCTTTAATGAGAGGATTTGTAATATGTTTTGTAAAGGCTAAATTTATAGCACTAGCATTAGGACTTCTAGCAAGTTTTTGTAAGAACTTGATAACTTTAGTAATATGACAATCATCAAAATCTAAACCATTATGTTCTACAGCAATGGAATCATTGTCGCCAATATTTTGAAAAATTTCAGCAGTTTTATCACAAGCAGTTTCAGCAGTTTCAGGCAATTTTGCACGCTTTGCACTAGGAGTAGAAACATTGCCAACACCAATTATTTTACCATTGATAGTAGGAGGTGTAGCAACATGTGTAGAATCAACATTACTAGTGGTGGTAATAGTCCAAACTTTAGCTACATTATTTTCTTTAGCAAGTTTTTCTTTTTCTTCTCTATCCCATCTAGCATGCAATTCAGCCAACATTCTAATATTATCATTAATTCGAACTTGGATGGCATTTGTTTTAGCAAACCTAGCATCTTTAACTTCCTCAGGCATAACTTTCAGTTTTAAAAGATCAACATCAAGAGCAAGACTATCAACCTTAGAAGCAAGAACATCAATTTTACCAAGCTTTTCCTCAACAGTTTTATTAAAAGCAGTTTGTGTACTAATAAATTCTTTAAGCATCACTTCAAGATCAGAGGGTACACTCTTATTATTGTTGTAAGAATTACCATAAGAATTACCATAACCACTACCATTATTAGAAGGATATGGCCTATAGTTGTTGTTACCATAATTATTCTTATAAGCATTGTTGTTGAAATTATTATTCTTAATGAAATTCACATCAACATTTTCTTCTTGAGCAACCAATGAAGCTAAAGGAACATTATTAGGATCAATATGAGATCTACCATTTGCAAGCATAGACATAATAGCATCAATCTTATCACCCAAAGAAGAGGTTTCTTCAACAGAATTTACCTTCTTACCTTGAGGAGTTCTTTCAGTGTGCCATTCAGAGTAATTGATCATCATATCATCAAGAAGCTTAGTCGCCGCACCCAAGGTGATGGACATAAAAGTACCTCCAGCTGCTGAATCCAATAGGTTCCTCGAGGAAAAATTCAATCCTGCATAAAAGGTTTGGATGATCATCCAAGTAGTCAGTCCATGGGTAGGGCAATTCTTTACCAAAGATTTCATTCTCTCCCATGCTTGAGCAACATGTTCATTATCAAATTGTTTAAAGTTCATAATGCTACTTCTCAAAGATATAATCTTAGCAGGAGGATAATATTTACCAATAAAAGCATCTTTACATTTAGTCCATGAATCAATACTATTTTTAGGCAAAGAAAGCAACCAATCTTTAGCACTTCCTCTTAATGAGAAAGGAAACAATTTCAGTTTTATAATATCACCATCTATATCCTTATACTTTTGCATTTCACAAAGTTCAACAAAATTATTAAGATGGGCAGCAGCATCATCAGTACTAACACCAGAAAATTGCTCTCTCATAACAAGATTCAGTAAAGCAGGTTTAATTTCATAGAATTCTGCTGTAGTAGCAGGTGGAGCAATAGGAGTACTTATAAAATCATTATTATTTGTTCTAGTGAAATCACACAACTTAGTATTTTCAGGAGTATTCATTGTAGCAGTAGTAAAAGTAAACTAAGCAAATAAAGTAAAGACAAGTAACTAATATTTTTTTGTGTTTTGATATAGAGCAAGTAAATAAGACAGAAAGTAAAGTAACTAATTTTTTGTGTTTTTAATATGAAGCAAAACAAGACAGTAAATAAAATATAATAAAGCAAGACAAAAACAAAGTAAAGAGATTGGATGTGGAGACTCCCCTTGCAGCGTGTCTTGATCTCCCGGCAACGACGCCAGAAAAAGAGCTTGATGCGCGTGATGTACACGTCCGTTGGGAACCCCAAGAGGAAGGTGTGATGCGCACAACAGCAAGTTTTCCCTCGGAAAGAAACCAAGGTTATCGAACCAGTAGGAGCCAAGAAGCACGTGAAGGTTGTTGGTGGAGGAGTGCGGCGCAACACCGTGAAACCGGCGCCAACGTGGAACCTGCACAACACAATCAAGATACTTTGCCCCAACGTAACAGTGAGGTTGTCAATCTCACTGGCTTGCTGAAAACAAAGGATTAAGCGTATCGAGTGGAAGATGGTGTTTGTTTGCAAAGAACACTAAGAACAATAATTGCAGTAGAATGTATTCAGATGTAAAAGAATGGACCGGGGTCCACACTAGTGGTGTCTCTCCAATAAGATAACTAGCATGCTGGGTGAACAAATTACAGGTGGGCAATTGACAAATAAAGATTCAATACATATCAATGATGATTACTATGAGATTTAATCAGGGCATTACGACAAAGTACATAGACTGCTATCCAGCATGCATCTATGCCTAAATAATCCACCTTCGGGTTAGCATCCGCACCCCTCCAGTATTAAGTTGTAAACAACAAATAATTGCATTAAGTATGGTGCATAATGTAATCAACACAAATATCCTTAGACAAAGCATCGATGTTTTATCCCTAGTAGCAACAGACATCCACAACCTTAGAACTTTCTGTCACTGTCCCAGATTAAATGGAGGCATGAACCCACTATCGAGCATAAATACTCCCTCTTGGAGTTACAAGTATCAACTTGGCCAGAGCCTCTACTAGCAACGGAGAGCATGCAAGAACATAAACAACACATATATGATAGATTGATAATCAACTTGACATAGTATTCTAGATTCATCGGATCCCACCAAACACAACATGTAGCATTACAAATAGATGATCTTGATCATGTTAGGCAGCTCACAAGATCTAAACAATGATAGCACAAGCGGAGAAGACAACCATCTAGCTACCGCTATGGACCCATAGTCCAAGGATGAACTACTCACGCATCAATCCGGAGGCGGGCATGATGATGTAGAGCCCTCCGGTGATGATTCCCCTCTCCGGCAGGGTGCCGGAGGCGATCTCCTGAATCCCCCGATATGGGATTGGCGGCGGTGACGTCTCTGGAAGGTTTTCCATATCGTGGCTCTCGGTACAGGGGTTTTCGCGACGAAGGCTTTAAGTAGGAGAAATGGTAGTTCAGGAGGCGGCGCGAAGGGGCCCACACCATAGGCGGCGCGGCCCCCTCGGCGCCGGCCTATGGTGTCGGGCCCTCGTGGCCCCACTTCGTTATCCCTTCGGTCTTCCGGAAGCTTCGTGGAAAAATAGGACCCTGGGCGTTGATTTCGTCCAATTCCGAGAATATTTCCTTTGTAGGATTTCTGAAACCAAAAACAGCAGAAAATGAACGCGCTTCGGCATCTTGTTAATAGGTTAGTGTCGGAAAATGTATAATAATGATGTAAAGTATGTATAAAACATTCAAGTATTGTCATAAAAGTAGCATGGAACATAAGAAATTATAGATACGTTTGAGACGTATCACCCCGCGCCGGTGATCCTCCCCGCCGAGGTGCCCGGCGCCTGCACCACACCCTCGCTCCCTAGAGAAGACGAGGGGGCGAGAGAGATCCCCGCCGCCACCGGCGTCGACCAGGCTTTGCCTAGCCGCGCCCCCTGGCGGCGGCGAGGGAGGATTTGGGGAGAGGTGGGAGCGGGTGGTGGCGGAGGTTAGGGTTCTCTCTCTAGCGGAGGGAGAGGGGGAGTGTATATCCCCTCAAAAGGGTTTCTCATGATGGGATTCATATAAGGCTATCTCCAGCGGCCTGCTTATTTTGGATCGCAAATATGTTGGTTTTGGTCTCTTGTGTTGGGGCCGCGAACACTTAGATGTGCATTTTTGAGTGCATGTTCGTTTGGGTCAGGTCTACCCAACGGCCCGACACATTATTTATTATTTAGATTCATTTTTAAATATAAAATATCTTGAGAACCATTCGTCTAAATTACGAACCGTTTTCAGTTTTGATATCTCCACGCCCAGATCTTCAAAACTAAATCTCTTGTTGATAGGTTGCGAGAATTTTTTGTTTCGTACTTTTAAATATAGTATAGTTGTATTCAAAGTTTGTATGTAGTTGTACTCGGGTTTTCACTGAGTTATACACGTACTTCGGTGTACTCGGGGGTTCACTACGAGTGCACTTCGGTGTTCTTGTTTTTTCACTGAGTTGTACTTGTACTTCGGTGTGCTTGGATTTTTTAAACCGTACTTGTGCTTTCTACGTAACTATATTCGGATTTCCACTAAGTTGTACCCGTGGTTCGGTGTACTTGGACTTGTATGTAACTGTACTCGTGTTTTGTACTTTGGTGTGCTCGTGTTTTGTACATGACGGATTTTTACTGATTTGTACTCATATTTCAGGGTACTCTCGGATTTTTGTGTAACTGTAATTGTCACTATTAGAAAATGGGTCTTTTGTCTCGGTTCTAGAGGGGCTTTAGTCCCGTTGCCCAACCTGAACTGGTAAATCGGGACTAAAGCCCCCTACTTTAGTCTCCGTTGGGTTACAAATCGGGATTAAAGGCCATCCACGTGGTCGCGGCGGAATGCTCAGGTTGGGGGGCCTTTCTAAAGTTCGCGCCAGGGTTTAGGGTTCTGGCCCCTGTATTTTGTGTTTTCCATTTTCATTCAATTCTTTTTCATTCATACATATTTCACGCTAATACATATATATAGTGTACACTTAATGCACATATAATATAATGTCTCTTACCGTCTAGTATACATATATACAATTTGGCTTAGTTTCTATCTAATTATATGGAGATTACTAGATTACATGGAGGCATTAGCGGCAATGAAATTCTCCAGCTGGATGTATGACCTCCTTAAGAAAAAATCCGGCTAATTTCTCTTGAATTGCTTGTACGCGGTCCTCCGGTAGGAGCTGGCCCCGCAGCTTGTCAGCCTTTAAAAGAAGGAGATCAATATGAATATATGGATTGTATGAACGAAACTCCACACAACTGATGGTAATAAAAGAAATTTGTGAATTTTGTTAATGTGCTTCAAGATATCCTCCATGTGCCGCTCACTGGTAATCATGTGGATGTACTCGCAAACGTAGAATGCACATAAATTAGTTTTCTCCATCTGCTTCAATCACTTTACGAGAATAGAATTTAATCAAATATTAGTCAAACATAATAATAGTATTGAAACTAGAATTAAAGAGATGCGCGGACTTAGTACTACTGTTATCACT